>JAJHZJ010000311.1:3805918-5005918 GCA_023548195.1 Bettongia penicillata ogilbyi
TCCTTTCAAGGGAATCAATGCAGAAGCAATATCAAGTGCCCTTTTGGATCATGCCCCCAGGATCCAGCTGTGAGATCAGGGTGCCCAGATGGCATGAGCTCATATACCAGCTGCTGCTACCCAACACTCTTGGGAAGTTCTGCCACATGATAGTACCCTCAGGTTGGCACAGATGAAGTGGCAGTAATGCCATGCCTGGGATAGCCATCCCAGCTGACAAAAGCACCTGGAGAAAACAGAGAATCCAACATTCAGGGCATTTTTCCTATGGTAGCCCACTACTAGGATGCATGTGTCCAATGACACATGCAGCTGGCATAGCCCATGCTCCTGATGGGGTGGGATCAGAGTGTCATCATCTTCAGAGCCTGCCTGAGGCTATGAGCTGGCTGGATGCTGCAGAAGGAGGGAGAAATGAGGGCATGGGGTGGAAGGTCCTTCCCTCCAGCCTGACCTGTGAATCACAGATGGTAGATCACAGCTCAGGAAAAATACCAAATGCAGCCAGCCATTTCCAGGAGCCAAAACCAGACACAGATTGGGGAGTAGCATCCAGGCCTGGGCTGTTGACATCTGCTTCTCCCTAGCACAAGGAAAATCTGGTCTAGGGAAGCTGAGGGGCCAGATTAAGGAGAGGGGAGGTGGGGGTGGGGAATGGTGAGCTTTCCCTCCTCTCTGCCATCACTACAGGCTGACATACCCCAATCAATTATAGTGAACAGATCCACAATTGCAATATCTGTTTTTTTCTCACTCAAGATTCACCTCCTCCCAAAAGCCATCACTGATATCCCCACTCAGAACATCTCTTCTCTCACTGAACTCCCCCAGCCTCCATCACCTGGATTGAACACTAAGCCTGTGCACACATCTCCCAGTGACATCTCAGATACATCCTTCTTGGGCTGATCTAGGGACACTCATGTCCACCTACCTTGTCTCCCTCATGAGACTGAATAGAGACCCCTGTGTGTCCTCTCTCTGTCTCTCTGTGTCTCTGTCTCTCTGTCTCTGTCTCTCTCTGTCTCTCTTTCTCTGCCTCTCTGTTTGTCTGTCTCTGTCTCTGCCTGCCTGTCCATCTGTCTCTCTCTGTCTGTCTGTCTCTGTCTGTCTCTGTCTTTGTCTGCCTGCCTCTCTCTCTCTCTCTCTCTCTCTCTCTCTCTCTCTCTCTCTCTCTCTCTCTCTCTCTCTCTCTCTCTCTCTCTCTCTCTCTCTCTCTTTCTCTCTCTCTCACCTAGCTCCAGAGCCTAGCACAGGCTGACTCCATCATAGGATCCCAAGCTCAGGGGATTTAGAAGGGACCTTATAGGTCATTTGGTTCCAAGCCCTATTTTACAGATGAGGAAACTGGTACCAAATGCCATGAGTGACTTGCCCAATGTCACACAAGGAGATTCAATCCCAGGTCCTTTGACTCCAAATCCAGCACCTTTGATTCTCCCAAGTGTTGAAGAGGCTTAAAGAATTTAAAAGAAGGAATGACAATAATCATTGCTAACATTTATCTAGCTTGCAAAGGGCTTCACATATATTGTCTCATGTGATCCTCACAACCTTGTGAAGCACATACTATAATTACTCCCATTTTAGAGATGCTGCAAGTGAGGTTCAGAGAGATGAAGATACTTGTGTACAAAGTCATACAGATTGTCTAGGGCAGAACTTCAGCCCAGGTCCTCTTGACTCCAACTCCAGCACTCTCTTCAATGCTGTACAATGGTGCTGCCTCCTCCTCTGAATCTGCTCTGGGATCACCCTCAGTACCCCTTTCCTTGTCCTGGCTTCCTCTTCCTCCTCTTCCTCCTCAGCAACATTTACTGAGCACTTACTATGTGCAGTATATAAGATCATTGCCTCGTAGCGATGCGATAATCTTGGGCAAGTCAAGTCCTCTGAGCTTCATTTTCCCCATCTCTAGAATGACAGGGTAGAAATAAATGCTTTCTAGTCCTTTCCATCACCAAGTCTATAAACTTTCCACTTCTCCCCTGCTCCCATTCCTAAAACCCCTTTCTGGGAAAGAGAGAAAAGAGATTTCTGAACTTCAGTAAGAGGTAGGCAGTGCTGAGTGGCTAAGGGCAGACCCTGGATGAGAAAGAGCTACTCACTGTTGAGCACCAAGAGACAACACAGGAGATGAGGGAGGGGGTGGGATATTAATGTGCAATGACTGGCAGAGGAGGAGGAGTCATACTGCTAAGCAAAAGAGCACATAAGATTGGATCCATTGAGGAGACTGGAGTTGGGAAGTAGGTGGAGGAGCTCCTATCTCCTTGGGTCCTACACTCCCTTCCTCATCACCCCTGCTTGTTGGATCCTATGCTGCTATCTCTACTAACCAGACATAGATGAGTGGGGTGGGTTAGTAAGAAAGCACTTTGAATTTAGAGTAAGAAAATATGAGTTTGGGTCCCAGCTCACTGGTGCCCTTTGTCCCTTTTGGTCTAGTCCAAGGGTGGAGAACCTGAAGACTTGAGGCCATATGCGGCCTTCTAGGTCATTGGGTGCAACCTTTAGACTGACTCCATAGTTTACAGAACAAATCCTTTTATTAAGGGAATCTGTCCTGTGAAGTCTAGATTCAATGAAAGGGTCACCCTTGAGGACTTAGAGGGCCACATGTGACCTCAAGGCCACAGGTTCCCAGCTCTGATCTGGTAATTTTAACTTTTCTGGCCTCCAGAGTCCTCATCTCTAAAACAGGGGCGAGAATATTCACATGCCTGCCTGTGGAGGCAGTGTAGCATAGTGACAAGAGCCTCAGGAGACTAGATTCAAGTCAACCAATTAACACACATTTATTAAGCACCTGCTATGTGTCAGCCCTACATACAAATCATTGCAAACACTTTACATGACCTCACCTGACCCTCATAACAACTCCAGGAGATTGGCGTTATTGTTCTCATTTGTGGGAACTGAGGCAGACGGAGGCTACTGACTTGCCTAGGGTCACACAGCTCATAAGCATCGCTGCAAAGTTTGAACTCAGGTGTTCCTGAATGTGGGTCCAGCACTCTGCCCACCGTGCCATCTAAGCGCACCAGTCATGCAGTCCCCAGTCCTGGCTTGTCTCCATGTGACCTGAAGTAAGTCTCTTTGAGCCTCACTCTCAGCATCTCTAAAACGAAGGATGAGTTAGACAGAATGACTTCACTTCTGACGGTTCATCTAACCTTGACATTCTTTTTGATCCTGTGAATACATGATCTCTAAGATCCCTCCAGCTCTGACACTCTGTGCTATCTCCCAGGGCTGTTCCAGGGGAACTACTTTGAAAGTTCTAAAGTGCTATAGAATCGTGAGTTTATTTCCTTGAAGACGCCCGGGCTTCAGGAACCTGAGAAGAGGAACAGCAGCCTACTATTCCTGCAACAACACTCCCACCTTCTGGTCCTCTGAGGAATAGCCACTGCCTGTTCCTTCTATCTAGCACGAGGCTGTGCTTTGGCCCATGCTGCAGTTTTCTCTCCCCAGTCCTTCATTATCACCAATACACCCTGGCATCTTCAACATGATGTAGGTTGGACATCAGGAAAATTTTCCTGACCTTGAGAGAGAAGGAAACAAGGGATTATGTGACTGAGGAAGGCAGTGGGTATGGAAAAGAGACAAGAACATTTACTAGGATGGAGAAAAGGTCTAGGTCAAAGGTGGCCAATCTTCAAGCAGAAGCTCACACCAGAGTTACAGGAGTGAAGGGGAGAGAGCAAGAGAAAAGATGAGCCAACAAGGCGTCTCCATGGCAATCATACCAGAAAGGAAGGTCTGAGATTCCCGAGATAAAGAAACTGTGACTTTTTCCCAAAGATAGTGCCAAAGTTGAAGAAGTAAGTGTTTGTCCTCCCAAGACAGAAGCCAAGATGAAAGCCTTGAGGGTCAAAAAGGCAATGTTGAAGGATGTACATAGTCACAAAATCTTAGCATTCCCTTACCTTTCAGCAACTCAATACACTTCATCTGGAAAAAGTATCCTTTGAAGGACAAGCTTGGTCACTCTGTCCTTATCAATTTCCTCTGATCAGAGTCTACAATGAAGAAGACTGAGGACCACAATCCTCTTGATGCAAACATCAGATCAATCAGATCAAGCATCAGATCCAGCAGGCCAAGAAGGAGTTGAGTGACATCAGTGTGGCCAAGGTCAATACAACTATCCAACCTGATTGAGAGAAGACGACCCAGACTATGATGCTTTAAGTGATGTCAAAAAGATTGGAATTTTCTAAAATACATCCAACCAACCTGTTCCACATACAATATAGTTCTCCACTGTTAAAAAAAAAAAAAACAACATGGTGACTATGGCCTCTACTACAGTAATAGGATCCTAGATGAAGACCTGGAAGAGGCCTTAGAAGTCATTTTGCAGAGGAAGATACTAAACTTGCCCAAGGTCACACAATTAGTAAGTACTCCCACGCATGTCTATCTTTTTATTCTAACATAGAATTCCACAAGTATTTTGCTGGCATGCTCATATGTTTCCCAGCACCATGCATATATATGGGCATTTACAGTTAGCTTCCTCTCACACCACACACGCACACAAATAAACTCTTGCATTAGTGTGTGCAAGTACACAGCCTGTCTCCTCACACACTTGTATATACGTGGAGTCTATATAAATAAAGTTTACAGCAAATGGAGAAGTTTTGAATGTTGAGGATAAGTTCACTTACCTTGGCAGCGTACTTTCCATGGATGTACACATTGATAATGAGGTTGATGCACGCATTGCCAGAGCTAGCTCAGTGTTTGGGAGGCTCTGAAGGAAAGTATGGGAGAGAAGAGGTATTAGACTGACTACCAAACTGAAAGCCTACAGAGCTGTGGTGCTGACCTCATTGTTGTATGCCTGTGAAACCTGGACAGTCTACCCATGCCATGCTAGGAAACTGAATTGCTTCCATTTGAATTGTCTTAGGAAGACTCTGAAGATCACCTGGCAGGATAAGGTACCAGACACTGAGGTCCTTTCTTGAGTTAAACTGCCAAGCATTCACACTCTGCTTCAGAGAGCACAACTCCGATGGGTTGGCCACATTGTTTGAATGCAAAATGTCTACTTGCCAAAAAGACTGTTATATGAAGAACTCACACAGCGCAAGTGTTCACATGGTGGTCAGAAGAAGCAATACAAGGACACTTTCAAAGTCTCTCTAAAGAACTTTGGAATTGATTGTGTGACATGGGAGATGCTGGCATAGGACCACTCAGCATGGCGTGCTTACATCAGAGAAGGTGCTGTCCTCTGTGAGTAAAGCAGAATTGAAACAGCTCAAAGGAAATGCAGGATCCACAGACTGGGAGTATCCACCCCAAATGTTCACACAGACTATTTGTCCCCGACCTGTAGTAGAGCATTCCAAGCTCATATTGGTCTGATCAGCCACAGTCTGACACACTGAAACTTGACTCTAGCGCAGTGATGTCATTTTGGTCCTCTTTGAGAACAAAGGACAACAATCAACCATAAATATATTTCTCTCCCCCAACCCCCACCAACTGTTCTCAAAGGAACAATGGCTCCCTTTGTAGCCCTCTAATACCCAAGAACTGCAGGTTTGTTGGTCTGGAGCTTTGGAATCTCTTATGTCCTTAAACTTCAAAGCCCTTCCCATGGGACCTTCCTGACCTGAACCCTATGAGACTGCATTTTGGAATCAGTCTTCATTCCAGAAATCACATGGGTTCAGATTTGGTCTGAGCCTCATAGACTCATAGGATGTCAACAATAGATGAGGTATCTAAGTCAACCCCTTCATTTAAGAGAGGAGGAAAGTGACGTGTCTAGGTTATTAGGGAAACAACTGATCAGATGAGTGAGTGCCCTCTAGACCACTTGAGACTATAGAATGTAAGAGGAGGTAGCAGAGACAATGAAGTACTAAGGATCTGCCCCCAGGAGTAGTAAACAAATTTGTACTTGTAAAAAATGTCCCCTTTCAGATTATAAGCGAGTCATTTTTTACCTTCTAAAGGACAAGAGATTTTGAATGGCTCATACCTTGAGTTACCTATTTGCAGATTACAAAGGATGTGGAACTTCATAGCTTATAGAAGGGTAAACAAGTACACTTCCTTGCTCTCTCAGAAGGTATCAGGAAGTTGCTCCATCAACTAGATGGAGTTATGGAGCAGCTAGCCAATGACCTGATAAAGGATCAGTCACAAAAGCAAGCCAGCCAGCTCTATGCTAGGGTAATCATTCTTGTTAATTCAAGGAGTCATCTCTGGCAGTTGATAAAAGAGGCAGCTAAGGAGGAAAACCCCAGCTCTTGAGACAGAATCCCTCTTCACCTTTTCCCTTGCTTCTCAACCACAATACAATTAGGGTGGGGGGATGGCCTCTCTCCTCTCCACCTTTCAGCAATGGAATTCTTACAGCACAATTTCTCACCCAGTAAGGAACACAGAGGGAGGACCTCCACTGGAGTCCACACTGTTCGGAGTCACATACCTAATTAATGACTAGAACCCAGCTTACAGCTTACAGCTTGTTTTTCTTTCTGCTATATCAAACTATCTATCTATAGAAAACTGTAAAGATGGCAGTATCAGAAGACCTAATGCCAACTTTATAGCTTTGTAGGGGTAGCTTGATCATGACGGAACAAGATTCACCAGTTTACTCCCCACCCACGATCCCAGAGTAAGATCTCAGAGGTAGCTTTGGGTGACCTCCAAGAGAAACCTTGGAACATATTTGAAAGTATACGAAATTCATTTTTGGGTTACCAACTTTCCATTTCAGGGTCCTTAGCCCCTACTTTCTCACCCAGGACCCATCCTCTTCCAAAGAAAATATCTAAAAACTCATTTTCACTAGGGTACATGGGAAGATGACAATGGACAATAGAGAAGGAAGAACTCCTCATTTCCTAGCTCTCTACTAAGAGAAATAATCTTAAGAAGAGGAAAGTTAGATCCAAAATGATTAACTAGTAATTGAAACATAAGGTAAATGAGAGCTTGTATGAGAATACCTTACATCCCTCAATGAATTCAAGTCACCCAGGCCCAGATCAGCTATATCCCCAAGAACTGAAAGAGTTTCTAGATATGGTTAGTATCTACTAATGAACTTTGAAAATGTCCTGAAGAGGAAAAGAGGTGATATAAGACTGAAGATGGGCAATTGATAGCCCAATTTTCAGGAAGACTATAGATTCTTCAAATCATAAGTTAGTGAGCTTAACTTAAATTCTTTGAGGAATTCTAGAAGAGATTATTTATGTAGACTCATAGAGAGGGAAACTAATTTCTAACAGCCAGCATGGCCTCAAGAACAAATCATGATAGACTAATTTTATTTCCACTTTTTAAAGGGTTAGTTGACCAATGACACCCATAGACACAATATATCTGGATTTCAGCAAAGCATTTGACAAAATCTCATAATTAAAAACTGGTGGAATGATTGGTCCTAGAGGGTTGCAATTTATGGATTAATGTTAACCTGTAGGGACATCTATAGTGGAATGTCACAGGGATCTTCTCTTAGCTTTCTTAGAGACTTACATGAAGATATAGATAACATGTTTGTCAAATTTTCAGATGACACAAAGCTAAGGAGTCTAGCTAGCACATTATATGACAGAGTCAGGATCCAGATGAAATGTTGATAGAATGGAACAGTAGGCAGTATAATAAATTTTAATAGAAGGAAATGTAAATTTCTACATTTGGATGCAAAAAATCAACTACAAAAGTACATGGTAGAAAAAGACTAGATACAATGACTGAATTACAGTTTATGTGGGGAAAAAAGATTTAGGAGTTTTAGTTAACTGCAAACTCAATATAAGCCAACAATGTGAAATGGCAGCCAAAAAAGCTTCTCAGATCTTAGGCTGCCTAATAGAAGTGGTGTACAGAATCTTTGCAAACGTTCTGCTCTTGTGTTTCATTGTGCTGTGGAGGTTGAAGGCTATGCCTCTGGAATGAAATCTGTTAATGCTTCAAATATAGGAATGAAGACTGACTATATGTCCAACATCTGAAGAATCAGCTAAATTTAGAGAATGTCATCACAAGAATGCTGGCCTCTCTCCTCTCCACCTTTCAGTAATGGAATTCTTACAGTACAATGACTCATCCAGTAAGGAACACAGAGGGAGGACCTCCACTGGGGTCCAGACAGTTTGGAGTCACACATCTAATTAATGACTAGAGCCCAGCTTAGATCTCATGACTTACAGTTCAGAGGATATCTTTTCTGGCCATTGTACCTAATGAAGACCATCTATTAAGGGAATGAGGGGTTGCCATTAGCATTAGTGGGAAAAGTACCAACATTGATAAAACCACAAATCCAAAAAAATCAAAGAATCCAGATCAGGGAAGAGGATCATTCCATTGTACTCAACTGGAATGTTACATTCAGTTCTGTGTGTCACATGTTTCTGTGAAAAGATCAGTAAGAATGCAGCCTGCGCTATACTGATGGAGAGAAGTATGATGCCAAAGGTCATCAGCCTTTTCAGTCATTTCTACTCAGCCTAACCTTTGGATTTGGCAGAGAACTGAGGAGCAAGATGGCTGAAAACAAGTTTCTCACTCATTTTACCATCAGGTTCGGCTCCTTCCACTCACCAGTTTTAGCTCTTTTTTCTATTTGAGGATATGGATCCTTAAGAACACTTGCTCTAACTAAGACAATATTCTAAGATCCTATAACTAAAATGGATTCCTGACCATAAGCCAGATGAGAGTTGAACTAAGGGAGTCAGATGAAATAAGAAAAGAAGAATTCAAGGGCAAATTGTGATCCTAACCTGAGCATCTGCTGCCTTCTTTGGATGGCCTGGATGAGAAAAAGAGCTTTCTAGTCACTGGCTGAGAAACCTCACCAAGGAGAGCGAGAGTACTTTTCTACAGGCAAAAGTATTTTTCTAGGTATTTCAATCCTCATATTAGAGGACAGAATAGGAGTTGGAACTAATGATAACCTATTTACTGAATATTGTAGCTATAGCTGGGGCAGCTAGGTGGTGCAGTAAATAGCATGCCAGGCCTGGTCAGGAAGATTCATTTTCCTGAGTTCAAATCTGACTTCAGACAATTACTAGTTGTGTGACCATGGGCAATTGATTTGACCCTGCTTGCCTCAGTTTCTCATCTGTAAAATGAACTGGAGAGGGAAATAGCAAAGCACTCTGATGTCTGTGTGAAGAAAACCCCAAATGGGGTCATAAAAAGTCAGACAGGACTAAATAATGATGGAATAACAACAGAGCTAAAAGAGGCACCAGAGCAAGCGTAGCAGCCTCCAGAGCTTGATGGAGGTGGCTATGGACATTCCTCGCCTAGAAGAGGCTTATTAACCACAGTAAGCTAATGGGTAGTGGACAGGGGTTAGGTTAACCTGAAACAAGCTGGATATCTCAAGGCCACCTGGAGCAGAAATTCAATGCCTGGCAGAAATCAGGCAGAGCAAAGAGAAACATGATTACACAACCTGAAGATATCCCTTCTCTGCAGAGTTGGAGGCAGGAATTACCACTCCGCTTCCATACAAGTTCACCATGTATTTATGCTGCGTGAGTGATCCTTATGCATCTTCTGCCTTCTCAATGAAGGTGTTTAGCTCTGCTCTGTTTAATGTTTTGTGAATGACTTGGATAAAGATATAGATGGTATGCTCACAAAATATGCGGATGACACAAAGCTAAGGGGGATAGCTAACACACTGGATGAGAGAGTCCGAATCCAGTGGATCTTAATAAGAGTAGTACACTATTTATTCAGTGCTTTAGAGTCTATGAAATGTTTTACATCCATTATTTCATTTGTTCCTCACAACAACCACCCTGGGATAGAGGAGCTCATATTATCCCCATTTTTCAGGTGAGGTAAAACAAAGGTTGAGTGATTTGCTCAGGGCTGCAAAACGACTAAGTGTCTGAGACCACATCTGAGTACAGATCTTCCTGAATCCAGACCCAGGGTTCCATCTACTGTGCCACCTATCTGCCTTGGATCTTGACAGGCTATTTGGACATTTTCTCTGACTGTTCCCCACGTATGAAATGTTCTCCTTCCTCATGTCCACCTACTGACTTTCCTGACTTCTTTTAAACCTCAGCTAAAATCCCATCTTTCACAGGAAGCTTTCCCCAAACCCTCTTAATTCTAATGATTTCCCTCTCTTAAGTTATGTCCTATTTATTCAATACATAGTTTGTTCATACATATTTCTTTTTTGCTGGGCATCTCCCCCATGAAATTATAAATTTCTTGAGGACAGGGACTCTCTTTTGCTTTGTTTTGTATCCCTAGCACTTAGCACAGTGCCTGACATGTAGGAGATGCCTCATAAATGTTTATTGACTAACAGTCTAGAGCATTGGAAGGAATCTTATAAGATGAAATTTGAAAAGCAATTAATGTAAAGTCTTTCACTCAGTTACAAAAAAATCAGCTTCAGAAGTAGAAGATTGGAGTATGGTTGGATAGTTGTTCTGAAAAGAATCTGGACATGTTCATGGACTACAAGTTCAACCAGAGCCAGCAGTGTAGTGAAACAGCCAGAAAAACAATTTTGATTTTGGTCTGCATCAAGAAGACAGTAACTGGAGTTCCAGTAACAGGAAGCAATCATCCCACTTTATTCTGCCCTCTTTACCATCATATGGAGTATTGTACCCAGTTCTGGACACCACAGTTTCAGAAAGATATTGAGAAGCTGGAGAATATCCAGAGAAGGCCAGCTAGCTGAGTCCATTTTATATGAGATTCAGTTGAAGGAATGTGGAATGTTTAGCCTGGAGAAAATATGATGGCTATATTAAAGTATTTGATGGTATCTTGTGAAGGAGGGATTAGATTTCCTTTATTTGGACTCAGAGGACAGAATCAAAAGCAATGGGAGAGGGGGGGCATTGCAAAGAGTTAAACTTAGTTTAATGTCAGTTGAATCATTTTTTATCCATGCTTGACTTTTCATGACCCCATTTGGGGTTTTCTAGGAAAAGATTCTAGAGTGCTTTACCATTTCCTTCTCCAACTCATCTCACAGATAAGGAAACTGAGGCAAGCAGGGTTAAGTGACTTGCCCAGAGTCACACAGCTTTTTTTCTCACAGCCAATGATTATTTATTGTTATCATTGCAAGCATTGTGTTGGCTAGTGGTGGGGATACAAATACAAAATACAAAAAAATAAGAATCCCTACTCTCAAGCAGTTTACAGTCTAAAACTATTTGTGACATAGGTTCACAACCAAGAAGACAAGTGGTTCCAATATGATCATGTAGGAATCTTTGATTATTGGGAATGACAAATCATCCAGTTTTTCCCTATTACCCCATCAATGTTCTACTGGTGGCTATCATCACCCACCCGGATCCTTTGTAGGGGAAAGTGGCATACGTAGAAATCACTATGGAATGCATAGGCTAGCACCAAAGATATGTTCTGTCATATGCCAAGGACCACTACCTCTGGCAGTCTCTAATGATGAGGTCAGATTCTATTTTTTTTTTTTGGCAAAGATTCTGAAATGGTTTGTCCTTTCCTTCTCCAGTTCCTTTTACAAATGGAAATACTAAGGCAAACAGAGTTAAGTGACTTGCCCAGGGTCACACTCCTAGGAAGGGTATGAGGCCAGATTTGAACACACAAAGAGGAATCTACCTGACTCTAGGCCTAGCACTTTATCCACTGTACCACCTAGCTGTTCTTTAATGTCATTAAAAGCTTCCTAATGATTAGAGCTGTCCAAAAGTACAACTGGCTACCTCAGGAGATAGGGAGTTTTCTCCTCCTCCCTCCTGACCACCATGTTGGAAATCTCCAAGCAGAGCTGGACAACCTCTAGATTGGTGCATTCTAGTGGAGATTAGTTTCAGGTATGGGTTAAACTAAATGATTGCTGAGGTCCTTTAAAATTCTCTAATTTAGTGATTCTCTCTGTGCATTTGTGAAAAAGCAAGCATATAAGGAGAATGTTCTGTTGTTATTTTTATTGCTATGCTATTTCATTAAATGCTTTTGCTTTGAACTGTGTGTTCTTCGGCTAAACAGCCAAAGTAAACACATCAGTGGAGAGGATTCTAAGTAGCTAATAATTTAGAAACAGAGCAGCTTTGGGGTGGGAGGGGTCCCTGGTAGCTATGTTAGAAAAGACACTAACAAACTAGAGCTTTTTCATAGGAGTCTGACCAGGGTGATGAAGGGTCTAGCATTATATCTTATAGGGCTGAGTTGGAGGAACCAAGGAAATTTAGCATGGAAAAGAGAAGAGTTAAGTAGCTACTTTCAAGAATGCAAAGGTCTGTCACATGGAAGAGAAATTAGGTTTGTTCCACTTGGTTTCAGAAGGTAGATCCAGGAAAATGAGTGGAAAATGCAATGAGGCTTCACAGTCATTAGAGCTAAGCTAAAGTAGAGTGAACTGCATCAGTTAACAGAGGGCTCTGTTTCATTAAGAGCATTTAAGTAAAGGCTGCATGATTATTTGAAGGGGGTGCTATAGAGAATATTCCTACTTAAGTACGGGTTCGATTAATTCCTCTCTAAAGTCCCTTCCAAATCTGAGTGTCTATGATTCTAAGGCTTAACACACTCATGATTCAATCTTACATTTTATTTTTTTATTTTTAATTAATTTATTTGTTTTCAGTTTTCAACAATTACTTCCATAAGTTTTAAATTTTCCTCCCCTCCCTCTCCCTCCTTCCTGCCCCCCGCCCCGAAATGGCATGCAATCTTAAATGCATTCAACATGTACATTCAGAGAAGGCTTAGCACAAAGAAATTACTCTCTAATGACAGATGTCAGACACCAGGACAAGTGAGGAAGATATTTTGAATGGAAGGTATCTAAAGAAAAAAAAACTTTCTTTAGAAACCTTGGGGTTAATGGGAAAAACTGTCTATATTTCACATGAGGTTTCCCATTTCTTCTCTGTGCCCCTTCAGTGAGGACACATAAGAATATAGACCAGAGGTGGGGAACCTGCAGCCTCAAGGCCTCATGTGGCCTTCTAGGTCCTTTTGACAGTTGACTTTGTCCAAGTTTTACAGAACAAATCCTTTTATCCTTTTATTAAGAGGATTTGTTCTGTGAAGTTTGGATTCAGTCAAAGGGCTGCCCTTGAGGATCTAGAGGGTCACATAAGGCCTACAGCCTCAAGGCTGTAGGTTCCCCATTCCTGTTACAGACCCTCCAAAAGTCAACCATTGACTAGTCTATCAGTCTTGATAGAGAAAGTGGATTTGAGATTGGAAAACCAATCAACAGGTTCCATCTAGGTTTCCAGGCCACGTACTGGTCAACAGCATCATATGCCATAAAGTTCAAGGAAGATGAAGAGACCAGCTACTGATATCAGGAAACAAGCAAAAGAATTTCATGTTTGTTGCTCAGTGCCTGGCACAGGCAAGCACTCGATAAATGCTTGTTGACTTGACTCAACTTCCTTCCCACCTGCCCATCAGCTCCTGAAGGGAGTCACCTGTCTCATGCTAGGCATCACAAGGGCAATAAGAGTGTATCTGTTCTGAATCAGGAGGTTCTGGCATGAAGAAGGCCATCCTCATCATTCAAGCATGTGTTTGGAAGTACACGTGTCTGCGTGGGCGTGAAGCCACGTGCCAAGCAGTTGCCTGGTCCACCAGGTGTTTGAATCCGGAGGGGTGTGGAGCAAGTCTGTCTGTTTCTCTGGACCTGTAGAGGCATCCAGACAAGCATATGCCTGTGTAAATGAATAATAGCAAGAACAATAACGATAATTGAGAGAGATGAGAAGAAGATAATATTATACATTGTGTTTGTACAGGGCTTTCTGGTTTACAAAACATATTATCTAATTTATTTTTCAGAACTGCCTGGTGAGGTAAAGGAGGCAGGAAAGAGATTATCTCCATTAAGCAGGTGAGAAAATAAGGCTTAAAGTGATGTGACTTGTCCAGTGCCACACAGAGAGCAAGTCTTGGAACCTCTCTACTCTTTCTACTACACCATGCCATTCCTGTGGGTCAGAGCTCCATCTTGGAAAGGAGTTTGTGATCTGATGCAATTGTACATAAAATCATGACTGCCCTAATTTAACCAACTCCAGTGGCTTCCTATTGCCTCTTGCACTGCTCAGTTTAGCTTTTAAAGCCTTATACAACCTGGATTTAACCTATCTTTCCAGTCTCACTGTATTATAACCACTTCCCACTTTCTGGGATGTTGCCAAACTGGGATTCCCTCTATTCCTCACTCACAACATCATTTCTCATCTTTGTGCCTTTTCATTCACTGTCTTCTATGCTTTGATTAGTCAGTCCATAAGCATTTATTAAGAACCTATCATGTGTCAGGCACTGTGCTAAGAGCCGGGGATACAAAGGTAGGCAAAAGATAGCCCCTGCTCTCAAGGTGCTCACAGTCTACTGGGGGAGACAACAAATACGTACCAACAAGTTATACGTAGGATAAATAAGAAATAATTAACAGAGGGAAGGCTCTGGAATGAAGAGGCATTAGAAAAGACTTCCTGTAAAAGATAGGATTTTAACTGGGACTTGAAGGAAGCCAGGAGGAGAAAATGAAAAAGGAGAGAATTCTAGGCATGCGAGATGGTCAGAGAAAAAGCACTCTCTTTTCCCCTTCATCTCATAGAGCCCTTCTCTTCCTTTAAGATGTAGCTCAGGTACCATCTTTGGCATGAACCCTTTTCTAACCTCTCCAAATCTGAGTGCCCTCCCTACAAACAACCTTGTATTTAACTATTATATGCACATACACATATATATGCATATATGTATACATAGTGTGTATGTGTATATACATATGTACTTTATGTTGTTGCTACATATATACTTGTCTCCTCCATTAGAATACAAGCTCATTGAGAGTAAGGAGTGTTCCATTCCTTGTGCTCCTCTCCCCAGCACCAGCATAACTCTTGAATGACAGATCAATTAAAAGAGGCCGTGAACCCCAGAGCAACTATCTCTGGACTTGTAGGAATAGTGATGTAATAAGAAACCAGGCATCAGATGAGTAAAAATTTGAATTCTGCTCCTGCTTTTATTGCCAATCCTGTGCCCCCAGCTCCAGAGTCACCCCTAGAAAGTGGAGAATTGAGTGTTTGATTCAATCTTATGTACTAGAGAGGACAATGATAGAGATACCCAGGCATGCACATTCCCATATAAAATAAGTGAAAGACAGTCACTTAGGGAGGCAACTGTTAGAGGAAATAGACTAAGAAGTCAAAGGAATAAAGGAGAACAAGAGTAGTGTCATAACAGCCAGCAGAGAGGGCATCCAGAAGGTGGTCAATAGTGCCATTTGCTGCAGAAGATTAGTAAAGAAAATGAAGGGACTGGCACCTTCTGGAGAGCTGTGTTTAGTTCTGGGACCACATTTTAGTAAGGCCATTGATAAACTGGAGTATGCACAGAGAATAGGGACCAAGATAACGAAAGGGCTGGATATCCTGCTCTCTGTGTTTCCATTAAATTAACTGACTGGAGATATTTAGCTTGATCATGAAACTTAGAGACAATAACGTGTCTTAAAATATTCAAAGAGTTTTCATATGGAGAGATTAACCTTGTTCTGCTTGGCCCCAAAGGACTGGACTAGGAATTAGGACTAGGAAGACTTTCTCTCAAAGTAAGGAAATGTTTCCTAATGACTAGAACTCCCCCAGAGTAGAATGGGATACCTCAGGAGGTAGTGACTTCTACCTCCTTAGCAATCTTCCAGCAATGCTGGATTTCCACTTGCTGAGATGGGATAGAAGGGATTCCTGTGCAGGTACAGGGTGGACTACATAGTCACTGAGGTTCTTTCCAAGTCTGACTTACCGAGATTATAATTCTGGAGTCTGTACTGAGAAAGGCCTGAGGCTCTAAAAGTCATGTGTCAGAGACTTGCTTCTGATATAAAGGCCCTAGACCCACTTTTGTTGTTATCTGGTCATTTTCAATCATGTCTGACTTTTTGTGGCCCCATCTGAAGTTTCCTTGTACTGGAGTGGATTTGCAATTTCTCTCTTCATCTCATTTTTACAGATGAAGAAGTAGAGGCAAACAGGATAACGTGACTTGCCAAGGATCACATAGCTAATTAGTGTCTGAGACTGGATTTGAACTCAGGTCTCCTTTACTCTTGGCCCAGCACTCTATGCCACCTAACTGCCCCAGATACTTTAGGGGCCTTTTATTTCTCTACTTCTATTATTCCCACCAGATCCTCCTGGAATTTCACTACTTGACAGTCCCCAAGCATATTTAACAGTTTCCTTTACAAGTTCATTGGCTTGCTAAGAGGAAGATGTGAACAAATTTATTTACAGGTTAATGTAAACAAACAGTACTGCCTGGATGAGGAGTTATCAGGGTTTGTTCCCTCCCCATCTCCATCATCATCAATGCTTCCTCACCAGCTCCTCTGTCCTGGTGGCATTGCTGGCTTTCAGCGAGTTCCTGCTTCTCTGCAGTGCTCGGTAGTGCAGTATTGGGCACTCAGTAGATACTTAAAAATGCTAATGAATGCTTGTTGACTGAAGACTCTTCAAAGGTATCTTCACACACTGCTCAATGGTGCTCCTGTCACCTCCCTCCCAGCAGATGATAATCATATCACTGCCAGCACTGGACATTGCAACTCCTTTGCACTTAGCTCTCACTTCACCTCTCCACCCACAGATATGCTAACTACCGTCTGTATTCAGCAGTTCAGATCTCCTCCAGGAGGTGGTGTTCATTCTCCATCCCAGGGGACCAATTGTAATCTCACCTATGAGAATGTGTCAGGAGAGTGATTTCTTAATATCTGAAAAAGAAAAACAACAATCCAGATAGCTATTATTTTGAAGTCTTCTCCTATACATAGTCCCTATAGTCCCAAATTAAGACTTATAAAGTCTTCTAGGGATCTTTATCACATTACACAGGTAAACCTCAGTATCCAATCCCTTACAAGTTTATGGTGAGTCACTACCTCATGCCTCCTCTCTCACCCAGCATCTAGACAGTGAATCTCCTGATTAGGTCAGCACTTCCCACTGGGTCTGAGGGTTTAGTTGAGCACCTACACCCTCCCCCAAATGCCTTTTCAATCCTTGACTTCTTTAGAAGTTAGGACAGGTTATTCAAATTACCCAGTGAGATTGCTCAGAAACATGTAGACAGGAGGGGGAAAACGGGATTTAAAGAGTCAAACACAACTGAAACAACTGAACAAATACTTTTACCAGAATAACATACGTGCCTATAACGAAATCAAACACTGGGCCCCCATCACCGAGGAAAAGAACTGAGCCTGTCCCTTCTATATACTCCAAGCTACATGACTGACCAAGACAAATATTACTCCTTATCCCTATAAGTTTGCAATCCAAAAGAAATCAGACTGCCCCTATGGTCTCTGACTCCCCTGAAATCCTATAGTACTTTATACTACTCATCAATAGTTACTAATCTTCTTATGCACATATTTTCTCTCCTGTTTAAGTATTATTTTTTCCCTCCCAGAAGCATTTGATCTCTCAGATGACATGAACTCAACAAATGTTTGCAATTCGTTGCCTCCACTCCCCCTCCAGAACCAAGCTCAGTCTAAGCACAGAGCAGTGTATAGTAAATGCTTCAGCCTAGAAATTGACTTGTGTGCTTCCTGCATTCAGGCTGGATAAGTCATTAAGATATGGTTTGCTGGCTAAGGATGTTAGTTACAGTAACCAACAGCAAAAATAACAGTAACAGCTCCACGTGGGTGGCTAACCTTCATTCTTTTCTTTTCCCAGATGGCAGCTGATATGTTCCCAGCACTGACCATGAACAAGTTATTTTGGAAAATCTACGTTCAAAGTTTCAACTCTCCCTACTTCCTAGCCATAGCTCCTTCTCCTGACTCCTCCACCCATCTTCTCTGAATTAACTTGATCTGGAATGGACTCTCAACTGTTCTGGGACAGTTTCAAGACTCTACCCAACCTCCACCACACACAAGCCCTAGCAACCAGCTTTTGACTCATCCTGAAGGAAAAATATGAGAAAACACAGCTGTCCCCAGGGGGCAATCCAGAGGCACTAGATCCAAAATGTTATAAAGAGGATAAGAAAAGTGTGAAAGAAAAGAGACAAAGACCCAGATAAACACCAGGAAACACAAAGAGGGACCCAGATCCAATAATAGACAAGAAGGCTGAGATTATAGCATATATCTGCAAGGGGCTTCCAAAATCATCTAAGCTGAAGGAAAAGAAACAGAAACCCAGGGTGACTTGGTCAAGTAAATAGCTATGCTATGGACCCAGGTCCTTCAAATCCAGTGCTCCTAACACTATGGCAGGCTGCCTCTAACGAAAAGTCAGAGCAATCGTTAGAACCAAAGCAATAATGAGCAAGAACATGTGGTCAGAGACACAAAGGCACAGGAAAAAATACATTCAATCATACAGGCACCACTATCACTACTAGGCAGGCAAGAAAACTGAGGGGACCTGTGGCTTCTCTTTCTCCCGGCATGAAGTCACCCTAACCCACCTCTGATGATTTGGAGGCTATCCCAATCTAAGACAGGGACTGGAAATGATACATTTCCCCATCCCTGCCTAATCCCAGAAGCTATGTGGCACAGTGGATAGATTCTCTGTCCTAAAGCAAGGAAGATTCATTTTGTGAGTTCAAATCTGACCTCAATTAATTACTAGACCCTGGGCAAGTCATGTAACCTTTTGTGCCTCAGTTCCTCATCCATAAAATGAGCTGGAAAAGGAAACAGCAAACCACGCCAATATCTCTGCCAAGAAAACCCCCGAAGGGATCAGGAAGAGTCAGATACGACTGAATAACAACAGCAGACTTTTCCAGTCCTGCCCAAACTACCATGACCAGATGATTGGAAGCTCACACAGCCCTTAATTGATCTCAGTGAGCAATAAGGTCTCCATGTGGGCTGGGTTTCTCTCCCAAACCCAGTGGTCTGAGCTCAGTAACAGTGATTTAGCTGGCAGCTAGCTACTTCATTGCCTGCTGGAGCTCCTCTTGCTGCACTGCCCAGTACTGCCCACTAGGGTTCAGCCTTACCCTGCCATGATCCCCACACACCCAGGAAGGCACCATCCGAAGCTTTGTCAAAGCTGGATGTCTCTGCTCCCCACAGGGCTGCAGCTGGCTTTGTCTGGGAAGTCCAGGGATGCCGATTGTCCGTTCTCTCCCTTCTAGTTATTGCTAGCCCCTTTGTCTTTCTCCAAATCAGCCTCCTTTCCTTCCCTTCCAAAGACCACCCTGTTCTTTCAGTCCTTGATTTTCCACTCCATAATGAAAGATCAGTGGCACTAAGACTTCTGGGTAGGATTACAGATCTAGAGTTGGAAGAGATCTCAGTTGCTATCTAGCCCAACCCCCTCATTTTACAGATGAAGAAACTGAAATTCAGGAAATTAAATGATTTCCCCAAGTAGGAAGCATAAAAGATAGAATTTCAAAGCAGGTCCTATTGCCTTGAAAGACAATCGATCAATAAACATTTATTATGTACCTACTATGTGCTAGGCACTATGCCAAGCTCTGGGGATGCAAAAAGAGGCAAAAGACAGTCTGCCTTCACAGAGATTACAATCTAACAGGGGGGACAACATACAAACAAATATATATACTATATACAAGATAAAGAGGAAATAACCAAAAGAAGGAAAGCAGTGGAATTAAATGGGGTTAAGGAAGGCTTCCTGTAAAAGGTGGGATTTTAGTTGGGACTTAAGGAAGCCGAGGAGGTCAGTAGTCAAAGTAGGGAAGGCAGAGCATTCCAGGCATGGGGAAGAGCCAGAGAAAGGGCCCAGAGCTAAAGGATGAAGTGTTTTGTTCATGGAACAACCAGAAGACCAGGTACTAGATCTAAGAGAATGTGTGTGGGAGGAAGGTATAAGAAGACTGAAAAGATAGGAGTGGGGTGAAGTTGTGAAGGACTTTGAAAACCAAACAGAGAATTTTGTATTTGTTGCTAGATGAAACAGGAAGCCATCAAAGTGTATTGAAGAGAGGAGTGACATGATGAGACCTGTGTTTTAAGAAAATCACTTTGGTGACTATATGGCGGATGGATTGGAGCGGGGAGAGACTTAAGGCAGACGGACCCACTAGTAGGTTATTGCAACAATCCAGATAATGAGGGTCTGCACCAGAATGGTGACAGTGTCAGAGAAGATAAGGGATAGTATTTGAGAGATGTTGAGAAAGTGAAAACAGCAGTCCTTGACAACAGATTGTGTATGGGGGTGCAGGGGTTAGCAGTGAGGAATCCAGGGTGACTCCTAGGTTGCTACCCTGAGGAACTGGAAGGAGAGAATTGCCCTCTACAGGAATAAGGAAGACGGCTCTGTGTGTGTGTGTGTGTGTGTGTGTGTGTGTGTGTGTGTGTGTGTGTGTGTGGCAGAGGGAGTGGGGCATGAGGATTAGGGTAAAAGATAATGAGTTCTTATTTTGACATATTGAATTTAAGATGTCTACTAGACAACCAGTTCCAGATGTCTGAAATGTGATTGGAGGTTAGCAGGCAGGAAAGGTAGATTTGAGAATCATCAGTATAGAGATGGTAATTAAATCCATCGGAGCTGATGAGACCATCAAGTGAAGAGGGAGAAGAGGGTCGAGGGCAGAACCTTGAGAGACACTTACATTTAAAGGTCATGATCTGTAGGAGAATCCTGTACAGGAGAAAGAGAAGGAGTGATCAGATAGGTAGGAGGAAAACCAGGAAAGAGTGGTTTCCTGAAAAGATAGGAGATTAGAGTCTGGGAATGATGGTTCACCGTTCCTAGAAATGTCACTTTCTCAATCTCTGACTTGGGGGTTGAGAGACTATCTGAGTCATAAAATCTTCAGTGGGTTTGGAAAGGGAAGAACAGATACTAACAACATTGAAGCGACAGAATCCACAGGCCTTGGTAACTAACAATTTGATGCAAAGAATGAGGGTGGAGAAGGAGCAAAGATGACCAAGATTTTGAAGCCTGAGTGGTGGATGTTGCTAGTATCTCTCCCTTTTTCTCCATCACCAACGCCTGCACCTTCTTTCAGGTCCTCATCACCTGTAGTCTAGGCTATTGTATGAAGTTCCTAACAGATATTCTCCAGATTGTCTTCTCGCCAATCCATCTCATGTATTACTGACAAAGTAATCTTCCTATGAAGCTGAGCCCTAATCATATTTCCAGAAATTTATAATGACTTCTCGCTGACTACAAAATAAAATCCAAATTCTATTGGCATCTAAGAGTTCTTCAATGTATAATACAATATAGCATAAGGTAACATAACGTAACATAACATAATGTAATATAATGTAACGTAACAGTATAGTAAAAGATGATATATGTGATATATATGATATAATGTAATGTAACATAACAATATAATAAATATAATACCTAACATCTTTCCAGACATCTCTCATTCCTCCCGTATACATATTAGACCCAGTCAAATTGGGCTGTTCATTATTCCCTAAATATGTCCTATGCTTCCAGTAGTGCACTTTACTCAAATCATTTCCCTCTGAAATATCCTACTCTTACACCTCTGCTTTTTAAAAGTCCACATACTTGTAAGGGCATAGCTTAAATGTTAGTAATAAACCTATCTTGATCCAACAATCAGATATGACCTTTTCCACTAATTCTTTTGTATTTCATTCATTCATTCATTCACTCCGCACACCTTTATTAAGGAACTCCTGCTTAAGAAATGGTGTAAAATACAAAGATTAGACAAGAGACCTCCTGTGTTAACATTTCTAGTGACATTTCTAGGAACGGTGAACCATCATTCCCAGACTCTAATCTCCTACCTTTTCAGGAAACCACTCTTTCCTGGTTTTCCTCCTACCTATCTGATCACTCCTTCTCTTTCTCCTGTACAGGATTCTCCTACAGATCATGACCTTTAAATGTAAGTGTCTCTCAAGGTTCTGCCCTCGATCCTCTTCTCCCTCTTCACTTGATGGTCTCATCAGCTCCGATGGATTTAATTACCATCTCTATACTGATGATTCTCAAATCTACCTTTCCTGCCTGCTAACCTCCAATCACATTTCAGACATCTGGAACTGGTTGTCTAGTAGACATCTTAAATTCAATATGTCAAAATAAGAACTCATTATCTTTTACCCTAATCCTCATGCCCCACTCCCTCTGCACACACACACACACACACACACACACACACACACACAGCCCTCTTCCTTATTCCTGTAGAAGGCAATTCTCTCCTTCCAGTTCCTCAGGGTAGCAACCTAGGAGTCACCCTGGATTCTTTACTGCTAACCCCTGCACCCCCATACACAATCTGTTGTCAAGGACTGCTGTTTTCACTTTCTCAGCATCTCTCAAATACTCCCACAACTCCCTGTGTTCCCTCTCCCACAAGATCTCACAACCTAGTAGAGAGATGCAAACACAGAGGGATATAATGCACAATATAACCCAATTAGAGCATTAGAAATGCAAAAAAGAAGAAAAAAAGGGTTGCCTGATGTGCCAGGGGAAGACCAGTGCCAAGCACAGGAATACATGGAAGGCTTTCTGGAGGAGGTGGAATTTGAGTTGAGCTTTAAAAAATGAATAAAAATTCAACAAGTAAAGGGGGAGGAGGGGAGCATAGGTATGTGTTCTCATAACACATATCACATTCTTCCTTGTAGTAAATTCTGTTCTTGTCTTATCACCCTCTCTGACTCAGTTCCTGAAGGGCCAGAGATTATATCTTACTCCTATGCCCTACAACAGCCAGTACAGTAAGATAATGTGACATAAATCTAGAGCTAGAATATTCCTTGAGGTCAAATTCCATTCCTTCATTTTTAAAGAAGAAACTGAGGCCCTGTGAGGCAAACTAATTTGCCCAAGGTCACCAAGGTAGAATGTGAACCCAGGGCTTCTCACTCTAGAATCAGTGATCTCTCCACTGTACCACACTTCCTTACACACATTGTACGTGCTCTGCAAACATTTGTTGAACTGCAAGGAAAAAGGAAAGAGAGAAAGAGAATAGGAGGGTTTTTTTTTTTTAAATTAGCAAAACTCAATATGAGCCCGGTGTCAATGGTATATTCTGGTAAATGTTTAACAAACAGCTCCTGGGAGATAAGGAGGAAGAGAATGTTTCCACAACATCCCTTCAGGTTTAATCTGTATTAGTTTTTTAAATTGATTTATTTTAAACTTACATACTAAAATTTAAATATACAATAAGAAAAAAAGAAATATTATAAATTTAAATATTAAACAAATACAAAATAAGAAAAAAAGCATTGCCAATGTGCACAGCAGAACATAAGAGAAGATTCAAAATATACACCAATAAATTTCCATTTCAAGAAAACCTATATAATAAATACTACACATTGTGTTCAGAGCTATCCATTTTTTTCTTTACTTCCTTGTAAGCTTTCTTTTGTTCTCTGTTATGCACTTTTTACTTTGCTCTTTTTCCACCCCTTCCTCTCCCCCCTCCCACAAGATGACTGCAATTAAGTGCAGATATATTTACACATGCATACATATACACACACATATACACATATTTACATACACTTATATATACTTAGATATTTATAATCATAGTACATACAGACATGTACATTCATATGCATCTATGTACTATATTTATTTGTCCTCTGTTTCTCTGAAGGTGGATAACACCTTTCTTCATAAGTTCAAGTCTTTCCATATTTTTCTCAGTCCACAAACATCATTTCCACACCATGGCAATATTCCAACCTTATACTATCTAGTTATTTTACATATTCTAAAACTAAATTAATATGGCTGGCATATAGTATAATTTCCCTATTTTTCTCTCTTAATTAAATCTATTTTAGCTTTAACTTTGCCTGAGATCGTGATTACTACCCTTCCTTTTTTTCTTTATTCCTGATCTTTTTTAAGTTTGCATGTATATCTTATTTCCTATCCCTACTGATTCTTCTACTTTATTTCTCCCTGCTACCTTGCCATCCAATTATTTAACTTCCCTCTCAAAGATCCCTCCCTTATTCTCCCATTTCCATTAATCTAAACATCCTTCAATACCTCTCTCTTATCTTATTCCCTCACCCTTTTATTTATTTATAAATTTGGAAGACTTTTTTTCTCTTCTAAATGTATATTGTTCTCTCTTTATGTGTTGTTCTCTCTCTGATACGAGTAGTGTTCCCTCTAAAAATAATCTTCGTTATTAACATTTTCCCCATCACTTTAAGTGTAGGCTACTGACAAATCAACCAATCAAGCCTAAGCGGAAGCATTTGCCTATTTCTGAAGTATAAGGGCTCAGCTAAAAAAATTTAACAATCAGCTTCCAATTAGAAATAGCTCCAGTGCACTCCTGAATATTATTCTATTGTCCCAAAAAATGCATTTTCCAGGTTCATTGAGAGAGAATTGACTTTAGAAAAACTCAGAGAATAAGTCAAAAAAACCCCAATTAATAACGATAGGTAATTATAATTATTTATATAGTTCCTACTATTTGACAGGCACTGTGCCAAGTGCTTTACAAATAGTAGTCATTTAGTCCTCACAACAACCCTGGGAGGTAAGTGCTATTATTATCTCCATATTACAGATGAAGAAACTGAGGCAAACAGAAGTGAAGTTACTTGTCCAGGGTCACATAGCTAAAGAGTGTGGGAGATCACATGTGAATTCAAGTCTTCTGATTTCAGGTGTTGTACTCTATCCACTGAGCCATCTGGCTGCCCTGAGCTCCTGCCCTTTTTTGTCCTTCCACTGATTTCATGGTCAGTCTAGGAGGCCTGCAAGTTTTTGGTTTTTCCCAAGTGGTGTGATCCAGGGAAATATCTGTTCCCTGCCCTCCTGATCTGAGCTCTGCAAGTTCCTGACCCAAGGTGGGATCTGTTGGCTGACTTTCCATAGACTGGTGCTGTCACTATTACCTGCTAAGAGGTTCTACAAATTCAGGGCAACTGAATTGCCAATTTCCCTTTGGTCTTAATCTTCTGTCAGGGGGTCATCTCCATTAATCCTGATCTATATCTTGCCACTGGACCCAGATGGCCCTGAAGAACAAAGTGAGGCTGGTGACTTTGCGCAACCCTGCCTCAATTAAATCCAATTCACTTGCAAGTCATGGCATCACCTCCCTTAGGTCATGGTCCTCTTCGAGAACAACGGACTAACAGCAATAATCTCCTGCCCTGGTTGTTCTTCTGCAGATTTATGTACTGGGCTAAAATTCAGAACTGAGTCAGCACTCTGCTTCTGGGCTCGAAGCCACAAGGTTTAGTTTCTGGAATTTGTTCTGTGCTCAGTAGTCAGGGATCCACTTGTTCATGACCACTCCTCTGTACCCTAAGTCTGAGACAAGAAATTGAGTATTGAGTGACAGAGCTACCAGAGAGCATCTGTTCCTGCTCCCAGAGCTAATACAGTGGTCCCTATGGTCCTCTTTCCACCCATTTGCTTCCTACCCTGGTGCTGTTTTTGCTCCTTTTCCAGTCTTGGGAATTACTTGGGACTTAGAAGGTTACCCATCTTTCTCTGTCTCTATTGCAGCTCCATGTTCCTCACCAACCCCTGCCCCAGTGTTGGCAGACTTCTCAGTACATCTTTCTAGGCTGCTCTGGACTAGGAAAATTACTCACTGTGACTTTTTCTTGGCTTTCCCATTCAGAATTTGATCTACTGAGTTTTCTAGGTTGTTGGAGAGACAGTGTGCTAGGTGAGCTAAGGCAAAAATGCTTCTATCACTCCACCATCTTGACCCCTACCCCATGCTACTCCCCATACACACACACCTTCAAGGTGTTAATGTGTAAATAAAGTATTAACACTCAGTGATTTCTTTACAAAGCTGAAAATACAGCACATCCCTGGGGACTTTAAATAGTTAAACTCTTAAGAGTTTAACAGTATCAGCACTAGTAAGCTCAGGCCTAGAGCTTGATGTTGAGTACCTTACCTTCAAGAGGGTGAGAAGGTGGGGGGTTTTCTCTCCTCTCTTCTTTTCCCTCAACAGCCATGATTCAAAGAGGATACTGCCCAGGACAAGACGTTATCTAGCAGGTGGAATGAACTTAATTTAACTTAATGAACTCATTTAAGAGTCTGAGGCACAGGTGAGAGAGCAGAAATATACACTCTAGAAAAACCTATATAAAAGAGGCAATCACTAGAAGGCAGAATTGGTTTCAAAGAGTGGGACTTCTGGCAGCAGAAAAGAGAGTCAGCTGTGGACTCAAGAGAGAGTGACTCCTGGCAATCAGAATCGCACTGTGAAGAGGAGCAGACTCTGGGAGTCCAGAAGAGCAAACTGCCTAGGAGAGTTGCTACACCCAAGGAGAGCACTGTGAGGACTCCACCAGGAGAGGAGGTCAAGGTCTTGTAGTTTCAGAGTTGTAAGTTCCTTTGGACACATTCATTCTCTATACGTGTACCTCCCTGCCATGTCCCATGGACATTTTGTGTATGTGTGGGGAAATGTGCCTCAGGTTTGGGGGGATAATGATTTTACTGTCTCATCTTAGTAAATACCCCTTCCTGAGAATTAATTGTATTTACTAACTCACTATTAATAAGAAGCATGCTCTTTGGGGTTTATGTACTGTAGAGTTAGGAGAAGTACCCTTAGGATATGCCTAGAACTTCAAACTATTAACCACCCTCCAGGCTGCTGTCTATGTACATGTTATCATCCTCAATAGAATGGAAACTCCTTGAGAACTGGAACCTTTTCATTTTTGTCTCTGTATTCCTATTGCCTGGCACATAGTAGGTGTTCAATAAGCATTTGTTGATTGACTGATAGGTCACAAGATACTGATCCTCAGTCAGATAATCACTAAGAATTCTCTGTGTTCCTTCTGTTGGTATCATCCAAGGGCCAACTAATAATGATAGAGGAACTACTTTAATTTGATTAGACACAAATAATGACCCCAAATCCTCCCATCCTCCATAATCTTATCAGGTTGTTTAAGAATACAGAGGGGCATACTGGATTTGGCAGTCATTTGGGAACAGGCACCAAGAATACTTAATATGATAATGTTTCTTCTTCCACCTGCAGACTTTATGGGGACACCTGAAAGGCTGCAAGCATATCTGGCACCCAGTGGGCCCCCACTTCTCCCCTTCCCTCACCCCAGAGCCTGCCCTCAATTTTCGTGCCAATGGCAACAGGAGAGGGACGTATCAGCTCACTAGTGGAGAAGAGGAAAGGAAAAAGGGGAGGGGAGGGGGAGGAAAGGGAGGAGAGGGGAAATGAGAGGGAAGAGGAGGGGGGACAGGCTAGAAGCAGGAACACAAAACAACAACAAGTAATAGGAGAGGCTATTTGGTTTCACTCTAGGGCACTCAACCCCAGATGAGGTTTTACCTACAGAGACAGAGAGGGAGACAGAGAAGAACCGAGACAGACAGAGAGAAAAAACAGAGACAGAGAGAACTCACACATTTAATAAGTGCTTCCTATATGTCAGTTCAAATAAGTTGTGCTTCAGAGAGCAGAACTCCAACGGGCTGGCCATGTTGTTCAAATGCAAAACGTATGCTTGCCAAAAAGACTGTTTTATGGAGAAATCACACAGGGCAAATGATCACGTGGCAGTCAGAAGAAACGATACAAGGACACTTTCAAGGTCTCTCTTAAGAACTTTGGGACTGATTGTGTGACATGGGAGACACTGGCACAGGACCACTCAGTATGGCATGTCCTTATCAGAGAAGGTGCTGTGTTCCATGAGCAAAGCAGAATGAAAACAATTCATATTGGTCTTATCAGCCACAGTTAGACCCATTGAAACTTGATGCTAGAACAATTATGTCATTTTGGTCCTCTTTGAGAATGAAGGACAGTAACCAATCAACCCTTCTCTCCAAATTCTTTTGGAGAGAAGTTTTGATGGCCAGAAGCTGCCCAGTTAACTTGTGATTTAATAACTAGAATTTTCTTCCTTTCTTCCTTTCTTCCTTTCTTCCTTTCTTCCTTTCTTCCTTTCTTCCTTTCTTCCTTTCTTCCTTTCTTCCTTTCTTCCTTTCTTCCTTTCTTCCTTTCTTCCTTTCTTCCTTCCTTCCTTCCTTTCTTCCTTTCTTCCTTTCTTCCTTTCTTCCTTCCTTTCTTCCTTTCTTCCTTCCTTCCTTTCTTCCTTTCTCTTTCTTTTTTCCTTCTTCCTTCTTTTCTTCCTTCTTCCACAAAACCTTAAACTCACTTCACTCTGAAGCTCACAGATTGGACCACAATAGGTCCCTACCCAAGCTCCACTTAATGGCCGTTTTTTGGGCCCTCCTGGCTTAGAGTGAACATCAGTGGTAACGGTTTCTCTTTGGAAGAGCAACTCTGAGGGTCTTCCCCTTCCAGTTTATTTTTTTTTAATTAAAGGGGATATCCCTTGACTCCTTAAAAAGGTCTATTCACTAAATGGGTGTTTCCTCACTCTAAGTGAGAACCTGAAAAAGCATTAGCCTAAAAGGACCAGGGTCTCCCAGTGCATCGTGGGCCATCTCCAGTTGTCCTCATGAATATCTGGCCACTGGACCCAGGTGACTCTGGAGGAGAAAGTGAAGTTGATGACCTTGTACAGCCCTCCCTTACTCAAATCAAAGTCAACTGCCAGTCACGTCATCATCTCCCTGATGTCATGGTCCTCTTTGAAAATGAAGGATAAACACAACAACCTATGTGTCAGGCATTATGCTAAGCTCTGAGGATACATATACACTCAAACAAGACAATCCCTATCCTCAAGGAGCTTACATTCTAGTACGTAAAAATAAAGGGGTACTACAGGGAAGTAGGGCTGGCAGAGGAGGGGACCAAAAAAAAATCAAAAAGTAGCTTGGAGGCCTGGGCTCTAGAAGAATAAAGCAATACATCACCTATTAAGAAATGGAGGACCCAGGGCTTGAAGTCAAGTTTCCAGTGTGGTGGAAATGAAAGAAGAGTAAGGCATGATGAGGAGACCACCAGAAAAGGAGCACTCTTGAAGTAGGAATGGGTAGGAATGGAGGAGGAACAGGAATAAGGACAGAGGGTTCACCAGTTCCAGATGGGAGCACAGAGACAGATCCTAGTCAGGAATTTTTTACAGGAAGAACCTGGCCAATCTGGCACAGAAGAAGTTGGCTGAGGTCCTGGAGGGGGAATGGAAAAGCTAAGGGGAAACTTATTCAGAACAGCAGCTATTATTACTGAGGCAACAGCTCAGGCAGCTTCTCAGTCAGTCCCTTAGGAGCCTTCCTTGTGCTACAGAAAAGCCTTTTGATATTTATTCATCCTCATTCTTAGCCTTTTCTGAAATGTGAATATCTCCTAGCCTCCCCCCAAGTTACTCCATAGGAAACCCACCACCTTTGCCTTGCTACTCCCAAGCTAATAGCCCAGGCCTGGGAGAAGTTCACAGGTTCCAGGGATATAGATCTCACAGAAACTTTATATTCCAA
This sequence comes from Bettongia penicillata ogilbyi, assembly GCA_023548195.1. Classification (NCBI taxonomy): domain Eukaryota; kingdom Metazoa; phylum Chordata; class Mammalia; order Diprotodontia; family Potoroidae; genus Bettongia; species Bettongia penicillata. Next base: position 3,835,333 of record JAJHZJ010000311.1, read on the forward strand.
CCCCCTTAGTTTGCGTAGCTTCTACCATGCTCTGCTGGTAAATATTTAACAACTGAAAAGCTGGGGGAGAAAACATACACTGGCCACACTTTTTAGTTTGATCTGTGTAACTTAAACATGTCTGGGCACATCCAGCTCAGAAAATGTGGTGGAGCCCTTCAAGGATCATTGGAGAATGTTCAGCGAAATACTGGGAAGGCTTCGGTGTCCCCTGCCATGTGCTAAGGGAACCCTCCTTGCATTAGCTTCTGTGTCTTTAAAACTGGCAAGACTTTTTTTTCTTGCCACTTTCCTTCTGCCATTCTCTTTATTATATAGAAGATTATACTCAGACAAACTTCAACCTTGGATCACTCCTACCATCTATCATCTTTGAGTCTACAAAGGTACTGCTGAACAAAGGTGGAGAAAATTATACCACTGTTCTGCATTCATTACAAATTTATGTTTCACAATCTCAGTGGGGCCCTCACTGCTGCTAGGCAATCCTGCTATCCCTTCTTTATCCACCCACTGTCCCACTCTCCTATTTATCTCCATAGAGGCTCTTCCAAACCTATTCATCCCTCCTCAAACCCCCCATGGCTCCTCCTTCCTTCTCTCTCTCAGCTGAGATCCTTGTCCTATATTTTAGGACTTTTCTGCTTCACCCCTGTCTCATATGATTAAGTGACCTTACTCCTCACCAAAATTAACACCTCCACTTGTCCAAGTAACTCCATTCCATCTTTCTCCTCCAACAGATTTTCCCCTCTCTCATTCCCACCCTTCCACTTATTTTCAGTCTCTCCCTCTCTTCTGTCTCATTTCCTACTGCCTACAAATATGCCCATGTCTCCCCAATTCTGAAAAAAAATCTCAGTTGATCCTTTCATCCCTGCTGTCATCCTATATCTCATTCTGTCCTTTGTAGCATGTATGACAGGTGCCTCCACTTTCTCTCCTTTCATTCTATTCTTAATCCCTTACAATCCAGCTTCCTACCTTATTCCACCAAAACTGCTTTCTCCAAAGTGACTAATGGTCTTTTGTTGCCAAATCCAATGACCTTTTCTCAGTCCTCACTCTCCTTGACTTCTCTGCAGCCCCTGACACCCTTAGTCACTTCCTCCAACTTAATACTCTCTTCTCTGCAGGTTTTTGGGACATCAATTGAAAAAGAAAAATCTTTGTTAGGACTTCACCCTAGTAAATGAGGCAGGCTTAGGAAAAAATGTAGTAAAAAGAGTTTATTGTTACATACAAAGCACATGCATTGCATGAGCCTGGCCCAGAGCTCAAACCATGCTTTTTCTTTTAAACACAGACTTTTGTAACAACAATAGTCCATTCTAAGAGGCTAAAATTACAAAAGGGGATGGGCTAGTGTATCGATGTTGAGTTTACAAAGCAGGTAGGATACTAGTTTCTAAAGAGGAACAAAGCACATGTAGCTGTTACACTCAATTTGGCACGTAGGGCAACTTTCTTTACAGAAGGATTGTCACGTTCACCTGTGCAGCCCCCTGTCATGTACGTCTCTAAAGGGAATGAAAATCGTGAGCATGCTTGGGTGTACGTGGTGATAGTGGAGAAATTCTTGAATATCACCCTCTCTTGGTTTTCCTCCTATTTATCTGACCTCTCCTCGGTCTCCTCTGCCGGATCCTCCTCCAGATCTTGGGGTTCTGGCCTGGGCCCTCTTCACTTCTCCCTCTTCACTTGATGATCTCATCAGCTTCCATGGATTTAATTGCCACCTCTATGCCAATGATTCTCAAATCTACCTTTCCTTCCCCAGTCTCTCTGCTGACCTTCACTCTCACACCTCCAAATGTCTCTCACACATCTCACACTGGACATCCAGCAGTAGACACATCCAAAACAGAACTCGTCACCTTTCCCTCTAAACCCTTTCTGCCTCTTACTTTACCTATTACTGTAGAAGGCAACACCATCCTCCCAGTCCCTCAGGCTCACAACCCCAGAGGCATCACTATCTCTCATCCCCCAGATGCAAGCTGTTTTCAAAATCTGTAGATTTCATCTTTGCAACATCTCCCATATATGACTCCTTCTCTGATACAATACAGACCCTCATCACCTTGTGCCTGGGTTATTGTAACAGCCTACTGGTGGATCTGCCTGCCCCAAGTCTCTCCCCACTCCAGTCCATTCTCCATTAAGCCACTAAAGTGCTTTTCCTAAAATACAGGTCTGATCATGTCACATACACACACCCTGCTCAGTAAATTCCGAGGAATCCTTATTATCTCCAGGATCAAATGCAAAATGCTGTTTGGCATTCAAAGCCCTTTATAACCTAGCCCCCTCCTACCTTCCCAGTCTTCTTACTCACCCACGTGTTACTAATCTCAGATACAGTAACACTTGGCCTCCTAGCTGTTGCATGAACAAGACACTTTCTCAGCTCCAGGCATTTTCTCTGCCTATCGCCCATGCCTGGAATGCTCTTCCTCCTCTGCTCTGACTACTAACCTCCCTGGTTTCCTTTTAAGTCCCACCTAAAATCCTACCTTCTACAGGAGGTCTTCCTTAATCCCTCTTAAATCTAGTGCTTCTCCCTTGTCAATTATTTTCTATTTATCCTCTATATAGCTTGCTTTGCATACGTTTACATTTTGTCTCCTTCCTGTGACATTTAAAAAGTTTGAAAGATATAATTTCTGGGTAATTAGTAATTTTATTAAGAATGCAAGCATTTTTAATAAAAGGTCAGTGACTTTCTCAAATGCCAAAGACAATTATGGTGGTGGCTCATGCTAATATGTCCTTGAAAGAAGGATATTCCTGAGGGTGGCAATCAATTCTGATTGGTTAACAATTAATGAGAGAATGAATATTAATATGAGGAGCTGAGAGTGACATCTTGTCAAAGAGAGACTATCCCTGTACCCAGACCACCCAGCCTTGGACAATCTATTCAAAGAATTTATCCCCACCCCACCTGGGTGGGGTCAGAACAAGATTGTTGAGAAAATTAATCCAATGTCATCATTAATAATGAGAGACTGAAATTTTGAAATAAGGACTTTAGAAAAAGGGGGGGAAACTTGGGATCTCCCCAAATCATTGCTTATTAATAATCATTTCTCTCACCCATTAGATTGTTAACTTCTTAAGGTCAGGGACTTATTTTCATGCTTATTGAATTGAATTCTACTGTTCTTTTTTCATCAACAGAGCCCCCACATGTAACACAGACTACCCAAGCCCCACTCTCTGAAGGCTGGGTATATTACATTTTGCCATTTCACCCTTCTTCTGGGGTTCTCCAGTCCCCTTAAAGGGATTAGGAGTGTCTCAATGCTCACTGCAAAGAACTTCAGCCCCTGCTGATGGTGTCCCCAAGTGTAAGGGTAGGTGGTCCCCTGCACCCCAATTCTATTAGACAGTAATAATCATATTATCTTTTACAAAGGAATATTTACTTCAAAAGCATAATCACAAGTATACAAAATTAATCCCCCACAAGTGGGAGGCATAGCCCTCCTTCCAATTTACACTGGGGAGGGGAAGTAGATTAGGTTCAAAGGTAAACTCCCCAGTTCCAAATCCAAAACCCACCTCAGGCTCACATCACAGGTACCCTGGCTTCTCAGGACTTACACATTAGCTAGCTGGCTGCACCACCCCACAAGTAATCCTGGCTCAGAGGACATCATGGCTCAAACACCTGGGTCCCATGAAAATCACCTCTGGCACCTGATACAGTGAAGGGCAAACACATACATCAGAAAAAATACCCCCAAGCCTATTTCATGGAGTCAGGGTAAAAGAGAGGGAGCAGGAAAAGGAAAGTTCTTCCATTCTCACCAGTTCAAATCAGGGTATCCTCACTGTGGGTAACTGGGATCTTTATCCTCTGGACACAGGAGATAAAAGTTGCCCCCAAAAAAAGAGCAGCAGAAAAAAAGTGATGGAAAGTAGAGAGCCAGTGGCCCAGTCTTGCCAGTTTTAAAGACACAGGAAGCCAGTCAAAAGAGGCTATCCCAACACACGTGATAGGTGATGCTGAGGTCTTCACAATAGGTATTCTGGACATGCTTCAAAGGTCCCCCAAAGCATGTCCATGTTACCTGAATTGTGTGGAACCAGACCTGCCTAGGTTACATCTACATTTATTTACATTTTTTCCATCACTTATTAAGTCCAGACAGGCAACAAAGAATAAATCAGACCTTGATTTAGACTATTTGCTGGTTTCTGAGGTATAAATGTATACACTGAAAACTTAACAGTTGGCTCTAGCTATCCCTATGATCTGGCTCCAACAGAAACCTACAGGAGTCCTAAATGTGTTGTCACAAAATTGTCAGATCTTGGGGTTGTAGGAGACCCTCAAAGTCACTAAGTCCAAGTTATGATAGGAGAAACAGCCTAACCCTTCTAATACCTACAAATTAGGCTAACTTTTCCTTAAAAGAAGTTAAGACATGTACAAAAGCAAAGTGAAATGAGCAGAATAGGATAACACTGTACACAGTATCAGCAATATTGTGTGATGATCAACTATGAATGACTTAGCTCTTCTCAGAAACACAATGAACCAAGACAAGTACAAAGGACTCACAAAGTAAAATGCTGTCCATATCCAAATAAAGAACTGATGGACTCTGAATGCAGATCGAAGAATTTCATTTACTTTATTCTTTCTCATGTTTTTTTAATGCTTCTTTCATAACTGTGACTAATATGGAATTTTTTTTTTACATGATAGCACATGTATAAACTATATCAAACTGCCTACTATTTTCAGAAGACGGGAGTGGAGGGAGGAAGAGAGAAAAATTTGGACCTTGAAATCTTGTATAAAATGAATGCTAAAAATTTTCTTGACATGTATTTGGGAGGGTGGGAAATGAAATACTATTAAAAAAAGAAATCAAAATATTAAGTTGCCTGGAGGGAGTCTGGAATAAGGGCTGAGATTGTCCAATTATTTCCTTATCACCTGAATATAATGTATATAATGCTAGTACAAACCTGGAGGGGCTTTCATGTAGCTGAATTAACTCTAGGGGTTCTCAATGCCTATCCTAGTTAAATATCCTTTTCTTACTATGACTAAGTAAATTTCCTTTGGTTAGCCATAGCATGACCTAAAAGTATCACATTTTCTTCCAGTATCAAACCTAACCTACAGGGGACTGGCCTGAGATAGACCCAAACTGGAAGAATTGGCATAGTTGGGAAGGACTGGATTATAATGAACTCATTGAAGTGAGAGGTAAGCTGTGTAGAAGAAGGTGGTCCCAGACTGACCTTTCTGCTTTGGTGGCACTTTTGGTGATTCTTCTAGAAATGGTGGTTGACTTTTTGGTGTTATTCAGTCATTTTCAGTCATGTCTGACTCTTCATGACCCCATTTGGAGTTTTCTTGACAAAGATTCTGAAGTAGTTTGCCATTTTATCTCCAGCTCATTTTACAGATGAGGAAACTGAGGCAAACAAGGTGAAGTGACTTGCTCAAGGTCACACAGCTAGTAAGTGTCTGAGGCCAGATTTGGATTCAGGAAAATGAGCCTTCCTGACTTCAGGTCTGGTACTCCATCCACTGAACCTCTTAGCTACCCCAGTGGTTGATTACAACCACTTTTCTCAAGTTTTATTGTCCTCTCAGCAGCCTTTGACACAGTGACTCAGCTTCTTGATTTCCCCTTCTTTCTTGGTTTTTTGTGATATTACTCTCTGCTGGTTTGGCTCCTGTCTGTTGAACCACTCTTTCTCAGTCTCCTTTGCTGGATCTTCTTTCAGTTTATGCCCTCTAACCATGAGTGTTCCCAAGGCTCTATCATGAACCTTTGTCTCTTCTCCCTCTATACTAGTTTGCTTGATGATTTCATCAGTTCCCATGGATTCAAATATTATATCTGTGCTGATGATTTTCAGATCTATTTATCCATCTCTAACCTCTCTCCTGATGTCCAGATATTCATCTCCAACTGCTTATTGGATATCTCAAACTGGATGTCCCATAGACATTGTAAACTCAATATATCCAAAACTGAATTTTAGTTATCTTTTCCCCCAAGCCCTCCCCTATTTCTTCTTACTGTGGAGAGCATTGCTATCTTTCCAGTCATCTAGGTTCAAAACCTAGGGGTCACCCTTGATTCCTCACTTTCTAACCTTCTGCCCCTACCCCCTAATATAGTGCCAAGTGCTGTTGATTTTGCCTTTCTAATAATCTTTCTAATATGCTCTCTTCCCTTCTCTGTTACCACCACTACCACTCTAGCACAGGTCGTATCACCTCATGCCTCATAATGGGCTGCTGGTGGGTCTCTCCTTGTCTCAAGTCTCTCCCCATTCTGGTCCATCCTCCATTCAGCTTCTTTGAGTTTTGATGGCTCCAAGTGTGTGTAAATAGCAATTGTTTCTGTTCTGGTCAGAAACTCTGGGGTTCTTCCCCTTCCAAAACTGATCCTTTTGTAGAGGCAAACTAGGTTATTTTTTGTCTCATTTTTCTCTTTTTTTGTGAGGCAATCAAGGTTAAGTTACTTTCCCAGGTCAGGAAGTATTAAGCATCTGAGGTTGGATTTGAACTCAGGTCCTCCTGATTCCAGGGCTGGTGCTCTATAAACTGTGCCCCCTCACTACCCAATTTTTTTCCTCTCATTTCTTACCTCTTCTTTAATTACTGAATGGGTGTTGCCTCAGACAAATTGAGACCTGGGAAAGACTTTAGCTTAAAAAGACCAAGGTCTCCCATCACATCCAAGGCCATCACCAGTCATCTTGACCTATATCTTGCCACTGGACTCATATGACTCTGGAGGAGAAAGTGAGGCTGGTGACCGTACAGTCCTGCCTCACTTAAATACAATTCATTTGCAAGTCAAGATATCACCTTCCTGATGTCACTGATCCTCTTTGAGAACAAAGGATGAACACTAGCAATCCTCAATTGCAGAGATTTGACCACGTCCTCTCCTCTCCCATTTAATTCTCTCCAATGGCACCTCATTACCTCCAAGATTGAACAGAAAATCTTTTGTTTGGTTCTTGAAACCCTCCAAGACCTGGCCCTTTCTTGCTTTCCCAGTCTTCTTACCACTTGCTCCCCTCTGCCTTCCCTGCCATGAAGTCTGCTGTTCAGCACCTTTGGCCTCCTTGCTGTTCCTAGAACAAGACAGCTCCTCCATGCATTTTTATTGGCTGTTCCCCCAAGCTTGGTCACTATTCCTCCTCAGTTCTGCCTTCTGATGTCTCTGGTCTGCTTCTGTTCTCCGATGAAGTACCACCTTCTGCCACAAGCCTTTCCTGAACGTTAATGCCTTCCCTCTGAGATCAGCTCCAGTTTATCCTATGTCAAACTTGTTTGTAGCATTTGGCATGCCCTCTCCACCATTAGACTGAGTGATTTTAAGACAAAAACTGTTTTTTACCTTCCTATGTCTTCCCAGTGCCTAACAGCATCCGACACATAGTAGGTGATTAATAAATGCTTGACCATGCTTCTCTACTCTATTTCCTCAATTTCCTTACATGAATATAGCATCTTAATTTACAATGTTAACACACCCCACCCTTTACCTATCCTGTTTCTTTATTTTTTAAAAAAAAAAATAGGATATAGATAAACAGATAGATGGGACAGTTAAGTAGTTCAATAGATAGAGTGCCAGGCTTGGAGTCAGGAAGACTCATCTTCTTGAGTTGAAATCTGGTCTCAGATACTTACTAGCTGTGTGATCCTGGGCAAGTCACTCTACCCCATTTACCTCAGTTTCTTCATTTGTAAAATGAGCTGGAGAAGGAAATGGCAAAACCACTTGAGTATCTTTTCCAAGCAAACCCCAAATGGGATCAGGGACTGAAAGAACTAAACAACAGATAGACAGACAGATAGATAGACAGACAGACAGATAGATAGATGGATAAGGTATATCTATTCAGAGCCACATAGCAGTCATAAGTCTCATTCCATCTAGTTTCAGTGATACCTATGAGACATCATTCCTTCAGATCTCACATAGTAAATACTAGTTTGTTGTGAATTATAGTTGCAGGGCGAGAAATCACATGTAAAGAGTAGAAGACTGGCAAGATTAGGCACCTTCCACGTGAAGGAGGTCAGTGCTATGACCGCAGGTAGTCCAGAATATTTTCTATATACAGAAGTGCATCTTCCCAACCCCCACCTTGACTCAGGTTCCTTTTGGCAAGGTCTGAGGTTTAAAATGTCAAGTCATTCACGTTTAATATTTCATAAAGGTTTTACAAATTGACTTGTTATGGCTCAATGCCATTAGGATTCTTATCTCCTTTGAGCCAGAAATTCCTCAGCTGCCAGTTTTAAACCACAAATACCCAGGAAAATGAGAGAGAGAAAAAGAAAGAGAGAGATTTGGAGGTGCCCCACCTGCCACATGGCACAGTTTGTGAAACCTGTCTTTAGTGTGACTCTATGGCCCGACTGCCTGGCAGGATGCCCAGGCTCACCTCTCACTGGTTGGTATTCTCAAATAGTCAAGTCTCTGAGGTCTGGAACTCCTCTGATCTGTAGGACAGTTTCTTTTTCCTTTTTCCTTTTTATTGATTTTTTAATATTACATACATTTCCTAATGCACCTCACCTCACTACCCCTCCCAGAGAGCCACCCCTCATACCAAAGAATAACAAATAGGGAGGAAAAACACAGCTCAGCTAAACTTATCAACAAAGCCAGACATCATATGGGGTGCTCTCTACATCCTTAGGGGAAGCTAGGTAGCACAGTGGCTAGAGTTCTAGGCCTGAAATCGGGATAACTCCTCTTCCTGAGTTCAAATCCGGCCTCAGACACTTACTAGCTGTGCGACCCTAAGCAAGTTACTTCACCCTGTTTGCCTTAGTTCTTCATCTCTAAAACAAACTGGAGAAGGAAATGGCAAACCGCTCCAGTATCTTTGCTAAGAAAACTCCAAATGGATCACAAAGAGTCTGACACACAATGGAAAAATCACTGAACAGCTACATCCTTAATCCTCCACTTCTGCAAAGATGGCGGGGTGGGTGGGGCATGCCTCCTCCTTTGAGGCCATTTTGTCATTATAATGTATTTTACCAAATTCAGTCTGAATTGATTTATTATCGCTGTTTTCCCTTTTGCACTATTGTAGCTGGGGGAGGGGGGCACTAGGCGGCACACTGCATGGAATGCTGGGCCTGCAGTCAGAAACACCAGAGTTCAGATTTGACATAGACACTTACTATCTGTGTGACCCTGGGCAAGTCACCTAACTTCTGCCTACATAAAACTAGAGAAGGAAATGGCAAACCACTCCAGTATCTTTGCGAAAAAAAACCCATGGACAGTTGGGCCACAGGGTCACAAAGGGTTAAGCATGACTGAACAAGTCCTTAGGTATATTATATTCCTAGTTCTGCTTGCTTCACTTTTCGTGGGTTCTTATAAGTTTTCTTCATGATCTCACGTATTCACCCTATTCATCATCCCTTACAGCACAGTGAGATCACATTACATTCCTGCATCATATCTTGTTTAACCACTCTCCAATCAAACCTATCTATTTTGTTTCTGGTTCTTTAAATATTTTTTGTATTTTTAGGGTCTTTTTTTCATCGTTGACCTCCTTGATATGAGTACGTATCTCTTTAGCACATAATAAATGCTTGTCGAATGATTGGTTGATTTTTCGTGACAATTTCAAGGTAGCCCTACTACTTTAACAGTCCTGGATCTTCCTCTCCACCCCTGGTTTTCAGACCCTGGAGTGAACTGTTTTAGTGAAACCTACGAGTACACAAAGAAGGCCTTCCTGGCCTACAGAAACAAATGCCGCATAATTATCTATATTGTTTTCTTCCATTGCACTGTAAGTTCTATGAGGGCAGGGCATGTTTCTCATTTAAACTTTGAATTTTCCCCATCAAGGGACTCTGCATACAGCAGGTGCCTAACAAATGTTTCTGAATCAGTGTTGAAAATTAAAAGTACATGAGTAGGCACAATACCGATTTTTTAAGATAAGCATAAGGGAGTGGCAAAGAAGTTCAGGAAAAGTACTATAGGAAATTAAAGGAGGAAAGACAGGGTGGTTGTTGTTGTGTGTGGCCTTCATTCTCCAAGAGGACCATGACATCAGGGAAATGATGACATGACTTGCACTTGACTTTGATTTGAGTGAAGGAGGGCTGTGCAGGTCACCAGCCTTACTTTCTCCTCCTGAGTCATCTGGATCCAGTGACCAGATATTCCTCAGGAGGAAAGATTGTGTCATATAGTGAAAGAAGTCAGGAAAGTCTTCCTGCGGAAGCAAGACATGATTTGTGCTTGAAGGCAGGGTTGGACTTGAACAAATGGAACTGGGGTAGAGGAGAAGAGAACCAGCACTGATCCAGTAGAGAGTAGGTCCATTCTAAGCATAGAAGTGGGGAATAACCTAAAGATGGGAGGCAGGAGAGAGCAGGATGCATATAGAAGTGCTGTTTGATTGTGCTTAAAAGGAAGAAACATAAGACAAAACTGGAAAGCTAGGATGGAGAGAGATTGTGAAGGGCCTTGAATGCCTACATCAGGTTTGTTCTGTTGGCAATAGAGAGCACCAATAGATTTTTAATAAATGAATGACATAATTAGTGTGACCAAAGTATAGACATTGACACCATTTACAAGTATCCTTACAACAATCCTGTGAAGTTGTGTACAAGGCAGCTAGGGGATACAGGGAATAGAACCCTGACCTGGAGTCAGGAAGTCCTGAGTTCAAGTCTAACAGCAGACTGTTACTAGCTGTGTGAACCTGTCTCAGTGTCCTCAACTGTGAAATGGGGGACATAACACTCCCAGGGTTGTTGTGAAGATCATATGAGATAATAATTATAGTCTTTAGCACAGTGCTTGGCGCACAGTAGGTGCTTGATTAATGCTTAGGGGCAGTAACGTGGCTAAATGGATAGAGCACTAGACTTAGAACCAGGAAGACTGATCTTTCTGAGTTCAAATCTAGCCTCAGATACTTACTATCTGGACAAATCGCTTAACCCTGTTTGTCTCAGTTTCCTCATCTGTAAAATGATCTGCAGAAGAAAATAGCAAATCACTCCAACATCTTTGTCAAAAAAAACCCAAATGGGATCATGAAGAGTCTGCAACAACTGAACAGCAGTGACAACAGCAACAAATGCGTATTCCCTTCTCTCCTCAAAGTAAACTTAGAAATAATAGTAATTCAGATATATGTAGCACTTTATAGCTTACAAAGTGCTTTATTTCATTTGATCCCTATGACATTCTCGTGACAGATAGGATATCTCCATTTGAGAGATAAGGAAACAGGCTCAAATGGCTTAAGCAGATTGCTCAGGGTTACAGAGATAGTGATAAAGTCAGAGTTTTAATATACATTTTTGGACTCCTCGGTTCATTGATCTTGCTACTCTACCAAACTATGTCTGCATCTGGGACTTTCTTTCCTAGTTCCACCTGAACTTCTCTTCCCCCACAGCCTGGGAGCTACCTAATTGAGAATGCAGGCTCTTAAGTAGTCAGAGAGTTTCCAGAAGACACTTTGGAACCATTCTAATGACTTAAAATTTTTCCACATGCTTTTTATGTAATTGAATTACAAATTCACGAGCACTGCAGTTTTACATCTGCCCCAGCCCCTGGAACTTCTCCCCAGCCTCAAACCTACTAGACCTTTTTCTCTGAATCAGCAAAACATTTTTCCCCATTGGAGAGCCTGGGAGAAATATAGGGAATTAAGGGGAGGGCTGGTCAATCAGTCAGAATCAACAGTTCAATGTAATGTTCAAAAATGTTTGTTAAGTGGTCACGTGCCAAGCTCTGTACTAAGGAGGAGGAAGGAGGTATATGGCACAAAGCCAAAAATGAAACAGTGTTTACCCCAAAAGACTTGCAAAAGTGCTTACATCCTGCTATGGAGGTAGGAGAGATAGATGGAGAGAGAATGTGGCACCTTGTCTGGACCTTGAAGGAAGAGTAGGATTTCAGCAGGTGAGATGTGGCAGAAGTACAAGGGTGATGGGTGGCACAGAATGTCTGGAGGTGGGAAAAGGCAGGATGAGATCAGAGAATATCACAGAATCCACATGTGGCCAAAATGGAGAGTGAAAATGAAAGGGAGTAATGTATAACAGAGCCAAATCAGAGTCATTGTGAAAGACATTATAATTATTGTCATTTGATATTTTAAAGTATTAATTGTAATTTATAAGAATAGCTGGTATTTTTCTATGGCTACAGACTGGACTAGGTCTAATTCAGGCTAGTCCAATGATTCAGGCTCAGGATTAGAATGAACTGAGACACCTGTGGATCACAAAATCCAATAAAAATGACAAAGGATAAAAAGAATAGGATTTCTACAGTTAAAAAAGATAGGAATTCCATTAAGCTAAAATTTTCATCTCCAACTAAGCTAAATTTTCCAGTTCCCCAAGCTGGAATGCCTCAAGCTAAACTAATGATGATCTGAAGAGCAACTGTTATCTTCCCCCTTAAAGGAAAACAGCCAAGCCTATATAAAACATGAACGTCTCCTGGCACAGTCCTTTAAGTACAATTGCTGGACTCAGAAGTTTATATGTTTTCCTCTAGATGACAGGAAGCCACTGAAGATTTTGACCAAGTAATTTTTGCCTTTCTTTGGATCACTAGAGCTTAGCACAGTGCTTGGCCCAGTTCCTTAATAAATGCTCATTGTCTGGATTTGACTTGACAGGGTAGAAATATGGTCAGATTTGCTCCTTAGGAAGATGCTTTTGGTAATTATGTGAAAGATAGTTTCGAATATAGAGAAACTGAAGGCACAAGGCCTAGTTAGAAACCAAATGCAATAGTTCAGTCAAGAGGTGATGAGGACCCAAATTATATAAGTGCGGAGAAGGAAATAGACAGAAGAAATGTTGAATGAGCACAATCAAGAAGGTGTGGCAATTGATTGAATGTATAAAGAGCAGTGAGAGAGAAAGAGGAGTCAAAGATGGCTCAGACAGTATGACTGGAAAGTTAATGATTTCCTCAACAGAAGCAAGGAAGTTTGGAGAAAAACAGGTCTGGAGATGAAAATGATGTATTCTGTTTTGACATGTAAATTATTATTCATTCATTTTAATTAATCATTAATTGATCATTAATTGTTGTAAGGACATCAGATTGTTGGTTATAATAATTTCAAACAGATTTAGCTAATATAAATCAATCAACACAACAAGGAAGTGCCAAAAACCTACAAACTGCCTTACTCAGCTAAAACTTAATTCCTTCCCAAAGAAGAGAGGTATGACAACCCAGGGCAAGGTTATTCAGAATAGAGATTCTTTGGTAAAGTCTTATGGAGAAGGATGGTAGAAGATTACAAGTTGTATCATTTCATAAAACAGAGAAGCAAAAGAAAGCAATACTAATTTTTTTTAGTGGTCAAATAAAGAGAAAAAGTATCTACATGTACCAAAATATTTAAGTAACTCTTTTTGTAGTAGCCCCCAAACTGGAAATTAAGAAACTGTCTTCTTATTGAAGAATGACTAAGCAGATAGTGGTATATGAATATAATGGAATATCATTGTATCATAAGAACTGATGAAATAGTTCCAGAGGAAACTGGGGTGACTTCTTTGAACTTTTGATGCAGACCTAAGTGAGCAAAAGGAGGAGAATAATTCATACGTTGACAACATTATAAATTAAAAAACAAGTTTGAAAGACTTTAGAACTCTGATCAATGAATGATAAACCTTGAGCCCAGAAGTTCAAACTAATGTAAAAAGACACAAGGTAAATGAATAAACCTATAGAGCTCATTCATCAGTATAGCTGTCTTAGATACTCCAGTTGTAAGCTGGGCCCAGAATTGAATAGGAAAAAGAGGGCACATTGGATTTGCTTTGGGAAATTGCAAAGTAACCCCAAAGGTCTTCCTGAAATAAAGATCCATCTTTCTAACACTAAAATTTTTCTAGTGTGAGCAGATGGTTTTGAGCCAAAGAAACACCACAGTCTTTGAAGAACTGAAAATGTCTATCATCCAAAGGGAATGGGAAGGATTATGTAAAAAGAATTAGAAAAAAAAGAAGTCAAGGATGTTATCAAAGAAACGTGGGAGCCAAAAAGATGGTGATCTAGAAATATGTCACTAGAAAAGTGTTTAACCAATGCACAGCACAAGGGATCCACTATGCCTAGGACATAGTTGTTTTTCAGCTGTTTCAGTCATGTTCAACTCTTCGTGACCCTATTTGGGGTACTCTTGGCAAAGATACTGGAGTTGTCTGCCATTTCCTTCTTCAGCTTATTTTACAATGGGGTAACTAAGACAATCAGGGTTAAGTGATTTTCTCTGGGTCACACAGCTAGTAAGTATCTGAAGCCATATTTGAACTCAGGAAGAGGAGTCTTCCTGACTCGGGCCAATATTTCATCCACTGTGCCACCTAGCTTCCAGGATATAGTTGGCACTTATTAAATGCTAATTGATTGATTATCCCGATATCAAGAAAAAGTGATGAAAGTTAAGTAGCTCCAGGTTTAGTATACTTAGAGTAGGCCATGGACAAGAATTAAAAGAAATCAGCATGGATGGGCTGCAATCTACATGTTGGGAGGAAATGTCACATTGAGAAATCAGAGATCCACAAATTTAACTGAGGATATGAATATAGTTCTTGTTAGGAAACCACTTTATAAAATGTAAAGGACTATTTCTTAAATGGCCATACCAACCCTAACAGAGCCCATTGGAAATCTGAAACAGAGGGATGCACATTGATGTTCCTCCTGCAATTATGTGCCAGGGAAACATGGAGTGGGCGGGGGAAGCATGTAGTGGGAAATCTTACCTTTGTAACCCTGGCCCAAGACTGTCTCTAAGCAGAGTAGGTCCAAATCACACATTGTGCCTTTTGGCCCTCCCCACCTCAACTATCTCAAACCCTTGGGGTCTCTTCATGCAGAATTTTATCTCAAGTAGGAAAAAAAAGATAAAACTAGTCTTGAGGAGGTACACAGGCTAGAAGGAGAGATTTAATGCCAAACTATAAACCTAGAGGAACCCTGATTGTATGTATATGACTCTCAAGTCTCTTTTTGTCACTCAACAAACATATTTATTAAGCTCTAACTATGTCAGGCATATGCTAAACTCTGGGAATACACCAAGCAAAAAGAAAAGCGGTCCCTGTCCTCAAAGAGCTTATATTCTAATGGGGAAGACAACACATAAAAGGAAGCTGAAAAGGGGTGGGAGTGGAAGGTAACCTTGCTGGGTGTCAGGCTGGAGAAATCCAGAGGACCCTGATGGCAAATGAAGAGATGGTTGACCTAGTCATCCTTCCTCACTCAACAAGACCTTGCTTTTCCTTCTGCCTGGTCCAAGCAAATGAAGTCAGAACAACCATATGATGCTACTCATCTGAACTTCAGAGACCACCTAGCCCAACACCTTCACTTTACAAATGAGTAAACTGAGTAAAAAGAGATAAAGCAACTTGGCCCAGGTGACACAGTAAGTTAATGATAAAGCCAAAACTAGAACCCAGATCTCTTAACTGCTCATCCACTGTTCTTTCCAGTACCACCTATCTGCTGCCCCAATTTGCAGTATCCTGGGATGGTTTATCCCACCCACCCACACATCCTTCTGTACTCCACCCTCAGACGCTCACTCTAAGTGTCTTGTTATCTTGGCCCACTCCAAGTTATCTAAGTATAATTGATACGGATACAAAGTGCCTTAAAAATTAATATTAAGGGTTGATTTTTCAATACCTTGTGAGGCCCCTCCTGAGCTTGAGGGCATCCTAAAATCTCTCCCCCTTATCTTGAAATACCATAAAGCTTGCCCCTTATCCTGGACCATAAAATTCCTTGTCTCCCCTGTCCTGGGTCATAAAGTTTCCCCTGACTCCCTTATCTTGGGTCATCCATCCTCCTCATCCTGTCCCTAAATCTCCAACACCCATTAGAAACCCTAAAAATTACATCACCTTCCTACAGGCTGTGTTAGCTTTTTGCCTGTGTAAGTCTGGTTCTTTTCCTCTATCAGTGTCTTTGTTTAACTCCTTGCTAAATCTCAGACCCTCTGCTTTTGCATCAGTAAAGCCCCCAATGGCTACAGAGATCTAAGTGAATTCATTCACATCTGAACCAGCTCTCCCATCTCTCTCCTCAACATAATGAACAAAGATGTAAGCCTAGAAACAGGAGTAATGTCTCTTAATCCCACCTCTGACATTAATTAACCATGTGAGCATAACAAATCACTCCTCAGAACCTCAGTTTCTTCATCTATAAGGAGAGCACTGCACTAAGTAACCTCTAAGAGCCTTTCAAGCTCTGGAATTCTGAGATTCTGTGATTAATCCCACATTCTTGCTAGAGTTCTCTTTAATAGGCTGACCTTTCACCTGAAAGATGGGCATATACCTGAGAGCCAGTGTGGCTTCAGAAAGGGCCAAGGAACAGTCGATAAGGTGTTTGCTGCCCAACAAATCCAGGAGAAATATCAGGAGCAGAAAAGAGGTCTATACACAATGTTTGTAGATCTGACCAAGGCTTTTGATGCTATTAGTCATGAGGCCTTATGGAAAATTATGTCAAAATTTGGTTGCCTGGAAAAGTTCATCAATACTGTACATCAATTTCATGATGTCATGTTTGCCCGAGTCCTGGATAATGGACAAAGCTCCCGTGCCTTCCCAGTCACCAATGGAGTGAAATAGGGCTGTGTGCTCGCTCTCATGCTTTTTAGCATGATGTTTACAGCCATGTTGACAAATGCTTTCAATGAGGATGAACACAGCATCAAGATCAGCTACCATATTTATGGTAAGTTCTTCAATTTGAAAAGGTTACAAGCCAAGACCAAAGTGGAAGAAGTGTTGGTGCATGATTTTCTGTTTGCATATGATTGTGCACTCAGTGCAGCCCCTGAAGCTGATATGCAACAAATTACCAATTAATTCTCTGCTACCTATGCTAATTTTGGCCTAATAATTAACACCAAAAAAAATAGGTGCTCCATCAGCCACCACCACACCATCCATATATGGAACCATCAGTCACAACAAATGGAGAAGTTTTGAATGCGGTGGATACATTCACTTACCTTGGTAGGGTACTTTCCAGGGATGTACACGTTGACAATGAGGTTGTTGCACACATTTTCAGAGCTAGCTCAGTGTTTGGGAGGCTCCAAAGAAAGGTTTAGGAGAGAAGAGGTATTAGACTGACTACCAAATTGAAGGTCTACAGGGCCATTGTGCTAACCTCATTGTTATATGCTTGTGAAACATGGACAGTCTACCAGCACCATGCCAGAATACTGTTCCATTTAAACTGTCTTAGGAAGATTCTAAGGATCATTTGGCAGGATAAGCTACCAGACACTGAAGTTCTTGCTCAAACTGAACTGCCAGTATTCAAAATATGCTTCAGACAGCACAATTTTGATGGGCTGGCCACATTGTTCGAATGCAAAATGTACACTTACTTGCCAAAAAGACTATTTTATAGAGAACTTGCATGGGACAGGTGATCATGTGGTTGCCAGAAGAAACAATACAAGGACAATCTCAAGGTCTCTCTGGAGACACTGGCACAAGACCACTCAGCATGGTGTGCCCACATAAGAAAAGGTGCTGTACTCTTTGAGCAAAGCAGAATTGAGACAGCACAAAGTAAACACAGGATGCACAGATTTGGGATATCCACCACAAATGTTCACATGGACTATCTGTGCCCAACCTGTGGTGGAGCATTCTGAGCTCGTATTGGTCTGATTAGCCACAGCAGGATACACTGAAATTTCACTTTACGATGGTGATGTCATTTTGGTGCTCTTTGAAGACCAATCCCACTTAGAAAGAAATATGGAAGGCATCTTTTAAAAAAAATTACAGCTGCACAAGAAACTCTTAAAACATCAGTCATGTACATGGGAGGAGATACATATAACTAGGAAAGAAGAGAGAATCATACAGGACTGTAAGAATAGTTCCAAAAAGGCTAATGCTAAGGATCATGAGCAATTTTAAAGTCAATTTTAGAAATGTTCTGGATTGGGCCTGATTCATCATAGTTTATGTTCAATGGTAAAACAAAATAAGATACTTGTAGGTTATTCAATGATAAACAAAAAGAAATTTACTTATCCATAGCAGGAGAAGGATATTTAAAAAAGACTGAAAGATATCTCAAGTTGATTCAACTGAATGAAGCTTGCCAGAGTCAGCCATTGTCACTGAAGTCATCGTTATCATCATCACCATCACTATCATCCACCAGTCAAGCCTCAAAGTTCCTTTAGAGTTCCTCTAAATAGCTGTTTTGTACTCAGGAAATGAGAAAATAATATCAACAGTTTAAGCCTTTAGTCCCTTGAGTCAACCAAGTCTCAAGGGAGGTCTTAATACCTTTTAAGGATAAACTAGCCTAAATAACATGAAGGGAGAGGTTAGGCTATTGCTTGTACCACAGCCAATAATGACCATATGAGGCTATATTCAGGATGAGAAAGGCCACTGACAAGAGCAGATAGATAATATTAAGAGAAGAAAGAGAGAAAGCAGTACTGCTTAACTCCTACTGTGCTTGTATTTTCTTTACTAAGGAGAATAATTTCCAAAATGGAAAGGACAGAATGTACATCATTCACAAGGAATTAAAGCTCAAGATAGAATAAGGGATGGCAAAAGAACATGTAGCCACTTTAAACACATTCAAGGCTCCATACCAAGAGTGTCAACCCTCAAAGTAATTGCGAAACCCTGGATCATCTTTAAGAAATTATGGACAATAGAAGAGGGCACTAAAATCCTATCCCAATTGTCAAAAGAAAAACAATTCCATAGATCTGGAGATAAGTAATATTTGTATCTGTTCTTGAATGGATTATTAAACGGAGATTCTGGGAGACTTAGAAAAGAAAGAATTGATCACTAGGAGAAAAAAAGAGTTCACTAATAAACAAGCTATGCTCAAGTACCATCATTTTCTTTTTTTGCCTCTGGTTACTAGACTGATAAATAAGGAAAATCCCATATTCAGAGTATAACAGGATTTCATCAAGACAGTTAACAGTATTTCATGATATTCCTGTAGGCAAGATGGAGAAAATTAGGCTGCATAATAAAGTTAAGTGGACTTGTGGTTGACTTAACAACCATCCCCAAAAGAGTGTTGACTAATAAATTAATGTCAACTTGAAGGGAGTTTTCTAATACCAAGAGGTTTTGTTCTCAACTCTGTTCTATTGAATGTTTTCATCAAAAACTTGGCATGTAGAAGGCATGCTACTTAAATCTGACAGAACACAGAACTAAAAGCAATTACTGATGTGTTGGTTGACAGAATCAGGATTCAAAGTGGTCTTGATAAAGTAAAATAATTAGCCAAAACAAAGGAGGAAGGAAGGAAACAAGTATTTATTAACTTTGACTTCTTTGCTGGATCTCCTTCCAGATCATGCCTTCTAAATGTAGGTATCCCTCAGGGTTCTGCCCTGGGTCTTTTTCTCTTCTTCCTCTAAACTATTTAACTTGATGATTTCATGGATTTAATTACCATCTCTATTCTGAGGATCCTCAAATCTACCTTTCCTGCCCCAGACTCTCCACTGATCTCCAATCTCACATCTCCAAATGCCTTCCAGACATCTCAACCTGGATGTCCAGTAGACATCTTAAACTCAATATATCAAAAAAAATAAAAATAAAAAGCCCCTTATTATTCAATATATCCAAAACAAAACTCATTATCTTTCCCCCTAAGCCCTCCTACCTCCTATCTTCCCTATTACTGTAGAGGATAACACCATCCTCAGGCTCACAATCTAGGAGTCATCCTAGACTCCTTACTATCTCTCACACCCCCATATCCAAGTTGTTGCCAAGGGCTGTCGATTTCACTTTTGCAACCTCTCTCTTTTTTATTTAATTAATTTATTTGTTTTCAGTTTTCAACAATCACTTCCATAAGTTTTAAATTTTCTCTCCCTTCCTTCCCCTTCCCTCTCAGAGACAGCATACAATCTTATATGGGTTCTACACATACATCCTTATTAAACACATTTTCACATTAGTCATGTTGCATAGAAGAATTAAAATATGGAAAAAACCATAAGAAAACAAAACAAAATGAAATGAAACAAAACACAAGAGAAAATAGTCTGCTTCATTCTGCATTCTGATTCCATAGTTCTTTCTCTGGATGCGTATGGCATTTTGCCTCAAGAGTTCTTTGGGAATGTTTTGGGTCCTTGCATTACTATGAAAGGCTAAGCTTATCAGAAACAGTCCTCCCATACTGTGGCTGTTACCATGTATAATTTTCTTCTGGTTCTGCTCATTTCACTCAGCATCAGCTCATATAAGTCTTTCCAGGTTTTTCTGAAGTTTGATGGTTTGTCATTTCTTATAGCACAATTAGTATTCCATTACATTCATATACCACAACTTATTCAGCCATTCCCTAATTGATGGGAATTCTCTCAGTTTCCAGTTCTTGACCACCACAGAAAGAGCTGCTATAAATATTTTTGTACATGTGGGACCTTTTTCCATTTTTATGATCTCTTTGGGATACAGCCTTAGAAGCCATATTGTGGGGTCAAAGGGTGTACATGGTTTTGTAGCCCTTTGGGCATAGTTCCAAATCTTTACAACCTCTCTTAAATAAACCCCCTTCTCTCCTCTGAAACTGCCACCCCTCTGGTGCAGACCCTCGTCACATCATACCTTGATTATTGCAATAGCCTACTGGTAGGTCTACCTGCCTCAAGTCTCTCTCCACTCCAGTCCACTTTCCATTCAGCTACTAAAGTGATTTTCCTAAAATGCAGATCTAACCATCTCTCTCTCTCTCTCTCTCTCTCTCTCTCTCTCTCTCTCTCTCTCTCTCTCTCTCTCTCTCTCTCTCTCTCTCACACACACACACACACACACACACACACACACACACACACACACACACACCACTCTATAAACTCCAGTGATTCCCTGTTGAGTCCAGAAGCAAATACAAAATGCTCTATTTGACATTCAAAGACCTTCTTAGCCTAGTCCCTCCTATCTTTCCTGTCTTCTTACTCCTTCCTCCCCAATGTGTACTCTTCCAATCCAGTGACACTGGCCTCATGCTATTCCATGACCAAGACTTTTCCATTTCTCTGGTTTGGACATTTTTTTCTGGCTGTCTGTGTCTGGCTCCTTCCTCTGCTCCTATTACTGAACTTCCTGGTTTCCTTTAAGTCCCAACTAAAATCCCATCTTCTAGGAAGTCTCCTTTAACCACTCTTAATTCCAATGCCTTCCCTCTGTTAATTATTTCCTATTTATGCTGTATATAATTGCTTTGTCTTTGTTTGCATGTTTTCTTTCCCATTAGTCTAAAAGCTTCTGGAAGACAGGGACTGTTTTTGCCTCCTTTTGAATCCCCAGCACCTAACACCATGCCTGGCACAGAGTGAACACAAAATAATTGATTGATTAATTGATTTTACAGACATTATCTTCTTTGATCCTCACAACCCCAAGAGGTAGGTGCTATTATTATCCCCATTGTACAGCTGAGGAAACAAAGGTGGACAGTGGTTAAGCAACTGGTCACACAGCTAGTAAGTTTCTAGGATCAACTTTGAACTCAGGTATTCTGGACTCCAGGTCCAGCACTCTTTCCACTCTATCTCTAACTAGCTGACTAGGGAAAATGAAGAAAATGAAATTAAACAGGGAAAAAGTTCGCTGCTTACCTCTTTCTGTCTCAAGGCCCTTAGATGCATATTTTATATTTGTCAGCACATTCAATGCATTTAAATTATTTGTTTGGTACCATAACCTTCATCAAGCATTCTGGGAAGCATTCCTGAGCTTCCTATCTTGAATCTCAACCTGACAGTGAACATTCTGGTGTCGTGAGAACATACCGTATCATTCATTAACAGAGAGACTGTGATAAGATTGTAGAGACAAGAGTTCTAAACTTCAAGATTCAGATAATAAATGATGGAAGAATTCAGGAAAGGAAGAGATCATTATGAGCTGAGATATCTTCAAGGAGTAGGCAAGTTATAAACTGGGGGTTGAAGAGTGGATGGGTTTTAGATAGGTAGAAAATAAATTGAAAGGCAAAAGCACAGAGACAAAAACAGGATATATAGAAAGGGTGAATATGAAACTGAAGCAGATTATGATAGGGAAGAGGGAAAGAAAAGCTGGGGGTAGGGAGAGCAGAGGAAGGGAGGGGAGAGTGGAGTATGTGTTAAACAGGAGCTTCAATATCAGAATAGTTGGGAAAATGACTGATATACAATAGGGTTCAATAGATAAATCTAATTATGACAGATCCATAATGAGTAATCAGTGCCCAACTGCAGTAATTAACTCATCTTGGATCCCTGGCAACATCTATTTTTCTGGTCCTTTTAATTAGCTTTGTTCTGCTTCTATTTTCATTTATCTCTGTTATCCTGTGTGTAATTTTATGAGCTTCCTTAAATCCCTTTTGGAAAGAAGCTGGGTATAAGTCAGAATTAATAAATTAGATATTGGGTTCTTTAGATATTGCATGCATATCCCTAGTTTTCTGAGATTAATATAAAGGGGAAAAGCCATGGCCTCTCAACACATCTCTCTGTCACTGAAACACAGATGCTGGTGGAATTAGGAACAGCTATTAACAGCTAGATAGTCATACCCCTCACTAGCTGGACAGCATTATAAAAATGGGGGACTGGGCTCAAGCAAAGACTTTGGATTAAAAATGGGTTTAAAACACATAGTGACCAATATGCCCTAGGCCTTCACATCTAAGAGGAAGGGAAGGAGGAAGGAAGGAAAGAAGGAAGGAAGGAAGAATGAAAATAATGAGGGAAAAGGAAAGGAAAGGGAGGGAGGGAGGGAGGAAGGGGAAAGACAGAAGGAGGAGGGATAGAAGAAGGAAGGAATAAGACTGGGGGTCTTTGTCCTTGATAATTTAACAGTAGAGAAAGTAAACCAGTGGGGGGCAGGAGGGGATGGGGAAGAAAGTCATGTTTTCTTTTTTTTTAATTCAAAAGAAAGACATTTAATTAAAACAGATTAACAAACTAATAGCAAAGAATTTCACTCTCAATGTTGGTTTTTGTTGTTCCGTCATTTTAGTCAACTCTTTGTGATACCTTCTGGAGTTTTCTTAGCAGAGATACTGTAGTAGTTTGCATTTCCTTCTCCAGCTTATTTTACAGATGAGCAAACTAGACAAAGAGGGTTAAGGGATTTGCCCAGGGACACATGGCTAGTAAGTGTCTGAGGCCACATTTGGATTCCTGTCTTTCTAACTCCAAGCCTGGCGCTCCATCCACTTCTTTACCTAGCTGCATGTCTCCCAGGAACGCTATTCCACTCCCATGGAGTCCCAAGTTAACTCAGTCGTTACCTTAGTTACTTAGTAACTGATTTACTTATTAAGTTACTTTATTTACTGAACTTATTTAATAACAACTTAGTTATTTACCTTTATAACTTATTCACTTAGTAACAACTTAGTTACTTATAATTTATTTATTAGTAACAACTTAGTTACCCTACAGTTACTTCTTTACTTAATAATATAGTTATGTGAACTTAGTTATAAATTTAGTAACTTAGTTATTTAACTTAGTTACTCACCTTGATGATAAGTGATATTCCCAGCTCCTCAAAAACATTTCTCTCTCTCTCTCTCTCTCTCTCTCTCTCTCTCTCTCTCTCTCTCTCTCTCTCTCTCTCTTACTCTCTCTCTCTCTCTCTCTCTCTCTCTCTCTCTCTCTCTCTCTCTCTCTCTCTCTCTCTCTCTCCCCCCCCCTTCTCCCTTCCACCTTGCTTTCCCTAGAAAGACTGTAGTTGATATCTCACCCAACCTAAGTTATTTCAGGTCCCTTTTGACAGACTGAGTCACCACAAATAGGGGGATGACAGAGGTTGGAGGGGAGTTAAGGCTAGTCACCAAGAGTTCATTGTTGGACAGTATTACAATGGTCCAAGTATTTGCTGGCCACAAATTCCCTTCACAAGCTACTTGTGGCCATTCCTCAAGGCTCAGGCCTTGGCCCTCTACTCTCTCCCTCACAGAACTTGTCTGGAAAACCATATTTTCAAGAGAGCAAAACGTTTATGTAGTGCACACTAATCTAAGTACCAAAGATATGGAGAGTAACTTGGGCCTCACAGGGATCAATCAGAGAAAATTCACTTGCACAAAATTCAGAAGGATGTGAGTGGGGAGCAGAGGGTGCACAGGGTTCAGAAGGGATAGGGTGAGCAGTGGGGAAAAGAAGAAAGTGAAAAGAACAGACCCCTTTTCTACTGCCTTGGGAGAGAAGAGTGATAACAAAGCTACAGCCACATGTAGGCCAAGTACAGATAAATAAATTACAAGGAAGCAGACCCAGAACAGGAACATTCTCATTTCCAGGGTATTATTCATTCAGTTGTAGGTAAAGTCTGAAAGCATCACTGGGCAGCAAGCAGGCAGATGTACTTTCCTAACACCATCTCTTAAGGATGCTGGAAACACCCAGAGGACTCCATGTTCCTTACTGAAATCTCTACTTGATCCTCACCACAACCTGGTGGGATCAGCAGAACAGGGAACTTTATCCCTGTTTGGAAAATAAGGAAAGTGAGGCACCAAAGCATTAGCAAATAATGTCCTGTCTTTTAGGGCCATAACAAGCTACCAAGGGCTCAGCACCTCTGTCCATTCCCAAAAGAGAAACCAGGCATTAACAGGGTGGGCAGGAAGGAGAAGGACCTGAGGGTTTGCCTTTGGAGAGCTAGGGAGGGATCAGCAATGGCTTGGCTTCAGTTGAAGTACCTCGCCTTTTCTGAGAAGGAAAATCTCTTGTTAAGGGAGGTTGTTTTTGCTATTTGTCCTTCATGCCATGACAAGTAAATGAATTGGGTTTAAGTGAGGAAGTGGTATGCAAAGCCATCAGCCTTACTCCATCCTGATCCATCTGGGTCCAGTGGCCAGATATAGATTGGGATGACTGGAGATGGCCCTGGATGCAGTGGGAGACCTTGGTCTTTTCAAACTAAGATCTTTCACGGGTCTCAGTTTGACTGAAGCAACACTCATTCAGTGATTAAGGCCAGGTAAGAAATGTGACAGAGAATGGCCTCTTTACCTAGACTGGAAAAAAACATGCCAATCTAGAAGGGGAAGACCCTCAAGATTTCTGACCAGAACAGAAACAATTGCTATTTGCATTCATTCTGAGCCAAACTGGGCCCAAATAATGACCAAGTAGGGCTTGGTCTGTGACAGGAAACACAAGCGTACTGGAGGAAATACAAGAAGCACCTAAAGAAGCACAGACACCAGAGTTCTTTTCTCTCTCAGTTCTACTCTGGACCCTGAAGACAAGTTAGAACCCTTCCTGTATATTTGGCATCTTCACCTTTCAAAGGGAGGTGGATTGTAAGATTGTCTCTAGTGTAGATGTGTGGGAAAAGATTAAGGTAAGGTCTTCATGTCCTGGGATCCCTCCAAAACTTGGGGCTCGGAAGTATTTAGAAAAGAGTTCTCATTTCTTTTCATCTAAGGCAAAGTTCTTCCTTATTTTGTATAAATCTATGTGTGTAGCAGGGCTTTGGTACATGCAGACCACCTAAAGTGGAGGAACCCACCTGAAGGACACCAGAGACTTACTTCTTGGTTCTGGGAGGACTGGAACACCCACAGATACCATGTATTGGTCTACCATGTGGCTTTCCATCTGGCTTCATAGTTGGAATTGAATCCTTTAAAGTACCAGACTGGGAGAGTGTCTCTGTCTCTCTCAGTCTGTCTCTCTCCATCTGTCTTTGTCTCTGTTTCTCCCCCTCTGACTGTCTGTCTCCTCTCCTCCCTAAGTGTCATGTGACATCCAAATGTGAAGGTCTCAATCACCCACAGCCTGAGTCTTTTCCCTTCCCCTTAGGCCCTGGGGCACCAAGAAACAGGATTAACTGTGGGTCTGTTTCATTTGTTCATTTCAGTTCTAGGTAAAGGGGGACAGAGGCCCTGGACCTGGGAGTTCAAGTCTAGGAAGCCCAAGTAGGACTAATGCTATTTAGGAACTGAGTCAAACTGTGAACCTAATCCTTGTCCCTTCCCCAGAAAGTGAAGCAGTAGTACAGGAGGAATTATGACCCTGGTGTGTTGGGGAGGTATTTGTATGTTTGTTCTGGCTATATCTTTGAAGTAAATACTCCTTTGTAAAAACTAATCTATTAACTAGTTAAATGGAACTGGGGTGCTTAGGGATCCCTAAAGTTGGGGGAATACAAAGCAGGGGCTTGAGTCAATGGCAGAGCCAAGCTAGAACCCTTAATCCCCTTAAAGGTGCCAGAAAACCCCAGGAAGGGGCATAAATGTGACATGTCTGATCTTCAGACAGTGGAGGCCAGAGAGTCACAGCTACATGTGTACACCCAATTGGAAAAGGGAGGAAGAACTGGCCTTTGAGTTCTGCAAGCATGTGAGGTGGAACTTCTTATTTCTTGAAGTTCCCATTCATGTGAAATGGAGGAGCTCAACTCTCCACTCCAGAGCAGTGACAGGTATTCTCTTTTTCCTGTTCCCAAGTGAAGAAAAGTCCTGGGTGATCCTGGGCAAGTCACTTAACCCTGTTTAACTCAGTTTCCTCACCTATAAAATGAGCTGGAGAAGGAAACAGCAAACCACTCCAGCTCTTTGCCAAGAAAATTCCAAATGGGGTCACCAAGAGTCAGATATAACTGAAAAAGAATAAACAATAACCATGTCAGGGTGAGAAGTGTAGTCTAGAAAGGTGAACTGCAGAATAACTCATCAGTGGTAGCCAGGATGCTGAACCTCTGCATTTTTTTTTTACTCTAACCAAAGACAATATAGCATTTAGAGGTTAACTCCTTATATGTGCCCTTAAAATCCTGAGAGGGAGATGGAACTGTTTGTTGAATTGCCAGTGTTTGTGGGACTTGGGATAAGGACCCCTCAAAGCCTATATTGGCTACATATAAGACATTACTCTTCCTCACTACCAGACTATAAGCTCCTGGAGGGCAGGGACTATTTCATATCTTTGTAGTCCCAATGACTAGCATGTGGGTTTTTTTTTTTCAACCAGAACCAAGACTTTATTGGTATAAGAAACTCCTCATGAGGAAACCTTGGCCCTCTTACTAATACATATTGGTGATTGCACTGCCACTTATATCTTGGAGAGCTGCCTGGGTATATTTTTTTTATCATTATCCCCAAGCACACTCAAGCCCCAAGTTCCTTACCCAATCTCACCATCCACTGTATCTCAGAATCCCCATGAATTTTCCTTCTACAATAGTCACACATAAAGAGTCATTATAAGAAATGAAATTGAGGGAATGTCCATCAATTGTTGAATAACTGAACTAGCTTGGTATATTATTGTGATGGAATACTATTGTGCTATAAGAAATGATGAGCAGAATGATTTCAGCAAAATCTGAAAAGATTTACATGAACTGATGCTGAGTGAAGTGAGCAGAACCAGGAGAACACTGTATACCATAACAGTACTATGTGATGATCAGCTGTGAATGATTCAGCTATTCTAAGTAATACAAAAATCTAAGACAATTCCAAAGGATTCATGATGAAAAATGCTATCCACTTCCAGACAAAGAACTGGTGGAATCTAAATGCAGATTGTATCATACTTTTTTTTAATGTGGGTGTTTTTTTCTTTTGATTTGTGTTTTCTTCCACAACATGACTAATATGGAAACATGTTTCATATTACTGCACATGTATAACCCATATCAAATTGCTTGCTGTCTTAGGGAGGGGGAAAGGAGGGAGAGGATTTGGAACTCAAAAATTTTTTAAATGAATATTAAGTATTGTTTTTACTTGTAATTGGAAAAAATAAAATATTGAGAGCCATTATAGTACAATGGATAGGGTACTGGAATCAAATCCCACATCAGTCAGCTCTATGACCCTGGGCAAATCTTTAACCTCTCTATGCCCCAATTTCCTTGTGAGTAAAAGAAGAAGGAGGAGGAAGAAGAAAGGGAGGAGGAGGAGGAGGAGGAGAGGAAGAAGAAAGAAGAGGAAGAGGAGAAGAAAAAGGAGAAGAAGAATTGAGAAGATGAAGGGATACAGACTTAATGGTTCCCTCCAACTCTAAATATATGATCCTATAAACCTGACATTTCCTAGAAGTATAAGATTTAGAGATGTAAAGAACTTTATCTAGAACCAATCTCATCATTTTATACTTAAGAAAACTAAGGCCCAGAGAGATTAATGAAACTAACCTGAGGTCACATTACTATTTAGTGATGGAGCCTGAGATAGAATCCTAGACTCCTGACTCCTAGTCCAATGGTTTTTTCCACTGTAAGGAGCTGCCTTTTATGCCTGGTCCTGGAGCTGGAACAAGGATGATAGTCTGAGTGGGGCAAGGATGCATGCCTGCTCCCTGAGTATTTATTTCTCTGGCAGCTACCCAGTGTTCTTCAGTCCACTGGAGAAAAATGGATCTAACACCCCTTCACCACCACAAGGCCTAGCCCAAAGCAAGGATGACTCAGGATAGGACTTATGGACTATAGTTGAGGCAGCTAAAGAGTCTTTCTCAGGACATGGGCAAAGGACAGGCCACTCACCCCTCCAATCATCATGAGGCCTCAAATATTACTCCTGGGGCTCTTACCCAGAAAAACTGGGAACTTGAGCTTTTTTCCCATGCAACACACATTGGAAAAATAAAAAACCCATTCAGAGCCTCCCTCTTTCTTTCCTGCCAGTGAGCAGCCGTGATGCCACAAACATAAGGAAAATATTAGAGGCTTTATTTCCATCAAGTCTTCCCCTCCCCCACTTCCCTCTGATTTCTCCCATCACTTGGGAACAGCCCCACAATAGAGTAGTGAAAGAATTCTTCCTAGGCATGCTTCAATACCCTTGGCCAAGGGCTGTGGTAAGGAATATATATATAATTTATCAGCCTCATAAAGGGGAGAATGGGATGCTCTGAGTTTATAAACTAGAATGGTAGCAATTCGTGTTGAAAAGTTGCTTTGTAGAGATACAGGGAAGCTAATTTGGCGCAGTGGTTAGAGCACCAGGCCTGTAGTCAGGAAAACCTAGAGATCATATATGACTTCAGACGCATCCTGTGTGATTCTGGGCAAGTCACTTAACCTAGGCCTCTGTTTTCTCAACCGTAAAATGGGGAAAATAATAGCACCTTCCTCCAAGGGTTCTTGAGGATAAAATGAGATAATACTTGTAAATAGCTTTACATAGTGCCAGGCACATAATAGGCACTATGTAAATGTTAATTATTGTTATTATTGGGGAATACAATTAGAAGTACAGTTGGCTGGTTACTGGGTCTTTGCAGTTGGTTTGTTTCTGTGTTTGTTTTTTCTTTTAAATTCACAAGAAGCTAGTTTCCCTGTCAGATGAAATCTGTTTCTTCCTAAGCACAGTTCTATCATCAGCCAGAGAAACTGCTGACTTCTTTTCCAATCACTGGGCTTCCTGCTTTAACATTTATTATCAGAAAAGGAGAAGAGAAAAGAGAAATATTGGCCTGACCAATTTCATAGGCTGATCTCAGCCCAACCCAGCCCTGTGCACGATGATCTAGATATCTTTAAACCAGAGGATCTTCATCTTTTCTGTTTCATGGACCCCTTTGCCAGTCTGGTAAAGACTTTTTAAAAGCATAAAATAAAATGCACAGAATTACAAAGGAAATCAATTCTATTGAAATATTAAGATATTGTCTTAAAGCAAGCTCAAACCCAAGGTTAAGTTTCTGCTCTAAACCAAGTTCAGGATTTGCATATCCTTGAGAGTCCTAGAAATGGGAGCAAGAGGGAAAAGTTCACAAGTTGGGACCAGGATTTCCAAAGTTCCTAATCATACCTAGAAGATCCAAGTGCTTTTCAGCTACCACCCAGGGAGAAATGATCATAGGTGCTCACTTAACCCAAACCCTCATCACTGTCTGCAGTGCTAAAAGCAGAGCTGAGCCTGCCAAAGGACTACAAGCACAGTCCCAGCTCACCAACTGACTGCAAGTTCTTTGATTTGGAAATCAGTCATCTGGAGGTTAGAACCTTTTTTTCACATAGAAACAATGTTCTAAATGGTGGTACTGTGGGACAAACCCACGTTAGGACAGTCCTGTCATTCAGCATTCAAGCTTGGGGTTATAATGCCCCAAGACCATCATGGACCACAAAACACAATTAAAAACTATGTTACTGACATAAACGGATAAAAAGGATACAGTCCCTAAAGTCTGAACAGAGTATTCTCCTGCACCTTAGCATTCATCAGAGTAATCAGCCATGGCCACTAGGTCACAAAGGCATTCTTTCACAGGGCAAAATGAATTCTGTTAAAAACCTTTAGTAGCAACTCTCCTTAGGGGAGTTGTTATTCCTCTGGAGACAAGGAAGCAAAATGGTTTCCCCATCCACTTAAAGGTGCTGATCCTGCCAGGGTGTCAGACTCGGAGACTAGACCATAAACGCCTATTTAACTTTTAATGTAACTGAGCTATTCATCCCAACTAATCATGTGTAACACATTTCATTAGGGTATGAACAACGGAAATTTTATACTTCAGGCAAATATTTATTGAATAGTCGATCATAAAATGCATTGTTTTTATTCATCAAACCAAAGAAACTAAAATTTAATTTAAAAGAATTACCAACTAAACCTTACTTTAAAAATACAAAGTGTTTGCTAAGTGTTCCTTTTAATTAAACATTTCATGTTATCCTAAAATACAAAACAACCTTATCAGCCTTATCATTTTGGCTAAAAAAAAAAAAAAAAAAAAAAAAAAAAAAAAAAAAAAAAAAAGCTTTATAACTGATGCCTCCTTCCCTAATCCCTTACTTTGTAATAAAGGCCAGTGATGGAGTTAAAAAACTGGTGATAAAAGGTTCATTCTTTTCAAATTTAAAATTTTCACCTTTTTGCCTTCCTTTCCTAAACCATCAAAAGCCCTTGAGTCACATACTATTGGCTAAGCCATGCAAAACAATGGCCAGAGGAATGAAAAGAGAAAAGACGATGTCTAGTTGATTTTTCCCTGACCTAGCTACAGCTGGCTAGAGAGATGTCAAGCAAGTGGCCAGCAACGCTCCAGAGTACAGCCTGAACCAGACAGAATATAATTAGGAAATATTTAACAAAACGAAGACAAAATCATGTTATCCCTAAGGGTTTAGTGGTCATCATTTCTATTTGAATTTGAATCCTAACTGGGTTAGAGTACCCGGGCAGGAGCCAGGAGGGTAGGAGGAGGGTTCTGGAGATGAAAGGCAGAAGCTCACCTGAACACCACAGGAACTGAGCAAAAGACCCCTTGGAGGAGATGGAGCATCTGGAAGCTGAGACACTGGAAGAGTATCACAGCAAAACATAAGATGCACCATCTTTTTCTTATACCAAAGCCTCATGGAAGAAGAAGGAAGTAGGAGAAAGGGTGGAGGTCACTGCAACCAGAAGATTCTCCGATACTAAGAAAGCCACTCTCACCCTCAGCAAACTCTAGATTCCTGGTAGTCATGTGGTTTGGCACATTAACACCCCCAGCATATCCCATTCACATGTCTATACTAATAGAATCCATATAAATTCTGCATCCTGGGATTAAGTGTACATATGGAATCAGAGAATGGGGGAAGATAGAGAAGGCTTTCTCCTGTTAATGAGCACAGGACCCGCCCTAGGCAACATTTCAAAAGAGGAAAAGCTTATTTGGACATACAGTATGGAATTATGGGCTTCTTGAAGTTGAAAAAATTGTAAGACCCATAAAAAAGAGCTGCTAAACAGTGCTATGAAGAAAAAATGCTTGTCATAGTCTGCACAAAAACTAGAATACTTAAGCAAGAAAAAAGTAACTCTTTTTCCTTCAAGATTGTACCAAAACATTTGTTATAAGATATGAGCATTTTCATTAGATTACAAAATATTGAACAAAAACACATTTTAATAAGTTTTCACTTTCAGGTAGTTAGAAAATCTTGTCCCCCTGAGGGAATGATGAAATATGATAAATATACTGATATACTAAGAAGTAGAATTGTTCCAGAATTAGAGAAATACCAAAATAGAATTCAACATGAACTTGCACAATGCTACTCATCACAAAAGATCAAGAAATTTATTCAAGGGATGGATATGAACATATTTTAATAGACTGAGAATTCACTAGATTTAAATTCCATTGAAAATCTACATGTGCTATGATGAAGGCCAGATTTAAAAAATGGAAAGTTCATCAAAGCCAGCTTACCATCTGATGTGACGAAAGTGTGGTTTCATGATGAAGAATCAAAGAACGTGATAAAATTAGGTGAACTCTATGCAAAACCATGTTAAATAAATGATTAGAGCTAAAGATGTATATATTACACATTGAAAGTTTTTTAATGTAAAAAAGTTGCATGGTTTATTATATATTAGATTAGACACTTAATGAATAGGTATTGACTTGATATTTAAAGTTTTAATTATTTTACTTTGTCTCAATTAATTTGCACAACACTGTACAGCTGGCATACTTGCCCATTTCTTCTGTAATGGGGGGGGGAATATAATTTCCCACTACCTTCTCCTCCTACTTGAGGCAGTCACAGAAAAGTCAAAATCAGATTACAGAGGTGATGAGGTATTGCTGTATTAAGAAAATGTTAATTAATATCTGGTGATCCCTGATGGAATTAAAGGAGCAGCCTCATTGCATGATCAAAAATTGGACATATCTTCACAGGGCTTTATGTAGTTAATCCCTGAAGGACTTTAAGCCAAAAGTGGAGAAGAACTCCAACTTTAGGGGCTGTTAACCTGAGGTCCATAAACTTAATTTTTAATGTTTTGATAGCTGTATTTCAATAGAACTGGTTTCCTTTGTAATCTTATATGTTTCATTATAGGCTTTTAAAAGCATTATTCTGAGAAGGGGTTCAGGCTTCACTAGATTGTCAAAAGGGTACCTCTCTCTCTCCTTCTCTCTCTCTCTCTCTCTCTTTCTCTTTCTCTCTCTCTCTCTCTCTCTCTCTCTCTCTCTCTCACACACACACACACACACACACACACACACACACACACGGCTAAGAATCTCTGCTTTAGAGAGAGAATAGGAATTTTTATCTCCTTTCTCTTTTCTTCTCCCACCCTCATCTGCCATGTGGCTTTGAAAGGAGGATCAGAGACACACATTCCAATCATACAAATATACAGAGAAGCAGTCACTGAAAGAAGGAAGCAACCTCCAAGAAAGAATCCTCTGGCATCAGAGAAGGGAGTTATCTGGGTACTTGAGAGAGCTCACCTTGACAATCAACAGTAGAGTACTGAAGAGGAACAGACCCCAGGAGACCAGCTGAGCTATTTGTTCAAAAGAAACAATGCACCGAGGGTGGAGTTTTATGAAAATGCCACATGGAGAGAAATATCATCAAAGCCTAGTGGTATCAAAATTGTGCCTTGGGAGCATGTGTTCATTATGTGTGTTCCTCAGTATCATTATATTCTAAGTTTGTGCTAACTCTCCCCAACGATGCTGTGTATTTTATAGAGAAGAGGAGAATGTTTTATAACTACTATTCTTCCTATGCTGTATTAATAATTCCTGTATTGAATGAATCAATAAAACATTTAAGTGTTTTCTAAGTGTAATGTACCATGCTAAGTGCTATGGACACAAATAGAAAAGTCAGATAGTCTTGGTACTCAAGGAGCTCACATTTACTATGGGTGACACACATAAGAAAGGAAAGGTCCCCTAGTTGGTCCTTAGGATGCAGCAGCCAAGCAGATGGTGGTTACTGACGAAGTCATATCAGTTTCTGATGTTGAACCATTTAACAGTAGTACCTACAACATTAGTGGCAGGAACATTCTTTCTGGTCTTCAATAGATGTGGCAATATCTCGTACAGGAGCAGTTGCCAGGATATATCTCCTCAGGGATTACTTTCCCAGGATGATGGCTGTAGGCCTTGGAGGGGAAGGATTGCTATTACAAAAGCTTTTAGATTCAGGGGTCCTAGGATGTTTCTATCAGAGTCTGAAGGGAAACAGTGATCTGACTTGCTTGGCACATTCAGTCTCCCATATCTCTCTCAAGGTGCCCCACTGCTTCAGTTAGACTGGCACAGCTGCCCTATGAGGGGCAGTTGACTTGGGCAGATAGTGGGAATGCCTGACTCCTCTACAGGAGTTGGGTTCTCAGGTAATGGCTGTGGAGACTGGGTTGAAAGTCAGACCAGTAGTCTAGGGAGTGTTTCCTTTCCCAGGGCTTCTATGCTCATCTACCTTTGGTGAAAACTGGTCAGCAGTCATTGCTGGTAGTAATGAGAAAGGTGAGTCCCTCATCCACAATGATTTTTCCTCTCAATGATGACTACAGTGGTTGTGTTAGAAACAGGTCTGGTGGTTAGATGAACACTGCTATTCATAAGGCTCTTGGGCTCCAGAAGGTCCTGGACTATCTCCATCAGGGTCTGAGAAGATAGTGCTCACTGGTGGTGGTGGTCTGCCCCATCTGGCACATGCTGAAATCTCTCCTTCAATTTGCCTTGCTGATTCACCTAAGCTGGCTTTCCTGTCCTGTGATTTTTATATTAAGAGCTATTATGCCTACTGACTGACTGTTAAGGGGAAGTATACTTATGGGGGCTCATGGGCTACAGTGTTTTAAAAGTAGCCCCAAAGGATATGCCTTGAACATATCTGATATCTATGGACCTAACCTAAAAGTGGGGAGAGTAGTTAGGGGAGTAACCCAAAAAAGAGTACCATACATTACATTTTCAACTCCTACCTCCCATTCCTGGAATGTCTCCCTCCTCACTTCCTACTCTTGGAATTCCTAATTCTTTTCAAGGTTCAGCTTACATACCATCCCCTAAACCTGTTCTTTTCTGCAGATTGCAATTATTAGCTCTCCCCTACCTTCTGCCTCTTGGAAATTATTTTGCATTTCTTTTGTATTGTCTTATCTAACTACATTTTGTTTCATTCTCTCCACCCTCTTGTAGTAAGAACAAGCTTGTTGCCTTGACATAACTTACTCCGTTTTGTTTTAGGCCACCATTTTGTGGTGAAGTGTTTTGAAACTTATCTTTCATAACTGACTTTTAAATATTAAGATAAACATATGTAACAGTATAGGTTGGTAAACAACATATGTATGGTCATTGAATAACTGATAAACATATGGGTCCCCCAAATAGGACAGAGCACCAATGGGAAATTTTGGTAAACATCCTCTTCATTAGCTTATGTCATCAGGTACCAATCAAATTAATTTGTAAATAAATTAGATAACTGACCATAACTGGTTAATGCCCATAGCTAGAACAATTAGAAACCTACCAGAGGCCCTAGTTTTCATACTTCTGGATCCTAACTAGGACAGACTCCTGTAGTCCCTCCACATTTGAGATTCAAATGTTCACTTGAGGGTAATACTGGTTGGCTGAGGGAGAATCTATTTGCTAGAGAGAGATACACACCCACCTTAGAAGGAAACACACACCCCCTCTGGCTGGGCAAAGAGAAAATCTTGTCATTAAGTAGCAGTATTAGATATATTTACTGGGAAATGCTTCTTCCTAGTGGAATTGATGTTTGTGGAGTCTAATAGATGACATAAGCAAATGTTTGCATGTATATGATTAATAAAATTTGATTGCATGCATTGCACAGTATAAATCTAATTAGTGTTTTTTTTGCACTATTTAGCATATGTTACAGGCAGACATACATCTGTGTTTTACCCCTACCCCTTACAAGTAAAACATAAACTCCTTGAACGGTGGCTGACTCATAGTAGGTAATTAATATGTATTGAGTTGAAATAAACACTTTGCTGGATCCATGATTTTCACTATGGAGTATTGCAACACCTATGAACCTTCTCATCCATGCTTCTTGCCGATGTCCTTCATGAATCTTCCACAGAGGCAGTCTAAAATGCTGGAGGCCTTCCTCTGGTACTTTAGATGTTGCTTAGGCTTTTTTTTTTATGACAGTCCTCTGATTTAAGGGAATCCCTTTTGAGAGGACAATGGTTCCCTTTTGACCTTTGTTTTCTAGGACTGGGCTCACAGTGCTCAAGCCCCCAACAGAGCTGTAACCGTCAAAAGGGAAAGTCCTATCTGGGAACCAGGTTTATGTCATAAGAAAGCCCCATAAGCCAGCCAGGAATGTTGGAGAAAACAAGTTGTTAATGAGTTTGATTGCCATGAAAAATATGTCATAACAAAGGGAGCCAGTTCAATATTCAAGTTTTATTGATGACCAAATAATAGACCATTTGAATGGACCTATGTCCCTGTGATCTCCAAAGTAGTTGCCACCCTTAAGTAAATTACATTCTGTGTTAATATGTGTGTATCTCTCTTGTATATTGAGTCCCCTTCTCCTTCCTTCCCTTTCCCCTCCTCTCTTACTCTTCTCTATTATTTATTAATCAATAAAACTTTCATAAGTAGACCTTACAGAGGCAACAGTGCATGCAGGAGGAATGAAAGTGTCTTTTCTTCTTCCCACCATTGCTGGTGTTGCTACTGCTGCTGAAAGTGGTGGGGTTGCCAGGATCAGTCCTATTCATGTAGCTACTGCTGTCTCAGTTTATGCCTCTTCCTGGCTAAAGCCTACTCTTGGTGAGACCCACTAAAAATTTAGCAAAAACTGAAAAAATCTGATCAGATTGACCTTTCAGTAATTAGCTCATGTGACAAAAAGCAGTTCAGACCTCATGGAGCTGGCCTTATAAACAATAGATCTATAGGAAGAACATCAAAGTAGGCTGCCTGTAGTTCATATCAAGGCTCACTGAATTTTTGTCTTCACATACCACATCTCTTTCTATCAATCCCTAGTTATTATAACATCTAGTAAAGTAGTACTGTGCAAACCCAATGTTACACATGAATATATAACTATCAGCAATAGAATGGTAAGCCTGAGAACTCATTTGCCTAGTTGCTTAGGATAGAATAGGAAGCTGACCACAGATTCTGATTAAAAACAGCAAGATCTTTCATACTTGCATTCTATGATAATAACCCAGAGATGTTTTAGTATTGGAAAGGTAAAAACTTCTGCAATTCACCTATCCTGATTATAGAAATTTGTTATGA
Source organism: Bettongia penicillata ogilbyi (assembly GCA_023548195.1). Classification (NCBI taxonomy): domain Eukaryota; kingdom Metazoa; phylum Chordata; class Mammalia; order Diprotodontia; family Potoroidae; genus Bettongia; species Bettongia penicillata. Next base: position 3,872,461 of record JAJHZJ010000311.1, read on the forward strand.
AAAGGAAAAGCAGAAATATAGTTACAACATTATCAAGACCATCCCTTCAAGGGCACAGGTTGACCTGACATAAGCGTTGGAGGGGAAAGCTCTCTTAACTCTGATTCCAGGAAAGAGTCAAAGTTGACCTTTATTTTGGAATAGTCAATCATGTAGCAAAGTTCCACATTATTCACAGGACATCTTAGCCAGGTTCAGAATTAACCAGGTTGATAGACTACCTGTTCAAAAAGGAAACAGCACAACAGGGAAATTGAGTCAAAAGGATCCTACCATCACCTCCACAAACTCATCCCTTCAACTTTCCCAGGCACAGACAGACATCTACCTGTCGCAGTTCTCAAACCATACTCCCTTTGGGCAGCACATGGTATTTCCCATGAATGATAGATTATTGACTTATCCAATCATACCTGAAATTAAAACTCAGAACAATATCAAACAATACTCCAAAAAACTTTTTTCTCAAATAGAAAGACTCACTAATCATACCTAAGGGCTAAATGCAATAATTAATATTATTTTCTCTTGTTGTTGAATTAACAATTAACAATAAAAAGTTTATCAGGCCTTTCTTAAGACATTTACTCAACAATTTTCTTCTTAAAGCAAAATGTATACAATTAATTAATATTATAACAACAGCCTCTAATAATTTAGTTAATTTCACAGCATCCAGACAAAAGAGGAGTCAATTTTCTAATGATAGAATTGCATCATCCTCTTAACAGAGTCTCTTATATGTTTCCCAAAATTTATAATACAAGAAAAATTTAGAAAAATAATGTATACAATATTATAGATTTAAAGTGTCCAAGAAAAATTATTATCAGTTACATGACATCAATTCAGTTGAGTAAATCTCCAAATTATCTCAAATAGAAAATCATTTCATTCAGCTTATCATTTTTGGCATTCTATACTGATTATATTCAAGACCAGCATAACAGAATAGGTTTGATCAAATTATACTTTTAATAAAACTTTTTTTTTAACTTTTGGACTTCACTGATAATATGTTCAAACTAACTTTAGTTCCATTTATTTTTGTCAGTGAAATCACCTTTGTTCCTTGCACTAAATAAATAAAATAAAATAAAATAAATAAATAAATAAATAAAATAAAACTCTCTAGGTAAATAAGGTCTAAGTGCTATTTTCATGTAACTTTTGCAGTTTTATTCTTATTTCTCCTTTACAAAAAAAAAAAAGGAAATGCTGTGGAGTGATACCCTCAAAATTCATTAAGATATTTCAGCTTTTACAAAAAACAACCAAACCACAATTTGGAAATCCACAGCAGAGAAACATTTCAGTCACAAATTTAGTCTCTAATTAGTTTACAATGTCATTTCTGCAGACTGGGAAAAGATTTCCTTTCCTCTTATGTGTTTCTTGACTGCCTCTCAACTTGACCAGAGTTACAAAAATACCTTTTTTTAAACTTCGAAAGTTTCACCGAAAAGTTTCCATTCCTTATGCCCTTTTTCCTTTGACTGATCACATCACAGGAAAACATCACTTGGATGTGCCATGACACAAAACACAAGACAATACTAACAACCTACTAGACACAGATAAAGTACTTCTCACTTCTGGTCATGAATACTCCTGCTTTTTTGTCCTGTTTAAAATGAGGATCTCCCATACACTATTATGATAAATGAACTTGTCAGGAATCCCATTATCTGTCTATTACTAGAATGTCCCTGCATCCTAGCACAAAGTGAGCCCATTTCCATTCCCGGGCATTTATGGAGAAAATGGAAGTAGGAATTAGTGACACTTTCATGGTCCCCCCACAGCTGAGTAGGCAGGGATTGCAGGCATATCATCTCACTCAGTGAGACCAGCTCTAGGCACCATTCCAGAGACAAGAGTTTTATCACCAAAGTCACTCTGGGATGAAATAAACATCTCTATTCCTTGGAGTTCAAGTCACTGGAGTTTTGATTCCCCAAGACATGAACCCTTGTTCTAAGACATAGGACTAGAAAACTGAGACCTAAAAATTGAAAAAGAAGCTAAAAAGAAAAAAAAAACACACAGATAGTTTGCCTTTCAAACAAAATGAGACCCTGCAGGTGATTCCAATTCTCCTCCAGATTTTTCTGGAAAGTGCCCAAATATTTGTCCCTAATGACTTAAATCTACTGAGGATTCTCTGACCACTTGAACTACCTACATAGTCCAAATTATTCCAGCATCTTGCTGACTATGACAACTGTCTTGTGACAGTCCTCTGCCATAAGAGTCCTTTGTAGGAGGACAGAGGTTCTCCCTTTTGACCCTTGCTTTCTAGAACTGGGCTCATAGTGCCCAAGTCCCCACTGAAGGTATGACTGTCAAAAGGGTGAGTCCCTGTCTGGGGACCAGATTTATGTCTAAAGAAGGGCCTATGGACCAGCCAGAGATGTTGAGGAAAATAAGCCACTTAATGAGTTTGATTATAATGAATAATATGTCATAACAACTGGGATCAGTTCAATATTCAAGTTTTATTGACATACATATGTATATATACATGTATATGTATTAACAAAGAAAAAAACTCACATGAGAGTGGCACTGTATTGGGGAACAGAGGGGCATGGATCCATTCAAGTGGTCCATTAAGGTGGGAAGCCTTGGTCCATGGGAGCAGCATTCTCCCAGAGAGAGAGTAGGATACTTAAAACCTGATCTTTGTGGCTGTCTGGAGCTGAGATTTGAATATGAAGATCCAGAACACATACATGGTGTGGAAGGATGGAGAGAAAACTGGTAATTGGCAAGATACTATTTTTAGACACAGCTATATTAACCTTAAATTTTTACTGTCAATATTTTTCCATGGTCTAATCATATAGCAATGGTTTTCCTGCATAGATTTTTATGAACTACAGCTTTCCCTAAGAGGAGACTGACATGGAGGTCTCATGACCAGTAGACCTTATCTTACGACAGCTTTCCATTTCTTAACCTGAGTTTTCACTATATGTGACTGACCCATCTTCTTTTCTAGCTACATATGATGTCCTGAATAACATATTTTATGAAACTTCTTGCATCCAAAACATCATTGGCAATGTGCTACGGCACATTTAGAGTTGCCATACATTTTTCTACTATCCTTTGAGTCTCTTGATGTGGCATCATATGCCATAATTAACAGCCATATACCAGACCCAGGAAATTACTGATGTTTAAAGAACTGGAATTTGGTGTTGATTGAAAGCACTGTGCACATGCACATTGTCATCCATATATATTCCTCTCCAAGATATATGTGCTGAAAGGACCACCTCAATGGAATACCCATACAACTGTATGTCATAATTTAGGCTATATTAATTCTTCATCCATTTAGTTTTCCTTGTGTGGATTACTAAACTAATACATTTTGAGGAGACCCTTTAATATTTGGGAATTTAATACAATTGGCACAAAAGTATCCTCAAATAGAAGCATCTGAGGAATTCTATTATTTGTGGGAAATCTTTTTTCCATTTGGACTTTTCACAGAATATCACTCATGACAGTGATAAATACCCTTAGAAAGCATATGCCTCCTCGTTCTGTGTCTATATAAAGGTAGTAGGATAGAGTGCTGAACCATGAAGATCTGAGTTCAAATCCTGCGTCCCTCATTAGCTACATGGCCTTGGGCAAGTCATTCTTGGTAAAATGGGGATAATAATGTAATAGCACTTACACCTTAGGGTTGTTGTGAAGATCAAATGAGATAGTATTTGTAAAGCACATAGCACAGTACCCAGAACACAGTAGGAGCTTAATAAATGTTTGTTTCCTTTCCATTCTATATTATTATTAACATTATATTAATTAATTAATTATATATTAATTATATTATAATTATATTAATTAATTAACGTTAATATTATTATTAACAACCAGATATCCCTGAATAGAGTCCTCCCTGTGGTTAAAACTACCAAGGTTCTTTTCTTGAATAAGTTCAATGTACATAGACGCAACGTAGTTAGACGCACACTAGCTGTAAGGCTTTAAGAGTGAATTTTATATTACTAAATCAATGAGCAGTTGCAGTCTGCAAACAATAAGTACAACAAGATCTTGACAGCTGTGGAATTTAGGTAGTTATAAAGCTCCAAATTCACTAGAAAACCACACGATGGAGAGAAAAAAAGTCAGGCACCAACAAAGTAGGTTTATATTGACCTGAGCTGCCTGCAGATAAGACAGTTGCACATCCATCGAAAATATATGCTTTCAAAAGGCAGAGAGGTTAAGCGAGGGGGACACTGGATGTCAGGGGGAAAAAACACATCCAAGGGGTGGCAAGCTATTCAGTTTGATTGCATCAAGATAGGGAAAGGCTCAGAAGGTGCTGTCAAGGATGCATCCTGTAACCCAAAGACATCATCACCTAACCTTTTGGTAAGCTGTGTCCAATAACAAGAGGAAGATGAGGAGTGTTTGCAAGTTTTGCCAAGAGATTTTCCACATATTTGATACTCACTACAGCTCTGTAAGATGTTATTCAGTGGTTCAGTTATGTCTTGACTCTTTATGACTCGAAAGACTTATCCATGGAGTTTTCTTGGCAAAATACTGGAATGGGTTGCTATGTCCTTCTCCAGTGTGTCCCCATTTTTACAGATGAGGAACTGAAGCAAGTAGGGGATAAGTGACAGGGTCACACAACTAATAAGTGCCTGAGGCTAGATTTGAACTCAGATCTTTCCTGACTCCAGGACGGGCACACTATCCACTGCACCACTTTGCTGCTCCAAACTATAGCTCTATAAGGACCCATTACTATCCTCAATTTACAGATGGGGGAAATCAATTCTCAGAAGAATTAAGAGACATGGTCTCACAGCTAGTATGTGTCAGAAGCAGGACATGAAACTAGACTTTCCTAATCCCAAAGCCAGCCCTATCCATTATACCATACTACCTCTCCAAGAAGTAGACCAGCCTGTGAGCTGATTCAACCATTCTGGAGAGCAATTTGGAACTATACCCAAAGGGCTACAAAATGTGCACACCCTTTGACCCAGCAATATCACTTCTAGGACTGTATCCCAAAGAGATCATAGAAATGGGAAAGGGTACCACATGAACAAAAATATTTATGGAAGTGGTGGCCAAAAACTGGAAAACAAGGAGATGCCCATCAATTGGGGAATGGCTGAATAACTTATGGTATATGAATGTAATGGAATACTATTGTTCTATAAGAAATGATGAATAGTAAGACTTCAGAGAGGCTTGGAAAGACTTAAATGAACTGATGCTGAGGGAAAGGAGCAGAACCAGGAGAACTTTGTACACAGCAACAACCATAGTGTGCAATGAATTTTTCTGATAGACTTAGTACTTCATTGCAATGCAAGGATTTAAAAAATTCACAATGGACTCTTAAGGCAAAACACCTTCCACATCCAGAGAAATAAATATGGGATTGGATTGCAGAATGAACAGACCATTTTCTTTTGTATTAGTTTTGTTTTATGGTTTCTCCCATTCATTTTAATTCTTCTATGCGACATGACTAAGGTGAAAATGTATTTAATAGGAATGTATGTATAAAACCTATATAAAATTATACACCATCTCAAGGAGGGAATGGGGAGAGAGGAGAAAAGGAGGGGAGGGGGGTGGAATCTAAGACATATGGAAGTAATGGTAGAACACTGAAAAAAAAATAAGATAATTTTTAAAAAAGATGTAGGCCAGCCCACAATACAATCCAGAAGGCTTTTCCAGGGATATTCACCATAAAGGAGAGAACAGACACATGAGAGAAGTCATCTATTCCCAAAAGACCCCTGAAGTCACACTGACCTTCCACATAGAGGTCACTTTGGGTTTTCTCTTTCGCTCTCTAACTCAGATAAATCACTCACCAGCAGGGTAAAGACCAGCCTGTAAACTAAACTCCAGCCCACATGTTCTGATTCTCCCTGCTTTTATATGCTCTCTACAGGCAACCTAAAAGAGAGAGACTGTCACTCCTTCTAATGCTATAGATAGCAGCTGCTGCCTTCCAGTTCCTTAAATCCAACTGAATCGTAAAGTAGATACAAGGTGGTATGAGATGAAGCAGGAAAGGCAGGTTGCAGTCAGATCATGGAAGGCCTTGAATCCCAATCTAAGGCATCTGGGGTCTAATCAGCTGGTGATGAAGAGCCACTCAAGCAAAAAAGGGACCTGGCAATATTTTTTTCCACAAGGAAGATTAACCTGGCAGCAGCACTAAGATTGAGGGTGAAGGGAGATTGGGGGTGGGCAGACCGGTAATGTGTATATTATAATACTCCAGGCAGTGGGAATAGAAGTGTAAATATTGAGAAGATAGAATCGATATGACTTCATTCACCAATTGAATGTGGGAGGTAAGGGAAAAGGGTCAAAAGTAACTCATGATACAGTGGGGAAAAGAGTGTCAGATTTGAGTTGGATTTGAGGACCTGGGTTCAAATCTTACTTTTCAACCATACCAATTGTATGATCTTGAACAAGCCATTTAGGTTCTCTGGCCTTCACATGACTGACAGATTACAGAATAATAGCTCTCTAGCTATAAGGAAGTTCAGAGGCTCCCTAGTACAACCTCCCTCATTTATTCAAGGAAGTAATTTGTTATTAAAGTAAAGTGATTTGCTCAAGGTCACACAAGTTATAATATAAGTAGTATAGCCAGTATTCAAACTCATGTCCTTTAACTCTAAATACAGCAATTGTTTCCAATCATTTGTAAGATATGCAGGCTGAACTAGATAACATCAAAGGTCCCTTGCAACTCTAAATCTATGAGCTTATGAATGCTGAGGTTTCTTTATATAAGTGACTAAATAAGTCATTAATAAAAAGAGGGAGATTGAGAGGAAAAGTTTTCTCTCCTTTTTTTTTTAATTTGATAGGACATCTGTGTAAGAATTTCCTCTACCAATCATTGCGCCTCCCATCTCTACTTAGTCTTAGAAAGTTGGCTGGGGCGTTGAGAAGGGAAACTTTGGGAAAGGGAAAAAAATTGCCCAAATAGTAACTATTTCTCTTTTACCTGGGAACCCTGAGTGTCTTCCCCTCCCAGTTTATTTTTTTTTTTTTATTAAAGGGGCCATCCCTTGAGTAGCTACTTAAAGAAGCCTATTCATTAAATGGATGTATCTCACTCAAAGTGAGAATGCTATAAAACTTTAGCCTGAAAGAGTCAGGGTCTCCCGTTGCATCCTGGGCCATCTCCAGTTGTCCTGATGAATATCTGGCCACTAGACCAAGATGGCTCAGGAGAAGAACGTGACATTGGCGCACAACCCTCGCTCAACTGCAAGTCATGTCATCCTCTTGATGTCATAGCCGTCTTTGAGAATGAAGGACAAACACAGAAACAACTTGCCCAGGATCATATGACCAGCATATGACAGAGATGGGACTTGAAACCAGATCTTCCTAGCTTCTGGGCCAGCTGTCTATCTGCAGTCATTTTTTATTCTCTTAATTTTTTGTAATTACAAACTCATGTAGCCTGAACCCCTGAATGGTGAATACTCTGATTATCTCAGACTCCATAGCTTTACTTCTCACTCAAAAGGTCTTAATTTGAAGGTAAGTTGTCTTCCTTAAAAGGTCACACCATTTTTAGTGTCAGTTACATCACATACTAGCAAAACCAAGAACCCACTCAAAATAGCAAAAGCATTGTGGGGGTGCCAAAATGTTTTAACCGTAAACATTCTGAAAAGTCAAGTCACCAAGTAAACCACCTGCCTCATCCCCTTCAGTCCCAGGTTGACCTAGGAAAGCAGTCTTCTCTACACCTGTAGTAATAATAGTACTTAATGGTTATTGACTTCGCTGGGTGGTTAAGCACTCCATAAATCAGAACTATTGTTACCTATGAGTTCTCCAACCTCATTCCCATATAACCAATCCCTTGGCCTGGCCTCAATTTGGGCCATAAAACCCAGCACCTGACTTCTAACTCTCTACCTCCACCTCCTAATTTTCTTTTCATTCCTCTTCAAGGGCTCCTAGCCCCTTCCATCCATTTAAGGGTTCTACCAGTACCATGATTCCTCAACATTTTCAAGGATAAGCTAAGTTGATAATTCCTCGAGTTCAAATAAATATTTCATAACCCTATCCCATCTCTACTCATTTTCTGGATTCAGATTGATGAGTTATGACTCATATTCCTATCCCTGCCTCCCCACCTATCAACAAAGTTCTTCACAATTTTACAATTGCAACAGTCTTTCCCCTAATCAAAATTCTTTCCTCCTATGATCAGGTAGGTTTTAGAAGAAAAGCAATATGATTGTATAAATTCTCATTAAAGTATGAAAGATGGCCCCTTTTTCCCCTCTGGCCCCCAGTTAAGCCAAATGAACCCTGATTGTTAAAAATTTCAGCAATGTGCTAAGTGAAGGGAAAATCTTCCCCCACTGTGTAGGAAGACTTCTTTGGACAAAGAGTCAGCAATAAGAAATCTAACCTTTACTGAACTTAAACTGTTCCTGCTTTTTTCGTCCAAGATTTTTCCTTTCCTCTGCTTCTAAACCTACAGATGCATTAAAATGGGCCAGTTCTGCATGAGACCTCTCATGGCATGTGAGAGAGTAGGAAAATATTTGTAACTGCAGGTAGTTTTAAAGTCAGAAGATAGCAGATTCCCCTTCAGGCTTCAGCTCATATTTGAGCCACTAAGTTAGAACTCACAGAGAATAGATCTTTTGGTGAAAAACCACAATGGCCACACCCTCTTAAGGACTTGGTGGAAAAAAGACACGGTTTCCCTTATTCCAAATGCTATCTTAGCACTGCCTCCTTCACAGAAAGAGAGCTTGGGGACCCCAGCAAGTAGGTCATTTCTCAACCACATTCCCAGAATAACATAGACCAGGTCATAGCATCTAGGATATTAGAGGCAAAGGGACCTTAGAGATATGTATTTGTGTGACTGATTTGTTGAATTTGGACACAAAGCAGACTGTCTTCCAAATTTCTTTGTCCCAGCTTGCATAGATCTTTAAAAATCCTTATTATGTCATCTGAAATATTTACTCTCTCTCCCAGCTTTGCAGCATTTTGCAGATTTGATACGCATGCCATGTACATTTTCACAGAAGTCAGGCCTGGCTCTTTCTCCACAATTTCCATTACTGTAAATCACAATTCTAGAGGTCATCTTTGGACTGTAAGAGGAAGACTTCATATTCCCTCCCGACCCTGCTTTGTGAGAGGAATGGGGATGGGAAGGGAAATTGTTGACCAGAAACTCATAAAGTCAAGAATTTTAAAGCTGGAAGCAACTCAGCTCTTCCAATTATCCTTCCCACAGTTGCCAAAATAATCTCACAAGGCACAGGTTGCTCTATTGCTCAGAAATCTTCAGTAGTTTGTGCTGTGTAATTATAATGACAAAGCATGGCCCTAAAGAAGAGCTGAGAAAATGCACCTCCCTCCTATTATTGGAAAGATGGAGAAGCATAAGTATGGTCAGATGCAACTGACGTGTCAGCTGGTTTTACTGGATTGTTTGGGGTTTTTTGTTTTTTAAATCTTCATAACAAGGGAAGGTTCCATGAACAGGGCATGGTAAGGGGTATTATATTTGGAAAGGAATGTGACATAAAAACAAAAAGCCTCAATAAACCTTTTTTTTTTTATTCAGTGGTTCCCAAATGTATATAAAATACAAACTCCTTAGTCTATCATCAAAGGTCCTCCACAATCTGATTTTGATTTCTGTCTCCATCTTGCTTTTTACATAACTCTCATTTTTGAACTCCAAATTCCAGTCAAATTGAACTACCAGCTGTTTGGAGAACTAAACATGCCACCTTCTGCCTCTATGCCTGGCTGAAAGAACGATTCTGAATGCAGAAATGAAAGCTCTGCTGAGGTGCTGCCTCTTTCATGTACCCTTCTCATCCCATTTCCCCCACTTACACACTTGCTTGCCCTTCCAGCAAGGTGTGGGGGAGGCTGGGGGGGGGGGGGAGATGTGCTTATTGCCCCAAAGAGATCGATGAGGGGAAGGGGGGGGGGAGGTGTTGGGATAAGTATTCCCTAACTGTCAATTTTGGGAGTCAATGGAACCGAAGTACAAGAAGCTGGGGAAAGGCATCTTGCCACTCTGTAGAGAGCAGGAGAAATGGAACCCACCAGCACAAAGCAGATAGCACAGAAAGGAGACGCAATTCTCATTGTCTAAGCACTGACAATCTTCCCTGACTCTGAGGGGGCTACTCAGGTATGGAAAAATAGCTAGCCTCCAATGGAGGTATGTTGGAAAATCCCCAAACTCAAACCTCTAGAACGGAAACATAAAGTCACAGGATGTAAAAGTGAAAGACGCGACAGATTAGGGAATGAGGAGGGATTTTACACCCATCACTGTTGAGGCCGAGGCGAAGAAGAGGGAGTGGTATAGATGCCTGGATCCTTCACTCCAGACTGGTTTCCCTGAAAGTCCTCTAGAAAAAAAAATGAAAAGGGTAGAGAGGAATTGGGGTGGGGGGCAGGGAAGAGAAATGGGGAGAGATGTTCAGGACTCTCTCCTTCCCAACCTGGGTGGGTCTATTAAACCTCCTAAACAGCCGCAGAACTCATTTTCTCTCCTGCAGGGCGGTTTACCAACCCCCACCACCACCCCCGCTTTCCTCCCAAACCCTCCTGCTCCAACTATCTTCCTGCACCCCCACCCAGTCAATCCCCTTTCCAGAAGCTGATTGGTGGAGCATCTCTGCCCCTCCCTCTAGTCCCCACTCTGAAACTGCGGGCTCTGAGCCCCGTTCTAGAGCTTACAGACAACCTCTCATCCTGCTGAGAAAGCAGTGACGGAGGAGGAGGCAGCAGCAGAGGCTTGGCCCACAGGTAGGCGTCCGGGCCCGGGCCCAGGTCCAGCTCGGGGATGATTCTAGGGGGCAGGGGGCAACCAGAGCAGCGCAGCTTGTGCTTTCCGTCCTGAGCCATCTCTCCCTGGGTAGCTCCCTCTGCCCGGTCCACCACCTGGGGAATTCCCAAGGTGAAGGAGACAGTCCTGGACGACCCCGGTAAGAAGGGTTCTGGAGAGGGGGTGGTGTACAGTGCGAGGGGACCCAGAAAAATAGCGATCCCTGAACGCTGGGGATGTGCAGCCCTTCATGGGTGGACCGGAGTGTGGGCAGCTGCAGAGCAAGGGAGTTTGCTGCAGAGAGAGGGACAGAAGGTTGCAGGACAGGAGAAGGTGAGGATGGCACTGGACTGGAGAAGGTGGGAGGCCCTTCTACCAGCTAAAGGACAGAGCTATATCAACCGTGGGGAACTGGAGAAAAGCTGGGGGTTGGGGAGCTTGAGGCGTGGGCAAAGACTAGCCCCTGACCTTGCCTCATCGTTAGCCCGCAACCCCCGTCCCCAGCCCTGGACAGACATCTCACGTCTCACACCCCTGTTGAAATGGGAGCTTGGATCGCGGATCCTAAGAGGTTTCCTCGTGATTTAATCCGGGGAATTGAGACTGGCAGACTTCAGGCTCTGCGGGTGAACGAACTGCGGGAATAGGGAGCACTCCTCGGTGCGGGAAGAAGCTGAGCCGCAGTGCCGGGGGAGGGGCTGGAGGAGGGAACCCGTCAGAAGGGGGAGGTGTCTAGTTTTGGGAGAGGACGGGAAAGGAGGATTGAGGAGACTGGGAAGGGAGGGGTGCAGAACAGGGAGAGGAGGAGTGGGTGAGAGCAAATGGGACTAAGGGTACTGCTGCAAAAGACTCATCTGAAAGCTAGACTAGGAGAGAGAGAAAATTAATCCGACCTATGCAACTCACCTTCTACTTTTTTGCTCTCTTTCACTTCCCCTCTCTTCTTCCCTGCTCTGTTTCCTCTTCTCCCTTCCTATCCCTCACTTACCTCCCTGCCACAATCCCGCCCCCTCGCTTTCATCTCTTCTCCCTGGTTGTACTGCTCTCTCTCTCTCTCTCTCTCTCTCTCTCTCTCTCTCTCTCTCTCTCTCTCTCTCTCTCTCTCTCTCTCTCTCTCTCTCGTCTCTCTCTGTGTCTCTGTCAGTGTCTCTCTGTCTGTCTCTCTCCCACCCTTGCCACCCTCTCTCCTGCCCCAGTCTCTTTCCCCAGGCTCCCCTCCTGCCTCCTTCTCCCCTACTCTTTTTAGCAAATTGAACCCACAAAATGGCCCCTTTCCCTCCTCCACCAATTCCCTCCAAACCCAGACTCTGGGGAGACTCGTCACCTCGTGTAAATCTTATTCTCATTTTTCTTGCTCCTCTCCTCCGACAGCTACACTTGAGGTACTAAAAAGCTAATGAGGTCCAGGGTTTGAGGACCGGGGAGATGGAAACATGAGTGTCGTCCTCATGTGCCCTCAGCTCCCCAGCACATATGTGTCCAGACTCTCTGAGATTCTCGCCCCTTCCCTGTGCATCCACCCCACTTGACCAGTCCCACACCTCCCCCCATTCCACCCACCATACCACTCAAAGGGTATGCCCACCACTCCCAAGGGCACACTCATGTTTGCCTTCCCTCAGGCACACGTGCATGCACATGCCGGCACCTGTCCTCAACTGCAAAAACTGGCATGAACTCTTAATGCCCTGGGGATGCCCTGGGAATACTCTAAGGATGGTCCGTTCTGGAATTGAGAATAGGCAGGGCTTGTCAATATCTAAGGAGGGAAGGTTTGGGCACAGAGCCAGTAGGGTGGAGCCCCCTGGAGTTAATCTGAGAAACTGCAGTCAGAGGGGGAAATGGAGGGAGAGAAAGAGGGCGAGGAGATAAGAGAAAGGGATGGGAAAGATCTGGAAAGATCGTTAGCCTCCACCCATATCTTGAAGTACATTTAATACATACATACATACATACATACACACACTCCTCTTATCCTCCCCTGTGCAAACACATCCAGAAATAGCTTTAGCAACTCTCATACACACACCTGTGAACACCTTTAACCTCTTCCCTCCCCTTAGTATGCACATACACCATTATGGGCAGGTCACTTATTCCCCTATCCTGAACTTTCTCTGGTAAGGAGAGAGGATCTGGTATCAGCCTAGCCCACTCACCAATAAGATAGGAGAAAAGTATCTATATTTTTTTTAATAGATACTTGAACCATACTTTTATATATAATGCTGTCTTCCAAGAGAGGGTGTAAGTAACTAGAGGGCAGAGACTGTGTCCCCAGCACCTAGCACAAGTAGCCCCCCCTTCTAAATGCATGCAGATTGATTAAAAATGGAATATATATATATATATATATATATATATATATATATATATATATATATATATATATATATATATATATATATACTCAGTGGAGGACAAGCCAAGGAAATGAAAATCTACGTTCAACTCTTTTACTGAGTTGGTGTTTGACCTGCCCCAGTCAGTCCATGCCTAAGCAGGAGATACTAGGATCACAGATTTAAAGCTAGAAGGAACCTTAGAATCCAATCTCCTTCCCATTTTACAGAAGAGGTGAGACCCAAAGTTAAAAGGTGACTTGCCTGAGGTCACATGAGCAGTAATTATCAGAGCCCAGAATTCTTGACTCCAGACCCAGTGTCTTCACACTGACTGTCCCTACTATTGCAAAGCTTAAATGAGGTGCTGCATGTTGAAATATTTTATGAAGTGCTATGTAAACCTCTACAAAGTAATGTAACTCCCCCATTAGTCAACACATTCTTTCCCTCAGGAGTCCCTCTGGGCCTGGCTGGTGACACTTTTGCTGCTACCTGAGTGTGCACCCTCATCTTGACATGTTGGGTCCCAAGATTGGCATCGCTGTCCTGCTGACAGGTAGCAGGTTGAGGGGGAGTGGGGATGGGTCTCTCTCTTCCTTTAGGTTGGTCTCATTGGGACTTTGGAGCTACCTCTTTCTGAAAACAGTGGAGAAGAGAAGAGCCCAAATGCAATCTATAAAAGAGGTGATATCTCCTCGTGAGGAGACAAGGAGTATGGCATGATTCTTCAGGGGTCATGTGAGGAGGGGTGGGTGAAAGACATGGCTTACATGGAGCACACATCACCTCTTCCCATTGCCTGCCTATTCCCAGGAATAAAGAGACAAAAAACAACAGCCCCGTATTTCTGCTCTCTTGAGTGGGGATGGGGGTTTCATGAGGGAATGTGAGAGGAACTAGATTTCATCCAGGCTCCTTTCTCCCTATAAGCTCCCTCTCCTTGCCCACATCAGCTCTGGGGTAGCCTGAGTCAAGTTCTAATAAAGAATGATTGGGTGCATGCACCAGTCTTGCAGGTGGCCTATGGACAGAAGGTGAATGATCTTACTGCTTGTTTGGTGGACAAGAGCCTGAGGGTGGACTGCCGCTATGAAAATAACACCAAGTCCCCACTTCAGTATGAGTTCAGCCTGACCCGAGAGAAACAAAAGCATGTGCTGAATTCCACAATTGGAGTGCCTGAGCATGCCTACCGGAACCGGGTTAACCTCTCCATCTCCCATAACTATATGGCCCTCTTCCTGAAAGACTTCAACCAAAAGGATGAGGGTATCTACTCCTGCGACCTGCGTGCTTCTGGGATCCCCACCTCCTTTGTCAGTAGGAATATCACTGTCTACAAAGGTGAGGGGAATCCTAAAGTCCAGGAGAATAGGGGAGGGTATAGAAAGTGGACAGTGGAAAAATGAGAAGAGAAAATCCCAGGAAATAGCAAAAGAAGCCCCTGAATGGAATGAGAAACAAGTTTGGGGAAAGAGGTTTTTCTAGAGCAGAAAACAAAATAGAACCCCTGGGATGGAAGTGGGATAGTCAAAGTTTGGCCAGCAGGCTTGAGGGGGGCTCTCAGGACACCAAAGTTCCATGGGGCTTCTGGGAGAAGATGATGCAGTCCTGTTCCAACTGGGAAAGGACACCCTGGAATCCTTTGAACTTTGGAAGGAGATGGAGGAGCCCTGTCATAAAGAAAGGGTGCCCTAATTCCCCCAACTCCTCTCTCTGCCCAAAATCACTCTAGCCCGTTGCCATCTTTAGTTTGCTTTCTGGGCACTTTTTAGTAACCATTAAGTGTCTTCACTCCCCAAAGAGACCACCCCTTTCTGTGACCTCTCCACTATCTTGCTTTAGACAATTGTGTTCTTTCTTGGGCAAGAGGGGAAGTAGTTGACCCACATCTGGAGCTGAGGGTATGAACCACCATGCATTCCAATGCCCATATCCTGCTCCAAGCTACAACTGGGTCTAGCTCTTCCCCCCGCACCATCCTCTCCGTTCTTCCACTATGTCCTTTCTCTCTTCTTTCTCATCAGATAAGCTGCAAACCTGTGGGGTCATGAGCCTGCTGGTCCAGAACACCTCCTGGCTGCTGCTGCTACTGCTCTCCCTCCCTCTCCTACAGGCCACGGATTTTGAGTGCCTGTGATTGGCTGGGGGACATGGAGGAGACAAACCCCAAGAGCCCCCTTTCTCTCTGAGCCGGCTGTCCCACTTCACCCTCCACCCTGGGGAGGTGAGAGGAGGCAGGGAACCCACCCCTCTAGAGGAATCCTAGTTTCGCATGCCATCATTGACCTACTCTTACTCCACCTTGCTGCCTCACACTCCACACTCCCCTTACTTGGTAATACCGGCTGCATTTTTGTATTTGTCATTCCAGGGCTGCTTCTGTGATTTGTTTGGGGTTATTTTTCTTCTTTTCTTTCCTTCGGAATTTTGTAAAGGAGGGAGCAAGGGAACAGAGGAGAGACCAAGTCAGCTTTTGGATTGGCAAGGACTGATTTGCTATGGCCTCAAGAGAGGTTCCATAGAGGACATACATGGTGACTTGGGGGAAGGTGATGTAGGGGAAGGGAGCACTTGGGATCCTCTATCCCTGCCTCAGTTTAGGAGGACAGGGAATGATACAGGGGAAGCAGTATGTGGGAGTTGTCATGTGACAGGTGCATCCCACAGCTAAGATGGGAAAAACATCAGAACCATTCTTGAGTCAAAGGAGATGGAAGTTCTAGATTTCCCAAACCTGTCATGTTGTTTTTACTGAGCTGAAAAGAACACACCAGAATGATCAGTTGGAAATACCTCCATCTTACCACTTCCAGAAATCCCCTAGAAATACTACTTTTCAGAAAATCCCCCTCTAGCAAGAAGCCTAGCAGTGAGTGCAGAAGGACCCAGAAAGTGAGGGGGATGGAAGTGAAGAAGAGAGGGGGAGGGGAAAGCACTGAACTGCCTAAGAAGTGCTTCCTCTAGTCTCTGTACCCAACCCTAGTGAATGGGAGTCTAGGATAAAGGCAAGGATAGTAAATCTCCCAGTACTCCCATCTCAGTAATACCCAACTTCCTCACCCTCTTGCCACCCCTACCCTCTCACCCCCCACAATCTTCACAAAAGCTTCCAGAATTCAAACCCAGGAGTTGATGAGCCAACTCAGGCTGTACCCAGATAACTGGATCCTTCTATATGAAGGAAACTTCCTGTTCCAAGAGACTAGGCGGTGAGCTAATGGTATAGATGTAGGTGGTAGCCATGTCCATGAGACAGCACCCCTTCTGGGGCATTCCTGTCCCCTTCCCTATTAAATGGACTGCTCAGGTATCTCTCTGGTGACATCACAGACCCACGCTGGAGTGTTACGAGGAATGCAATGGAGAAAGACAAATAAACAGTGCCAATCTTCATGAAATGAGGTCTAAAAAACCAGAGCCCAGCTCCCCACGACCACTGGCATTGCTGTCTTGTCCTGTGATCATGTGTATCGTATCCACAGCTTGTTGTATTATGGCATCTAGGCAAGGAAAAATCTACACAATAAAGCCAAGCCTCTGGAGTGGGTTGCTGCTGTTATCTTGAGGGAATGGGAGGGAGTTGGGGGCAAGGGTAATAATGATTAACATTTATATAGACCTTTAATATATGCAGGGTACTTTACAAGTATTACCTCTTTTGTTCCTCATAACAATTCTCTAAGAGTTAGGTATTTTCATCCCCATTTTGCAGAAAACTGAGGCTGAGATTCATTAAGTGATTTGCTCAGGATCCCACACCTAGCGAGTGTCTGAAACTGAATTCAAACTCTAATGTATCCTGACTCCACATCAGACATTTTTACTACTATGCCAACCTAGTTGCTTTGGAAGGTGAATTTGAAGGGACAAAGATGCTTGTACCCTCTGACTTAGAGCTGTCATAGGATAAAAGGTGGGAAGAGATTTCAGAGACCATCTAGTCCACCTCCCTCATTCTATACAAAAGAAAATGGATCCAGAGAGAGATGATAACTCATCCCAAAGCCATCAACCATCATTCAGTTCAATTTAGATGTATCTGATCCATCATTTGGATAGTTAGCATTTATATAGCTCTTTACAGTTTAAAAAGTGCTTTGCCAATGCTATTCCATTTTATCCTCATGACAATCCATGGAAAGAAGTGTTATTAGTGTCCCCATTTTACAGATAAGAAAGTTAAGTGACTTGTTCAGGGTCACAGAGTTGGTAAGCATCCAGGGTAGGATATGAATTCCAGTCTTCCTGATTAGTCATGGAACCACCGAGCTACCTTAGTGCTTAATGTATTCAATTCAACAACTACTGAAGGTTCCTATTTTCAAGGTCAGCATTTTCTATTAGTTCAATAAGTGTTGACTGAGGTCACTATACTTGAATGTATAGAGTAAATTACACAGTAAATTCCTCTCTAGTGCAAGACTAGGGGGCCTACGATGTCATCATCATCAACAATACCAATAATGAAGCACTGGCAAAAAGGAGAGAGCTCCTTGTCTCTGTGTCAAGAGGACTTGGGTGTCAGTGACACCTCTGACACCCGCTGGCTGTGACCCAAAGCCAGTCACTTAATCTTTTAGGGCCTTGGAGAACTAAGAGTATAAATTGCAGAATAGTTCCAAATGTGCATTAGTAATGAAAGTGGTTTCTTTTGTTATGAGTTGAAAGGGGAGGGGGAGAGAAGAGAAACAGAGGGAGGGGAGGAGGGGAAGGAAAAAGGGAGGAGGAAGGGAGAGAAAGAGGGAGGAATGAAAGAAAGGAGGAAAGGAAGGAATCTTTGTCTCCAGTCAAGGCACAAATCCAGTTCCATCTCTGTGAAGCCTTCGCTGATTCCCAGGTTGTTAGAACTATGTCTGCCTCAATTCTCCTTCAACTCTACTTATTTGTATACATTTTGTATGTCCCCTCTCCTGCTTCCCCTAACACACACACACACACACACACATACACACACATAGAATACAAGGTCCTTGAAGACATTTACTATTTTGTTTATGTCTTTGAAACCCCAGCACCTAGCAGAATCTTGCATGCAATAGACATTTAAAAATTTTATCTTATATATATATTTTTGTTACATTTTGAATTCTGAGTTGTCTCCCTTCCAACTCCCTTCTGCATTAGAGAAGGCCAACATTTCATACACACACACAGACACACACACACACACGCGCGTGCGCATGCACACACCACAGAACCATACTATGCATGCTTCCATATATTAGTTCTTTCTCTGGAGACAGATAACATTTTCCTCCAAAGATCCTTTGTAGTTGACTGGAATGACTGTATAACTCAGAACAGCTCTTTGAACAATACTCCTGCTACTGTGTACAAAGTTCTCTTGGTTCTTCTCATTTCACTGCATTATTTCATGCAAGTTTTCCATGTTTTTCTAAAATCAACTTGCTCATCATTTCTTATAGCACAAGAGTATTCCATTAACGCAATAGGCATGTAATAAGCATTTGTGTGATTGAATTGACTCAAACTTAACTGCTCTGACTTCCAGCTCATTGGTCTTTCCAATCAGCTGGGGACATCTCTGGGAGCAGGGATTTGTCTGTGGCAAATTACACTGTGTTCCTTACCCCTACCCCAACCCTTCTGGTCCCCAGAACTTACCTGTTCACCCTTTTTTTATTCAGGTTAAATGATATGCAAATTAACATAAAAGGTGGGTTTGAGGGAAGTTTGTGAAGAGGTCAGGGGATAAATATGATACAGAAAAAATTGAGGGGAAAAGTACTAGCATCTCAAGTCAGGGGGATGAAACAAAAGAGGGGACGGTTGCATTGGAGAGGTAGCACCTGTGGTGATTAAAATCTGCAGTGAGGAGAAACTGAGGCACAAAGTCTGAGTATGCTAATTTATCAGTGTGGCTAGCAGCTACCAATAAGTGAGATCCCAGAATCCCTCACTGACCAGGGATGCATTAGAGCAGACAAAGCAATCTTTTATACAATTGGTTATATAAAGTTCAGTGATGCTAAACTAGGATTGTGAGTGGCCTAGAGTCGAGGTGAAATACTGGTATAGAGTGGGCTTACATCTGGCATCATCATGCTGACTTGCCCAAGAGAGTTTCCAAAGTCCAGGACAATGGGGAAAATATAGTTAGTCAACATCCTCTGGAAACTCCTATGTCAGAGACCATACATTCCAGAGTGGTCCCATGCTAGATCTATGGCCAGGCAGAACAAAAATGCAGCAAATTCACACACCTGAGCCGAGCCCTGAAAGAGGACAAGGATTCTGAGAGATGAAGATGAGGAAAGGGTACATCCCAAGCATTAGAAATGACATTGCCTTTCTCAGTCTGTCATGTTGTATATGGAGCAATGGGGATTTAGGGTTGAGGCTGGTGACAAGATGTAAGAAAAAGAGGATACAAGAAAAAAGAGGAAACACTCCAACAGTAGAGAAAATGATGCAATTTTTGAGGAGAAAGGGATGCAAAGACAATGACAGTATTCTTCCTGGCAAACCCTGGATTCCTCCATTTCACTAATTCTGATTGTTGATGGGTTATCCGTGGCCTGATGGGGTCAGAAGTCCATGACACCAAGCAGACCCTGCTGAATTCCAGTTCTAACTAGATGTTTCATTCTCATTCCCATGTTATGAGTGAGCCAAGACTCTGAAACCAGATTTCCTCCATCTAAGACTGATGCCCAGGCTTATGGGAAGTATAAGGTAGGCTTCCTATGAGTTACAAGGCAGGGCTCAAATTGTGCAGGTTCTGAAACTACTGGGTTCAGACTAGTCCTATGTCTGGAGACTTGCGGGTTCTGGAAGAGCAATGAGTTCAAGGTCATTCCGGGGATGTTTATTTTATTACTCTAACTTGTGTTATCTTATTATTAAGTAGAGTTTGTTTATTCATTCCATAACAAGAGCATAATGCTGTATGCAGTGTTCTATCATGGACTTAGACTTCCATGGGAAACAGAAGCCATTAGGACCATGACTGTCACTCACCAAAATAAGCCTGTTCAAAGGAGGGTGTGTGGAAGGAGCAAAGCTAAGTTCTGATTGGGCAAATCCATAGATCCACACATCCCTAGCAATGCTTGGTACAGAGAGGCAAAGCTCAAGGGTAGAAAGAAGGAACTCAAGAAAACTAACTCCTCTGCTCTGACGCCTCCCAGGGATAAAAGTAAGAGCTCAAAATTTACTCAGCCCTTCCACCTCCCTGCAACATGAGTAAATAGGGGGTTTGCTGGAGTCAGTTCTAACTGATTGCCCAGAGCCCTTTATTAAATTTTCAGTGTAAGCATTTATACCTCAGAAATTGGCAATCATTACAAATCAGGACTTGAGTTACTGTTTTATTGATAGTCATTCTAGACTTAAGAAAGGGATGAAGAAAATATTAACACTGCAGATTAAACTTAAAAGTATGTCCTCAAACTTAGAATTCAAAATTTTAAAAAAAAGTTTTAAAAATTTACATATAATTGGGAAATACTTAATGAAATAAATTTTTTTTTCAAAAAAGAAAGAAAACAAAAGCATGTCCTCTATTTCCACCCCCACACCCCAGAGTATAGTTATTAAACATTTGCCAGACCTGTTGAAGATCTTAGCTTGAAAAGACCAGGGTCTCGCCTGCATCCTCTAGTTGTCCTGATCTGTCCACTGGACCCAAATGGCCCCAGAGGCTGGTGACTTTGCACCTCCCTCACTTGCATGTCATAGTATCACCTCCCTAATGTCATGGTCCTCTCAGAGAACAAAGGACAAACCACAATCAGCACCCTATTTGTTCTATGGGGGGCCACTAGGTGACAAAGTGGACAGAGCACTGGCTCTGGAGTCAGGAGGATCTGAGTTCCAATCCAACCTCAGACACTTCCTACCTATGTGACCCTGGGCAAGTCATTTCACACTGTTTGCCTCAGTTTCCTCATCTGTAACACCAGCCGGAGAAGGAAATGGCAAACCACCCCAGGGTCTTTGCCAAGAAAACCTCCAATGGGGTCACGAAGAGGCAGACACAACTGAACCACAACAAATACTGTGAGCTCAGAACAGTAGAAGACTCAGGGAATGAAGTCATCAACAGATAGGAGGCCTGGTGACTGTAAGCTAGCAATGATAATAATGATAACTGGCATTTATAGAGAGCCTTAAGGTTCACACGAGGCTTTTATGTCCATTATCTTATTTTGAACCTCACAAGGGTGAGAGTGGGTCTCCAGAGGAATGACTACAAGCACCACCTAGTGGTCAAGTATGAATGGTGCTGTTTGTGTTCGATTTCAAAGAGAATCAATGTGACCAGAGGGGTGATGCCTTGTGGCTTTCTAGTGAAAGGGATTTAAGTGAGGCAGAGCTGCACAAAGTCATCAGCTTCACTCACTCTTTCTGAATCATCGAAATCCAGTGTCAGGATAAAAGTCAAGGCGACTGGCAATGACTGGGATGTGGTGGACCATCCTGGCATCTTCAATGCCTGACCAAGCTCTAAGCACTCTACAGTGCCTTCTTGGCTGTTGGAACAAAATGTTCTCGTCCACCCATTCCACCAGGAGAAATCTTCACATGCTTGGTATAGACATCCCCCTAACTCACTGATGGGCTTGAGGCCTGTCAGTTACCCTCAACCTGGTTTAGACCATCTGCCAAGACCGTCTTACCAGGGTGTGGCCACAGCACATGGTAGGGCTTCTTGGAGTCACAGCTGAGAGTTGAGTGTGGGGTGAATACCAGAGGTGGAAGAGTAGCCCTGAAAGGGGATCAGCAAGCCCTCACACCCGAGGAACCAGCTTTCCCTGAAAACCCACATACATCTAAATATGAATGTATAGAAGTGGAAAACAAAGCTCTGAGTACAGTACTGAATTTGGCCAAAGGATTGTTGCTGTTGTAAAAGTCCTTGGCAGTGGTGGAGTTTGCAGACTGATACCATGTAAAAGCCTTGAGTCAGTTTTAACACCAGCCAGTGGAAATATCTCCTCTCCATAACACTTAGCCTCCAGCAGAGGCCAAAGTAGAAGATCAGAAAATTCACCCTGAGCACCAGGTACTTTTAATAGCTCATATTTTCACAATACTTTAGTATCTATACAGTTTTGCTGTTGTTCAGTCATTTTTCAGTCACGTGCAACTCTTCATGACACCATCTGGAGTTTTCTTGACTGGAATGGTTTGTCACTTCCTTCTTCAGCTCATTGTACAAATGAGGAAACTGAGGCAAATAGGGTTAAGTGACTTGCCTAGGATCACATAGCTAGTAAAGTGTCTGAAGCTGAATTTGAACTCAGGTTCTTCTAACTCCAGGTCCCAAGCTATCCACTGCATCACCTAGCTGCATTACCTGTAAAATAAGTATATATAAAAATAATATTTTTCTTCTGCTGGAAAATAATAAAATTTACATTTCATAGAACTGAAGAATCTTAGAACTGGAAGGGAATCTGGTGAAGTAGTCCAACTCGGAGGTCGACTAGTGAAATCCATTCCTGAATTGAAGTCCCCTCTACAATATCCCTAACAAATGGTCAGTCACACAGCCTCTGCTTAAAGACTTCAAGTTACAGGAAATTCACTACCTCCCAATGTTATTCATTCCACTTAAATCCAACTCTAATAGTTAGGAAGTTTTCCCTTTCATTGAGTCTAAAGTTGCCTTTATACACCTTCCATCCATTGCCCCTAGTTCTGATCTCTGGGACCAAGCAGGACTAGTTTAATTCCCCTTCCAAGAGAAAATCTTTCAAATATTTGGAAACAGCTCTCATTTACTTGAAAGCAGTCACCATCTTAACCTGTCTTCCCTTCTTTGATGTAAAGACCCATATTTGTTTAAAGGAGCTTCATATGGCACAGTTTCTAGTGCCCATACCATCCTAGTTACCTGCCTTCCTCTGAAGACATGCTGCCTGGTGTCTCACTGATACCAAATGATTAGAAACAAATATAAATATCATTACTGCTCCCAAAAGACAGTGATTAAGAAAACTTCAGTAATTACTGTTCCATCCACATATCTACATCTCTACAAAAAACAAGAATAACCTATGAGCATATCAAATTTTCTGATAAGGGTTTGGTAAACCAAGATATACAAACTATATATATATATATATATATATATATATATACATACATACATACATACATACATACATACATACATACATATGTCCCTAGATCCATTCCCCAATAGATAAGTGGTCAAAGGATATGAACAAACAATTTTCAAAAGAACTACAAAATATTCACAACCACCTGCAAGAATGCTCCAAATCAGTAATAAGAAGTGAAATGCAAATCAAAGCATCCCTGGGGTTTCGCTTCACCCCCTGAAAATAGGCAAAGATGATAAAAAAAAATCAACAGTGGGGGGGGGGGCAGAGCCAAGATGGCGGAGTAGAAGGACGCACATTTACGAGCTCCGAGCCCACAACCCATGGAATTGAGGTAAAAGGAGATCCCCATAAATTCTGAATCTCTGCAGGGGGTGCATAAACATAGGGGAAGAGATTTCCGTTCCACTGAACCCTGGAGAGCCGTCCCCGGGGTCCATCGCACTCCGGAAAGCAGACCCCACCCCCACCCCTGGCCGCGGCTCCAGAGAAGCTGACCCGAGCAGGCTTCAGAGAGGGAAGCTCCGGGGGAAGCTCTGGCAGCTGGGAAAGTCCCTCCACCCACAGAAGCTACAGGTCAGTAAGAAAGAAGGCTGCGCTAGGGGAGGGGAGCGGAGTGTCTCCGTGACTCGGGCCCCCTCGGGAGGAAGCAGCGGAGGCAGAGATGGGGGCGGGAAGCGGCGGAGGCAGAGGCGTGGGCGGGCAGCTGAGGCGGCAGCGGCCCGGGACTCAGGAATCCCCCAGCAGCAGGTAGGATCTTCAATACTGAAGGTCTTTCCAACCTGAGGGAGCTGAGCCGGGGAGACGGCCCTGCCCCCACCCTGCTCTACTGCTGAACGCTTCTGAATAAAACCCCAAAGGGAGCTGAACATAGGAGGCGGGGCCCCCCACCCCGCCCCCACCCACTCCGTTCCTGAAAGTCTCTGCAGAAAGCCCCTGAGGGACCGAACTTAGGAGGCGGCCCTCCCCCCACCCCTGCGCCAGAACTAAAGCTTGCCTCCGGAAAGCGCATTTGAATCTCAGAGTTCAAGCACTAGCTGGGCGGATCCAGGCAGGGGTGGAAAGGAATCTCAGAAGTCAAGTAACTGGCTGGGAAAATGCCTAGAAAGGGGAAGAAAAATAAGACTTTAGAGAGTTTTTTCCAACAAATGCAAATGATCCCGACCTTCGGATCTGATGGCGAGGACGAGAACGTATTTTTCCCATCAGGGAAAGACGTGGAGGGCGGGGCCTCAGTACCCCAGACACCCCAGGGGGGTGTTGGGTGGGCTCAGGCCTTGGAAGAGCTTAAAAAGGATTTTGAAAAGCAAGTTAGACAGGTGGAGGAAAAACTGGGAAGAGAAATGACAAAGATGCAAGAAGAGTATGAAAAACAGGTCAATATCTTGGTAAAGGAGACCCAAAAAAATGCTGAGGAAATTAACACCTTGAAAAATAGGCTCACTCAATTGGCAAAAGAGGTTCAAAAAGCCAATGAGGAGAAGAATGCATTCAAAAGCAGAATGAGCCAAATGGAAAAAGAGGCTCAAAAGCTCACTGAATTTAATAGTTCTCTCAAAATTAGAATGGAACAGATGGAGTCTAATGACTTTATGAGAAACCAAGAAATCACCAAACAAAACCAAAAGAACGAAAAAATGGAAGAGAATGTGAAATATCTCATGGGAAAAACAACTGACCTGGAAAATAGATCCAGGAGAGACAATTTAAAAATTATGGGACTACCTGAAAGCCATGATCAAAAAAAGAGCCTAGACATCATCTTCCATGAAATTATCAAGGAAAACTGCCCTGACATTCTAGGACCAGAGGGCAAAATAAGTATTGAAAGAATCCATCGATCACCACCTGAAAGAGATCCAAAAAGAGAAACTCCTAGGAACATTGTGGCCAAATTCCAGAACTCCCAGCTCAAGGAAAAAATCTTGCAAGCAGCTAGAAAGAAACAATTCCAGTACTGTGGAAATACAATCAGGATAACTCAAGATCTAGCAGCTTCTACATTGAGGGATCGAAGGGCGTGGAATAGGATATTCCAGAAGGCAAAGGAACTGGGACTGAAACCAAGAATCACCTACCCAGCTAAACTGAGTATAATACTTCAAGGGAAAATATGGTCTTTCAATGAAACAGAGGACTTTCAATCATTCTTAATGAAAAGACCAGAGCTGAAAAGAAAATTTGACTTTCAAACACAAGAATGAGAAGAACCATGAAAAAGGAAACAGCAAAGAGAAGTCTTAAGGGACTTACCAGAAGTGAACTGTTTACATTCATACAGGGAAAGACAATATTTCTAACTCTTAAAACTTTTCAGTATCTGGGTAGTTGGTGGGACCACACATACACATGTACACGCATGCACACACATACACACATGCATTCACATACAGAGACAGAGAGCACAGATTGAACTGAATAGGATGGGACCATACCTTAAAAGAAATTAAGGTAAATGGTGAGAGAGAAATGTAGTGAGAGGAAAGAGGGAGAAATGGAAGGGGGTAACTATATGTCATTTAAGAGGCAAGTAGGAGATTTTTTTAGTGGAGGGAAAAAGAGGAGAGCTGAGGGAAAAAAAAAAACAAACAAGAAGTTTACCCTCATCACATTTGACTAAACGAAGGAGTGAAATGCACACTCATTTTGGTATGAAAACCTATCTTACAGTATAAGAAAGCGGGGGAGAAGGAGATATTGGGGGGGATGATGGAAGGGAGGGCAAAGGGAGGAGGGAGTAATTGAAAGTCAACACTTGGGGAGGGACAGGATCAAAAGACAGAAGAGAAACAATGAGGGGCAGGTTAGGAGGGATGGCAATTCAGTTAGTCTTACACAACACGACTATCAGGAAGGTCATTTGTAAAGCTACACAGATATGGCCTATAATGAATTGCCTGCCGTACCAAAGGGAATGGGTGGGGAGGGAGGGATGGGGAGAATTTGGAACTCAAAGTTTTAGGAACAATTGTTTAGTATTGTTGTTGCAACTAGGAAAGAAGACATACAGTTAATGAGGAATAGAAAGTCATCTGGACCTACAGGAGAAAAGAGAAAATGGAGACAAGGGAAGGGAGGGATGACAGAAGAGAGGACAGATTGGAGATAGGGAAAATTAGATTGCTTGGGGTATTGGGGTGAGGGAAGGGGAGAAAAGGGGAGAAAATTTGGAACCCAAAAATTTGTGAAAATGAATGTAAAAAGCTAAATAAATAAATTAATTTTAAAAAAAAATCAACAGTCAAAGAGAGGTTATGGAAGGATAGACTCACTAATACACTGCTGGTGGAGCTATAAAAGTTACAACTATTTTATAAGGCAATTTGGTATTATGCAAATAAAGTGACTAAAATGTTCATACTCTTTGAACCAATTCCATGATTGAGTTTTTACCCCAATGAAGACATTAAAAAGAATAAAATCTCCATATACTCCAAAATATTTGTATCAGCACTTTTTGTGATAGTAACAAATTGGAAACAAAACAGATGTCCATCAACTGAGGAATGGCTAAATAAATTGTGGTACATGGATATAATAGAAGATTGCTGTGCTGTATGAAACAATTTGCAAGATGAATACAGAAAAGTTTGGAAAGAGCTACATAAACTGATATAGGATGAAGGAAGCAGAGACAAGAAGACAACATACACAGTTACTACAACAGTGTTGTAAACGGGAAAAACAGTCACACAGAAAAAAATCAAAAGTGAATGGACAAAATTACAAAGATCAAGCCTCTTTTTCCATTTGGCTCATTCTGCTTTTGAAAGCATTCTTCTCCTCATTGGTTTTTTGAACCTCTTTTGCCAATTGAGTGAGGCTATTTTTCAAGGTGTTATTTTCTTCAGCATTTTTTTGGGTCTCCTTTACCAAGGTATTGACCCGTTTTTCATGCTTTTCTTGCATCTCTCTCATTTCTCTTCCCAGTTTTTCCTCCACCTGTCTAACTTGCTTTTCAAAATCCTTTTTGAGCTCTTCCATGGCCTGAGTCCACCGGACATCCACCTGGGGTGTCTGGGATACAGAGGCCCCACCCTCCACATCTTTCCCTGATGGTAAGAATATTTCCTCTTCATCAGAATTGAAAGGCAGGAACATCTGCACCCCATCAAAATAGCTCTCTATGGTCTTATTTTGCTTCCTTTTTCTGGGCATTTTCCCAGCCAGTTACTTGACTTCTGAGATTCCTCTGCACCCCCGCCTAGATCCACCCAGCTAGTGCTTGGGGTCTGAGATTCAAATGCTGCTTCCCAGTCTCAGGGCTATCTGCGGCGGGAGCAGCTGCTATTCAATGTGAGCTTAAGTTCTGGTGCTTGGGTGGGGGCAGGGCCACCTCCCAGGCTCAGTTCCCTCAGGGGCTTTATGCAGAGACCTTCAGTAATGGAGTGGGTGGGGGCAGGGCCACCTCCCAGTCTCAGCTCCCTCAGGAGGTTTATGCAGAGACCTTCAGTAATGAAGATCCTGCCTGCTCCGGGAGTCCCGGGGACCGCCACTGCTGCCTCTGCCGCTGCCCCTGCCTCTGCCTCCGTGGCTTCCTCCTGAGGGGCCCTGAGTCACAGAGACACCCTGCTCCCCTCTTGGGCAGCCCAGAAGTCTCTCTCACTGACCTGTAGCATCTGTGGGCAGAGGGACCTTCCTGGCAGCCAGAGATTCCGTCCCTGAAGCCTGCTTGGGTCTGTTCCTCTGGGGCCGCCTGGCCAGGGCAGGGCAGGGGTGGGCTCCGCTTTCCGGGGCGTGATGGACCCCCGGGGACAGCTCTCCAGGGCTCTCTGAAACGGAAATCTTTTCCACTGTGTTTCTACACGCCTTGTAGTGATCCAGAATTTGTGGGGAGTTCTTCTTGTAGGAAATATATGGGCTGTGGGTTTGGAGCTAGCATACGTGAGTCTTTCTACTCTGCCATCTTGGCTCCACCCTTGAGCAAATATTTTAAATATCTCTGCCTCAGTTTCCTCATTTGCAAAGTGCATAGATTGGATTAGATGGCCTCTAAAGTTTCTTCTAGCTCTACATCTACAATTGCATAAAAAACTAAATGGATAAGGAATATCTATTGTTCAAACCAATGGTTCTCAAAGTTTTCCATCTCAAGACTCCTTTAAACATTGTAAAATTATTGAGAACCCCTAAAGAGATTTATTTCTGTGGATTACAACTATTGATATTTTTATTAGAAATGAAAATATTTTATTATTATTATGAAAATATTTTTAAATTCATGGACCTCCAGAAAGTGTCTATAGGACCCCCAAGGGTCCCCAGATCACACTTTGAACACCACTGGTCCAGACAATGATATTCAATTGGATCGATAGCTCATAGAGATGGTCTATCAGTACATATCATGTGGAAAGACACTGCAGATGGTCAATGAATTGATAAGAAATAAGACAGTGGACTGAATTATATTTGGGAAACTGGCATATTTTCAGTGGCCTATTTTTTTTAACACTGAAGTTCTTCAAGTGATGCTATATGGCTGCAAATCATTGGATGCCTCAGTTTAATATATTATGAATTTATCATACATTTGGCTTGTTATTGGGCTCTGATCTCCTGAGCTATGGGGGAAATCTTTAAAGTTAAAGCTTCATTTTCCATGAAAACTTTTATCCCCTCCCCTACTTTTCATGAACCACAAGAAAACACTTTCACATAACAGTTTAGATCAGGGGTTCTTTATCTTTTTTGTGTCCTGGACCCCTTTTTCAGTATGGTAAAGGCCATTCTCAGAATAATGCTTTTAAATGCAGAAAATAAGACAGTTAATTTTACAAAGGAAATTAAATATGTTAAATTACAATTAGCAAAATATCAAAAAATATTTTGAAAAAGACAAGCTCACAGACCCCAGATTAAAAACCCCTGGACTAGAATGTCTTCAGTTCCATGAATACTGATTTAAAAGACAAACTGTACTGGATACTTAGATAATGAGTCAAGCATCTCCCTAACTACCGGTAGTCATTGCCACAGCCCCAGATAATGCCAGAGTTCAAACATTTACCTTTTTATGTTCCTGGTCAAAAAAGCAAAAGGTAAATTAACCTTTGACACATAATTGTCTACAAGACCAACAAGAGTAAACTGAATCATTGATAAAGACTCCTATGTTATTTTGTTCTTAAAAATTGGTAGGTTTGATATAACAAATATAAGATTAGGTATTACCCAGTTGAGGACAACTTGTCTAGAAATTAACTCATCTTAGAGATGGAAGGATCCTTGATTATTTTCTAATATCAAAAACTATCACAGCTTTGGACACCATCTTTCTTTCTTTTGTCCACACTTTCCAATATGGCACAAAGGATAAATTTGACTTAAGTTTCAGTCAATTCTCAGTGGAGATGCCAATAATGTAGTGCTGTTACCTCAGATGAACAAAATCGGAATATTCCACTTGGTTGATTTATATGTTTCTTCATAAGTTCTCCAATTGTACACTTTATTTTTATTTCATAATTTAGTTTTTCTTCTTTCTTTTTTGCCAATTCTGATCTTAGTTCTAATAAGTCAACAATCTGACTGTAACACAGACAGCTGATTTCAGTATAACTCCCACATCAATAAAATCTTTTCCTATATGTTAAAATATAATCCAGTTTTTTCTTTGCAGTGTTATTTGGCATATGGTAATTCTTTTTTTCAAAGAATGTACTCATGAGAGAGACATGAGATTTCTGTGTAATCTACAAAGTTTTTGCTTCTCTCTTCCTTCTTCCTGAGTAATGATTTCCCACATATGCTCCCCATCCTTACCTTTTCCCTCCTTTTTATGGAAGTCAACAAGTATTAGAATGTATATTAGTTTGATATGAAGGATCTTATCAAGTTCCTCACTTGAATTTCTTTATCACTTCATCTTCAGCAATTGATGCTACTGCATAAGCTATGATTACTTTCGTGGTGGTCTTTTTGAAAATATTTATTCTTAGTAATAAGGTACGTAATGACCAAACACCCAAAGAAATAACAGCTCTAGTTACCGCTTGGCTTATAATAAAATCCACTCCACCAAATCTTGTCTATCTTAGGAGTATCCCTTTCATTCTCCTGCAACTTCCTTCTTTCTTCTGGCTTTGCTTACAGGAAGAACATCAAGATTTGCGTGACATGTTCATTTGCTGATCTTTTAACAAGAATTTCATATTTAGAGTTCAAATGAAAGTTGATTGAGAAGTATGAGCCTTTGCACTCTCTTCCACCTTTCCTCCCACTCAGCTACCCTCACTGAAGATGTGCAAGGGAGCCCGTCAGGATTGAGGATATGTTGTATTTTCTCTAGTTCATGGATTTTTATGGCAAAAAACAATAACAAAAAAAAAAATCACCAGATGACCAGACTGCTAACCTTAATTAATCAGGTTAACCCTTAGAAACTCACCAGACCACACTGAAAGCTTGCACGCAAATCTGTGCAAAATCTTTATGAGCATTGTCTATAAATGAATTGAAGTTATCCTCAATGATGTGTTAGTAGGGAACAAACTGACTGTCACATGTAGCGTTTGACAATAGACTACAGCTTTTCTGTTGTTGTTCGGTCATTTCAGTCATGTCCAATTCTTCATGACCCTTGTTTGGGGGATACTGGAGTGGTTTGCCATTTCCTTCTCCAGTTTATTTTACAGATGGGGAAACTGAGGCAAATAAGGTTAAGTGATTTGCCATGGGTCATACAACTAGTAGGTGTCTGAGGCCATATCTGAATGAAGGGAGACTCTTCTTCCTGACTTCAGGCCCAATACTCTATCCACTGTACCTCCTAGCTGCCCATAATGGAATATTACTGTGCTGTAAGAAATAACATGTGTGAGATGAATACAGAAAATCATGGAAAGATCTATATGAACTGATCCAGAGTGAAGTAAGCAGAGCCAAAAATACAACAAAGCTAGTGTCTGAGAACAGATCTAAACTAGAGTACAGACTCATCTTCCTGCCTCCAAGTCTGGTGTGCCACCTAGCTGACCAGTCCACATCTTTAGCTTTTCACAGTTAACTGAATTGTGTAAAATCTCACTATTCTTATTGCTTGATGATAACGAAGAAGCATATGGATCAGCAGAACAAAATGCTGTCTTATGAGCTCATTTACATGTATCTCCCCTCCATACATGAAGCTAATTTAGGCTTCTATAACAAAAATAACCCTGCTTAATGTTTGGCATTTGTCCTTTGTTCTCAAAGAGAATCATAACATCAGGAATATGATGTCAGACTCACAAATGAATTGGAAATAAGTGAGGCAAAATCACTGTCTCCTTTCTCTTCCATAGCCATCTGGGTCCCCGGGTCCAGTGGCGAGACAGAGATCAAGATGAGCGGAGATGTCCCTGATGCAGTGTGAGACCTCAGTCTTTTTAAGCTAAGGTCTTTCCCAGTTCTCAGTTTGTCTGAGGCAATGTTCATTCAGCAATTAAGGCTAGTAAGAAATGAGACAAAAAGATAAAAAAAAGTTCAGTGACCCTTTGATAATAAACATCAAGTGAGGCATAAAACGGAAATGTATGCTCCCCAAAAGCACTAGTTTTTGGTATTTGTGATGGAAGAGATCCAATGTACAATCCATAGATTGTACATTGAAGAAGAATTCCATGGATTCCTGGTAAGTGATGAGGTCTTCCAAATATCCTTTTGTGGATGACATTGTGATGACTGTGTCAAGACCTAAAACATTGCAGGTCCTCCTAGGAGTAAGTCAGAATCTCTCCAAGGAGTTCAGTCTGTCCCTCTACACAGAAAAGATTAAGCAAATTAAGACTGTTTAATTGTCCAGATTTCAATAAGCCTTTGTACAGGTACTCCAGAGAATCAAAAGTTTAAGTATCTGGAACAGACAGTAGATATAGATGATGGATTGGGAGTGAAAATTGGCTGGATTTCTGGGGTGGGGAAGGAATTACAAAATTTTACTAACTTCAAATTTCTTTTGAAAACAAAAACTCATCTCATCAATACTAATATCATATTGGCATTGCAATATGCAATATGAAATAAAATATAGCTTCATCTGAAAAACTAAAAAAAAGTATCACTTAGAAGGCAATGGAGAGGCACATGGTAGCTATGAGCAGGCCATGATGAATAACCACCAATGAACTTCAAAGACCAGGAGTAAAAGATACCATCAAAGAATTTCATGATAGGAAGAGATGAACTGGTCATGTGGCACAAGAGAAGGATGATTACTGGACAGTTGTGTTCCACTGGTGCTCTTGTGATAGCAGGAGGAATTAGGAAGACTTCTGTCTTTTTGGTCAGACCCCTGTGGCAGAATTTAAGAAGGATGTGTATAAGAGTCACTCCGGATAAGTAGGCATGAACTGGATGTGTCTCATTTGAAGGGAACTTTCAAACTACTGAAATCATAGATCCTTTTGAATATTTTAAATGTAACCCTAACTGGTCTTTTGAATCTGCCCATTTTGCTATCATGGAGCCCAGAGCATCCCCTACCACCAGTGGGGGTAACCTCTTTGATTTATGTCTTCAAAAGTAGTAAGACTGAACCATTTGTCCTCTTTTTGACTGCACTCTTCTCAACAACCCTCTGCTATGCCCAGCATGGATTCTATAAACTAAAGGCCTTGCCTTCCTCTGCTTACCTCCCTTTGACTCCCAAGTCTGAGAAATGGATCTGGTAGCGTTTGTTTCTGATTATGTTGTCTCTCTTTTAGTATCTGATGCCAGAGGTGATCCATAGAAGACTGAAGAGCTCAAGCCATAGCGACCCTGGAGCCAGGATTGCAGGTGGGATGCCACAGTGAGCCAACACAGCATGGAAGCCAGGGTGCCTGGGATTTGAGGCCAAGGACAGATTTTGGACTTTTAATTTAGCTCTGAGCTAAACTCTGAACCTAATCCTCTTCACTTCCCCAGAGACTAAGGTGTTGTAAGGTGGGAGGAGGATCATGCCTCCTTTGTGTTGGATACTATATGTTTTAAATTACGCCTTTTAAGTAAAAACACCATTGTTACATACATAGTTTCTTCATCATTATCTATATAATTATCACAGACTCTTCTACATCTCCTCAAATCATATATAAATGCTAATCATAAGCACAGCATCTGTCATTTCTCATTTTTAACACAAATCCATTCATCTAGACAGAGCCTGAGGAAATCTAGTGCTTCTAGTTATTGATTCTGTGTCTGTTGCAGATTCCCATCAGCCACCATTATTTCCAATCTAGCACCTCTTTGTATGAAAATGAATCCTCCCAAAAGCAGAGGACTGCTATCATTAACTCTCTAAAATATCAGTCAAAGAATGGTGGAATACATTGTCTCATCCCACCCCTTGTGATTCATTAAACATTTCTTCAAAGGAGCTGGAATCTGCAGCCATCTCAATCTTCTCTCCAGAATCTCCTCTCAGCTCTTTGCTGTATCACCTCATTTTTCTTCCCTAGTTGAGCCCTGGCAAGTCTCTATGCTCCCTTTAAAGCATCTTGGCAGTTTTGGCCCCTGGCTGCCACATGGTCAACAGAAAGAGAATCCTCTACTAGGAAGAGTGACCACTATTGAATGAACCTTCTTTCACAGAGTGCCATGTGGTGATCTGGCCCCTCCAAGCAGTCCAGTATATGTTTTTAAAGATCTGTGCTCAGGTGGGCAGTTCATGACAGTTGCATCACTTTCATTTCTAGTTACTTCCTCTCAGTCTCATTTCTGATCCCCAGAATATCCAGCTTCAGGCAGAAGCAAGGGAAAAAATGTGAAAGATCTGCTTTCATTGCAAGGGTAGATAAGAAGTACATTGAAGCATTGAAACGTATCACACCGTTGATTCAAAGGAAGCTTGCAATCTACTTTTGTCTAAAAAAAGGTCTTTTACATAGTATGGAGGAGATGGATTTCCCAAGAGGAAAAAGAATTTTTTTTTAAGTATTTACTTAGAGGCCCAAGATCTAAATTTGTTTCACTGCTCCTAATTCCCTTCTTAGTCTTTTTTGTTTCCCCTTCTCCTCTGCTTATGCCTTAGACTTTTCAGTGGCACACAAAGGGTATTGCCTTATCCTGCTGGGTCTAAAAAGGTTAGAAGCTCACATTTACATATGTGTCAGAAATGTTCTGAAATGAATCCAGAGACTTACTGGAGTCAGATCACACCGGTTCCAGAGAGCCAAAGGCTAAATTTTTCAGCGTGAACATTTACACCTCCAAAATCAGCACATACTACAAACCACGGCTTTGCTTATTGTTTTGTGGATTGCCTAAACTTTAAAAATTGATGGAGAAAACATTAATACAGATTTTTATCTATTTTTATTGGTTGTTAAAGCAATGGTTCCCATGGCTTCAGGTCATTTTTTTATCTATGTAAAGATCCTAATGCCTAAGACATGATTCACAGAGAGAATTTCAGGCAAAACTAGCATGAGAAACTGACTGACCTTTCTCCTACATCTGGTATCTCTGTAATACATTTGTTTTGCCAAGCAACAGGATTAAACGATGCTGTCTGTGCCATTCTCTTCCTCCCTCTGATCTTGTGATCGGAACTTCCTTTGAGATGGCAGTGTCAGGAACAGAGACAGAAGCCTAGGCACCATAAGCTATGATACAGTCTTGTGGACTGATGAAGAGACCAGATGGGGAGGGAAGTATTTCTGAACCAGGAGCAGAGGCCACACCGTGGACCAGCTTTAGCTAAAGTCAGTGAAGACTATTGTTTGAATGGGTGGTGCAAGTTAGTTTATATATGGGGCAGTTAGGTGGTACTAGAAGTCTCCATCATATCCCTATCCCCAGCTTGCTACACAAGAGACTTTGCAGAACTTCCCCTTGGGTGACATCTAGAATACTCTCTCTCTGTTGAGCTGAATTACCTCACCTCCAGTGGAAGAACACCTTCACTTTGTAGTGTCTGTTATATATTATCCTTTGTATATTTTCTTTGATTTTGTTTTGGAATTTGGCAGGCAAGGATTCAAGCTTTGAATATAGAGGTTGGGGTCCTGCTTCTCCCATGAATGAAACAGCAATCAGAAATTAGCTTGAATCTCATATCCCCTGGACTAACAATAAGCAAGGGTACATAATTCAAGTCCTCTTTCTGAGGAGGGCACAGTGACCAAGATTCTGGCCCCAGCCTCCTGCTTCTCCTCCTGGTAGAAATTAAAGTCTCCTTTAGCAAAGGTGTGAGAAGAAGAGGCTGGAGATATCTGTTCTGCCTCCCTTATAACACCCCCATGTTGCATATGGAGGGATAGCCCTTATTTCACATATCTGCACTATGAGTCACTTCTGTCTTTAATATAAACTTATTTTTTCTAATTTATGGAATAAAACAAGCATTTCTGTAACACAGTACAATAAAAAAAATGATTGCAAATGAAACCATAATTTCTCTGTGTACAACTTGCTATTATTTTAAATACACAACAAAGTTATCATGTAAATTTCCCCTCCATTTTTCTTCCCACCCCCGTCAATAGATGGTTATCATTAGACACAAATAGGTGGCGTGTGTGTATATGTAAAATTATTCTATACATACTTCCTTTTATCAGTTCTTTGGATGCAGATAGCATCTTTCTTTATATGTCCTTTAGAATTAATTCGAGTATTTATCAAAAATGTCTTATTTTTTCAAAGTCATTCTTAAAATAGTATTGTTGCTACTGTATACAGTGTCCTCCTGGTTCTTCTCACTTCATTCTTCATTACTTCGTACAAGTCTTTCCCTGCTTTTCTAAGATCACTATGAGTCATACTATTGAAGTAGGTAAGTAATTGGGATAGGAAGTAGATAGAGGAACTCTAAGGCAGATCCAGGGAGTCCATCAATTCACCAGACCGATTCAAAGGCCTTCATGGAAAAAGCAGAATATTAGGTATAGTTAGAGTAACTAGAAAGAGCAATGAGAAAAGTACCTGTTCTACCTTCTGGATGGGCTTTTTCTCCCACTGTTCTCAGGTCCCATCCAGACCTCTAGGATGACAGG
Source organism: Bettongia penicillata ogilbyi (assembly GCA_023548195.1). Lineage (NCBI taxonomy): Eukaryota > Metazoa > Chordata > Mammalia > Diprotodontia > Potoroidae > Bettongia > Bettongia penicillata. The sequence goes on from JAJHZJ010000311.1 coordinate 3,908,735, forward strand.
AGATAAGGCTGAATGTGTAGTGAGTATATGAATGGCATAGACCACACCTCCTGCTCCCACAGAATTTCTCTCCCAAGACTCTAAATCCTGCTCCTTTTCTCTCGGGATCTACACCCCAATCACTAATTTCTAAATTGAGTTATCTGATGCCTCCACAAAGTCTAACCCCATTGCCTCAGTGTCCCCAAGACTCACAGAACATAGAGCAAGAACACAATGCTGCACAATATATACAATGCTCTAGCTGGAAAGGACCTGAGGGACAATTTAGTCCAACATCCCCAAGGGACAAAGGCCCATCTCTTTAACACCAGCATTCTAGAAGTGTTGCTCTGTGGTTGGTAACCATGTAATACAACTGCCACTGAAGAATTAAAAATCAAAACAAGTATTACGGGGAGGACCATGAAGAGATGCATGGTGGGTATGAGCAGGCTGTACCATAGAACAGGGAACTTGAAAGAAGAATGAAAGTAAAAGGAAATGTATGATTGGAAGAGCAGATGGACTGATCATGTGGCAGGAATAAGGGACGACATGAGCAGTTAGAGTGCTCCAATGATACCCATGAAATGTCAAGAGAAAGCAAGGAAGGCCGGTTGATGAGCATGTCTCCCTCTTTAATACCTCTCAGGATATAATCAGAGTCTTAATGAACAAAAGTTATCACTACTGTTACATATTTTAAATAGCTTGGATGATTTTGATATGTTCATGAGAGACACTTTGTTATGGAAGAGACTTTAAAGCTACAATTTGCTTTGCAAAAGTAAAAGCCTTTTATTAAATTTAAAGAATAATGAATATAGTGGGATCATATATTCCCTATGCCTTTCATTCAATTATATGATTATAAAGATGTAGTCTGTTGTAGAATATGGTTCAAACTGCCTTCTTTTTCCCTTCTTGTACCTTCATTAAGAATGCCCTTAATTATTCTCAAAAAGACTTTGTAGAGGGGCAGAGCCAAGATGGCGGAGTAGAAGGACGCACGTTTACGAGCTCCGAAACCAAAGCCCATAGAATTAATGTAAAAAGAGACCCCCATAACTTCTGGGTCAATACAAGGTGTGCAGAAACGGAGTGGAAGAGATTTCCATGCCAGAGAGCCCTGAAGAGCCGTCCCCAGGTGCGTCGCGCCCCAGAAAGCGGACCCCACCCCAGCGCGGCCTTGACCGCGGCCACAGAGAAGCTGGCCAAATTCCAGAGTTCCCAGGTCAAGGAGAAAATATTGCAAGCAGCTAGAAAGAAACAATTCCAGTACTGTGGAAATACAATCAGGATAACTCAAGATCTAGCAGCTTCTACATTGAGGGATCGAAGGGAGTGGAATAGGATATTCCAGAAGGCAAAGGAACTAGCACTCAAACCAAGAATCACCTACCCAGCTAAACTGAGTATAATACTTCAAGGGAAAATATGGTCTTTCAATGAAACAGAGGACTTTCAATCATTCTTAATGAAAAGACCAGAGCTGAAAAGAAAATTTGACTTTCAAACACAAGAATGAGAAGAACCATGAAAAAGGAAACAGCAAAGAGAAGTCTTAAGGGACTTACCAGAAGTTAACTGTTTACATTCATACAAGGAAAGACAATATTTCTAACTCTTACAACTTTTCAGTATCTGGGTAGTTGGTGGGACCACACATACACATGTACACGCATGCACACACATACACACATGCACACACATACAGAGATAGAGAGCACAGATTGAACTGAATAGGATGGGACCATACCTTAAAAGAAATTAAGGTAAATGGTGAGAGAGAAATGTAGGGGGAGGAAAGAGGGAGAAATGGAAGGGGGTAACTATATGTCATTTAAGAGGCAGGTAGGAGTTTTTTTTTAGTGGAGGAAAAAGAGGAGAGCTGAGAAAAAACAGAAAAACCAAGAAGTTTACCCTCATCACATTTGACTAAACGAAGGAGTGAAATGCACACTCATTTTGGTATGAAAACCTATCTTACAGTATAAGAAAGTGGGGGAGAAGGAGATATTGCAAGGGGGGGGAATGATGGAAGGGAGGGTAAAGGGAGGAGGGAGCAATTTGAAGTCAACACTTGGGGAGGGACAGGATCAAAAGACAGAAGAGAAACAATGAGGGGCAGGTTAGGAGGGATGGTAATCCAGTTAGTCTTACACAACACGACTATCAGGGAGGTCATTTGAAAAACTACACAGATATGGCCTATATTGAATTGCCTGCTGTCCCAAAGGGAATGGGTGGGGAGGGAGGGATGGGGAGAATTGGAACTCAAAGTTTTAGGAACAACTGTTTAGTATTGTTGTTGCAACTAGGAAAGAAGACATACAGTTAATGAGGAATAGAAAGTCATCTGGCCCTACAGGAGAAAAGAGAAGATGGAGACAAGAGAAGGGAGGGATGACAGAAGAGAGGGCAGATTGGAGATAGGGAAAATTAGATTGCTTGGGGTATTGGGGTGGGGGGAGGGGATAAAAGGGGAGAAAATTTGGAACCCAAAAAATTTGTGAAAATGAATGTAAAAAGTTAAATAAATAAATAAATTTTAAAAAAAAAGACTGTAGAGAGAAAAAGTTAGCAGGTGAATTAGTAGCTGTGAGCTGTAATATTTTCATATTTGTCCTTTTTATAGTAATAAAATCAGTGACTTTTCCCATTTGATATCCTCCCTTTTTTCAGATATCTTAATAATAAATTCTTCAATGCTCTTAAAATACTGTGACTTCCAACACATAACACCTCTGTGTATAACTTGATTTAGCCAAGCTGGTCTTTCTAGCTTTGTTTTCTTTAGTAGAATTTCTATTTTCTCATGCATCAGTCAAATAAACTTTATTAAATGCCTATTATGTGCTAAGTGTTGAGGATACAAAAAAAAGGCAAAAGACAATCCCTGCCCTTGAGGAGCTCACAATCTAATGGGAAAGACAGCAAGCAAACAAATAGGAATAAACACACTATCTATCTATGTAATAAATCACAAGTAACTAAGAGAGAGAAGACACTATATTAAGAGGAGTTGGGGAAAGTTTCCTGTAGAAAATGGAATTTTAATTGAGACTTAAACATAATCAGAGAAGCCAGCAGGAGTTTTGATAAGGGAGAAAATGCCCAGAACTGAGACATGAGTGTCTTTTTCATGGAAGAGCAAGGAGGCCATTGCAAGTAATTCAAAAAGTACAGTCATGGAGTAAGGTAGAAGAAGACTGTAGGAGGTGGCTAGATTACAAAGGACATTGCATGCCAAACAGAGGACTTTGTATTGATCCTGAAGGTAATAAAGAGCCATTATAATTTACTGAGTGGGGAAGGGGGGTGACATGGTTGGACCTATGCTTTAGGAAAATCACTTAACATATTGGGAACTAGGATATTAGAGAGCTGTTTTGTCATTGACAGCTGCACTATCATTAATTAAATGAATCTGTTAAAGAAATTTCTGCTGATCTTTTCCATTTTTAATCTGATTGCTGTCCTTTTTCCAAATTTAATCTTTAAAGGTCCCATGAATAATCTGGTTTATGTGGGTCTTCCACCTAACTTTTTTATTTACTTGTTTACTTACTTGTTTTTCCCTCCCTTGATGCTTGCTATTTTATGAAGTGATATTGCTCCATCCTAATATAAAATTAGTTTATATTCTAAAATGGTATAATGCATCTACCCCCATATCTATACCTTGAAGTTCAATAGTTACCATTCTGATCTTGGAGACTGTGTGCTAATTGACTGACTAGCTGAAAGAGCTGATGATATGGTATCATATATGGTAAAAGAGGTGGATTCCACCAATAGCCCCTTCTTGTATGCAGCTCTCCAGGTGACAAAATGTAATTTCAATAAGGAGTGGAGAAGCATACCCCTCTCTATCTCAATATAATAGACATCTGGCACATGCAAAGAGTACCTCCTATGGTGTCTTCATATGAAGGACTCTAGAGAGCAGATAATATCTTTATGAGGATGACATAAAGTTGCTTCCAGGAGAATCATGCAGAAAGGAAGGGCCTACATCAGATCAACCAGGGCCAGAAAGACACCACCCGAAAAAAAGAACAGGATTGGCTGTATGATCCCAACATGTTCAATTTAGAGGTGAAATGTGATTTGGCTGATTAGCAAAATTGCTCAACTGTTTTATGCTCTAATGAAATTTCTCTTACCAGTCTTCCAGAAGATTACAAGATTAATTATAAGCAAGCTAAATTCTGTTCTAATTATTTTTAATGCATACTACAAGTCTTTTATGCTTAGCATTACTTTTTATGTATGGGAATAAATCTGTTCATAGCTGAAATAGAAGTGACAAGTCAATAAATACAAGAATGGGGAAGATTAAGTCTACTAAAGAGTTAGATTTCCAAAAAAATGAGCCTAAGGAAACTGCAATGGCCAGAGGGAGCCAAGATGGCACAGTAAAGGCAGCAACCTAGGTGAACTTTCCTAACATTCCCCTTTAAACAACTTTAAAGCAATGCATCATATCGAACGGTGGAGCAGCATAGTCAACAAAAGCTTAGGGTAAAACATTTTTTCCAGCCAAAGACAACTTAAGTGGTTGAAAGGAGAGGTCTATGACACCTGGGGAGTGGGGGGAAGGCAGTTCAGAGCACAGGAAGCAATAACACCAGGGGTGGGCCTTGGAAGTCACTGCAATAGCAGTAGTAGCAGCTTCTAAAACTCACAGCCCAGAGATGGTCCAGGGCAGAGAGAAGCACTATCACTTGAGGCTACAGGAGAGCAGCATACCTGGTCACATTTCAAGAATTGAGAGCAGTGCCAGCCTGTGCAGCTGGAGGGGAGCAGGGACCCTTCCTGAGCAAAGAGTAGGAGAGCAACAACCACATCTCTCCCCTGATCACATCACCTTGGAAGCATCAAAAACTTACAGACTCCCAGAACTAATTCTAAAAACAGCAGCCAAAAAAGCCTAAAGTTTGGAATAGTATTTATTCCCACCCCCAGGTGAGCAAAGCCCAACTTTAATATGAAGTTGAAAGTTAAGCTGTAGGTTGGGACCATGACCAAACTACAAAAAAAAAAAAAAAAAAAAAAAAAAAGGAACCTGATCATAAAAATCCACTACAGTGGCAGGGAAGACCAAGACATAAATTCAGAAGACAAGAAAGTATCTCAAGCAAAACCTCAAAGAAAAATGCAAATTAGACACAAACCCTACAAAAATTCCTGGAAGAGCTAAAGAAAGAGATAAGAGTAGTAGAGGGAAATTTAGGGAAAGAAATAAGAGTGATACAAGAGAATTGTGGGGGAAAAAAGAATTAATAGCTTGATAAAAAGAAGCACAAAAAATACTTAAGAAAAGAACTCCTTAAAAATTAAAATTGACCAAATGCAAAAAGAGGTACAAAAGTTCACTAAAGAAAATAATTTCTTGAAAATAGAATAGGGTAAATAGAAACTAGTGACTCCATGAGACATCAACAAACAACAAAACAAAGTCAAAAGAATAAAAAAGATGAAAGAATGAAAATGAAAGAAAATATGAAATATCACATGAAGGAAATAAACTGACCTGGAAAATAGATTGATAAGATATCATTTAAATATTATTGGACACTTACAAGCCATGATAAAAAAAAAGAGCCTAGATATCAAATTTCAAGAAATTATAAAGAAAATTGTCTGATATCTTAGATTCACGGGGCAAAATAGAAATTGAAAGAATCTACCAATCAGCTCCTGAAAGAAACCTCAAGATGAAAATTCCCAAGGCTATAATGGCCAAATTCCAGAATACTTGGGTCAAAGAGAAAATATTATAAGCAGCCAAAACAAATATTCAAATATCATTGAGCCACAGTCAGGATCACACAAAATTTAGCAGCTTTCACATTATAGGAACTGAGGGGTTGGAATATGATATTTCAGGAGCAAAGGAGCTAGGGTTACAACCAAGAATAATCTACCCAGCCAAACTGAGTATAATCCTTCAGAGGGAAAAAATGGATATTTAATGAAAAAGAAGGTTTTCAAACATTCCTGATAAAACACCAGAGCTGAATAGAAAAGTTGACATTCAAACACAAGACTCAAGAAAAAATAAAAAGGAAAAGAGGAAAGAGAAATCAATCATAAGGGGCTCAATAAGGTTAAACTGTTTATATTCCTATAATATATGAATATGAAACACATAACTCCTAAGAACTTTATAATTATTAGAGCAATTAGGAGTCTACATAGACAAAGGGCATGGGTGTGAGTTGATTATATTGAGCTGATACCCCCCCCCAAAAAAAAAAAGAATAGGTAAGAAAGAAGGGTGCACTGGGAGAAGGGGGGAAGTGAGAAAAATGGGAAAATTATCTCACATAAAAGAAGTGCTCAAGAAAGAGCTTTTACAGTGAAGGAGGAAAAGGGTTGGCAAACAATACCTGAACCTCACTTTCATTTTGGTTCAAAAAGAGAAGAATATATACATATGTGTGTATATATGTCTATATGTGCATATGTGTATGTATGTATACATATATAATGTGTGTATGTACATAGAGGGAAGACTGTATACATATACACACGTACATGCGCATGCACACACACACACACACACACACACACACACACTCAGTTGGAATGTAACTTATCCAAAAGGGAAGTAAGAGAGAAAGGGGTTAAGAGAAAAGGGGAGGCAGTGATAAAAGGGAGGGCAGATTAAGGGAAGCAGTGGTCAAAGGCAAAAACAGACTTTTAAAAAGGAACAGGGTAGGAACAGAGTTAAATGGATAAACAGAAGAAAATAGGATGGAAGAAAATTCACAGTTAATAATCATACACAACTATGAATGTGAATGGAATGACTCATCCATAAAAGAGAAGCAGATAGCAGAATGGATTAGAAACCAGAATTCAACAATATGTTGCTTAAAAGAAACACATTTGAAACAGAAAGACATACACATAGTTAAAATAGGGGGCTGGAGTATAACCTATTATGCTTCAGCTGAGGTTTAAAAAAAAGCAGAGGTAGCAATCATAATCTTGGACAAATAAGGCAAAAATAGACCTAATTTTAAAAAGATAATAAGGGAAGCTACATTTTGCTAAAGGTACAACAGATAATGAAGTGATATCAATACTAAACATATATACCCCAAAAGACAGAGCATTCAAATTCTTAAAGGCACAAACAAAGCCAATTGACAAATAGTCAAAATGAACTGTGGCTCATCCTTCATTTTCAAAGAAGACCAGTAACATCACAGGGTAATATTCTGACTTGCATGTGAATTGGATTTAAGTGAGGCAGAGTTGCCCAAAGTCATCAGCCTCACTCTATCTTCTAGAATCTTTGTTTATTCCTTCTTCTAATTTCATATTAATTCTGATTGTTGTACTAATAAGTCATTCATCTGATTATACATAAGCAAATAATTAGAAATACAATCAATCTAATCATACCACGTTGAAGGAAACAAAGACAACAAATCAATATCAGTAATAAACTTAAATATTCCAAATGCCTTAGCAACCAAATTCATAAAGGAAACATTATCTGAGCTTCAAGATGATTTAGACAGTAACACAATAGTAACAGGAGACTTCAATATCCCTCTGCCAGTTTTGAAAAAGTCTAATAGAAAGATAAACAAAAGGGAAAATATAGAACTGAACAAATTTTGAAGAAATGGTAATTAAAAGACTTGTGACATATTCTAAGAGGGATAGAAAGAGAATGCACATATTTCTCTGCACCAAATGGAACTTTTACAAAAGTTGACCATATATTAGATCACAGAGATATTGCAAAAAATGTAAAAAGAGAGAAATAGCCAATATATCCTTTATAAACCGCAATGCAATAAGAATAGAAACTGATTCAAGGACCACAAACAAAAGACATAGACTGAACTGAAGACTTAAAAATGAAATCTTAAATAAGTTAGTCAAAGAACAAATCATAGAAACAATAACTATATAAAAGAAAATTATAATGAAGCAACAATCTACTAAAGGTTGTAGCTAAAGCAATCTTCAGGGGATAAAAACATATCCTTAAAATCATATATTAGCAAAATAAAAGAAAAAATTAATGAACCAAATATGCATTTTTTTAAAATCATAAAATCAATAAGTAACTAAAAAAATTTTAATTTTTTAAATTTATATATTATTTCCCCAATTACATGTAAAAATAACTTTAATATTCATTTCTTAAAACTTTGAGATGCAAATTCTCTCTTTCCCTCTCAACCTCCTCCTTTATTAAGAAGGCAAACAATTTGACATAGGTTATACGTGTGCAGTCAAGCAAAATATGTTTCCATATTTGTCATTTTATGGGAAAAAAACAGAAACCAACAGAAAAAAAAGAAAAAGAAAGTTTTTAAAAATGTATGCTTTAGTCTGCATTCAAATTCCATCAGTTCCTTCTCTGGAGACAGAGAGAGCTTTTTTCATAAGTTCCTAGGAATTGTCTTGGATCATTGTATTGCTGAGAATAGCTAAGTCATCTAAAGCTAATCATCATACAATACTGCTATTACTAAGTACACTGTTCTCCTGGTTCTGTTCACTTTACTTTGCATTAATTCATGTAAATCTGTCAGGTTTTTCTGAGAGCATCATGCTCGAAAGACTCAAAAAGTTTAAACAAAATCCTAACAAACAGACTATAGCAATTTATCCAAGAAATCATTCATTATGATCAAGTAGGTTTTATACTAAGGATACAAAAATGGTTCAGCATTTGGAAAGCAATATAATTAATCCTATTAACTAGAGCAGCTAAATGGTGAAGTGGATAGAGCACCATCCTTGAGTCAAAAAGACCTGAATTCAAATATGACCTCAGATACTTACTAGCTGTGTAACCCTGAGCAAATCACTCAATCCTATTTGCCTCAATTTCCTTACCTATAAAATGAGCTGGAAAAGAAAATGGCAAATTACTCCAGTATCTCTGCAAGAAAACCTCAAATGGGGTCATAAGAGTACAATATGACTCGACAACAAGCAGTCATATCAAAACCCAAAACATCCAAAATCACATATTTCAATAGATATAGGAAAAGCCGTTGACAAAGTACAACAATTTTTTTTCCTAAAAACCCTACAAAGTATAAGTGTCTATCTAAAACTAAAAGCATCATATGCAGTGGGGTTGCAGTAGAATTTCCAAAAAATTAAGAGTAAAGCAAAGATGCCCACTCCCCCCATTATTGTTTGATATGGTCCTGGAATAAGCAATGGTCCTTAGCAATAAGACAAGAGAAAGAAAATAAAAGAATGAAGATAGGTAAAAAAAAGATAAAACTATCTCTACTTGCCAGTGATATAATGGTTAACTTGGAAAACACTAGGGAGTCAGTAAAGATATTAATAGAGACAATATCTTCAGCAAAGTTGCAGGCTACAAAGTAAATCCTCAAATATCAACTGTATTTCTAAATATGAACAACAAAAACATGATAAGCAATAATAGAAGGGAAATCTCATTTCAAATAACTACAAAATGCATAAAATATCTGGAAATCAACCTACCAAAGTACACATAAGATTTGCATGGATTTGGTTATAAAGTTTTCCTTAAAGAAATTGAAAAGAAAATTACATAGCTGGAAGAATGTTCAGTGCTCATGAGTAGGCAGTGCCAAGATAACAAAAATGAAAATACTACTGAAATTAATTTACACTCATAATGCTATACCAATCAAACTACCAAGGAGACACTTTATAAAATAATAACAAAATGCATCTGGAAAAAACAAACGATGTAGAATATCAAGGGAAATGATGAAAAATAAGGATGAAGAGGAAATGGCACTTCCAGACCTTAAAACTATATTATAAAGAAACAGTCATCAAAACTATAAGGTATTGGTTAAAGAACAGAGAGATAAATCAATGGAACAGATTGGAGAAGGGTAATTCAGAAACAATAGAACTCAATAACTCAATGTTTGATAAAGTGGAAAATATAAATTACCTAGGATAAAACTCCCTATTGGATAAAAACTATTTGGAAAACTGGAAAGCAGTCTGGCATTCTAATCCCTTGGCCCAACATCTTATATAACATTCCACAATTCATTCTACATGAATATGAGACCTTAAAGATTATAACGTTAAAAAATAAAAGAGGGAGTCTTCTTGGGATAGTTCATGCTGCCCAGCTCGAAGGTCGGGGCAATTAGCAGGCCCAGTTCCTGGGTGGGAACTGGTTGCCACAATGTCGATTTTCATGCACACCAACTAGATCCGCCTAACAAATGTGACCGTGGTGATCATGAAGCATGGGGTGAGGGCGCGTGACGACGGGAGTGGGGTTTGAGATCGCTTGCTGCAAGAACTAGGTGGTGGGCTGGCGCAGTGGCCTGGAAAAAGATCTTGATGAAGTTTGAGGACCCACTCTGTGTTTGTAAATGTTTCTAAAGGTCAAGTTGATTAAAAGGAAGATTTTATTAGTGCTTTTGGAACCGCTGACCAGACTGAAATCTGTAAGCAGATATTAACAAAAGAAGTACAAGTGTCAGATAAAGAAGAGTGTACAGGGCTGGAGCAAATGTTTAAGGATATTGCAACAATTGTAGCAGATAAATGTGAAACAGAGAACTGAAACAAAGAAATCTGTCATCCTCACTGAAAGAAATGAAGGACATCCACTATTCCATTAAACCTAACAAGAGTACAAAGTAGCATACCTTGGAAGTAATAAAACAGTTGAAGGAAAATATGAAGATTGAGTGAGCCCACAGGAGGCTTCAATTCATTCTACCTGTGAGGGAGTGGGGAAAGCTAAGAGAAAAACTCAAACCATTGATCAAGGTTAGAGATTTTGGTGACCAGTTAGAAATCGTGTGTCTAATTGACCCAGGCTACTTTAGAGAAATTGAGACGATGCAGAAGGAGACAAAACTAAAAGGTTCTTTGGAAGTCCTCAGCCTGAAAGACTTGGAAGAAGGAGACAAAAAATTTGAATGAAAGCATTTCACTGCCTCTTTACTTAGAAACACCACTCTAAAAGGTGTTCTCACTTCCCTCAACACTGTTAACTTCTGTGTTTTTTTCCTACCAAATACTTGCTTAGATTGCTTAATTTGGGGTTTTCACTGGAGCATGTGTGATAATCAAACAAGTCATTTATATACAGAATATTCAGTATAAAAGTCCTAATGTGAGATAAATGCATCCTGGCTGTCAAGTTGGGCGACTAATATTAAAAGAACCAGGGTGAACCTCTTCCTGTTTTGCATTCTGCCTGGGCATCTGGGCAACTCTGTGTCATCTTAACTTTTGACAGTAGTCATTTTTTGTTAACTGTACATCTATGAAAGTTGTCTCAAAGTTTACACTAAAAATTCATGTTTTAGAAACATCCCTTGATAGAAGAGGAATGTGTGCAGAAAGATGGTAAGCCTGCAACATTTCTATATGACAGAATTTGAGTGATTTTAATTTGGCCTAATATTAAGCTGGGTCTTGTGACTTCCTAACTGATACTGCTTTTACTGTGTGTGTGTGTGTGTGTGTGTGTGTGTGTGTGTGTACGTGTGTGCATACATATACAGTTACTGACTGTCCATCAGTATTTTCATTTAGTAAACATGCTGCCAAAATGTAAAAGGCTATCTTTGGTTTAAAAAACAAGTCATTATGATCATTTTTAAAATTTATAATATATGTTAATATAAATGAAATTATATGCAGCAAATAAAACCTCTATTATTTTTATTAAACAATGACCTGTGTGTTTCTAAATAATATCTTCCCATTTTGTCAGTTTTACATTCTGTGTGATGTAGGACTGAGAAATAGTATGACTTCTTTTGGATTTGTAAAAGAAAGTTTAATTACTTAATACAAATTAGTTCTAATTACTTTAAATTACAAAATTACTTCAATTATAAAAGTTTTAATTACTTAACATAAAGTCCAAATAAATGGACTTCAAACTTTTTTTAAGACAAACTCCTAAAACAGGTTACATTACAGAAGGTGAACTACAGCTTTACACAAACAAAACAATATTTTCCTTTAGTATAAAACAGAAAATAAATAAATTCCCCTTGTAAATAAGCCTTATATACAATTCTTAAGTACTCCTTAATCATTAGTGTTATATACCCTAACCATGTACCAGATGTCCTAATTAGGTCTTTCTCAGATATATACATCTCCCAAGACTAAATGATTTTACACTAAAATGGTTTATCAAAAATATTTATTTCAAGGTTTACTTTCCTTCTCATAGGACACAATATTCTTACTACTCAATATATGTGGAAAGGAATATTAATGAGTGCCCAACAAGTTGGTATCAACTTTACTGTCTATCCAAGATTTTTTTTTGTAATCGGTTTAAGTCTGCCTATAAAACTTACAAAATTATGTACTTGACATTAGATGCCAACTTTTAAAAAATAAATAAAAGAGAAATAGATCCAGTATCTCTGTAAGGAAACCTCACATGGGAGTCATGAAGAGTAGGCCATGACTCAACAACAGCACAGCTATGGATAGGAGATACAGTCTTAACCAAACAAGAGATAGAGGCAATTACAAAAGATAAAATAGACAAGTTTGATTACCTGAAACTGAAAAACTCTGCTCAGATAGAACTAATGCATCTCAGTAAGAAGGGAAGTGACCAGTAGGGAAAACTTTGTATCAAATTTCTCTGATAAACGTTTGTATCCAAAACATATAAAATATTATCTACATGTACAATACATACATATATACATATATGTGTGAATGACTAATAGCTTGTTCCCCAATAGATAAATGATCAGAGGATATGAACAAATTTCTAAAGAACCACCAAGTATTCACAACCATATGAAAAAGTATATCAGATCACTAATAATAAGAGAAATGCACATCAAAATAACCATGAGGTTTCACTTCAAAACAAATTTACCAATTTGCAAAAAAATGATTTTTTTAACAATGTCAATAGTCAGGGTTGGAGACTTATGGAAAGGCAGGCACACTAATATTTTATTGGTGGAGCTGCGAAATGGTACAACCATTTTGGAAACAAATTTGAAATCGTGCAAACAAAGTGACTGAAATGTCCATACCCTTGGAACCAGAGACTCCATTACATGGTTAATATCATAAATAAGTTATCAATAAGGAAAAAAGTCCCTATATGTGCCAAAATATTTATGGCAACATTTTTTTTGTAATAACTAAGAATTGGAAACAAAGTAGATGCCCATCAACTGGAGAATGGCTAAACAAATTGAGGTTTGTGAATGTAATGAAATACTTGTAGCTGTTCAGTTGTTTTAGTTGTATCCAACTCTTTCTTCATGACCCCATTTTGGGCAAAGATACTGGAGTGGTTTGCCATTTTCTTCTCCCAACTCATTTTACCCATAAGGAAACTGGGGCAACCAGGGTTGAGTGACTTGCCCAGGGTCACAGTAAGTGTCTGAGGCCATATTTGAACTCAAGAAGACTCTTCCTGACTTCAGGCCCAGCATTCTATCCACTGAGCCACCTACTTGCACATAATAGAATACTATGGTACTGTAAGAAATGATATGTGTGTGAGGAATACAGAGAATCATGGAAAGATCTATATGAACTGATCCAGAGTAAAGTAAGCAGAGCCAAGAAAACAACAAACACATTAACTAGAATAATGTAAATGGAAAGAATAAAATCAAAAGTTAAAATGAACAAAATTATGAAGCTCAAATAGGACTTGAATGAAAAGATATGAGAAAATAGTCCCAACTCATCCACAGGTATTACAAACTGCATTATTTTTAAGACTTCTTCAAAGTACCAATCAATTGTGTTGCATTTTTCCCCTTTCTCTAAAAATACTATTAACAAGTATGCTGAGTTTTTCCCCTCTCTCTAAAATATATCATTAATTATATAAAATGGCTCATAGGGAAGGGGAAGGGAGGAATATGTGGAATTCTATGGTGATTGAAGAAAAATAAAATAAGAATAAAAATTTATTTTAAAAATATTTTTTAATAAGATTGGAACCCTAACTCTGTTCCCTTCCATTATACCATGTGGCCCCAACACTGAATCAGAATTAATTTTTCCTCCCTCCTACCAGGAGATATGCTTGTAAAAGTTCAACAACTGTCACTCCAGGAAAAAAATGTACATACAATACACTTTTAAATTTAATCTGCATTAACATTTTCTTTATCACTTCTTTACTATAAAATTAATTTAATTAATTAATAATTTTAATTATTAATTTTTAATTTAATATTTTAATTTTTAAATATTTAATTTAATTTATTTTATTTAATTTATTTTATTTAATTAAAATTTTAAATTAATAAAATTAATTAATTACTATAAAATTAATAAAATAAATGAAGCCCTGATTTGTAGGGTTTGCTGCTTTTCGAGGTGTAAATGTTCACACTGAAAATTTAACAATCTGTTCTCTAGAGCTGGTGGGAGATAACTCCAGCACACCTCTGACTCCAATCCAGAAGTTCCCATTTTGTATTCTCTAATAATAGTTGTCATTCAAGGATCAATTGAAAAAACCAAATATTTAGTATGGAAATGGGAAGACAAGACAGGAATGATCACTAGTTTTAATTATTTAAAAGGCTGTCATAGGGACAGAGAAAGTACACTAACTCCAGAGGGTAGAACTTACAGATATGTGTGGAAATTACAGAGAGACAAATTTGAGCCCCTCCTTTTTTTTGGAAGAAGCTTCCAACAATTAGAGCAGATCAAGCATAGATAACATGACTCAAGATAGTGAACTCCCTGGCATTTGAGGTATTCAAGAAGAACCAGGGAGATCAATTATCTCTCCCACATTCCTTACAGGGGAGTCCTATGGTTGGTCTAGAAATTGAAATAATGACCTAGAATTTAAGGTTCTAGTCCATGAGTCAAGGATTTATTAAGTGTGTCTGGCACTGTGCTAAGAATTCTAGGATTCTATCTACCCTGGGTGACTTGTAACTTAATCCACTCAGTTCTCCAATGCTGTCCTAGTTGATACATAGTAGGGAAGCACATGGTCCATTTTACCTGTTGAGACTTATAACCCATACCATTCTTCATATTCCATTGGATTTTTTCTCCCATCCACGACTCTTCTTGCAATGAATCCTATAACACCGCTGCATACAGACCTATATTCCCTCCTATTTCTTGTTTTGGGATCAATAATCAAATCTACACTCTCCAACCATCTCATGGACCCACAACTAGCTTGAGATACAACTTCTATCCTGGTGGGGGGAGGGATCAAGGGGAGGGAGGTCCAAGGTCCTAATTAATAACCCTACCACGTTTTCTAGAAAACCCCATCTGTATTTCACTTCATTGCCTACTTTCTAGACAGTTTTCCATAACTTCCCCAAGTGCCTTGCTGCCTCATACCATTTTTGCTTCTCACCCTCTCCAGTGCTGAAAGCACAAATCATGATTAAATCAGTTCTATCATTTGTTCCTGCAAGAGTATATGGCCCCATTCAAGATGCCTGCAGTTAAAATGCTCCTCTCTGCCCACCACTCTGCTGTATATTTGCTCTCGCCTTTTAGAATGTAAGCCTGGCATTTTGCAGGAGACATCTGGTCCACCCAGCCTACCTACTCAATAATCCTTTAAACTGTCCTTTTACAATGACTCTCCAACCCAGATTTTATCTGCACCTGGCCTACCCCAGGCCTTCACCACTCCTTAATTGATCCATATCTTCTCACTGTCTTTTCTCATATACAAGTAACAATCTTACCCTCACTATATTGCTCAGATTCACTTAAAGTCTAGCCTGTTTCTACTGGCCTCACAAACAAACCTTGCTACTTAGAATGAAAGAATGATTGAGTGGTCGAATTCTTTCAAGGCAGACCCCCTGAACCCTTCATTTCCAGGTTCCCAGCAAGCCAAACCGCATCATAATGTGTCAAGGCAAGCCAACTGACTCTTCTATGGTTCCACATTCCTATGTCCTCTCAGACTAAAAAATCCTTCCTGGAACACCATTAACATATTTGCTATCTCCCCTAATTAGAATATAAGCTCCTGGAGCACAAAGACGGTCTTACTTTGCATTTTGTTCCCAAAACGCTAATACAAGCAAGCTTATAATGATTCTTTCGTTCAAAGCCGTTAGAAAATGCAGAATGGATGATGAAAACATGAATATCCGAATTTCCGTCCCAGTCTTTTCCCATACAACTCCTATTAACAGAGCTCCTCTCACAGACTCCCGGCCTCATTTTTCTGAGCACTCTCAAATGAACCCATTTCTATTACCCCCGTGGGGTGTAGTTTGGAGCCTTTCAGAGGCGAGAAGTGGAGGGCCGAGCTGAAGGGCAATGAGAGATTTTCCGACTGAGTGGAAAGTAACAATGAAGGTTGTTGGGAAGCTGATGTATTTATTGCTAATAAGATGAATGACCTGAATCCATTCCAGGAAGCTTAGAGCTAGTCGGACGAATGCTGATTGGACCACTGAACACGAGGTTGGTTGCTGTAGCAATCTGCACCCTGGAGACTATAGGTCGAAACTCAGATTCCACGGTTGCTCCCCCAAATAATTTGCAAAACGAAAGGGTTGGACTAGATGGTCTTTAAGTTCATTTCTGACTCTAAATCATATACTCCTATGGATCCTCTTGCTCCTACACCTTTGCAACACTCTCTTTCATTTCCTCCAGTCTCCACCCCCTTTCGCCCCGCGTGCTTCTCTTCCACGTGGCTTTGTTTACATCAGTTGCCTGGGAAACTCAGAGTGGGAGGAGCTCCATCAAGTCACAATAGTAGAGAGCCAATGGGTGCTCCACGTCTCAGTGATGCAAGGACGCACAGGGCGTGGCTAGGCCGTCCTGGAATGCCGTATGGCGATTCCCCGCTGGGTGGCGCTGTTCTCCTGGGGAGGTCTTCATTGGGACCCCTGGCGGAGGTGGGGAGAGGCGGGCAGGAGCCGGGGCCAAGGAGCCCTCTGCGTCAGCTGTTGCTCACTGCGCCGCGCCAGTGTCAGGCGGGACTTACCCGCAGCTCCATGCCTGTTTTCGGCTTGGCACATCCACCCTTAGAGAACCAGGTAGGTGCCACCTGTTCGGGATTGGGGCGGAGGGAGGATAAGGAGCGACCTCCGCTGGGGCAATGCCCAGGGTGCCCCCGGAGCCAGAGCGGACCCCGGGGACGTGGGGGTGGGCACCCTGCGGGGACAGGATTTGGGCTCAGACACTCGTGGGGGGAGTGTCCGCCGTGCCAAGGCCGGCTCCAGCTCTGGGTACCAGCCCGGCGTGCTGCTGCTTTGCCGTGCCCGGGACCAGGCTACCCTGGGTGGCGTGTGCCTGGGTATATTTCGGAGGAGCAGGACGTGTGGTATGTTGTAGCCCATTGTGACAAGAAGGTTGTGTGCCGCTCATTTACTGCCCCCCTGGAGGGTTTTCTGTGGGGAGGGGGAGGGGAGGAGGAGACGAGAGAAGAGAGGAGAGAAGAGACAGACAGACAGACAAGCTAGTGTGGTCTGACTGTCAGCCGGGGGAAGGCAGCAGTTCAGTAGTGGAGGAGAACTGCTGCCAATCTCAGACCGGAGGAGGTATCTTTATAACCGCCCGCCCCCATCACCTAAAGCAGCAACTTAAACTTTACGTTAATAGTTATTCACGTTTTTATAGTGCTTTAAGGTTTGTGCTTTCCCATATTACTCTTCCCCACCTCGCATAGAACTGAGCATCCCCACTTACACCTTGCTTTAGGTTTGAGGATGAGAGAGCTAGGTCTCGCTGATACAAGAGAGCTGAGGCTGGGAATGGGGAGAAAAAGTAAGAAACGACCCATTGCCTAGATTATACTGAGACTTACAGAGTTGAGGGAGACCGAGGAAAGCTTGGAGAGGGATCAGGTGATTGGAAGTGCTGAAACTCAGCCCCTTTGATGCTGTAGACTCATGCCCCCTTGGGGTCAGGGAATGAGAACTGGAATGAGGACCTCAGTGCATCATCAGGACCCAGTGCTGAGTCAGTGGCATCAACTGGGACAGGGTGGAGACAGGTGCCTTGAGACACCTACACAAAGGTGGGCTGCGGCAAGGACTGTGAAACTCTTGGAGAGCAAGATGAAAAAAAAGGCCTAGAAAGGTGAGAAATGCCATTTCCCCCCCTCTATATCTAGTATGAAGGCAGAGCCCTATGAAATGGATACATCAAGAGTAGGACTCAGTTGGGTATTTGCCTGTGGGACCTTGTACTTTTCTCACTTTTTTAAGCCCAAAGGAAACAGCAGTGATCTGAAATGCCTGGACAAACACTTGATGCCTCCTTGACTAAGGCATCCTGGGAATTTGTTCAGCCTACTTTGTATACCACAATGGTGGTGGGATCAATCCTGCCCTGGTTATGAGAACCAAGGGATTTATAGGTAGACATATAGGTAGACATTGGAGGTGCTTTTTAACTTCAGAAGCAAGCATTGCACTTAGGGTTGACAGACAGGACTCTTTTTTTTTTCTTCCAAGAAACCTGTAACCTCCAGATAATTTCAGTCCTATGCCTCTTTTCTCCCCAAGCTACCACCAGTGCACCCTGCCACCTTATCTCTTTCCCTTTCTTTTCACTGAACCCCTTTTTATGCTGCTTCTTACTGTATCATTCCCTGAGTTCTTTTAAAGTCACCCTTCTGTCTAGTACCTACTCATTAGGGACAGTACCCTCCCCCTCCCTGGGTGGGCACAACACTGCCCCTTTAAGTCTCTCTGGATCCTGGAATGTGAGTGAATTGCTGTAGCCATCCCTCTGAGGTCAGATAAGATACTATATATATCAGAGCCAGTAACCTGAGCTCCGGATTACCCAGCCTGGAGTCGGGCTTCACTCCTCCACCTTCCACTCCATCCCATGTCCCGCTGGGGAAAGAGAGGCCCCCAGAGTCCTGATCAATCCTTTACCCCTGGACACAGGTCAGTGACTGCCCCCACTATGCATCTAAACATACATAGGTGCTGTTGCCTGGTGCCTGCCCTTCTAGTAGGTCTGGGGGAGTTGGGGCAGGGAGGGGGTGGTGGGTATGGATGGCAGATGATAATCTTATCTACCCAGCCAGGTCTAGTGCTGTGAGCCAGGCCAAGACCTTAGGAGATGGAGAGCAGAGGAGATATAAGATCTGGCCAAGGAATGGAAAGAACAAGCTAGGCAGTAGACTTAGGGGACCTCTTCCCAAGGGTTTTCCATATTGCCTAAAATGTTCAGAACACTATTGTATTTTCATGGTAGTAATGAAGCAAGTTTGGGAGCATTGAGGCAATGATCCAGGAGCACTAGCACCATTTTTGCTTTCTCTGGAAAATATAAAGATATGCTTCCCAACTAAGACACTACCATGGACCCACATACATACCTTCTTTTTCAATTATTCATTGTTAAAGCCTTAATCTGATCTCTGGGTCCTACTTCCTTACCTTCCCTAGCAGGCTCCTAAGAAACTTGTAGGAAACATTAAGGGGGTTTTATTTTCCTGACTTATTGACACCACCCCCTAAAGGAGTCGGAGTTTGTTAATCATATGAGGTATAGTGTGCTCACTCCTGATAGATATGCTTGCTAAAAGAAGGTTGAGAACAGGCTCAGGTTAGGGGAGGAGGTCTGAGAATAAACAGAGCCCTTGACCAGTGAGAATATAAACTATACCATCCCCCCTCTTCTCTCTACCTGTGCTCCTTTTTCTGTCAGAACACCCCCAGATCTGATCTGCCGTGGACTGGCACTCATGCCTTAGTGCCTTCCTGCTTCCACCAAAGAGATGAGCACAGTAGTTTGGGCCCCTTTCTTGCCCCCCACCCCACCTACCTTCCATAGAAGGCACATTAGTCTGACCACATTCCAATCCTGTTAGTGAGTAGCTTTAGGAAGCTGTGAGGTCATTGCTGAGGAGGCCCCTGAGCACCTGGCATGGGGGAGGTTAGGGACATAACTCATCCTACACTGGGCACCTGTACACCTGAATAGGGACTTGATCCCTATATGCAGACTTCCCACGAACCTTCCCCTGAAATCTCCATCCCAGACCAAGAGTCAGAGAAACAGAGCATGGGATTCATTTGCCCTGGAAATCACTAGGAAGCGCTTATAGATAGAATAGATCAAGGGTCAACAGCAGAGGCAGCAACCAGGACATGGGATGTCCCTGCCCTCTCTTCCCCTTGGGACTGGGAGTTTCTGGGATTCCCATTAAGCAAGTCATTCCCCTGGCTGGACAGGTTAGGGAACCCTTCGAGTAAGGGACAGGAAATGACAGTGCTTGATGTAAGGGAGCTGACTGTCCTGGTGGTGAGAGGGTTAATTGTAACCCTTGAGTCATCCAGCTTGTTGGCACCTTGTGCCAAGTTAAATCTGGAGTCAGGGTTGGGGATGGGGCATGACATTGTCTGGAGACCTCCTAGCTGTATTCAGGAAGCTTGTGGCACCGGCACCATGAGGGAGATTGGCACCATGGCTGAAATAGAGTCTTTCTGAATGATATCTTGACTGATCAGTATTGTTCCAGGGCTCAAGTTGCTCCCGGCTTCACTTTCATCTGCCTGCCAGTGGAAAATCTGAAGGGTTGTCTCCTACAGGGGCCTCCACAGGGCCCCCCTACAGGGTGGAGCACAGGGCAGTAGCTGAACAGGCCTGAAGGAGGAATCCAGAGACCCAAGTTCTAGCCCTCAGCTATTTGGACTATGGACCAGGAGGGTGTCCTTACATATACTGACAGTCTCCTTCCTGAGACCTTGGCAAGTCCCTTGTAGCCCCAACCCCATGGAAGGCTAGACACCTTCCATTTCCCTAGAGATGAGGGGCTAGGAAGCACTAAGCCTAGGGGAGTGGACACTGCCTCCACCCCTTAGGGAAAGTACTTGATCTAGATGGTCCACAGGGACCTTATCCCTTCCGAGGTAACATGGGAGTGACCTAACTCCAAAGAGGGTGTAAACTAAGCCAGAGAGTTCTGGCAGTCAGAAAGAGAACCCTGCAGTCTTGAGAGATGGAGCAGGGGAAAAGTACCCAGAGCTAGGCAACTTGGCTGCCCAGTGTGTCCAAAGTGATTGGCACCAGGGGAGGTGCCTGCCTGCCAGGAGCTGCGTGTCAGTACTTGCCAACCCAGAATAAACAGGAGGAGGAGATGGATAAGGGGGGCCCATACTGGGTGGTGAGAGGGATCCCAGCCAATAGGATCTTTTCTTACTGCCCCATGAAAGGGCCATTCAGTACGGGTGGTTCCTGTGGCAACGAGGAGACTCGAAGCCATGTGAGCACCTCTGTCCTGTATGAGGAGGCTGGAACCAAGTCCCCCTTCCTGCTATACTTTGCCGGCATCCAGGGACACCCCTGAGTCAGGTAATGCCCAAAGGAGCTAATACAAATTAGTCTTCTCCTCTGCACCAGAATTTGATGGGCTGGGGCTGGAGAATGCCCTGGGGCCTCAACTCAAACAAGTACCCCGGCAAGACATGATGCTGTCAGGTTTCCAAGAAGAGATGCATATGTTTATGCATTGAGGGGATGTTTAGTTTATTACATCATCTGCCCCAAATTACCAGGATGACAGTAAATTTATTGCTTTGTATTGTGACTGCCGCAGTTCAACTGATTAAGTAGTGTGAGAATGAGAATATATAAACCTGTAGGGATTCCCCTAGCACAGGTGTTCTTCAGTTTTTCATGCCGTGGACCCCTTTGGTAGTCAATCTGGTGAAGCCAATGGAGCTCTTCTCAGAACTGTGTTTTTAAGTGGATCAAATAAATTACACAGGATTGCTAAGGAAACCAATTATATTGAGATAAAGATGTATAGGGTCTTTTTTTTCCCCATCCAGATTCATGGGGCTTCTGAAATCTAGGTCCTGTGAACCCCAGGTTGGTAACCCCTGCACTAAGGAAAGGGACTGTTTTTACTTGGGGAGTTCCAGTGTTGGAGGGGACAGAGAGACATGAATTTTGAAGTCCTGCTTCAGCAGCCCCATCAGCCGTATCCCACTGCTCCCAAACCATCTCAGAAGTATCTTCTATGGCAGGGATAAGGAGCCTGTGGTCACGTGTGGCCCTCTAGGTTCTCAAGTGTGACCCTTTGACTGAATCCAAACTTCAAAGAACAAATCCCCTTAATAAACGGATTTGTTCTGTAAAACTTGGACTCAGTCAAAAGGCTGCACTAGAGGACCTAGAAGTCTCAAGGCCACAGGTTCCCCACCCCTGCTCTATGGCTTCCCAAGAGTCCAGTGTCATAAGACAGGCCATCAGATGCCAAAGCTTGTGACAGTGGCCTACAGAATGCCAGTGTGGTGGGGGTGGTGTTGAGGCTACTAGGGAAAAGTCATGAGCTCATCCGCTGAAGAAGAGCAGGCAGGACATCGCCATGTCTGAATGACTACCTAGTTTAAGGGAGCTGGGCTCCTGATGCCTGGAGTTTCTCTGACATTGAATTATTGATGGAGTTCTCAAACAGTGAAATAGAGCAGGACTGGACCAACTTCTCCCTTCCCCCACCATCTCTCGCTCTCCTTTAACCCTTTCTATCTGCCTCTTCTCCCTTGGGGACTGAAAAAAGGGGGGAAAGACTTCCTAGTTTCTCCTGTAACCCTTCTTCAACTATCTTTTACCACAAAGGTTAGAAGGGCACTGCTTAGGGTTGGAAGTACATGGCTTAGTCCTGGCCTAAGGGCTTGGGGTAGGGGAATTTGTATATAATGAATTAAGGGGCTAACAGAGAAAACTCAGCAGCTGGCTTGGATGAGACTCTCTACTAATAGTCTTGGGACACTATTGTGGGAGTCAAATGCCTTGTGGGAGTTAGCTAGGTGGGCAGGGAGGACTATCCCTTTAAGCCCCCGTTTAGATTTCTTTTGCAGCTGCTGCCAGAATATATACCCCCTGCCTCAAAGCTGGTTTCCTAGAGATCTCAGCCAAGCCTGAAGTATTTGAGGCTTGGCACTAATTCCAAAGTGGGCTGGGCTCTGGGCCCTCTGAATGCCCAGGGGAGAGGTGCGGGGAAGGCTAGACAGAATCAATGCCTACTATATCTTGCCAGTGCCTTCCACCACCACTATTCCAGTATTCCCTGGCTGATCTCTTCGGGGGCAGGGGCAACCCATTGGGCAAGCGAACAGCAAAAGCAGAATTAGGGCACCTCTGTAGAGAGGAGTGGGCAGACCATTTATCATTACTAGAGGAGGGGAAATAGAAGAAAATTGATATAGCTAGAAGAAAGAAACCCAGAGTCCTGACTGATAACCTTCAAGGAAAAGGGGGTGTGAGCACCCATTAACACACCAGTTCCTTGGATCTGTTCTGCCAGCACTTCTCCCTCTCTAGTGCCCTTGGCCAGAAAGACTAGTCCTATAGGGAGACAGCCTGCCTGTCCTCAGTACAGGCTAATTTATGGTGAAGGGTGGAGCACAGGGCAGTAGCTGAACAGGCCTGAAGGAGGAGTCTGGAGACCCCAGCTCTAGCCCCTAGACTTGTTCCTACCCAGCTGGATTTTTAATAAATACTTATTGAGTTGTGCAGCCTTGGGCAAATTATATCAGCTCTCTCGGTCTCATTTTCCTCACCTGAAAATGAGGGAGGTGCATTAAATACTCTCTAATATCTAACATTTTGCATAATTCCATTCCCTAAGGGTCAATTAGAGCTGGGAGGAAGCAAGTGAAAGAGCTGTGGGCTTGGAATCAGGAGTTGTGAGGTCCTGGCTCTGCCTTCATACCCTGATGTAGGACCCTGGGCAGGTCTCTTACCTTTTTGGGCCTCATCTACATGCCATGTGGGAGTTGGACCAGAAAGAACACTATTTGGGGTCAGAGAACATGATTTCAGATCCCAGAAAGTCTCTTCCTATCTTTGGGTTTCACTTTCATCATTTGTAAAAGGCATGGGGGCAGGGAATTGACCTGGCTGACTTCAAAGTCTCTTTCCAGTTCTGACTCTGTAATCCTATTATCTCTAAGATCCACTCCAGAGGGAGAGGGCAGTGTTGGCTGCAGTACTGGATTTCTGCCTCTAGGGGCCCCCTTTGCACAAGCCAAGCATTTCATAGATCCTGGAGAATTTGTGGGATTCGTTTGAGGCTCCTAGAGATGTTTACTGGGACTCTTCCAGCTCTCTGCTGTAGACTACTGTAATTCTGCTATCTGCTGTAGAAGGAAGGGTCAGTTTGAGTACCAGGGAAGGAGCCCCAGAGGTTAGACTGGGCCACAAACAGGTACTTCCTGGAGCCTGGGCAGAGTAGTGCCAACACTGGTAGAACACTGGGCCTAGAGCTCAGAGAATCATAAATCTAGAGCTGGAAGGAACCTTAGAGGACATCTAGACCGACCCCATCATTTTTACAAATGAGGAAAATTAGTACAAGGGAGGCCAAGTGACTGGCCTAAGGTCACATAGGCAATAAGCATCCAAGTCAGGAAACCTGGATTCTAGACCTTGCCACCAACAAGCTTTGTGACTACCTCCCTGAACCTAAAATAAAGTGGTTGGACTGCTAAGATTTTTCTCTACCTATAACATTCTGTGATTTTAAGATGGTTGAGTTCACCTGTCATGACAGTGCTGGGCCCACAGCTTATATCAGAAGGATGTTTCTTCTCTTCTCAAAAGCACACCATTGCAATGCATCAGCTATCTCATGAGTCTGGCTTCTTGGAGTCCTCAATTTGAAATGAGAGCTTCACTAACCCCCTTCAACTCCAGGAAGTTTATCTAAGGGAATGGGACTATCTGTATATAATGGGAATGGGACATTATATGTGGCATGGGGAGGAGAGGGATCCTGAGTAGGGGGTGTCTGTCCGCATGCTTGTTTGACTCTGTGTATGTATATAACTGTAAAATAAGGAGACTGTTTTGTGTGGCCTCTATAAGTAATAAATTAGTTACTCTGAAACTGTCCAAGCTGGAATGGGCCTTAGAGATCATTATGTCCAACCTTGAGAAGAGGTAGGCTCAGAAAGATTTAAGTGACTTGTCCATGCTCACTTGGCTAACTAATCTCATTACTTTAAAGTCAAGTAACATGTCTAAACTGTACAGTTGTGTTTGTACCTTTGTGTGTGTTTGCTGGCATTAGTGTCTCAGTGTAAAAATCTGGGATTTAATCTATGGTTTGGTCAATAGTTGAGAGCCCAGACAAGAAGTTCAGCTGAGGATAGGGAAATTAAAGGGATCGATGGGAATGGTAGGGGAGCTAGTCCTCGAGGGCTGTCTTTGACAGCTGCTTCCCTTATCTTACAGCCCATGCCGCTGCCAACCCCCACTGAGCTTCGACCTGAAGGATGTCCCAGCTCTCCTCCACCCTGAAGCGCTACACAGAATCATCACGCTACACGGATACCCCTTACTCAAAGTCCAGCTATGGGACCTACACACCTTCCTCCTACGGAGCCAACTTGGCTGCATCCTTCTTGGAGAAGGAGAAACTCAACTTCAAGCCAGCACATCCCTCTGGATTTCTCAACACCCGTCCCCGTACATATGGCCCTGCCTCCATCCTGGACTATGACCGAGGGCGTCCCATGCTGAGGTCTGAGGTGGGAGGTAGCAAAAGAGGAGAGAGCCAAAGTAGGATCAGTGAACGGCCTTCTGGGAGTGGACTCAATGGAGGCAGCAATCTGCCTTATGGAATGCCTAGTAGCTCTCTCAACTACCTGCCTGTAAATTCCCGGGACCAGGTAGTGCCCCTGACCCAGAAGAAATCTAACAGTCACTCAGACCTGGCCCGAGATTTCTCTGGCCTTCGGACCACGGATAGCTATAGAATGGATCCTGGGCCAGGGAGGAGCCCAATGCTTGCCCGGACACGAAAGGAGTTGTGTGCCCTACAGGGGCTATACCAGGCTGCCAGTCGATCGGAGTACCTATCGGATTACTTGGAGAACTATGGGCGCAAGGGCAGTGCCAGCCAGGGACCAGCCCCAAGAACCCTGGAGACCCTCAGCCCCACCTACCGACCAAGTGGCCGATATAGCCTGTGGGAAAAGGGCAAGGGCTCCAGCCCTTCCACCTCCCCAGGGTGGGATATTATGGTGAGTTAAGCCCATGGGCACTGAGGCTGGAAAGGCAATCCCCCAGGGTGTGGGGAGGGTCACTGAGGAACTTTATGTACTGAGCTCTTCTACCTTCCAGTTTAATGATAAATTGGCTGGGATGGGTCATAGGGATGGAAAACTTTCTAACCTCTATTGCTATCACTCCTAAGTCCCTGTTGAGGGAATAGGGGGAGGGTGTCACAATATGACCAGGCTCCCTATTGGTCAGTGCTTGATGAGAGAGTGAGGAGACCTAGCCCACTCTTGTCCCTGGCTGAACCCTGGCTTCGGTAAGCTGTGTTACAGAGTTGAGGGGAGGGGAGGAGAGGAGGAGGGGAGAAAGGAGGAGGAGCTGGATGACGCTCTCAGGAATGCAGAGCCTCCAGAACCACTGCTATTCTTATCCTCTCCTTTTCCATCAAGTCTGCCAGACCCCAGGGTCTCCTGAAAGCTCTGCTGCTTCTTCTTTTCCTATATATTAAGGTCTACTGACCCTTTCTGGACCAAGACCAAGTGTAGTTCCCTCCCCATTATATCACTGTCATACCTGGAACTCCCCAACTCCTTGTTGCGTGGGAAAGAGGTCAGAAACAGAGCTTGTAGGCAAAAAGAGGGACCAGTCTGCTTTGAGCTGCTGCTTCTTTTTCTGCCTCCCCATCTTCACTTTCTTGTTCCTGTAACTAGCTGTCTTATGGCCCTACATCATCAGCTGGGGGAGCCAGAGAGATAAAACCAGCTGACTTTCAGAGTCCTACAGTTGGACAACTGGACTTCTTAAATGACTTACTGCTAATTCAGAGAAACTTACTGTGTTCTTGGTTTGTTCATGGTTTGCCTTGGGCCAGAGTGCATAGGGTTAAGAAAGGCCTCACTTGGAGAATATTCAAGAGTTGATATCACATCTCTGTCCTCTGAATTCTCTTAGTGCTTTGCTACATGGTCTAGGATGATCATGACAAATTTTTATTAGGCTAAAGCAGATACAGACATGGAACATATCATGACAGTGGAATTCTGATAGGACAGCTTGATATCATCATTGACAAACGTTTGTTGGCCAGTCTTCTATTGTGTAAGATAGACAGATATGAAACTCACTTCCCGTTGTTAAGGAGCTTATCATCTATTTGAAAGACAGGACATAGTCATATAATAGTCACTAAAACACACAATAGTATTGCTGTATAGTAAGATCTGAACTGAATGGTGCAGAGAGCAGTGCTCTAGGAATTCAGAAGAGGAAAACATTATTGTGGACAGGATGGACAGAAAATGTTTGACTTTATCAGGCCTTTAATAATAAGTGATGAGGAGGAAGGAAGGAGTTCTAAAGCACCAACAGGTGCTTATTATAATTAAGCTACATGCTTTAGAAATTATGTCCTTTAATCTTCACAACAGCCTTGAGAAGGTAGGTACTCTTATTCCTATAAGAAGAAACTGAGGCAGAGAGCGGTTATGTCTTGTCCAGAGGCCAGTTTTAACCTCAAGTTGTCCTGACCCACTTAGCTGCCAATAAGATTGAAATAACTGGAGATCATCGAGGTAGGGCACCCTAGGCTGAAAAAACAAATGTGGAAAGCTGGGATTGGGCAAAGTGCAGTAGGGAACATTAAATCATTTGGATCATAGCAGAGAATCATCTAAGGGAGTAGTAGTGGGAGATTAAAGTATGTCATGACACAGGAAGTATTTAACGATCAGAGACTATACTATGTGTGTGTATACACACAACTGCCAAATTAATATTCCTAAAACACAGGTCTGACCATGTTGGTCCCTTGTTTAGGAAGTGATTCCCTGTTGCCTGATAAAATAAAAACCCTCTGTTTGGCATCAGCTATCTGGCTTCAGTCTACCCCTCCCTTTTCCATCCTCAGTTTTCTAGGCAAATGAGTCTTCTTGCTGTTTTCCAGCATGTGATATTCCATCTCCTATCTCCTGCCTGGAACACACTCCCTCCTCACTCAGCCTCACAGAATGCCTAATTTCCTTCGAGGCTCAGTTCAAGTACTACTTCAGATATGAGAACTCTCCTGATTTCCCCCAGTTGCTAGAATTCCTCCCCTCCCCCCAAGAAATTCTATTCACTTTGTACATATTCTCTATTTACTTCTGTTTGATGGTGTTTCCCCAGTGGAATGTAAGGAGGGCATGAAGTGTCCTGGTTGTGTCTTTATAGCCTCAGAACCAGTGCTCAATAAAGCAGCACTTGTTGAATAAATGAATGACTGAATGCAATGATTAAATTGTAGTGGGAGTATAAAGGAAGAGATGAATGTAGATCCATTGCAGAGATAACTATTGTCAGGTGTCAAAGCAAACTCCCAGGTCCCGACCCTGAATGATTTGAAAAGAGGATGGAAGGGACATCCATAAAAATTAAGGTTGAAGAAAGGGCAGATTGGAGGGGAGTGGTGAGCAGGAAGAGAAAAAGATCATAGGAACTTGGAGGCCATACAATACTACCTTCGCCCCCACCTCTCCAATTGTGTAGATTAGGAAACTCAGGTTTGGAAACATGGTGAATTTGAGATCCTGGCTTCATCAGCTCAGCAAATAATGTATGTTTAAGTGCTTTTCAAACTGTGAAGTACTATTATAAATGGAAGTTACCATCTATAACAATGATATAATGATGATGATGGCATTGCCATCATCATCATGATGATTAGATATCTAGGAGGAAGTTAAAATCCAGAATTAGACAAGCCAAGACTGGAAAGAAATTCAGATCAATAAATATTAAATGCCTGTTCTAGCATGACTGGGAATACAAAACCAAAAATAAAATAGCCCCCGCCCTCAAGAAACTTACATTCTTTTGGGTAGAAGCAAGGGATATATTCAGATAGATAATAAATACAAGGTTATTCTGAAGAAAGATAACTCTATTTTTGAAGGAAAAAATGGGTCCCAGTTGCCTGAGGATAAAATACCAATGCCTGTTTGGCACTGGAATGCTAGCCCAGTGGAACATAATCTGAACCTTAAGGAAAAACGAAGATTCTTGGAAGCAGAGATAAAGGGGATACAGGGAACAGATTTGTACAAGGGCACAAGATGGGAAAATGCAAAGTTCAAGAAATAACTAGTATTCCAGTTTGGCTGGAATGCAGAATACATGAAGGTAGGGGATGATATGATAATATCAATAAGGTGGGCCAGAGCCAGGCTGAGAAGTCTGTATTTTATTCTAAAGAAAATAGGAAATCATTGACAGGTTTTGAGAAGGAGAATTATATAGTCAGACCTGTGCCTCAGGAAGATTATTTTGGCACTGTGTGGAGGAGGAGGGTAAGGGGAGAGACTGGAAGCAGGAGGATCCATTAGGTGGCCACTGCAATAGTCTAGCATAAATGAAAAGGTAATGAGGGCCTGAACTGGGGGGTGGGGGGGGTGGGTGTAACAATGTAAGTGAAGAGAAGGTGACATGTCTTAGAGATACAATCAGCAACTTGGCAAATTGATTGAATATGGAGAATGTTAGAGGGAAGATCTCCAGGCTTATGAACTAGATGTTGGCAATCCCTCAATATCTGATAAGGGTGCCCACAAAAACTTGGGAGGTTTGGAGAAGAGGTGAATTTAAGGAGAAAGGAAATTCATTCCATTTGGGACATGTTAAGTTTGAGAAATTGAAGTGGATATCAGTGGAGATCAGAAGATCATAGATTTCAAGCTGGAAGGAACCTTAAAGATCATCTTACCCAAATCCCTTATTTTTCACATGAAGGAACTGAGTTCCAGAGAAGCTTAGTGACTCATCTGAGGTCATTAAGTTTCTAAGTACTAGAGTCAGGATTTGAATCCAGCTCCTCTGACTCCAAATATGGTACTCTTTCCACTAGACTAAGTAGCCTTGACAACAGGCACTTGACAATGTGGGATGGAACAAGATTAGAACTGGATATTTAGAATTGAGACTTATCTGCCTAGGGGTTATCACAGGAACCTGGAAATAGATAAGAATGTAAATCTGACATTTCACCCAATCACATAAGACTGAGAAAGAAACTGGATACCATAACCTATAGTGTGTAAAAGTTTTATTGGATGTTTTCCTTTCCTTCCTTCTTCCTGTTCTCTTCTTTTCCCCTCCCTCCAAAGACATAGCTAGGTTCTGATATTGATGCAACATAGAGCCTTCTCATTTGCAGGTTAGAATGGGAACTTGACCACTTCCTTGAATGGGAATGAGCCTATGCTATTGGCAAACTGACGCTTTGGAATCACATCTTTTAGTTTATTCAGTCAGTCAGCAGACATTTACCAGCAACTACTGTGTACATGGCACTATACTAAGTGTTATGAGAGCTGCAAAGATGGATGAGCACAGTTCCTGCCTTCAAGGAGCTTAAAATCTAATAAGAGAAATCAATATGTATAATAGATGTTTTTCTGTCATGTCCAACTCTTCATGACCTTATTTGGGTTTTGGTTTGGTTTGGTTTTTTGGCTGAGATCCTAGAGTGATTTGCCATTTCCTTCTCCAGCTCATTTTGGAGATGAGGAAACTGAGGCAAACAGTGTTAAGTGACTTGCTGAGTCCAGGCCCAACACTGTCCATCATGCCATCCATGGCATCCATGGCCATCCATAATTGGAGCAAAGAAAATGCTACTTAATTTAGAGAAGGGTAGAGATTACTTCCAGCTAGAGGCATTAGAGAAAGATTCCAAGGCACTGGCATTCACTTGAGCTTGAAGAAGGGCCTGAGTTCCAGTGGGAAAGATTGGAAGAAAGATACTCCAGGTAGAACATGACTAAAGATACAGAGACAGCAGTATTCAAGAAATCAGGGGAACTGAACTAACCAACTTAGGCTGGGTCCCCTTCCTCCTGATTTCCTTATGTTTAGCTGCTGCCATTAATCAAGAGTACCATGGAGGGCAATATTACCACAATGGACATTTAGGACAGCTCAGTTTCTGATAATTTAAGAGAGTGGCAGTTGTTGGTGTACAGGAGATACTTTGCCTTTGTAAGGATGACCAAAGCAAACCCTGACATTGAAGATATTAACACATGAGCTCTTTTCACCTCATTAATAGTAATATCATCAGGCCTTCACCCTATTTTGATGGTATAGTATCTACTTGCAACAAAGAAAGAAATTGAGGCCAAAAGAAGAATGATTTGGAAGCTTTGGAAAGAAGCAATCAGAAATTCTCAATTCCCAGGCCTCCTCTGCCCCCTCCTCCTGTACTTGATGCCTCTGAACTGTGATAGGCATAGTCTAAAAATTAACAAAGTAGGAAGGAGAAAAGGTTCAGTACCAGAGAAAAGCCTTCCAAGTGGAGTGGGTGCCGTTCCCGAAATGCAGGAAGCTGAGGAGGAGGAAGATGGGCCTGGAGCAGGTAGAAGCAAAAACCCAAAGAGGGAATCAAGCCAGCACAGGTGGTTTCTGGCCTTGCTAGGGAACTGGAAGCCTCAATACCCAACGTGCTGCCATCCCATCCTATCCACCCCACCTCTAATGTTCCCTAGGCCTATGGAAGGACAAGCTGTTCTACAGAGTCCTGCCAGGGCTGTGCCTTAACCCCCTACAATCCTTCCTAATCCACCTCCGCTCCACCCCCTCCAGCTGCTCTCTCTCCTGGCCCTTGGCACTGAGCCTCTTCTGTTCAGCTTAGCTCAGCTCACTCTCCCCAGGGAACAAAGTAGAGCAGAAACGAGCAGTGAGGAGGTATTTGTTATCCGAGGTCCCTCCAGAGGACAAAGTCACCAGGCTGGACACCTGCCCCCTTTCTCCCTGCCCCCTTTCTCTCTGCTCCCTCCCCTTCCCCAGACACACTGGGAGTCAGAAACTAAATCAGGTGGGGCCCTGCATACAATCCTCCCTTCCTCCCCACACCCATTTTTCTTCCCGGGTTTCCCCACCCCCTCCTCACTTCATTTGTGTGCAGAGGCCCAAGTTTAGGAATACCTGGGTCCTCCTGGCCCCTAGGGCTGCCGACTCGGTGCCCAAGGCCTGGGTTTCCAGAGGCTCAGTGACAAGTGCCACTCAGGTAATAAATCATGGTCACATAGGTTTACTTCTGCCCTCTCGGATGGGACTTTGGACTTGAACAGTGACCTGAAATGAGCCAAGGGTTACTCCAAACAGGGCAAATGAGGACACCAAGGACAATCCTAGGAGTTCCTTGGTGAGTGCTTTGACCTTACTCTCTTCCTCCTCTTCTCTCCCCTTGGCCCTTTTTACTCAACCAAATGAAAGAAATCCTTGCCCTGTCTCTTCTTTCTCCAAAGAGATGTGACACCTTGAGGCCTTCTCCCCAGCACCAATACTACCCCCCTCCCCTAATTAGCTTGGTGTTACTATCCCTGAGGGTTTGATTGGATTTGTGTTTGACAGATTAGGAAAGTCTCCTAGAAGAAAAAGCCAAGAAGAGCTGGGTCCCCTAGCTAGGAGAAAAAGCCAGATGCCAAGAGTCAAAAGTGCATTGATTCAATGGTTTGTGCTTAGTTGGGCATCTGAACACCTGAGTTTGAGTTTCACACACATCCAGTGCTGTCTGGCTGATGAAAGGACTTTCACTAGGAAAAGTTAAGGGAAGAGTCTTGCTTCTCCAGCTTCAATTCTTAGCCTTTAAATAGCTAGAGAAAGGAAAGTTAGATGGAATAACAGGCCTCAGTTTCTCTGTCTCTGAACAGCACTTTCTTTGCCATCTAATTCCTGCCACATGAAACGTTCCCCCCAATCCAGATTCCGATGACTCATTGACAGAACTGGCAAGAGCTATGCAGGGGTTAATCAAGGTCTAAGAGAATGTTCCCTGCCTCTGGGGGAACCGCTCCACTGGTCATCAGAATTAGGAAGTGAACACTGTGTCCAGAGCCCAGGGTTAGACACGTGGCCCCCACTCACCTCACTGTATGCTTGGAGCTGACTTCCTGATGAACCCAGATGTAAGAGGAGAGGGAATATATGCTGGTCTCTGAAAACTTGCTGACGCAGGCTAGTTTCCCTCAGGGTGCAGTGGAATTCAGAACTTGCCACC
Source organism: Bettongia penicillata ogilbyi (assembly GCA_023548195.1). NCBI lineage: Eukaryota > Metazoa > Chordata > Mammalia > Diprotodontia > Potoroidae > Bettongia > Bettongia penicillata. The sequence continues at coordinate 3,941,706 of JAJHZJ010000311.1, forward strand.
TCCTATCAGTCACCTGCTTCCTAGAAGTCATGGAGAAGTGGGGTAGGAGGGAGGGCACAGTGTGGAGAGTCAGCCATCAGCAGACAGGGTATAAAGAATGTAGGAAACCAAGGTTCCACTTCCCTCTGAGGGGTCACTCTTACAGCCTCATAGAGGCTGACTGACTGACCCCTTTCCTCCTCTTACAATGAAACCCAACAGGTGCCAACTCACTACCTCACAGGGTTTGTGAGTTTCTTGAAGCCTCTGTTCATTCTTCCCAGACTTGCTCAGTCAGCAGCATCTGAGATAGGGCCTGGAATCATAGGGATTTTTGCCTAATTTGCTTTGAAGGCTTAACTCGGATTTAAAACATTGTGCCCATTTATTTGCCAGGGAAGTGGAAAACATTCGCACCTGCCCTTAAGGAGCTTAGGCCTGCTAACCTTAGTCCAACTTAGAGTAACCTATTTTTTCAAAGCACAGGAAAGGGAACTATGACCATACAGCCAAGGGGGGGACAAAGTAAGATAAGTGGGTTCAACTAGATGGCCTCTAAGGTGCCTTCCAGTACTAAGTCTATGAACTTCTCTATCACAAGCTCCCAAAAAAAGAGTTCTCCATTCTGAGACTTCCTTCTCTTCTCTGGCCAAGGAAAAAGAAGGCAGGGGAACATGGCTGGCCTTTCTGAGAAGGGAGAGAGGGTACCATGATGTCATAGGAAGAGAACGGGATTTAAAATTGCAGAAACCAAGTTCAGATCCTCGCCTTGCTATTTACTACCTGTGTGTGACCTTGGGCTTGTTATCTTCCCTCAGCCTTGGTTTCTTTATCTGCAAAAATAAGGAGCATGGAATTGATGATCTCCAAGGTCTCTTCTGGAGCTACATCATTGGGCAAGTCCTCTGAGCTTCAGTTTTCCTATCTGCAAAATGGGGATAATGACACCTAGAGTACTGAGGACCCAATGGGATAATTATGCAAAGCACTCATTATAGAGTCAGCCATTATTATTGTCTATCAGAATACCTGCCTCTTGCCAGTGTCCCACAACAGCCAGGTCAGCTCTTGACTGCAATAGGAGGAGTCTGTCTGCTTTACAAGAAAGAACACACCCTGTCACCTTTACTCAAGAAGTCACTGGATTTTCAGGCACTTAATCCAAAACACTCAAAAGCTGTCACCCAGCACACTATCAGCTCCTTCACACTGACACTCCATTTTATTGTCAACCTCCGAGAGAAGTGGGCTTCTTGGACCTTTGGTTTTCATCTCACAGACAATCATAACAAAAGATGCCCCTGGAAGAGCAATTACAAAAGGCTTTATGAAGCAAAGCATAACGAGATGCAAATTAATACAGTGTGTTTAAACTAAGGGTTTAATTGCTGAAGGGGACATGGTTAATGGAGCGTTAAAAGCTAAGTGGATAGGAAACAATTGGAAAGTTTCATGGAGGAAATGAGTTTGGAAGGAGAAGGGATGTGGACTGGCAGAAAGGAGGGAGGGTTTTCCCAGAGAGGTGCATCTGTACAAAGACAGGATGAAGTGGGAGAAGTTAGGTTGCATGAAGAGTACAGTGTGTGGGTTTGCTTGGCTCACAGCAGCGAGTATGGAAAAGCAAGGATGATGAGATAGTAAGAAGTGATTGGTGGGCAATATTAAAAGAAAGGTTAAGGAGTTTTAATTTAATACAAGGCAATAAAAAACTGATTTCCAAGCAAGAAAATATGACATGATCCAAGCAGTGTTTGAGAAAAATGGTTATTACTGCAATGTGTATAATGAATCAGGAAGAATAGAGTTCAGGAAGCTGTTGCAGTTGTCCGGCTGTGAAATGATCAAGACTGGACGCTGGGGTGATAGCTGTGGAAGTCTACCCCTTTAACACTCATGCAGTCACAGCATGCCTGGCACATGTCAGCAGGCATAGCCCCACCAAACTCATTCTCATCACCTCTACCTCCCCAACCATTACAACCACATTTCAGGCTACCCTTGCTTAGGACTAGCAGACGGCCCGGCTTCCCTAACTTCACATGAAGCTGAAGGTCTTCAGTGTACACACCATGCATGCGTCCAGAGCACATTACCCATGTGCCCATGGCCATGTGGACCCCATTTGTGTACATGTGAATAGGAGCGGAACAGAAGGAGCCCACAGATGAGTAACAGCACACACTGCCGCCTCTCAGAATATTTTTAAATGCTGCTAAATATAGCCTACAAGCTCCAAACAAGACACTTTCTCCAGGCAGGTCCATGTGCAGCACCGAGGGGGAGGGATACAGAGTCAGAGATAAACTTCTCTAGACCCGGGAGGCCCAAAAGAAGCATGCAGGCTGAGGCTACGGTCACAGCGAAGATGAGACACCAGCTTGTGACTTAGCTCAAAGTCCATTTCCCAGATAACTTCAGCTGTCTCGTGCCCACCCTCTGCCCCCCAAAAAAGCCTCCGAGAGTCTGTGCCTTCGGGCTGTGGAGTCAAACGTCCTCTCCCCCACGTGTAGCTAATAAAATGTTAACGCTGGAGGTGGGAGCCCGGGCCGAGGTGGCTAAGTGCGAAGCGGCGGCCTCCGAGCCGCGGGCATTTCCCGGCCGAGATGGCAAAGGTGGTTTTTCTCCGTTCCGTCAGTGCTCCGTCTGGGAGGCAGGGTAGGGGAGGAGGCCCTAGAATTAGTACTGGAGGCGATAACGGAGTCCGCGGCCGGCTCCGGAGCTTGTGACCTCTAAAACGAGCCCCATGTGGTGCTGATTCCGAGACTACCAGCACCGCTCCAGCCCTGGCTGCCATGCCCGCCAGCGGGCTGACCTTCTGCGAGGGCCTCAGTTTCCTCAGCTGTAAAATGAGAGTTGGACTAAATTACCTCCGAGACCTGTGCCCCTGCCTGGAAAAGCGGAGGGTTGAGAGAGCGGAACCTAGTAGGCCCAGAACTCCCCCCGCCCCTGGGCATGGGTCTCGCGCCCTCGACCGCGGCCGGGCCGGCCCGCAGGCCCCGCCCCCAGGCCTGCAGGCCCCGCCCCCGGACCGCCCCTCGGTGACGTCGGCGGGCTCGAGCCTCCGGGCCGCTCGAGTCCGACAGTCGCTCGGTCGGTTGGCTGCGCGAGTGACCGAGCGGGCGGAGGAGGACGCTGTGGTGGGGGGGCGGGTCTCGCGACCCCACTGGGAGCGGCGGCGGAGGCCGGCGGCGGCGGTGTGACGGGGCTCGGGAGCGGTTACCGGCTAGGAGAGCGCGCGCCCCCGGCGCCAGCTGCGAGCTCGGGCGGCTGCCAGGGTCGCCGGCCCCGCGCGGGGGGGCCCCGCCCGGCTCTCGCGCCGCCGGCCAACGTCTGTGGGGGGAGGGGAGCGGGGCGCCTCTGAGCCCCCCCGCCGGCCGGCCCGCCCCCCAGCATGCGCACCTCGTACACCGTGACCCTGCCCGAGGAGCCCCCCGCAGCCCCTTTCCCCGCCTTCGGGAAGGAGCTGCGGCCCCGTGCCCCGCTCCCCCGCTCCCTGCTGCTCTCCACCTTCGTGGGGCTCCTGCTCAACAAAGCCAAGGTAGGCCGGGCCCCTGCCCAGGGCTCCGCTCCCTTCCCGTGCCCCCCCCCCAGAGGTCAGCTCCTCCTCTGGGGGAGCCCAGAGCGTGGCGCCCCTGGCACTGCCCCCACCCCGGCCTCTGTCGTGGGGATCCTGGCACTCCTGCCTGGCGTCGGGACAGGTGCGAGGGAAGAGTAACCTTGAGGAGTGTGGTGGTGCGGATGGCACTCCCTGACCGCCGGGATCTAGACTCCCTTAGGCCAGAATCCGAGCACGAAAGACGTTGTTCCAAAGCATGTCCCTGGGCTTTGGGGGAAGCCCGTGACCCTGTGAAGGGCAGAGCAGCTGGAGGGGTGGGGAGAGAGGAGGAGAGCGGCCCCCCTTTGCCGTGGCCAGATTCAGCTTTGTTGAATGAAATCACACGTCCCCAAAATTTAGAAAACACCTTCAGAATAATGCTGGAATTTGGAGACAGATTGCCCTCACCTTCTCTCCTCCCTTTAAAGAGTGTAAAAAGGGGCAGGAGCTTGACAGCTCTTATGTAACAGGCACTGCTGACTCGTCCTGGCAGGGCATAGTCTGCCCCGTGCCAGAGCAACGCCAGGTTTCTGGGCTTCAGCCAGGACCCAAGGCTGACCCTGTCATTATAGGTGAAGTAGTCATAAAGGTGCTCTCCCGGTGATCCTGGGTGTTAAGTACTAAGTTTAAACTGAACTTTCTTGTAACCTCTGATCCCTGAATATCTTCTTTTTTATGGTCCGGTGTAATTCAGCGACAATTTCTTTTAACTTGTCGGCCCCTCCCATGTCTGTCCTGACCTTATCTATTCTTTCTCTGAAGGGTGAAGGCTGTTAGATAGATACTAGTGTTAAAGAGGAGGGGGAGGAGATATGACACTTGGTGTAGATACTTATTGTCACTGAATCACAGATTTTTTAATGACCGTTTTTAAGAATTGCCAGAACTTTTCAGAATTCCTATAGTCTTAAGAAAAGGGACAAGAAGTTAGTTGAAATCTCCTACCTTCTCAATCTTAGCATTTCCCTGTTGGTCCGGAGGTAGGATTGTTTTTGGTAAGAAAGGTCACTTCTGGGACATTTTGTTCCTCCCTAGAATGGAAAGTGTTGACTTTCCCTGGAGCTTCTAATTTCCTATTCAATGGCAGACTATTTGACTGAATGCAAAGCAGCATTACTCTCCTTTAATTCCCACCCTTAGACTCTTGGTATGCAACCATTCCACTTCCTGCACATAGGTCTTAGTATTTGGCAAGAAGGATGAATTCAGGAAGTTTTATGCAAGCAATTATCCCCCACAAATCGCGGGTGGGGAGATCCTGAGACCTGGAGGGAATCTGGCTAGAGACACAAGCTAAAACTTGGATACAAGGGGCAAAACCATAAAGGGTGGTAATAGTGATGACATAACTTGTTTGACCCTTCTCCCAAGTTACCAGCTCCTGATTTAAAACATAGTGGGGGAACCTAGGTTGAAAGATGATTCTTTCTAGGTTGAAAGATATTCTTCCCCTAGGCTGTTACTATAGATGTAATATGATATTGGTTGGCCCTGATATTGGCACGGTTGGAGGGATGCTCATGGCCCCAGTTTTTTCATGTGTGTAAGTTAAGGAACTTGGTACACTAGGTTAAAGTGTGTAAGGACTATGACAGACATGTTTTAGATGGTATTGGAGGGCAGAATTTTCAGCATTAGTTAGGAATCCTCAAAACCAAGAAATGTATTATAGTCCCAACAACGTGTTAGATCCTGTTGTACTTATGCAGGGCCTCTTGCATATTTTTTAAATAAGGTTTCTACCCCAAAGTTCACATCAATAAATCTCTTCCTTTTCAAAATACTGCAAGCTGGACTGCCCTAAGCCCTGAATCTTGCTTTCTGTTTTTCAGTTAGGGTCATACAGTGTCAGCCCTGGTATCCAGTTCTTCTCAGGGATGGCACCTTTCATGTGGTGTCAACATACCTTTCCCTGTGACTGTATATTTAAGTTCTCTTTTTGAGTGGCACAGTCTGATTTCACATGCTGGGATTCAGCTTTGTTACTGAGGGAGATCTTAAAATTTAGTTATGAGCTCATCAAAGCAACATTTAAAAGAAGCCCCCGCATCTACCCAGCTCTCCTTTCCCTGACCACTTTTCCTGGGTTAGTGAGCCTCTGACAACTATGTAGGCTGTCAGTGTATAGCAGGAGTAATTTTAGCTGAGCTATTTCAAGCTCCATTTCAAGCTCCTGTTCTATTGAGGGTTGAGCTGGCCCCACACAAGCACCTGCCAGTACAGCTCTGGAGCTGATCTTGGACCATCTCCCTAGAAGTAGAGGTAGCAGACACCTTGAAGATACTGTTTTAACACCCCTTTTGACACTTTAGATTTTCTGCCTACTTGGATTAGTAAAGGAGCCTTGACAGTGGGCATCCTGACTTCCTTCCTGAGCACCTGTTCTACCTGAATCACCTCTCACCAGCCCCCATTATAGGGATGTGAGTAAGAATAGCACCCTTCAGCCAGACTTTTATCTCTGCTTAGCCACCTGAGTGATATCAAATCACCCTAATTTGCCATCACTAGGATTCCCAGCCAGTAGCCTCTCAGGATGTCAGAACCCAAGCCATGGAGCCAGGGAAGGAAGACTCTCCTAGTTCTTAATTCATCAGCCCTTGGGAGTTGAGCGAAGCAGGAAGGAATTCCACCTGTCAATGGCATTTTGGACTTGCAGAGACTTGAGCTTCTCTCAGCTGAGGATCTGAAAACATGGTTTATGGTTTATTTCATTAAACTTTTCAAGCCCTTTTTGTATGTTGGGCAACCATGGTAAAATTAGGGATCGTTCACCTTGGGCAAGTAACTTAACTTCTTTGGGCTTCATTTTCTTCATCTATAAAATGAGGGGGTTGGACTAGATCTCAGAGGTCCCTTCCAGCTCTAAAATCCTATGATCCTATAAATCTGAGCCTTGAAGAAAACCCCATTTTTTTGACTTGCAGTCTCCCATAGCCAGGAGTAGAGGGAAACCCAAGTGTTCTAATTTTCATTCCCCAGCCTTAACGGCTAGCCCTTGCCTACTGTAGATGAGAGAGGTAGTAAAGATAAGTGAAAAGGTGAAAAATAATTAAATAAAATAGTTTTTGACAAAAAAGCAAAATTCTGAAGAAAACTTTTGTTTCTTTGTTGGAAAGGTATTCTTTACCCCTCTTTCCCACAAGGAGCACAGACCTGGGAGGTAAAAAGAGCCTGTTGAAAATAATATTTGTGGCTTAGGGAAGTGCAAGGCCCCTATCAGAGTGGGGCTGTGGACCTAGCACAGCCCTGCCTGTGTAGCTGACTAGATTTCTGCCTGATGTTTTATGCATTACTTACTTATTTTTTTGTTTATTGCAGACCTCCAAAAGCACCCAGGGTCTGGCTGGTCTTCGAAACCTTGGCAACACGGTGAGTACTAAACCTAAACTGCACATCTCTGCCTAACCCAGCTGTTCCTCAAGACTCCTCCATCCTGCTCCTGGCAGAGCATCCTAACTAGGAACACCCACCTAGCTGTAGACAAGATAACCACCTGCTAAGCCAATTGGTACCTTCTTTTCCTGGTGGGCATTTCCCAGAATTATGATGTCTTGCCTCAGTTTCTCAGAAAAAAAGTCCTGTTGAAGGGGAACTTCCCTTTTAACTGGCAGTGATAGTGTCCTTCCTGATCCTTCCCCTTAAGGGTATTCCTCCATTTTCTACTCCCTTATTCCCAATCTTGCCCACACCCTGTTGCACACCCCTACAGTAAATAACTCTTTACATCATCCTGTGCTGACATAGGGAATTTACTGCAGGTCAACAATCCTTTCACTTATGAAAAGAGGAACTTGAGGTTGTGGGAGGATTCATATCTGGGGTAAACCAAAGAGTTCTGTATGCTAGGGAAGCTAGAACTCTAGACTAGGGCCACATATCTCTCCTACGGACTGAGCTGAGACTAGGGATAGGTAAAGTAGGCAGCCACCTAAGACATAGCATATTTGTGGGGGGGTTGGGGGAGAATGGGGTTGATCGTTATTCATAAATGAATATTTTTAATGCCTGGATATTCCATTTTCCTGGCACATTGATATTTTTATTCTTTGATAAACTAAAGCACAAGTTCTATGAACAGAGACACTTAGGGTGGGGTGGGAGTGGAGAATGCAATTCTCAAGTCTTGCTTATAGTGTACAGATACTTTGTCTCTCTGCTTTGCCCAGTAATGGCTCCTGTCATCTCTTTCAGTGCTTCATGAACTCAATCCTGCAGTGCCTGAGCAACACCCGGGAGCTGAGAGATTACTGCCTCCAGAGGCTCTACCTCCGTGACCTTAATAGCAGCAGCCATGCACATACAGCCCTTATGGAGGGTAAGGAATCTTGGGCAATATCCTTTTAACCTATGCTGTCTGGAAATCCATTTGTCCTTTCCACAACAACTGCTTTAGCTGTTCTGTGTCCCTTTGATCATGGTCTCTGCCATTTTCCCTTTTTTTAGCATTTGCCTACTTTGGTTAGGGCCCTAGTTTCAGATACCCTTAGTGGACTGTTCTATGTCCTGGCATTTTCATACACCTTTTCTTCCCAATAGAATTTGCAAAACTGATCCAGACCATATGGACTTCGTCAGCTAACGATGTGGTGAGCCCATCAGAATTCAAGACCCAGATCCAGAGATTTGCACCTCGATTCGTTGGCTATAAGTAAGGCTTCTGCAGAGAGATGTCTCTTCCCAGGGTGGGTGAAGGGGACAGTCAAGAACTTCTGGGGAAATGTGTATGACTTAGTTGCCCCCTCCCTGCCCCTTACTGTTTTCCCTTCTGTTTGTTCAGTCAACAGGATGCTCAGGAGTTTCTTCGTTTTCTGTTGGATGGACTACACAATGAGGTGAACCGGGTCACAGTACGGCCTAAGTCCAACCCTGAAAACCTCGATCACCTTCCGTAAGTAAGAGAAGACAAAAAAAAAAAATGAAAAATGGGTTCTTCTACCTTTTTCCTCACAAAAGCCAAAGACTCCAGGGAAACGACCAAGAGAACCAAAGTAGGATGGATCCTACATTAGGGTCAGAGCTTCTGTTACACTTACTTGTATCTTATAATAATCTGGACCTTAACTCAGTTCTTGTTTAATCCTTCCCTTTCTGGGTACCACAGTGATGAGGAGAAAGGGCGACAAATGTGGAGGAAATATCTGGAACGGGAAGACAGTCGGATTGGGGGTGAGTGCTGAGAATCATCTATAAGGGAGTTCAAGTTTGATTGTCACTTTGCATCTGAGTAATTGGGGAAAGAGGATGTACATTCTCAAGAACAAGTTCCTGAAGATCACTATCCCGCCCAGGATTTAGTGCTTGATAGCAGTACCCTCAGGATACAGAAAAGACATGAGCAACATAGCATAAAGTGTATTACTGCATGTCCTTCTCCTCCTTGCTTATATATCTCACTTCCTTCTTTTCCCCAGATCTCTTTGTTGGGCAGCTAAAGAGCTCACTGACATGTACCGAGTGTGGTTATTGCTCTACCGTCTTTGATCCCTTCTGGGACCTCTCCCTACCTATTGCTAAGGTAATTCTGGCAGCTAGCCCACTTCTGAAACTCCCCTTTCCATCCTTTCTTCTCCATAGTCTCTTACCATAGCTCTGTATTCTCCTAGCGGAGCTATCCTGAGGTGACCCTGATGGACTGCATGAGGCTCTTCACCAAAGAGGATGTGCTTGATGGAGATGAAAAGCCAGTAAGTCATGCTTCCTAATAGGCAAATAACAGCTTTTTGTTAACATCTTAGTTTACTTGATAATCACCTGATCAAGCCCCAGGCTTTACTACCATCAAATCCTGTGGTGTTCCCCACAACTCATCCATTGTGTTCCTTATGCTTTTCAGACATGCTGTCGCTGCCGAGCCAGAAAAAGGTGTATCAAGAAATTCTCCATCCAGAAGTTTCCAAAGATCTTGGTGCTCCGTATCCTTAGGGCCTACCAAGACAGGTGTCTTGCTTTTGGGGAGGATGAAGGGTATTGAAATAGACTGATTGAATTGTGGGGAGATGAGGGTGGTACAGGAATGGGACAATGAAATCTTCATTGTGTGAGGCAGCTAGGTAGTGCAATGGATGGAGCACCAAGCCTTGTGTTAGGAAGATCTGAGTTTCAGATTTGACCTTGGACGCTTACTAGTGTGACCCTGGGAAAGTCACTTACCTTCTCTCTCAGTTTCCTCATCTGTGAATTGGGAATCATAATAGCACCTACCTCTCAGGGGTGTTGTGAGGATCAGAGGAGATGATAGTTGTAAAGCACTTAATGCCTGGCACAGTGTAAGTGCTATGTAAATGTTAGCCATTATTATTTCTTCTCTCGCGCCCATTTTTCTGCTTTCTTAAAAACAAGAAAGCTCAGTAGGATTTCCGTATTCGTTATTTGGACTTCTTCTCATAGTGCTTAGCATGGTGCTGTTTAAGACAATAAATATTTGAGGAGCAAATACTACTACCCTCTCTGCTCTTAACTCAAACCAATTCCAGATCTAAAGCGATTCTCAGAATCCAGGATACGAACCAGCAAACTCACAACATTTGTGAACTTCCCACTGAGAGACCTGGACTTGAGAGAATTTGCCTCAGAGAACACCAGTGAGTGTCTTACCAGAATTTAAATGGGGATGAAGGGGAGGGGGAGGCCTCACTACCTTTAGGATGGGAATGAGAGGAAAGAGGAATGCTGAGAGCCAGCTGAGAACAGGAGAGAGGATGGCATGAGAGGCTGGAAGCCTTGTGACCCTCACTCCTGTTTGACTCAGTACTTATTCATTTAGACCACACTGTTTACAACCTGTACGCTGTATCCAATCACTCTGGAACCACCATGGGCGGCCACTATACTGCCTATTGTCGGAGTCCAGTGACAGGAGAATGGCACACTTTCAATGACTCCAGGTGAGCAATGTTGAGAAAGGTATGCCCATCCCCCTCTCCTAGCAGACAGGGGTGGGCCAGGAAGGTCAAAGTAGTTGCTGGTTTTCCAGAGATGTCCATTGGTTGACTCTTGACCATGATACTGACTGTCCCTCCTTTCTCCACAGCGTCACACCCATGTCTTCCAGCCAAGTGCGAAGCAGTGATGCCTATTTGCTCTTTTATGAACTGGCCAGTCCACCCTCCCGTATGTAGCGGCAGGGGCGCCACATCCCACCTCCCTCTCCCTGTGGCAGCCCCACATCCCAAGTTTTTTAAAAAGACAAAAAAAAAGAAACTGCAAATGAAAGCAAAAGAGAGAGAGTAATAAACTAAAATAAAGCTGCCGAGCAGGAGTTTATGCAGCCTGGTCAGGGGCCGGGAGAGAGGAGCTAGGTGTTCCCAAGGTTCACCCAGACCTGGCTGGGAGAAAGCAGGAGGATGCGGAGACTGGAGTCAGCAAGGCGCTCCCTTGGCTTCTCGTGTTTTCTTTTTTTAAACTTGTGTTTTCCATGTGTGTAATAAATAACAGCAGTTTTTGGGGAGAAGGCCCTCATCTATTTGCTGCTGTCTCCAGCCTCCAACTCCTCCTGAGGAGACTTCATCCTCAGGAACCTAACTAGGAAGACTGCGCCTGGCCATGTTGGCTCTACAGAGAGGAGACCCCATCCCAAGTCGCCAACCAGCTTGAAGTCATATGTGAGCCAAGAGGCCTCCTGACGCTGCTAACTCCAGAGAAACTGATTGTGGGATATTTTTTTGAAACAAGCAGTTTTTGTTTTTAAAAACCCAATTTTCTTTTTTCTTTCTTTTTGTTTTTCAAACAACTACAAGCAGAGTTCTCAGACTGGAGATGTTCTCCCATATGCCTCTTTGCATCTGGGGAGTTGTGTTGGTTTTATTTTTTAACTTGTCAAGCACAACTTTTTCTAACAGTAGCCCCCAGCGGTGCTAGGCAGGTATGTCAGCAGGGCCCCAGGCACAGCCATTGTACAACTGGCATCTAACAAGTTTCTTTTTTTCTTTTTTTTTTTTTTTTATTAAGGCTTTTTGGATGGATCTTAGTTGCCTCTGAGAATTGTGCCTTACAGCATTTGGGGACTAGGGGAATGCCCTTCCCAGATATATCCCTCTGCCTTGTTTTCCTTTCCCCCAGTGCCATGCTCAGACTTGCTGGGGGAATAGGAGCTATGTCCTTACACCACTGACTGAGTTCACAGTGCAGTGAGATGAAGAGGCAAGTAGGTAAGGAGAACATCTCTCATGACAAAGGTGTCTGGTTCTCCCTACCCACTTCCTCCAGTCAAACTATGGTTCCACTTCCTAGGCATTTAAAGGACAGTACAAACCATTTCCCTGGCACCTTTCCCAGTTTTTCTTTTAATTTATTCCCTTCTTCCCTTCCATTCCTTCCTCCCCTCAGAGCTTCTCAGACATAGGCCCCTTGGACTGAGTTTCTCAGGGACACCCATGCTGCCCCTTTGGCTCCTTTTGGCATTAGTCTTTAGTACCATTGTGAGAGCTACAGCCATGAGTGCTTTGGGACATGCTGCCTCAGCCCTTAGTGTTCTCCCCATCACGGGCCTGGTTCTGCCCTTAGGTAGATGGACACAACTCCACTGGGTCTCTGAAAAGGAAGATTATTCAACCCCAAGGAACTGAGCTCCATGGGTCCTCCCCCACCAGCAGACCCAGGATCAACTTGTGCTCCTCAGATTGAGGCACCCCAGTGCATTAAGGGGGGAAGACCCCTTTGGTTTAGCTGGCCTGACCCCCTTCTCCAGGGGAGACCTGTAAACCTGAGCCAAGGGGCTGGTGTACACTTGCTTACTGTGTAAGCAAGAGTAAAAGAGAATGTCTAATGTACAGTGGAACCTTGTACAGAATAAATTTTAGCTTTGAGAAAAAGTAGTGTCTTTGTGAATCAGCTGGTGATTAGGGTTGGGGCTTGATGGGTCCAAACAACAGGGCTCCACACACTTTTGGTGCTCAAGAGTTTTTACTGCATAGTCTTGGTGACCTACCAGACCATGAGCAATGACAGTATCGTGTAAGGCAGGAAGCACTACCCTGGGTATTGGAAATTCTAATGATAGATGTTGGACAGATGAGTTCAGATCTGGCCTCAGACGCTAGCTATGCGACCCAGAGCAAGTCATTTAACTGCCTCAGTTTCCTCATCTGTAAAATGGGCTAGAGAAGGAAATGCAAACCACTCCAGTATCTCTGCCAAGAAAATTCCAAATGGGGTCATGATTGAAACAACCGAACACCAGCAACGGTGATGTGTACTGGGTGATCATCGACGGTCATAGAATCTCAGAACTAGAAAAGGCCTCTGAGGTCATGTAGTCCAGCCTCTCCTTTATAGCAGCTGATCCAACTTCCACTTAAAAACCTGCAGGGTTGAGGAATATGTTTTGTAAGGCGACCCATCCCATTGTTACCTCAAATTGTAAGGAAGGTCTTTGAAATCTTGCTTCCCAGGAGCTTGTCTGCTCCTTGCTCTCTTCTCTCTGACAACATGCTGGGACCTCAGTTTCCTCACTTGAAATGAGGTGAGGTTTGATTAGATTTCTTAAGCCTTTTCAATATCTGAAGTTCTGTGACTAAATCCTTTTTTAATAAGCAGCTGCATTTCCCCTTCTAAACAACCTACATGAAAGACCACCCTTTGATTACAGCAGTAACTTTATTTAAGCCATAAGAGTCACATGCCTGTAAGACTGCGAAACCTTCCTCATTACATAATTACAAACATGCTTTTCTGTTAGGTTAAAGTAAAACCTTACCCCATGCAATAAAGGGTTTTTTTTCCAGTTTTATGTAATATCTTGCCTATTAAAAATAAGAGCCCTTATACCTTAGACTTGTATCCTTTGATTTCAAATACCTTTTCTTGTTGGTCCAGCATTTGCTCTCCTTGGACCTTTAATTGCTGAAGTCACTGCAGATTTGAATTAGATTCAATCTCAAGATTTCCTCCACCTCTTAGCTATTCTTCCTTTGGCATCATTTCTACCACAGTGCACCAGTGCTGGGGCTATAAAGGAGTTTTTTGAGCATGCCAAGTACTGAGATCCTCTAAACTCAGATTATTTCATCAGGGGAGGGGCATACCCTTACCTGAAACTGTCCTCCCTGCTCACCCACCCCAACTATGCTGTCTCATTCCATTGCTTTATTAAGCACTTCTGGGCAAGGCTACGTGTGATGGATAAAAAAAATGCTAAATAATCCTTGGTCTCACAGAATTCATGTTGTACTTGGTGGTAGGGGGAGGGTTAGAACATGAATGCTTGAGGATGTCCGAGTTCATTTGAAGAAGAAGAGAACACAACTGGAAAGATGAGGAGCCTTCATTTAGGGAAAGGGCATCTAGACCTTGTCTTGGAGGAAGCTAGGGATTCTCAGGGACAGAGGTGAGAGACAACGTGCTCGAGGAGTTTAGGGGGAAGCCTGTGGGAAGGAGTACAGATGGAAGATGGAAAATCAGTTTCAGGGAGTAGTATGGTCAGTCACTTCACATTTGCCTCCCTTTCTCCATCTCTAAAATGGGGATAAAATAGTACCTTCCACCCCAGGTGGTTTTGAAGATCAAGTGAGATAACACATACAAAACTTTGAAAACCCTTCAAGTGTTTCATTAATGGTAGCCCTTAAACTGGAGCTTCTGGAGAGGAGGAGGAGTTAGCCTGCTGAAAGACTTTAAATGCAAGGCTGAAGGAGGTTTAATTTTACCCAAAATGCAATAAGCCACTGAAGGCTCTTGAGGATTTGAGTTAAAATAGTCAGACCTGGATTTTAGGAATGGTAAAATTTAACAGTTGGAAGGAGGATGGATCAGAGAGGGGAGAAACAGAAAGGAGGCTATCAATGAGGGCCCAAACTAGGATGGTGGCAATGGAAATGTAAAGAAAGGGGGGCCAATACGAGAGATGGTACAGAAGTAGATGTGACCAAACCTGACAGTTGGTTATGGAAGGTAATGAAGAGGGAGGAATAAAGAATAACTTCAACACTGTAAAAAGAGGGAACTGTTAAGATGGTGGTGTTAGGAGAAATGGGGAAGTTTGACAGAGGGGTTTAGTGGTAAGTTCCATCTTGAATTTGGGGAGTTTTGAATTGCCTACATCTATGTGGAGACAGCCAGCAGACAGCTGGAAAAAAGGGACTGGAATGCAGGAGAGGAGAGGTGAGATAGATAAGTAGATTTGAGAGCCATCCATGTAGAGATGATCATTGGATCCTTGGGAATTTGGGAGACCACCAAGAAAGTAAGTATAGACAGAAAAGAGGACCTGTGGCCTTGGAGAATATTCTTATAGGAAAGAGGCAAAGATCAGCTAACACCCACACTCCCTAGCCCCATGATAAACAACAACAGGGCTTTTTCTCATAAGAAAAAAGCAATCCTGACCTTGAACCCCTTGGAACTTTCCCTAGTATCCTGACATCCTGAAGTCTACTTTGGGGTGACAGCCCACCTAAGCATAACCCAATTCCTACACTTCAAAGTATTAAGACTTTTCCCCGCATACCATAGGATGGCAGCTAGAAAAAGCACGTGTTTTCCATTTTCAGTAGTTCCATTAGCTGTGGAAATGAAACCAGAAAAGAAATTGGGTGTTGAACTGAACAGAAATAAAAGCTGCATCTCTTCTTTCATTAGCTTTTCACTGGAAAAGTCAAGGGGAAGTGTGGTTTATTTCTTGAAGGTAGATAAGACACTTGTTTTCTTCATCCTTTTGTTCATTTGCCCAAAAAAGCAAAGCATTTATAAAAAACCTGCTATGGGTTCAGGGAAGATTAGTACCTCTACTGAGGGTTGCTGAGGCCTTTTCAGGGCTGCTTTCCACCTTTGGTACCCACCTGCCACCCAGCTCTCATCCCTGTGTCTCCAAGAAGCTGTAGCATAGGTATCAGCTGTACCCAGGTAAAACCATGTCAGCAGTAAAACCAAATTGAGGGTAACTGACAGACCTCAAAGCCATCACCGAGTCAGGGGGTTTCTACCCCAAGCAGGTAAAGACTTCCCCCAGAAGAAAGGGCAGATGTGATCAATTTGTTTGAACAGACGATGAAGGCATTATAAGGCAGGCCTGATGGAGTACTTAGAACTTGGTTAGACATTAAAGACGCCAATGTCATCCACTGCATCCTAAATCATTGCAGTTTTTTTGACTTATTTGGCATTCAATGACTTTGAAGAGAGAGTGAGGCTGATGACAGTGCAACTATGCCTCACTTAAATCTAATTTATGCAAGAATTCAATGCATTAATATACAAAATCAAATGATATTGCTGATACCATTTTACCATTTTTACCTACCTCAAAGTCCCATGGCAATGGGCACGTGACAAAGCAGCAAGTGCACATATACTCAGAATTGTAATCACAACCCTGCAAATAGGTGGTCCAGGCCATGGGCTCATTTTCTCACTGGATTGAAGCAGCAGAGGAATTTGGCAACCACCTAGATGTCTGGGCAGAACTTTTTAAGGAAAAGGTACTCGAAAAATTGTCTGTTTTACCTAACCTAAACCTGCTTATTAGAGCAGGCAGGGATCCTACCCTATGGTAGAAACACGCAAAAAAAAAAATACAAAAACTTGTGCAAAGATGATTCCACTCAACATTGTTACATGGAATGTGTACACGTTTATGAGCGACTAGAAATCTAGTAGACCTGAAAGATGAAAAGTTCTTTTTGCAAGAGAACTCAATAGATATACCATCTAAATAGCAACCCTGAGTAAAAACAAGGCTGGCAAATGAACTGAAGTCAGAGCTGGAGTCAGAGTGGTTATAGTAAGGGGGAACAGTGTGAAGCTGGTGTAGGTTTCACAAAGAAAAATTTTATGAAGACCTTGAGATTTTCATCCTTAATGTGCTGAAAGAAGACAAATGTGTGATTCTGGGTGACTTTAACACCAGGGTAGTTGCAGACTATCAGACGAGGCAAGGAATCCTTGGGAGGAATGGAGCTGGAAATAGCAATGGCCATGGTTACTTTACCACGGGACTTGTTCATCTCTTGACCTCATCCCCAACACCATTTTCTATTTACCTAAACTTGAGTTAAATAAACTTCAGTTCAGCAATAAAGCTTCACGGATGCACCCTCATAACAAACATTACCATTTAATAGATTGTCATTGTAAAGAGAAGAGACAGACGGGATGTGAGAGTCATGAAGGCAATGTGTGGCCCAGAATGCTGAACTGATCATGGACAGATCTTTTCTAAGCTAAATATTCGCATTCAACAAAAGCTGGAATCCCAACCACCAGAAGACTTAATGTCAACAAACTAGAGCACTTCTCTGAGCTAAAACAGTTTGTTGCTAACTTGGAGGGAAAGCTGAGCCAAAGCAGTTGGCAACAGTAGAGCAGAAAAGGAGTGGGCAACTTTCAGAGATTTGGTGTACAGCACTGCATTTGCTCATCAGGGCCAGAACACTCACAAACATCAAGAACAGTTTGATGAAAATGATGGGGAAAGTCAGAAACTGCTAAATGGAAAAAAAAAAAATGAAAACTCCACAGGGTTTAACAGAAGGATAGTTCACCCTTCTATAAGAAGGCAGCATTTGACACCATCAAAAGTAAAGTGCAAGCAAAACATAGAAAGATGCAGGATTCTTGGCTTAGTAAGAAGGTGATGAAATTCAGTTTCACACTGATACTAACAATCCAAAGCACTTTTAGGGTGTCCTGAAGGCTAGATAGAGGCCTATAGTGCATCTCAACAACTCAGTTCTGATGGAGCCACACTGATCAGTGACAAGGACATGATCCTGGAGAGACGGGCTGAACACTTCTGTAGTATTCCTAACAGACTGTCCTCAACCAATGCTGAAGCCACTGACCATATTTCTCAGGTTGAAGTCAATCCCTCTCTTGCTAAACTTCCAACTAACAAGAGAAATTGAATGCCATTATACTCCTCTCATGTGGTAAAGTGTCTGGTGCTGATTCTATCCAGCAGAGATTTTCAAGGCAGAAGTTCCACTCTCATACAAAAGCTGGCGAAAATACTCTGGGTTATACGACAACAGGAGGTAATTCCCCAGGAGTTCAAGGATGGCTCCGTGTTTATAAAGGAAAGGGATGTAGGTTGTCTTGTGACAATCACAGAGGGGGTCTCTCTCCTATCATTGTTAGCAAGATTCAAGAATCTTGCAACTGGAGTCCTCCTTAGTAGACTGATCCTTCACCTGCAAGATAGTCTTCTACCTGAGAGCCAGTGTGGTTTCAGAAAAGGCTAAATAAAAATTAATATGGTTTTTGTTGCCCAGAAACTCCAGGAGAAACGGCAGGAGCAGAGCAGAAGTCTCACACAGTGTTTGGCAATCTGACCAGACCAAGGCCTTTGATGCTATTAGGCATGAGAGCTCGTGGAAGATCATGGAAAAATTTGGTTGACTAGAGAAGTTCATCAATATTATATGTCAGTTCATGATGGCATGCTAGCAAGGGCTCTGGATAATGGATGATGCTCTCACACTTTCCCAGTCACCAATGGAGGACTGGATACTTGCTCCCAAAGATTTTTGGCATGATGTTTTCAGTTATGTTGTTAAACTCCTTTAATGAGGACGAAAATGGCATCAAGGTAGGTTACCACTGACAGTAAATTATTTACCTTGAAAAGGCTAAAAGCCAAGACTAAAGTGGAGGGAGAGTTGGTACCCAACTTTTGTTCACAGATGATTGTGCACTCAATTCATCCTCTGAGGCTGAGATGCAACAAAGTATGGATCAATTCTCTGTCATTTGTACTAATTTTGGCTTGATGATTAACACCAAGAAAACAGAAGTTCACCAGTCAGAACCACATCATCCATTATAGCAAATGGAGAATGCTGTAGATAAGTCCACTTACCTTGGCAGTAAACTTTTCAGGGATGTACGCATAAATAATGAGGTTGCCAGATCTAACTCAGTGTATGGGAGGCTCTGAAGGAAAGCGTGAGAGAGAAGAGAGAAGATGCATACCAAACTGGAGATCCAGAGTCGGTTGTGCTGACCTCATCGTTGTATGCCTATGAAACCTGGACAGTATACCAGTACCATGCCAGGAAATTAAATCACTCACATTTTAATTGTTTTAGGAAGATTCTAGAAATCACCTAGCAAGATAAGGTACCAGACACTGAGGGTCCTTTCTCCAAATGAACTGTATTCAAACTCTACTTCAGAGAGTGCAACTCTGATGGACAGGCTGAATTGTTTGAATGCCAAAGGTATGTTTGCCTAAAAGACCATTTTACAGAGAGCGCACACAAGGCAAGTGCTCACAAGGAGGTCAGAAGAAGCAATACGAGGACATTCTCAAGGTCTGTCCAAAGAGCTTTGGAATCAATTGTGAGACACAGCAGATGCTGGCACAGGACCATCTAGCATGGGGTAGCTCAAAAGACACATGAGAGGCACAAAGTAATCGACATCTCCACTCCAAATGTTGCCATGGACTATTTGTGTCCAACCTGTGGTAGAGCCTTCTGACCTCATATTGGTCTGATCTATCACAGTCGCATACACTGTATCTTGATACCAATGTAGTGATACCATTTTGGTCTTCTTGGAACATGAAGGAAAACAACCAACTGGGCAAACATAAGACATTCCCTGCCCTTCAGAAATATATATTCTGTTGCTGTGGATGGAGCAGAGGGTTGGAGTAGTTAGAAGTGCTTTTCCATAAATGTTCTTTCCTTTTATTCACTGACAGCTTCCCTTCCACTTGAGTCCCTTAACTCTATGTGTGCCCCAAGGCATTCAATGCCCCTCAGAGTCTGACTCAAAACAAGCTTTCTAAGCTTATTTCATAGTGCTCTCATTTAGCGACTCAACATTTACCCAGAATTAAATTCTTGGAATTCTCTAATCTTGGCATGCTCTCTCTCTTGTTTTTAATAATATTTTTCCCAATTATGTAAAGACAATTTTTAACATTCATTTTTTTTAAATTTTGAGTTCCAAACTTTCTCCCTCTCTCCCTGAGAAGATAAGCAATTTGATATGGATCACACATTGACAGGCTGTCTTCCACATCAGTGCATTTACATATACTATCCTTCATTGCTGGAGTAGATTCCTTATGTATATGTCTATTAAAATACTTCCCTTTTTAAAGGCTCAGATCCAATACTTTCCTTTTTAAAAGCTCAGATCAATTACTACTTTGATGAAGCCTTACTGAGGTAGAGGTAGCCCTTCCCAATCTCTCACCACTATGCTTAATACATTTTGTTCAGTTATTTGTAATGTTTGACTCTTCATGACCCCATTTGGGACTTTCTTTGAAAAGATACTGGTATGATTTGCATTTCCTTCTCCAGTGGATCCCTGTGGCTCTGAGGAGCTACAGCATGTGCAGTGGGCACACCCTAGGAAAACCATTTCAGTAGATGGGCTAAACCAGGTTGAGGGTAACCAATGGACCTCAAATCTATAGGGAATGTCTACCTCAAACATGTGAAGACATCTCCCCTTAGAATGGGCTGATGAGCAAAATTTGTCCCAATGGCCATGAAGGTAGCTGATGCAAGCATGGTGGAGCTTGGTCAGATATCAAAGACACCATGGTCATTCACTGCATCCTGGGACATCTCAGGTCACCTTGACTTTTGTCCTCCCACTGGACTTGGATGACTCTGAAAGAGAGAGTGAGGCTGACAATTTTGGGCAACTATGCCTATTCCTAGGCAGGTTAAGACATCACCCTGTGATGTCATCAGTCCTCTTCAAAACAAACTTGAAGGCTACTTTTACCAGGTCCCAACCATTCTCAAGAATTATGTTTCTAATGATGGGCAAGCATACTTCAGAAAAGCCCAGAAAGGCTTATTTGAACTGATGCTGAGTGAAGCGAGCAGAACCAAGAGAACATTGTACACAGTAACAGCCATAGCATGCAATGAGTGACTTTGATAGATTTAGCTCTTCTCAGCAAAGCAAGGATCTAAGACAACTCCAAAAGACTCATGAAGGAAAATGCCATCCACAATCAGAGAAAGAACCATGGAATCTGAATGGAGATAGAAGCATGCCATTGGCTGTCTTTTGTTGCTGTTTTGTTTTGTTTCTTCTTTCTCATGGTTCCTCCTCTCATTAGTCCTGGTTCCTCTTTACAACATGACTGATGTGAAAAAGTGTCTAAAAAAGAAAACAAGTAGATACAAGAGCCCTTTTAGTAGCTGTATCTGTTTAGGACAGCTTCCATACATTTGTCTTTGTGATTATTTTTCTACAAATATTAAAAATTAGCTAAATTTTAAAAAAAAGAATTACGTTTCTACTGTGGAAATTTGACAGTCCTTCAGTTACTTGGTAGGGGGTTGTCAGCCAACAGGCCACTAGCTTGTATTTTCCTTGTTTTTATTGTTGTTCAGTCATTTTCAGTCAGGTCCAATTCTTCCTGAACCCATTTGGGGTTTTCTTGGCCAAGATACTAAAGTGTTCTGCCATTTCCTTCTCCAGTTCATTTTACAAAAGAGGAAACTGAAGCAAACAGGGTAAAGTAACTTGCCCAGGGTCACATGGCTAGCAAAGATGAAACTTCCTGATTCCCAGCCTTATGCTCTCAAGACTCTAATCTCTAGCAAGAATTCCTAACATCAGGCTTGAGCAACTCACTACTACTTCCTCCTCTCTGAGTTCTCTCCATTTTCTGAAACTTCAAAGCACAAATCATCAGAAAGCTATGCCTCTTACTCAAGCATGGACATACATCTTGTAAAGACTGTGGCCATCTTTCCTGATGCCATGTTATCCATATACCAGAATGACCACACGATGACTCCACAGAGCCTGTTTCTCGGGTCTTCAAATTTAAAGCATGTGTATAATTTAAATGCTCTGGCTGTGGTTCTAATACTCTGGCTATGGTTCTTCCTGTGAATGGTACAGTGAAGCTCTATACTCTTTAATTCCTGCTAAGGCTAGCATCTCCTTGGGAAGCTTACTCTCAAACTCTTTAACTTGAGCAAAGAAGATCCTTCAAGGGAAACCGTGTACTGAGAAACACATAACACCGTGGCAACTGAAAAAGCTTTATGATTGGGTGGGGCGGTTTAAGTGTAACAGCTCCAAAATCTCTGCACATATGTTTTCCATGTAAACATCTTAAATTGGTATCATTTTCCTAGAAATACATTATGCACAGGTCTCACACTTCTTACATATATATTCTGCTATCCTTGGTCCAGTAGAATCTGCTTTGCTTGAGTTCTAGAGCTCTCTCTTGGCTAATATGTCCAAGATCATTATGTTATAGCCCTGGAACAGAAAGCCTTGAGTAATACCAATCGTTTTTTCATCCTTTGTTTAGGATTATTTTTAGTCTAGCACAGTACTCCCCTGGAGAGGAAAGATGATAGACTGGATATGGAGCCTGACTCAGAATCTAACCCTAACCCTAACTCAAATCCCACTTGACACCTGCCTGTGTGACCATGGGCAAATCACTGCCCAGGCAACTCTTTTAATTAAAAGTTGTAAAAAAAAAAAAAAAAAAAAAAGGTAGTGACCTTCACTGGTAGGGGAATCCCTCCACCCAGGAGTTTCCTATACCAACATAATCACAGGTCTGGTCCCAACCCCAACAATACTTCCTCATGCAGCGAAGTGGACTATGGGGAGGTAAAGTTAAATCCTTGAGCATCACAACCTTTTTCCTTTTCCTTTTTTTACCCCCCACATCCCTTTTTCTTGAACTGCTTCATTTCTCATAAGCATTCATATTACATCTTGCTCATTGCCAATCATCCATGACAGTGGAAACAAGAAAGATGGCTCCCCTGCTACATTTAGGTCCATTAATAGCACGCTATCCCCTGGGTGTCCCAGTCTTGGCTTCTTGGCTTCTTTCACACTCTCTTGTGTGAGCAATCCTCTTCCTTGTGTTTCACAGATCACTCTTACCTCTCCATGGGGATTATCAAGGTTTCTGATAAACTGAGTCTGCATGTAATCCCATATAGCCAAGTTAGTTTTCCTTATCTGGTAAAACTTGGTTGATTTGTTTTCAGTTCAATCTATTTTCAGCTCTGAATTTTCTTCCCTATCTCCCATCTTGAGAAAGCAAGAAAAATTTGTCACAAACATGTATAGTCAAGCAAAACAAATTTCTACATCAGCAACATCCTCCCCCGTCAAAAAAACAATGTCTCAGTCTGGCCTCTGGGTCCATTACTTTGACACCTAGAGGTGCATAGCATGTCTCATCATGTGTCTTCTGGAATGTGGTTGGTCACTATGTTCTCACATCGATCAAAGTTGTTTGTTTTTATAATATTGTTATTATTGTATAAATCATTCTCCTGGTCACTTCAATTTGCATCAGTTCATACGAAGTTTCCTAGGTTTCCCTGAAGTCATCTTCTGTATCATTTCTTATAGCAGAATAGCATTCCATCATATTCATATACCATAACATGTTCAGCATTTCCCAACTGATAGGAATCCTGTCAGATTCCAATTATTTTCTATCACAATAAGTGTTGTTGTAAATATTTTCCTTTTTCCCTTTCTTTGAACCCTTTGGAAGCATAAACCTCATAGCGGCATCACTGAGTCAGGGTTATGCATAGTTTAATAGTTTGTAATGGAATTGTCAGACAAGCTTGCAGTTTCACCAACAGTGCATTAAAGTCCCTGTTTTCCCACAGTTGCTCCAGCATTTGTCATATTCTTTTTTTTTTAGTCAACTTTATCAACCTGATGGGTATGGGATGTTCAGAGTTGTTTTAATTTGGATTTCTCTAATTATTAGTGATTTAGAGCAATTTTTCATATGCCTATGGATTGTTTGGATTTCTTCCTCCAAAAACTGCCTATGTATATCCTTTGACCACTTATCAGTTGGGGAATGACTTGTATTCTTATAAATTTGACTCAAGTATCTGTGTAATGAGATCTTTAACACAGAAACTTAGGGCAAAAATTT
Source organism: Bettongia penicillata ogilbyi (assembly GCA_023548195.1). Taxonomy (NCBI): domain Eukaryota; kingdom Metazoa; phylum Chordata; class Mammalia; order Diprotodontia; family Potoroidae; genus Bettongia; species Bettongia penicillata. Next base: position 3,965,141 of record JAJHZJ010000311.1, read on the forward strand.
TCTCCTTAATTTCTTGCTTCTCCAATCTTAACCATATTGATTTTGCTTGTGCAAAAGCTTTTTAATTTTACGTAATCAAAATTGTCCATTTTATCTAGTAATACTTGCTAAACTCATAGTTGGCTAGCAACCTTATCTATCGCTTAGTGATAGTAGCCAACTTAACATTTGTTAGAATGAGTCAGTGGATTATCACCCAGCTATACTTGGAATCAAGCTCCAAACACATATTCTCAACATTTCTAAGTTACAGGAACTTTAAAGTCAAGAACTCCAGTTTTGGGATGTAATAACAAGTCTCACCATCAAAAGGTCCTTAGCTGTTCAAGCTGCAACAACCAATGTTCTCCAGACACAAGATATTTCCCAAATCACCTAGTCTGAAGTCCGTGTATTACACAAAGGACTTACAGCAGCAACCACATCATTGGTGTAGGGCTATGAGGCAGTCACCAGTTCCTTCAAATCTTGCTCACTTTCTTTTCCCCATGAGAAATATGCCTATGTGTATTTTCATGATGTCCACCTTCGTAGCAAAATAAAACTCTGTCTCTTTGGCTTTACTCTTTTACTGTTGTTTCTGAAGCAAGTCTCCTTGACCTTGGATCCCAGACCATTTGCCCTTGGATATGAAAAGCCCCAGAGGCGTATCCTTGAGACCTAAAGTCTCATGGAACAAGAAGTCCTACTAGTCAAACAGACCTTTGTATGTCCTATGCACAGACTATTCCATTCTGCATAATACATGCTTAATAAATGTTTTTTGAAAGGAACCATTCAGATGAAAGGGCTTGAACTAGGATAGTGGTGATAGGAAATAGTAAGTAAGGATGAGATCTGAGGGAAATTTTTAAAAAGATTGGGGACAGTTAAGTGTCACAGTGGATAGACCAGCAGTCCTGGAGTCAGAAGGACTTGAGTTCAAATCCAGCCTCAGATGAGCTGTGTGACCCTGGACAAGTGATTTAACCCCAATTGTCTCCAAAAAAAAAAAATAGAAGACAGACTAGACAGGGCTTAGTGATTGACTGATTATGCAGGGCAGGAAGAGAGAGGAATCAAAAATAATTATGATGATAATTCATTTTGCTTATTTCTTTACAGTTTACAATGAACTTTCCTTACAACAGCCCTGTCAAATATATAGGTAATGTTAGCTAATATCTATATAGCACTTTACACATTTTGTCTCTTTTTCATCCTCACAACAATCTTGTGCGAAAAGTAGTATTTGTGTGTGTACATATATGTGTATATATACACATCCCTACAAATAATATACACATATATGTGATAATTCCCATTTTACAGATGATTTGACAAAAAAACTGATCAGAAAGATTAAGGGATTTTTATCTGATTATACAGCTCGTAAGTATTAGTAAGTGGCAGAGCTGGACTCACTAGGTCTTCTGATTCTTAGTCCAATCCTCTTTCCAAGTTTATGTGCATGGATGATTGGGAGAAAGCTGTTGTCATCGACAGACATAAGGAAATTTAAAAGGAAGATGATAAGTTCATGTCAGGCCCTAACACCTGCTTTACCCCCCAGAATCCAACTCGTGACACCCAATTCAAATACTTCAGCTAGCAACACCACCAGAGTAGAGCAAAGCTAGTCAGAACCGTCGGCAGGAAGTATTTAGTAGGATGGATCCTCCATCACCAACATCTTCTATCTTTGTGAAAGTTTTAAAGGATCTCACCTCGTTCACAAGCCATGCTGAACTATATCTTCTTGGTAGTCATTAGCAAGATTTTGACCCAAGGTGCTCTTGCTTTTGGTTCCAAGTTTTTCCTCCTTTAATCATTTCTAATCCCAGTGGATAGAATGCCAGGCCTGGAATCAGGAACACCTAAGTTCAAATCTGACCTCCAGTACTTACTAGCTGTGTGAACTTGGGCAAGTTACTTTACCCCGTTTACCTCAGTGACTTCAACTGTAAAATGAGCTGGAGAAGGAAATGGCAAACCACTCCGGCACCTTTGACAGGAAAACCTCAAATGGGGTTACAGAGAGCCTGACATGACTGAAAACGAATGAACACTTTGAGCAAGATACCATGCTGGGTGCTGGAAATACAAAGTGAAATAGTGTGACTTCAAAGAACCTAAGGTACTCTGGAAGGGGACAGTGTGCAAACAGATGAGTACATACATGATAATTTAGGCAGAAAGGAGAGAGCACTAGCAGCTAAGTGAATCAACCCATTCATCCTTGACCATTCTGGACAACTCCCATCCATCTCATTGTCCCATAAATTTATGTTTTGCACAGATATCAATGGAGCTTGTATTCTGCACATCTGTTGTCTCTCCCTTACTGTCACACAGTTCTCCTGGTGATATCCTTTACACTACTCCTTCTTTATAATGCTTCATTTGTAATGTGTTGTGTTCTAATCATACTCACCATATGCCTCCACAGAAACATGTTAATCGGTGCTGAGGATAATGTAAAAGATTCTACACAGCACAGGCTGGATGGCACCCAAGCCAACTAATGTAATTTTTAGCTAGAGTCCCCCAAGCCTAGTTTGACCCATGATTTCCTTGGCCTGGAGCCCCTCACCACTAGTCTCCTCTACCCTAGAACATCTCCCTTCCCCCATCCCTCAGGACTTCCCTCTTATTCCTCCCCTAATATACGTAGCAATATGAAATTCAGAAACTAGTGTCCATCCCTTCTAAAATTCTAGGCTCACTCTCTGCCAATCAGGAAACTTCTTGATTGCTGGCAGGCTTTGGATGCTCCACCCACATTCCAGCTTAATCACTGGTTAACTGCACATCTCTAATTCCTCCTTCATTCCCAAAGGGCTTGGAGGGGGAGGGAAGCAGAAGAAAAAGTATCACATAGAGCGGCAGTTTTTCCCCCCAGGATGAAGAAAAGAGAACATTTCAGTGCAAGAGCAATGGAATTCATGACAGACAATCCCTTTCATTATATTCCCTCCCTCCCTCTTAGAATCACAAGTTTCCAGGACTTTTCTATGTGCAATCTCAGACACAAAGGTTGGGAAGAGATGGGGTGAAAGAGTAGGGTCAGGCTTGAAAAGGAAGAAAGGTTCTTCCCAGTCTATGGAAACTGCAAAAACTATGCCCTTTCTGCTTTTAAGCAGGTTTTCCAATAGTGTGGGGACCTCAGTTAGTGGTGACCTTCCATTTGCAGACATATAGAGGACAGGGTTCTACATATCCCTGGCTGTAGTAGAGCAATGGATTTGGAATGAAAAGTTCTGGATTCAAATCCTAGCTCTGTGTGACCTTGGGTAGGTCATTAAAACTCTTTAGACTTCAGTTCTCTCATCTATAAAATGAAAGAGTTAAAACCAGATGTTCCTTATGACTCTTTCTAGAAATAGATCTCCAGATTTTCATCCAGGTGATTGAGCTCCCCAAGGCTTTACAGATAAGGTTAGTTGATCCTTCAAGGCACAGTAGCTACATTAAAGGCATTACTTCTTACTCTCTGTCTGCTGAGTGTGTAACAGTGAATAGCGTTTCAAAACCTGGAGCCACACAACTACAGTCATTACCTCATAATTTCCCCACTAGTGGTGCTTCTATGGCCCCTTCTCTCCCAAAACAGGGAGATTACACCCAGGAAGCAGTCATTTACATCAAAAGTTCCTGATATAAACTGGGGTTTCCCATAGCCTCCCTCCATCCTTTTTCTTCCTTCATTGTTGCTACAGAGGGGAAAAGGAGAAAAATAAACAGAAACAAAAACCATCCACAGGAACAGTGAACATTTTTTCCAGCAGCAGGAAGAAAGGGAACTTTTCCCAAATTCATAGTTTGAAAGATCCTCCCACTCCCACCCATCCTCTAAATCCAACATAGTCCCTTCAACTTGAGTCAATTCCTTGAAATGGTAGAGGCCACCATTTTGCTCGTTTCAGATTCCCCCACTCACCTCTAATATGACAACCTCATCCTTCTAGTTTCTCTCTGAGCGTGGGTCAATACCTGAGTGTGAATTTAACTAAGACTGTTTCTACCCACCCTGTAGTGAGTTTCCCAGGGCCCCTTGACTTGAACCTGCCTGATCAAGGAAATTTGTCCTTTCTTGACCTCTTAAGAGGAGAGCATGTTTAGCAAAAACTTTAGGCAAAAATCCCTTTGTGACTACCCTTTGCCCTCATGGAGACTGGTCTCAGGAGCATTTTGGTATATAGATATTATATTTTAGAGTCATAGGGTCATAGTCCTTGAGATAGAAGGGACCTACTTCATTTCATAGGTGAAGAAACAGGTCCAATGAGGTTGAATTATTTTTCCCAAGGATATATAGCAAGCATTAACTCATTTTTTTTTTGTCTTGAAAGTTTACAAACTGTTTTCCACACAATTCATTTGAACTCAATAGACATTTTTTAGAACTTACTATGTGCTGGGATGAAGAAATGAGAGTTCAGGGAACAGTTAATAATTCAGTTTGGCTGGGAAAGTGGGAATAATATGAAATAAGTCTGAAAAGATAGGTTGGAGCCATTTCTCGGAGAGCCTTAAGTACTAGGCCAAGAGGTTTGTATTTTAACCGACAGCAATAAAAAGCTCTTGAAGATTTTAGAATGGGAGTTAACATGATCAGATCTCTACCGCAGGATGAACGATCATTTTGGCAGCAATTTCAAGGATTTATTGGAAGAGGTGTGGTTACAATATGGCCAAGCACTGAAGATGCAAAGGAAAATCCAAAACAATCCCTGGCCTCAGTGAACATTCTACCAGGGAAAAATAACATAAATAAATAAGTACATACAACTATTATGATGACTATGTGAGGAGAAAGGGGCAGATATGAGAGATTCTGTAGAATTAGAATTGACAGAAAAAAAACCAAAGCATAGCAAGGAGGGGTGATCCTCTGGGCCCACACAGCTAGTGACAGGGCTAAGATTCCATTTCAGGCTTTTTTAACATGCTCACTCTTGCTCACTACGGAAGCATCTTTCACTCCCTTTCAGGTGGAACAAGGGAATCCTTTTTATCCCCAGCTCCCCATTCCGATGTGTCCACTCTACCTAGCATGGCAGTAAAGGGCTAGAGGGAGTCTCTGTCCTTCCTCTGAAGAAACTCCCTTCACCTGAGTAATTAGATTTTGCCTGAGAGCTCTCTGAGACTTCTTCCTAGACATCAGAAACAAGGTCTAGATTGGCTTTTGTGAACTTAGAGAGAAATGTAACCTATGTGTTGGATTGAATTATCTTGGTCTTTTGAGGTCATGAGAATAGTATACCTTTATTATATTTCCCTCAGCAAATATATAGCCAGAAGGAAAGGAAGTTAGGATAAATGCAGAGTGGTAGACACACTCTTTGACCTGAAGTCAGATCTGACAGGTTTGAACCTCTCATATTAAGTGTGTGACCATAAGTAAGTTTCTATCCTCTTTAGGCCCTAGTATCTTCATATGCAAAATAATGACAACAATCTATTACTTACCTCAAAGGGCTGTTGTGAGAAAAGCATTGTGTTGGTTATTAAATGAAATTTATTAGTATTTTTTGGGTTTTTTTAACACATTTTTTGGGAGTAGAGCCAAGATGGTGGAGTAGAAGCATGGACCTGCTGGAGCTCTCCCCTCAGAGTCTTTAATACCTGCAAAAAATGATTCTAAACAAACTCTAGGGCAGCAGAAGTCACATAATGACAGAGTGAAACAGATTTCCAGCCCAAGATAGCCTGGAAGCCCCACTAGAAGGGTCTATCACATCTGGCTGGGAGCGAACACAGCCCAGACAGGACTGCAGCAGGCTTCAGGGTGCTGAATTATGGACAGTTGCTGCAGGTTTTCAGATTTCTCAATCCACAAACTCCAAAAACAGCTTCAAATGTCAGTGAGAAAGCTCTTTCACCTGGGTGAGAGGGGAGCATGGTCTGCCCTGGCTCTGGTCCCAGCCCCAGCCTCAGGGCAGTGGCAGCCACTGCTGCATCAGCAGCTGCTTTTGGAGCTCTCCAACTACAGATCCTGGGGGAATCAAGCAGCTGATCTGGGTCTCAGTTCTGGGTGGCAGTCCTGGAGTGAGGAGGAGCACTGGCTTAGTAGAGCTGATGGCAGATGTAGAGAGGGAATCCTCGCAGTTCCAGGGCAGAAAAGTTGTGGTTGCTCACAGACCAGAGTACAGGCCAAGAAAGGAATAAATACCTCTCCCTTGACTATGCCACTTTGGAGGAACTGAGAGCTTACAGTTCTCTAGAGATATCTTGGAGAACAGCTGCACAAAACCTCTGAAGCCTGGGGTAGTACACCTTCCACTTGACAAAGGACTCAAAAGTCAAATAATTAGCTGGGACAATGCCCCAAAAGGGGAAAAAATAAGACTATAGGAGGTTACTTTCTTGGTGAAAAGATATTTTCTTCCCATCCTTTCAGATGAGGAAGAGCAAAGCATACAGAAGACCAAAACATGCAACCAGAGGACAATAGAAAGGTCAAGGCTCCTACATTCAAAGCCTCCAAAAAAATGCAACGGTCTCAGGCCATAGAAGAGCTCAGAAAGGATTTTGAAGGTCAAGTAAAGGAGGTGGAGGAAAAATTGGTACAAGAAATGAGAGTGATGTAAGAAAATCATGAAAAACAAGTCAACAGTTTGCTAAAGGAGACCCCAAAAATGCTGAAAATAACACCCTTATAAACAGACTAACCCAAATGGCAAAAGAGGTTCAAAAAGCCAATGAGAAGAATGCCTTAAAAAGCAGAATTGACCAAATGGAAAAGGAGGTCCAAAAGCTCACTGAAGAAGATAGTTCTTTAAAAATTATAATGGAGCAGTTGAAAGCTAATGACTTCATGAGAAATCAAGAAACTATAACATAAAACCAAAAGAACAAAAAAAAATAAAAGACAATGTGAAATATCTCATTGGAGAAATAACTGGTCTAGAAAATAGATCCAGGAGAGATAATTTAAAACTTATTGGTCTGCCTGAAAAACATGATCAAAAAAAAAGATCCTAGGCATCATTTTCCAAGAAATTATCAAGGAAAACTGCTGCCCTGGTATTCCAGAACCAGAGGGCAAAATAGAAATAGAAAGAATTCACTGATTACCTCCTGAAAGAGATCCCAAAAGGAAAACTCCTAGGAATATTATAGGCAAATTTCATAATTCCCAGGTCAAGAAGAAAATATTACAACCAGCCAGAAAGAAACAATTCAAGTATTTTGGAAATACAATCAAGATAACACAGAATTTAGCAGCTTCTACACTAAGGGACCAAAGAGTTTGGAACATGATCTTCCAGAGATCAAACGAGACAGGATTAAAACTAAGAATCATCTACCCAGCAAAACTGAGTATAATACTTCAGGGGAAAAATGGAACTTCAATGAAATAGAGGACTTTCAAGCATTCTTGTTGAAAAGATCCGAGTTGAATAGAAAATATGACCTTCAAATACAAGAATTAAGAGAAACATGAAAAGGTAAACAGGAAAGAGAAGTCATAAGGGACTTATTAAAGTAGAACTGTTTACATTCCTACATGGAAAGATGATATTTGTAACTCATGAGAACTTTTTCAGTATTAGGGTAGTTAGAGGGATCAGCCTAGTGTAGAGTAGATGGCATGGTGGACAGTGTGCTGGGACTGGAGTCAAGACCTGAGTTCAAATTGAACCTCAGACACATACAAACTGTATGACCCTGGGCAAATCACTTTACCCTGTTTGCCTGAGCTTCCTCATCTGTAAAAGAACAAAAGAAAATGGCAAATCATTTCAATATGTCTGCCAAAAAAAAAAATGAAATGGAGTCATCGAGAGTGAGCCTCAAAGTCAGGCAGGCAAGGGCAAACACATCTTCACAAAAATAATAATAAGACTCATCTAGGTCATAAACCAGACTCTACTAAGTGAATTGTGGCAGTGATATTTTAACAGGCCCTAGAGCAGTATCTCTGCACCCCCAAAGTCTCCTTTGAGGAGGTGTCCCTCTGAGCCCCCTCACTATCAGACAAAGTGCTGTTATCTTACCTGACTAGGTTCACAACTCTTAGAATCAGTGTTTGAATCTTCTAGTGGTTCTCCCCACAAAGCTTGTTGGGTCTGGGGTACTTTATACAACTCTGAAGATTTAAAAAATGCTCTGATAAAATTAATTCAAAGCTTACCCTATGAACTCTCTCCTCATCCCATCATCCCAAGCCTCATCATGATCTCTGAACCAGTTTTTTAGGTTTTTTCCCCTATGATTCTCCAAGCCCCTTCATACAGCTGACTTTGTCCCTTGTCCCTGCCATGGCATATCATCAGTCTTCTCCATTTATAATTCCTCCTCAGCCCCAACAGTGGGGCAGTTCAGATCAGGAAAGTCTCAGAGGGATAGGATCTCATCTGGTCAGGGTCACAATTTCCCCATCCCAGTTTGTCAAGCAGGGAAGGGTAAGTAAAGACAGCAGAAATGAATCTCTAGCTTCCCATGGTCCAGACATTCCTGCTCACCATAAGTATACTGCTCTCTGCGGCTGCTGAGTCTGTCTCCAACATGTGGCCTTGAGGTAATGTAAAAATTGAAGAGAGAAAGATAAATTATATCTGAGGGAATCAATCGATTAACAAATATTTATTGAGTGGCTATTATGTAGCAGGCACTGTACTGGGGGCTGGAGTTACAAAGACAGAAAAAAAGAAGAAGCAATCCCTGATCTCAAGAGGCTTATATTCTATTGCAATCAGGAAAGTCTTTTGTTTTATTTATTTATTTATTTATTTATTTTTAGATTTTTTTTTTTTTACATTCATTTCCACAATATTTTGAGTTCTAATTTTTCTCCCCATCTCTTCCCTTCCTCCACCCCATAACACCTTGCATTCTGATTACCCCTTCCCTCAATGTATTCTCCCTTCTATCATACCCCACTCTTCCCTTATCACCATCTTCTCTCTTTTCTTGTAGGGCAAGATAAATTTCTATACCCCATTACCTGTATTTCTTATTTCCCAGTTATATGCAATAATAATTCTCAAATTCGTTTCTAACACTTTGAATTCCAACTTCTCTCTCTCTCTTCCTCCCTCCCCATCCCCACTGAGAAGACAAACAATTCAATATAGGCTATCTTTGTGTCATTTTGCAAAAGACTTCCATAATAGTCATGTTGTGTAAGACTATATTTTCCTCCATCCTACCCTGTCCCCTCTTCTTTTCTATTCTCTAATTTGACCTTGTCCCTCCCCAAAAATGTGTACTTCTAGTCACTCCCTTCCCCCATTTTCCCTCCCTTCTATCACCCCCCTCACCACACTTGTCCCCTTCTTCCCTAATTTCCTGTAGTGTAAGATAGATTTTCATACCAAATTTAGTGAGCATGTTATTCCCTCCCTAAGCCATATGTGAGGAGACTAAGCTTCACTTTTCCCCTCTCACCTCCTCCCTTTTCTCCTCCATTGAACAAGATTTTTCTTATCTCTTTTATGAGTGATAGCCTGCTCCATTCCATTTCTCCCTTTCTCTTCCCAATATTTTCCTCTCTCACCCCTTAATTTTATTTTATTTTTTCTATAGATATCATCTCTTCTGATTCAACTCAATCTATACTCTCTGTCTATGTGTGTGTGTGTGTGTGTGTGTGTGTGTGTGAATCCCTCCACCTACCCAAATACTGAGAAAAGTCTCAAGAGTTACAAATATTATCTTTCCATGGAGGAATGTAAACAGTTCAGCTTTAGAAAGTCCTTTATGCTTTCTCTTTCCTGTTTACCTTTTCATACTTCTCTTGATTCTTATGTTTGAAAGTGAAATTTTCTATTCAGTTCTGGCCTTTTCATCATGAATGCTTGAAAATCTTCTATATCATTGGATAACCATTTTTCCCCTGAAGAACTCAGTTTTTCTGGGCAGGTGATTCTTGGTTTTAATCCCAGTTCCTTTGACTTCTGGAATATCCTATTCCGAGACCTTCAATCCCTTAATATAGAAGCTGCCAGATCCTGTGTTATCCTGATTGTATTTCCACAATACTCAAATTGCTTCTTTCTGGATGCTTGCAATATTTTCTCTTTGGCCTGGGAACTCTGAAATTTGGCCACAATATTCCTAGGAGTTTCTCTTTTCAGGTCTCTTTCAGTAGGTGATTAGTGGATTCTTTCAATATTTATTCTGCCTTCTGGTTCTAGAATGTCAGGGCAGTTTTCCTTGAAAATTTCATGAAAGATAATGTCTAGACTCTTTTTTGCATCATGGCTTTCAGGTATTCACATAATTTTTAAATTGCCTCTCCTGGATCTATTTTCCAGGTCATTTGTTTTTCCAATGAGATGTTTCACGTCATCTTCTATTTTTTCAATCTTTTGGTTTTGTTTTTTAACTTCTTGGTTTATCTTATAGTCATTAGCTTCCCTAAACTCCATTCTCTCTTTTAAAGAACTATTTTGTTCAGTGAGCTTTTGAACCTTCTTTTCCATTTGGCTAATTCTGCTTTTTAAAGCTTCCTTGTCCTCATTGGCTTTTTGGACCTCTTTTTCCAATTACGTTAGCCTATTTTTTTTGGTTCTCCTTTAGCAAGCTGCTGACTTGCTTTTCAAGCTCTTCTATGGCTTAAACGCATTTCATATTCATTTTGGAGGTCCTGGAGGCAGAAGCCTTGACTTCCTCTGACATTATGCCTTGTTCTTCCTCATCCCAAAGAATGGAAGAAGACATCTGTTCACCAAGAAAGTAACCTTCTATGGTTTTATTTTTTTCCCCCTTTTTTGAGTATTTTCCCAACCAGTCACTTGACTTCTGAATCCTTTGTCAAGAGGAGGGTCCTAATGCTCTTCTTCCCCCCAGGATCATGTTCAGGGCTGAGATTCAGATCAGCTGCTCAATTCTCCCAGAGGCTTTAAGTTGAGCTGCCTGGACAATGAACCCAGGCGGCTTCCGTGGCCACCATAGCTGCCCGCTGCCCACTGCTGCCACTTCTGCCGCCACCTGAAGCCAGTGCTGGGGGTACCCCGCTCCCCTCTCACCCAGCTGGGAAAGCCCTCCCACACTGTCCTTTGGAGCTTTCTTTGTCGCTTGTGGGTTGAGGGATCTGGGACCCTCCCCGCTGGGAATTCTGTCTTGGAGGTCTGTTCAGGTCCTATTCCTCCCAGTGCCATGTGGCCAAGGCTGGGCTCTGCTCTGCTCAGTGTCCTGTGAGATAGACCTTTCCTATTGGCCTTCCAGGTTACATTTGGCTAGGAACCTTTTTTACTCTGCTGTTCTGTGGCTTCTGTTGCTCTAGAATTTGTTGAGAGTCATTTTTTACAGGTATTTTGTGGGCTATGGGGGAAGCACTAGAGTATATGTGTCTTTCTTCTCCATCATCTTGGCTCCACCCCCAGGAAAGTCTTTATAGAGGAGCTAGCACCTGAATTGGGCCTTGAAAGGAAAAACTGGATTTCAACAAGCACAGTACCTTGCGTATATAAGTATTTAAATCAATATTGAATGGAACAGGTAGAGGTCATTTGAAGGAAAGGTGATATTTAACCAGAAGAAAAGATTTCAGGGGGAGGGGAGGTTGTTATAAGGAAGAAAAATTAGACATTTGCTTGACACTAGAAGGCAAATCTAGGAACAACAGTTGATGCTATAGAGAGATATGTTTCAGCTTAATATTAAGGCAAAAAAAACCTAATAATTAGAGTATCCAAAAGTAACTGCTTTGGTATGTAGTAAAAAAAAAAAAGGCTGGATGGCACTTGTCAGGGCTATTATATAAGGGATTCCTGCCCACGCCTCAGTTGGATTAGAAGGTCTTTGAAATCCCTTTCAACTATGATTCTGTGAGGAGATAAAGTGGTTCAGGTATGGGGATCAACCTGCGCTAAATAAAGAGGCAGGTGAATTCAGGGGAAAATCAGAGAAGGGCTAGCAGGTGAAGAGGTGTAATAATGATTTCAGGCAGTGTGTTAAATTCTGGGAATATAAATATTACAAGCAAGCAAGACTGTCCCAGCCCTCAAGAAATTTATATTCTAATAGGGAATGATAGCAGATAAAGTAGAGCTAGAAAGTAGAGGAGGGACCTGGGCATGGTGATATAATATGGAAATGGAGGAGGAAGGGAGGGTTGGTTCTAAGCAGCATAAGGTGAAAGCTCCCCTACCACAGCCTGGCATCAGAGGGGCAGAGTCCAAAGTTCTGGAGGAAGAGAGACGAGACTAATAGTTGGTGTACATACAAGCTATTGGTCTGAAGTACTAGAAAAGCAGATTGGATCAAGAATGAGAAAGGCCTTAAATTCCAACCCCTATGGTTTGTATTTTTGTTCTCTAAGCAATAAGGCCACAAAGAGTTTTCCAGCAGAGTATCAACAATTCCATACCCAAGCATTGAGAAGATTAATTTAGCAGCTGCTTGTGTGAGGGAGGTGGGTGATGCAGTAGGTAGAGTACTGGATCTGCAGCAAGGAAGACTACTCATATTCATCCTCAGGCACTTGCTAGTTGTTTAACCCTGGGCACATACCTTACCTCCCTCTGCTTCAATTTTTTCCTCTGAAAAATGATGGGGGCGGGGGAGACTTGATGTCTTTCAAGATTCCTCCTAGCTCCAGATTTCTAACTCTTTCAGCTCCAAATCTGTGATAATAAGAAAGATAGGTTAGAACAAAGTGGGAATGGAGGCAAGGAGGCTAGAGAAATAAATTTTGTAGAAAGATTCCATCTAAACCTTCCTTGACTGGGTTCCCTGTGCTTCAGGGTATTATGGACAGTGGTTATGGACAGTTATGAAATGATGCAAAGTGAAACGAGCAGAACAAGAGAACACTGTATACAGTAACAGCAACATTGTGTGATCAACTCTGAATGACTTAGCTCCTCTCAGCAATACAATGATCCAAGACAATTACAAAGGACTCATGATGAAAAATGCTATATCCACTTCCAAAGAACTGTGGAGTCTGAGTGTATATATATATATATATATATATATATATATATATATATATATATATATATATATATGTGTGTGTGTGTGTGTGTGTGTACATATATATATATCCAAACATACTACTTTTACTTTCTCTGTGTGTGTGTGGTTTTTTCCTTTTGGTCTGTTTCTACTTTCATTACATGACTAATATGGAAATATGTTTTACATGATTGCACATATATAAACTATATCAAGTTGTTTACTGTTCTAGGAATAGATGAGGGGAGAGAGGGAGAAAAATTTGGAATTCAAAACTTTGTAAAAATTGTCTTTGCATGTAATTGGAAAAAATAAAATATTATTTAAAAAAACAAAAGATTCCAAGTTTTTCTCTGGCTGAAGTAAAGTTGCTCCTTCCTCTGGGCTCATTTTCTAGTTTTTCAGTTTAGATCAGTCCTTTGGTAAAATACTGTTCTATGTCTTCCCCTTCCTTCTTCTTCACTGCTAAGGAAATATACTGAAGAAGAGAGAAAAAAAGATTCAGATCATATCCCCAAACAACTTCTTCCTCCTTTTCTCTAGAATATCTTTCCACAGCTTTCTCTCATGCCCTTGCAAACTGTATTTTGCTTACCTGGCTTTAGAACCTCCTGTTTAGCATTTCCCTTGTGACTCATGAGACCCTTCTTAGACCCTAGCTGGGGATATCCCTATTACAGAACCATTCCTGATCTATGGGCACCTGTCCAAGTGCCAACTTTTACCTGAAACTGTCCTGCCAATTTCCCAAGTAACCAAGAATTTAGGTTATGTTTCTCACCCAACCCTCTTGAGTCCTCAGTTCAGCCCCACAAGTATTCTGCAGGATGTCAGATACTGGACCCAGGTTCTGGACCTCGACTTTCCTGGTTTCTCTAATTCAGAGAGCTCTGTTTTTTGAGAGCAACATTCGTTTTTAGTATCTATTTTTTCCATGGCTCCTCTTTGGCTATTTTTCATACCACAGTTAAGCTTTTGAAAATGTTGCCCCTTTAAGAACTGCTTGGGTTGCGCCAACCTCAGCATCCTCAGCTGAGTTGGATTAAAAGGAGATTTGGTGCTTTTGCACATTCCTTGTGGGCTGCTGCCCCCTCTCCCTACCCAGACCTTTAGCTAGTCAGTGCTTGGACTCCATCTGCTGAGGTCAGCCTCAGCTGTGGAGTGGAGGGAAGGAAAGAAGACTTCCATTGCAGAAGACAGCAGCTATCTCCTGAATCTGACCCTCTGTCATCTCGGAGACCAAAGTGCAAGCCCAAAGGGCCTCAGGTTGACACAGGAGGCACCAAGAAAGCCATGAGGGGACACTGGCCATGAAAGACTATACAGATATTGCCCTCTGTGCTGAGACAGCAAAGTGGAGCAAGGTAGGGGGAGGCAATGATGACTCCTTAGCAAGAGACAAGTTTAAGTTTAAGTTCAAAGACTCATCTGATGGTGGGCAGTGCCCCAAAGGAAACTTGTGCCAAGCAGCAGTGAGTGATATTGTCTTGGAGACACTGGCCTAACTTTTTGGTGTTTGCTTCTCTCCTCTGCAGCCTGAATTCTATAATCCAGCTTTTGAGCTTGAGGCTGGGTTGCCCACCCTACCTCGAGCACATCGGGAAAATGGAAGCAGCCCTAGAGCTCACTGCCATGGTAACAATCTGGACCAGGGAGAGGGTGGGGAATGAGCAGCTGTGGCTTCCTGAAAAGAGCACTCAATTAGTGATTCAAGAGACTGCGGTTTAAAGACTGGCTCTATTATTTATTTATTACCTTACCATCTTGGGCATGTCACCTTGCTTCTCTGGGATTCAGTTTCCTCATCTGTAAAATGGAGAGGTTGGACTAGATGATTTATAGGATTTCTTTGGTCAGCCAGTGCCACGCCCTCATCTTATAGATGAAGAAACTGATGTCTAAGCAATTTAAATGACTTGACGATGGCCAGTGACAGAGGGAGTGAGCAACAAGGGCAGCACTTCAACATAGGTCCTCTAGCTCTTGACCCCGGGGCACTTTACACTGTCACCATCTCTTTCGGGTCTGCATCTTATACTCTTTTGATTCCATAACAAGAGGAGGGGAGTCCAGAGGAATTAGAGTAAGTTGGGGGATGGGAGGGTTAACAGTGTGAGTTAACCAGCAGAAGGGTCATGAGCCTAGATCAGTTGGTGTTATCTTCAGGCTTTGCCCACCCCTGACTTCCCCCCACAGGTGGTCTGGCCTGGAGGTACCTAACAGACTGTCAGTTCTCCTGGCTGTGTGCTGCTCTCCTCTCTACTCTGCTACTTTTGCTGCTGGGACTTCTCACCATCATTATCCTTGCCCGTGAGTGTCTTCAGCTAGAAAGCAAAATGATTGGACTAGGGGCTGGGAGGTGGGACCTTGAACTCGGAGCAGTCATAACCCCTCCCTTTGGACATTCTCCTTAGTACTACTATGGGATATTCACAATTCTCTGGGATTCCTCGGGAGTTCAGACCCCACCCCTCCACCTCCGAGGGTCACACCTTTTTCTATGACTTCCTATCTCCAGAGCTGAAGCCTACATCTCCACCTGGGGTACCTCCCAGTCTTCTGTCCCCTCAAGGGTTCAGTAATGTCACAGACATCATCAGCCCTGGTATCCAAGGAGAGCTGGCCATGGACCTTACCCCTGAGCCCAGTGAGTGCCTCAGGCATTTTTCTTCTTCTTTGCCCTATCCCCCCACCCCAATTCCAAGATCCCCCTGGAAGTCAGGCTGTTATGGGAAAGGTACAGTCTTTAGAGATGGGAGCCTTCAGGATGGGTCACTTGAAACAGAACAGAGCCCTCTAGAAAGAGACTCCAGAGTTACAGGCTCTTAGAGGCCATTTAATCCAACCCTTACTAAAAATAGAATTCTTTCACAACTAGTCACTTGGTTTCTGCTTGAAGCGCCAATCCCTAGTTGCTCACTACCCTGGAAGATGCCTTCTTGCATTTTCAAACAGCTCCAATTGTTAAAAAACATCCTTCTGTATTTTGAACTGAAATCTGCTTCCTTATTAATTCCCATCCATTGGTCTTAGTTTTGTCCTTGGGAAACTGTACAAAGTAAGTCTAACCCCACTTCCACATGATAATCCTGCCTAAAGTTAGAGCAGATGCCATCTTCCCCCTGTGTCCTCTGATGCCCATCTCTGACCCCCTGACCTCTCACCTGTGATTGTTGCCTTCTTCAGCCTGTGGGGGGCTCCTGCTTGGCCCAGAGGGCTCCTTTGCCTCTCCCAACTACCCGGACCCATACCCACCCAATGCCTACTGTGTGTGGCATATCCAGGTGGCACCTGAGCAGGTAGTACAACTCAAAATAGAGGCATTCAGCATGGATGATGTGGCTTCCTGCCTGTTTGATTGGCTAGAGATCTCCCTAGAGCCAGAAAAACAAGGGAGCCTGGGGAGTCCCATGGTCAGGTATATTCTCTCACCCTACCCTACCCTACCCTACCCTACCCCTCTCTAAACATTTCCTCTTCTGCTATAATTAGGCTGTGAGCTCCTTGAAAGCAGAGACTGTCTTTTCCTTTTTTTTGTAATCCCATACCTTAGTACAGTGCCTGACACTTAGTTGGAGTCATAAAACATGCTTGTTGACTCACTAATTCAATGTAGGGAACCAAGGAGCAGAGGGAGGGTAGATCCACCATGGGACCTAATGTTTCAAGGGTTGTTCAAACACCCGACAAGGAACAGAGAAATCTAAATTTGAGTCTTTTACCACTAGGCAGCTGTGACCCTCAGCAAGTTATTTAACCAACCCGAGGTTCAATTCCTCATTTGTAAGAAAAAAAAGTCTGTGCCTACCCTGCCTACCTTTCAAGTTTGTTAGTGACAAAAATGAGGGAAAAGTTATAAAAGTAATTTGAAAAAGAATAAAACACATAACCAGCACGAGATGTTGCTATATTTATTCATAGCAGTTTTTAGGGCCAAGGGAGTAGAGGACAGATCAGCATCTCTACCTTGGCCCTGCCTGCCCCTTTCTTCTCTCATGCTCCCATCTGGCTCATTACAGGGTCTGTGGGAAAGTGCCACCAGCCATACTCAACGCCAATGCCAGCCACCTCCGTGTAGTCTTTGTCTCTGATAATAGTGTGGGAGGGATTGGATTCCATGCCTGGTACCAGGCTGTGACCCCTCGAGAGGGTGAGTGCTTTCTCTTTACTCCATACAGTTTGTCAACAAAATGATTCCATTCCATTGGCAGGGCAAGCCCAGGTTGTTTGCCCCCAACCTTTTCCCTAATCATTAGTGGTATTAGCATTATCTATATTTGTGTTTTTTTCCCCTACTAGATTATAAATTCCATGAGGGCAGGGACTATGTCTTGTTAAACTTTGTAGCTCTTCTTACATCTAGCACAGTGGGCACTTAATAAATGTTTGAATATATGAGCTGGGATGACAGCAATAAAAAATTTCATGCGGAGTCCAGGGTGACAGATCAGTTTGATTCAGAGTAGCTAGAGAAAATTCATGAAGGAAGTGAGATTTGAGCTGGCCTTTGAAGGATGGTGAAAATTTAGATGGAGGAGTAGGCATTTCAGGCAAGGTATAGTCAAAGACAGGGGAGAGGAAGGAGTGATAGTCTCTGATCAAGGGATGTCCCTCTGGTAGGGGGATGCAATGAGGATGAGTTTTCATGTGACCATCTATTCTGCCTACTGTCTGATGCTGTATGTGATGGTTTCGCCAACTGCAAGGACTCCAGTGATGAGGCCAACTGCAGCAGCAAAAGCTCAGGTACCTCCAGCAGTGGGGAGGGAGAGAATAGACCTTGGAAGATCTTATCTCCGCTGAGCTCAGGTTTCTGATCCTTCACCACATTCCACTATCCTCTTCCACAAATACTCAGAGATGAGAGGAAATGGCAGCTCTCCCCCTCTCATCACTGGGGCCTCCCAGGCATTACCACCTCTTTGACTTGTATAGAAAATGAATGGTATCCCAAGGCAGACAGTAACAATACCTCATGCTCTCTCCCTCCCTTCTGCAGATTGTGGAGGGTCTCTGAATGGGCTCCATGGCACCTTTTCTACCCCAAACTACCCAAAGCCCTACCCTCATCAGCAGGTAAGTCTGGCACTAGATGCCAGAGGTGTGAATAGAAAAAAAGATCATATAACATCTGGATGGAAAATTAATTTTTTTTTCTTCCTGGGCACTAAGGGGGTTGAGGAGGTTTGAGAGATGATTCCTGCATCAGGTGGGAGGTTGACCTAGCCACCCTTCAAATTTCCTTTCAACTCTGGTTCTAAAGAAGTACTCCTATTGCTACGAATTCTAGATTAATACTAATGATACCTATGTTAAACCAAAACATGGGACTCTTAAACAGACTTTGCCTCTGACAAGGAAAGGCAAGGAACCAGTGTGCATGGTCCCTTGGCCTGGGATGCCACCTTGGTTGGTACCCCTAAGGTTGCCCAGTTTAGAGCCAAGGGGAAAATGCCCTTGATTTCAATGTCAGGAATTCCTTTGCACTTGGTACTTCTATGTATAGTACATAGGAGCATAGTAGACACTTCATAAGCTCATGAAATGGACTTAGTACCTCCTCCCTACAGTTTTGTCTCTGGCAGATCTCAGTACCCGCTGGACATGGCATTGAACTACGTTTTCACAACTTCAGCCTGGAGGCCCATCAAAATTGTGAATTTGACTATGTGGAAATCCATGAGAACATGGACACAGGAGCCCTCAACCTAGTGGGCAGGTAAAGGAAGAAGCCTAGGAGATAGGGTGGAGGCATGGGTCTGCTCTCAAAAACACCAACAAACATTAAGTGCCTACTGTGTGCCAAGAATTATGCGGAGGGGGGAAGAGGGGAGGGTTACTCATGGCCAAGAAGGGACCTGTGAGGTAGGAGGCAAGGACGTAGATCTTGGATCTTATAGTGCTCCCATGCTTCAAAATCTTCAACACCTATTTATTGTTTACATCGTGATCATTCCATTTCCCAGATGAGGAGGTTGAGGCAGAGAGAGGATAAATGACTTGCCAAGGTCACAAAGCTAGGTAACTGAGGCCCCATGTGAAGTTTTCCTGGCACCAGGTCCCATGCTTTACCCATGGTGCCCCTTAGTTTCCCCACAGGTTCTTGTTGTTGTTTCGTTGTTTCGGTTATATCCAACTCTTGGTGACCCCATAGTAAAGAGTAAATAGCTATTAAAAACACACAAGATGGTATTAGATATTGTGGATCTGTATGAGGTGCTGGGGATACAGACCCCAAAGTGAAATGATTCATGCTCACATTTCATCATAGGAAAACACATGAACATACACAACAATTACTGTAGTGCAGTTCTGGACAAATGCAGACCCCATCGATTTGCTAAAATGGCCTCATCCGCATCAGAACTCAACTGGAAATAATAATAATTATGATACCAATAGCTAGCATTCTGTAGTGCTTTAAAATCTGCAAAGCAATTCACATATGCCATGTCCTTTGGTCCTCACAAACGTTTGTGAAGTGGGCACTATTATTATCCCCATTTTACAGATGACAAAATTGAGGTTCACAGAAGTTAAGGGACATACTCGGGGTCACACAACCAGTAAGTGTAAGAGGCAGGGTTTGAACTCAGTTCTTCCTGATTCCAAATCTAGTACTTCATCTGCTGTGCTGCTCAGTTGCTTACACATAAGTATATACAGAAAGCATGGGAGGTACCAGCAGCTAGGATAGGATGTTGAAAGGTATACTATAGGAGCTCAGCTTACCTTTAATGGAAAGGAGGGATTCTAAGGAGAGGAGAGACAGAGGGTGGGCATTTCAGTCTTTGCAAGTGGAGATGGGATGGGATGGCACACGTGAGAATCAATAAGAAGACCAGCATGCAATGGGGTGGGGAGGGGTCATAAATGAAATAAACCTGACAATACAGGTTTGGGCTAAGCCATGAAGGTCTTGAGGTACCAAAGAGAGGATCCTTGTGTTTGATCCCAGAAGTAATAGGGAGCCATTCTGCATCCAGAAACTTCGGAATCCCCCTTCACTCTTGGGTACCATCTACTCTGAACAGGTTCTGTGGTACCAAGCTGCCTCCGCCCCTCATTTCCTCACACCATGAATTGACTGTAGTGTTTGTGACGGATTACCAGATCAACAGCATGGGATTCTCTGCAACCTACCAGGCCCTCAACACTACTGACGGTAGGTGTCACTGCACAGGAGAAATGGGAGAGTGAAGTGGGCAGAGATTAATGCTCCAGTAGGGATGGGAGGAAGGTCTGTGCCCTGGCTGTGGGAGAAGGGTAGAGATCAGGGAAGTGTGTTCAAGGTTTCTGCCTTCCATTGTGTTCTCCCCTACAGATCCCTGTGGGCTTGGGGCATTCTCCTGCCAGGATGGAAGGTGCAAAGACCTTCACTGGATGTGTGACAGCTGGAGGAACTGCAGTGATGACAAATTCAACTGCAGCAGCCCCACCCGCCCAGCCTTTGGTGAGGATGTTGGTGGGACTGCCTGCTTACCTCAGACCCACAGGGCCCAGGAGAAGTTGAGAAGCTCCAACAAGTGGGGGATTGCTGGGACGATGGCCCAAAGTGCCAGAAGGTCAGGGCCATTGTGCCCAAGGTGATACCCGGAACAACAGAGTGATGTTAAGCTGGTACCCATTTGATCCTCACTCCTCTGCAGAAACAGCCTGTGAACCTATTCGGGTGGAAATGTGTCAAGGCCTCAGCTACAACACCACAGCTTTCCCCAATACTTTGATGACCCTGGATAGTCAACAGGAAGTTGAAGAGATGCTGAAAGGATACAAGGTGTCAAAGAGAAAGTCTGGGGAGAGTGGGTAGGGAGGGGGAAGCTAGAATAGGACAAGAAGAATTGCAGTGAGCTGGGAATGACGGGGCAGGAAGCAGTTCTGAATAGATATTTCCTAGGCTGGATTGGGGAGAATGGTGAGGAGCTGGCAGTGAGACGCTCAACCTCGATAACTTCCCTTGCTTTACAATCTACAGACCCTGACAGACCTACCCTGTTACCAGCCTTTCCGAAGACTTCTATGTGGGCTGCTCCTGCCTTACTGTACCCCCTCGGAAGGGATCCTCCCACCCTGTCGCCCTGTCTGCCTGGAAGCTGAGCACCACTGCCAGCCTGATCTGGAGCCACTGGGCGTCTCCTGGTCCTTCAACTGTAAAAGCCTGCCTGATGCCTCTGACCCGGCAGGGTGCACCTGGCCCTGAGCCAGGGAGAAGGCCTCCCCCCATCCTCCGCCACACTTTGACATCTTATCTCCACCATTATCAAGTCTGGGAACCCCAATTATCTGTCCATGCCAAGCCCTTCAAAAGCTAAGGGACAGGGGAATGCTGGACTGTCTTCTTTGCCTCTTAATCCTCCTGCCCTCACAATGGCTTCTCTCCTGCTACTCCACCTTCTTTTCCTAGGTTTTCCCTCCCCCAGCTATTCGATTCCTCTTCCCTCATTGTGTCTGTTTCCCTCTGTTGTTATTCTGTTTTTCCTCTTTTGGCCTTTTTCTATTTCTGGTCCCTCGATATCTCCTGACTCAGATTCTTCCTCCACATCTCTGCCTTCCCAGCCTCCTCCTGGTTTCTCTCTGTTGCTCCATCTTTCTGTCACAAAACTGATTAAGCGCCTACTATGTGTGTGCTCTGGGCTAGCCGCTGGGTCTTGGCCCAGTGATACGTTAGGCTCCATTTCTCTCCTTTCCTCTCTGCTTTCTTTGACCCTCCACCTCCGTGTGTGTGTGTGTGTGTCTTGTCTCTCTGTCTCTGTCTTTCTCTGTCTCTTTCTCTCTCTCTCTCTCTCTCCCTCTCTCTCTCTCCCTCTCTCTCTCTCCCCCTCTCTCTCTCCCTCTCCCTCTCCCCTCTCTCTCTCTCTCTCTCTCTCTCTCTCTCTCTCTCTCTCTCTCTCTCTCTCTCTCCTCTCTCCCCCTCTCTCTCCCTCCCTCTCTCTCTCTCTCTCCCTCCCTCCCTCCCCATGTCTCCTTTCCTCCTCTGCTCTCCGCCTCCCCCCGCCCAACTCCCGCCCCTCAATCCCCTGGCCTGGTGCCCTGGAGACACAGTTATTTCCCGGCCAGTCACTCTTGGCTGTCTGGATTGCTGGTTTCCTCTCCGAGTTTGGGAGGAGCAGCTGGGACAAGGGGTACAGGAGCCGGTGACTGGGAAGGGAGAAGGGGGCTTTGGGGTGTGGAGAACACAGAGTGGGGAGAATAGGCGAGGTTTTGTGGGTCAAGAGAGGCCAGCATTTCGTAGGAGGCGGCGGAGAGAGCCAGCCTGTTGATTCAGGGGCAGAGAGAGGGGTGAGTCAAGGCAGAGGGTGGAGGTGGGACCCCAGGGAATAATAAAGGAGGGATCAGAGGTATCTAGGGATGGGGAGGGGGCTATGGTTGAGATAGGATTGGGCCGGGAGGGAAACAGCCTGGAAGAGAAGGGGAAATACGGACCAGAGGGGAGATTCAGCAAAAAGAGGGGAAGCTATGTTCTGCTTTCCCCTCCTTTGTCTTGGCTGGGCTCTGGGATCTCCAGGGTCCTGGAGAAGAATTCTCCCCATAGTCCCAGGATAGCTCTCATCCCTCTCGGTTGTCACCTGAAATGCTAGGATGGGGAGAGAAGAGAGGCAGGACCCCACATCAGGGGTCCTGACTCCCAGCCTGCCCCTATCCCCCCTCCCCGCAGGCTGCGGGACCCAGCAGCCCCTCCTATAGGAGGGACCCAGCCGTCCCGGCGCCCAGCGCCAGCGCCATGAGGCCGCTCCTGCCCCTTCTGCTGCTGGCCCTGGTGGCCGGCTCACCCCCACTGGAGGACAACAAGATCCCCAACCTATGTTCCGGGCATCCTGGCGTCCCGGGTACCCCCGGGCATCACGGCAACCAAGGCCTGCCTGGCCGCGATGGCCGAGATGGGCGAGATGGGGCGCCTGGGACTCCGGGCGAGAAGGGTGCCGGCGGGCACCCGGGTAAGACTTCACCCCATCCCCCTTCCCCTTCCTTCTTCTCGTATGTTCATCCCCAATGATTCACTCATTCCCAGCTTCTTCCTTCCCTAGGACATCCTCTCTCCCTACTCACTAACTTAACTGGCCCCAGCACAGCCCTGGGAGAATTAGTGTTGGTCTCTGTATCCCTTGCTACGCTAGAGGGCGCAGGAATTCCTTAGCGTAACTGGATTTTCTTTGGGACCTACCCGCATTGTTCAACCCTGCCCAACGTATCCCTTAAGCTCCACTAGCTATGATGGGACTTGGACCCACTTGGAAGCCAACCTATAGGTGAAAAAGAAATTGACTGAAGAAATATGGTATAGGGAGGGAAAAGAGGAAAGATGGGGGGAGACCTGTTCCCACAGATTCACAGATATAAAATAGAAAGCAGGGAAGGATCTTAGAAATCATTTGACCCAATACTCTCTCCTGTCATCTTTTTACATAGGGGGAAACAGGCTCAGCAGGCACAGTTGATTCATTTTTTGAGGCCTCGGTCTCCTCTTCTGTAAAATTAGGATTGGACTAGATAATCCCTAAATCTTACATTTCCACACCCTGTGTGGCATGTCAAACTCAAGTAATTAGAAGAGGTAGAATTTGAACTCAGGTCTTCATTGCCCTTTCCATAACAACACACCTCCTATTCCATCTCAACCACATTTCCTGAGGGAACCAACCATGCCTGGTGAGGGATGGAGGATATGGGTAGAATTTTCGAAGGTCCCTCTGCCTCCACAGCTGTAACTACCATGCCTGCTCCTAACACTGTCCCTTACCCCCACAGGGCTGCCTGGGCCTCGGGGGGACCCGGGGCCGCCAGGAGAGTCAGGGCCAATGGGAGCAGCGGGGCCAGCGGGTGAGTGTGCAGTGCCTCCCCGGTCAGCCTTCAGTGCAAAACGCTCAGAAAGCCGGGTGCCTCCACCTGCTGACACACCCTTGCCATTCGACCGGGTGCTGGTGAACGAGCAGGGGCACTATGATCCTACCACGGGCAAGTTTACCTGTCAGGTGCCTGGTCTCTACTACTTTGCCGTCCACGCCACTGTCTACCGCACTAGTTTGCAGTTCGACCTTGTGAAGAATGGCGAGTCCGTGGCTTCCTTCTTCCAGTTCTTTGGGGGGTGGCCAAAGCCAGCCTCACTATCTGGGGGAGCCCTAGTAAGACTGGAGCCTGAGGACCAAGTCTGGGTACAAGTGGGTGTGGGTGACTACATTGGCATCTATGCCAGTGTCAAGACAGACAGTACCTTCTCCGGCTTCCTAGTTTACTCGGACTGGCACAGTTCCCCTGTCTTTGCCTGATGCTTCCCACTCTCCAGGAAGGTTGCTCACTTCTTCCTTCCTGGGATGCTACACCCTCTTTTCTAAGAAGGGTGTCACTGCCCCAGCTGCATCTGCTCTGAGGAGGGCTGGCTCCCCCTTCGTGTGGGTGAGTAGGGAGATGGGGGCATCTCAGTCTTACAGTTGATAGCAACAGGAGGGCATTATTGCCAGGGAAGTGTGCCCACTGAAGGTAGACTAGGGAAGCAGCCAGATTTTTACCCAAGAGAAAGGCATATGACGTGCTTCTGGCAATCATGCCCCATGGGCACAGGTGTTTTGATTCCCCAGTCTTCAGGGCCCAAAGCCCCAGTGGTAATGGTGGTGGTGGTGGTGGGAGACTCTCACCCTTTCCCCTCTGGGGCCCTTCCCTCTGTATTCCCTAATCCTAGGAACAGGGTCTTGTGCTTAGACATCACTCAATAAATCTACAAAAATCTTCTTGGTTCCAGCCTCTAATTATCTGGGGAGTTCAGTTATTTTTAAGTCATGTCCAGTTCTTGGTGATCCCATTTGGGGTTATCTTGATACTGGAGTGGTTTGCCATTTCCTTCTCCAGTTCATTTACAGTTGAGGAACTGAGGCAAATAGTGTTAAGTGACTTGCCCAGGATTCCACAGCTAGTATAGTGTCTGAAGCCATATTTGAACTCAGAAACATGAGTCTTCCTGATTCCAGGTTTAGTACTCTATCCACTGCGCCTCCTAGCTGCCCATTTGGGAAGTAAGGATACCATAACAGTTGAATGGCAGTGGGAGTCAAACCAAAGAAAGGGAGTTGGGATGGGATGGAATGAAAAGCTTTTAATTTACTTCAGAGCATATGATGTAAAATTTAGGAGTATAATTAGCCAAAAGGCATTTATTAAATGTTTTCGGTGGGCAGGCACTTTGCTAGGCACTGAGGATACAAAGGCAAAAAGTCTTCACCTTCAAGGAGCTTGAAGACATGTAAATAACTAGGTACATAAAAGAAACACACAGAGTAGATGGGAGGTAATCTCAAAAGGGAAAGCATGAGGGAAGGAACTTGGAAAGGCCTCCTGTAGAACGTGGCATCTGAGCTAAGATTTGGGGGGGATGGGCAGAAAGCATCATAGGTATGGGATGTCATATGGGAGGTAGAGCAAGGTCAGTGTAGCTGAAGCATAGACGTGGAAGGATGTAAGAGCTTTAAATGCCAAAGAATATATTTGATCCTGGAGGTAATATGGAGAGCCACTGGAGCATGAGTGGATGAGGGGCAGGGACAGGGTAAGATCTGTTCTAAGAAAATCACTTTAGCATGTGAGTGGAGGATTGACTGGCGTGCGGAGATACATAAGGCAGGTAGACCAACCAGAAGACCATTGCAATAGTCCAGAGGAGAGGTGATAAGGAAGTATCTCTGTGAGCTCAGAGAAGAGGACATATATAGAAATAAGGCCTGGATCAATGAGAGTACCACTTCCTCTCCATCTTCTACCTTTATGAAAATACAATTTTGGAACTAGAACATAATGAGAATTCCCATTCCCCATTGCTCATGGGTGGTTAGGGAATTTTCATCCTTCTGGACAGCTTACCCAGTTTTGTACCATGCTATGGTGAGGAATGGGGTATTTCTCCCATTCAAACTGAGTTGATGAGAGAACCCAAAGAAAACGGTAAAGGGCAATAAGGTCCTGAACTTGAAAAACAGCATGGTATAGGGACTAGGTTATTGAGACTGAAAGACCTCACCTCAATGACCAGAGGCAGGACTATTTCCTCTTCTGTAAAACAGGGATGATGTAGGGATAGCTCCTACTCACAGGACTGTTGTGAGGATTAAGAGAGAAATGTAAAGCATGTAAACGCTATTCAGATACGGGCTATTAATACTGGTTACGGAAATATTGTACCAATTGCCTCCTGGATGAGACAGCACTAGCCAACAGCCACAGGGACCCAGGGTCTGCTCCTAGATCAGAGACAGAGACATTATCTGGCCTCACCACCCAAGTTAGATCCTAGAGTGTGTTTCAGATGGATGGGGAAATAGTGCAAGTGCCATAGAGCAAAATGAGTCATGAATTTGAATACAGACAGCAAAGTCCTTCAGTACAGTGGTCTGAGCTCTTCCACCAGTGATGGCCTCATTCTGGTATTCCCAGGTTATCTATCTTCTGACATTAGGGTGGAATGGTATTATAATCCACCCATACTCCCACTCAACTGCTGCTAGCCCCAAATACAAACACCTCCTCAGCATTCTGGTTTGGGCACAAAGCCCAGCAGCCCAGAAGCTGAAAGGGTTTAAAAAAGGGTCTTTGCTTCACACTCAGGAAGTTTATCTATTGCCATAAATATTTATCCCAATTAAACAAACAAGGGAACTCAGCATTCCTCCTGCCCACACCCTCACCCCCACTTCCTCTTCCCCAGACTCCTTCAGCTCATCTCTACTCTGAAATTTGGTTCAAGAAGAGACTCTTAACTTCAATCTTGGATGTCCACTGAGGGGAGGGTTCCTTCCCCACCCCACCTCCAAGTTGGAAGCCTATTGCTGGGTGGACTGGAACCACAGTCTGTATCTTGGGAATAATCACACAAACCCTCAAGCCCAGAGATAGTCTTTTTCTCCTCTACTCCCCTTCATCACAGCCATCTACCTTTTCACTAATTAACAGTGCCTTAAACCCACTTCCTCTCAGCCTCCTCTAGACTCTGGGAGGAAGGGTCTAAAAAGAAAATTGAGGTCAAGACAGATCTCTGGTTTTCCAGAGATACCCAGAGTTCCTTTCCTTCTCCTACTTCCAGCCCAGAGGAGTAGCTCCAGGTCAACAGGACATAAGATGAGCAACAATTCCCCTAAAAACCTAGGAAGTAAGGAGAGCAATCTTCAAAACTTCTGGGAGGAAGTGGGATAAGAGACTGGGGCAAAAAGAGATCTTGAACTTCTATTCCTTGTGAAGTTTATTCTAAGCAAGGTGAAACTTTCCAAAGTTCCTGAGGAGATAGGAGCTTTTGTGGGAACAAGGAACAGATGCCACAAATGCCATGTCAGACATGAGGTCTGAAGGTGAGGAGAAAAGGAAAAGTTAATCTAAGCCAAATTTCCCATTGGCCACCCTCTTCCAGCTCTAGGAGAAAAGTGCCAAAGATGGAAGTTTTCAGTGCCAACAGGGACATCTTCACAGTCCTAGCCACACACAAAAGCAGAGGGCTGTGGAACAGACTTTTATTCAGGAATAAACTTTAACAGTGTAAATGTTCAGGAATATGCTATCAGCCCCTCCCTCCTGAAGTGCCTGGACCCAGAATTCATGTGGAATGTGGAACCTGTGCTCCCCAGAAAGGGGAGAGAGGACTGGTGGGAATATCATTTTCACACATGGAGTTATGGCGATGGGGATATAGGAGCTCTGACTGCTTTCTTCTGGACTCCCAATGGAGATAGGATGCAAGAGAAACCAAAAGACAAACACTGAAAGAATCTAAGATCATCCTCAGACTCTTTCTTCCCCAGGGGAGCATTAGCCCCAAGTTAGTTTTTGGGTATCAAAGAGGTCATACTGAGAGAGCAGGGGCAAAGACCCCCACATCTCCCTACCCCTGGATCCCCAAGAAGGCAGGAAATGGGCTGATAGCATAGATCAAAGATCTACAAAAGTCAAAGATCTTCAGCTGCCAAATAAGTAGCAGGTAGATCTGCTCTGGCGGGAAGGGCTTGGTACGGGAGTAAGATGGGCCAAGATAATAGGCCCTAAAAAGGAAAACCAGAAGCAAGGTCAGGGCTTCTTTGGCCCAACACAAAGCCTGGCATCTGGGCAGGAGCCCAAAGGGTTGTAGCCTCAGGGGCACTTGCATAGGTGATACAGATGCTCCAGTCCTTACCACCCCTAAAATTTCCTGGTCCTACAAGGCATAAAGAAACTGTCATCACCTTTCCCCCTTCCCCCTCTTCTTTCTGACCTAGCTGAAATCTCCCCACTTCTCTGTTGCCTTAACCCTTAGAAGGTGAAGAAAGGGGAATCTTTGTGTCCTTATGGCTTCAAAGGCTTGGAATGTGAGTCCAGATGGCCTCTGGATCAGTAGGATTACAGGGGCACCCACCTGCTCAGTGGGCAGTGGGAAAGGCAGGATGAATCCCCAAAGGAAAAAAAAATATGGTGAGGGGAGTTGGGGTGGGCGCAGAGCCCTCAGAGGTAGACATTGAGGGTCTGCAGGATACCCTGGCGACACAGTGGGCAATTTCGCTGATAGACTGGCTGACGTAGCAGAATCTCGGTGCAGGCTTGGCACAGGCAGAGGTGCCGACATGGTAGCAAAAGAACAGTTTTGCTTTGGTCCTGACAGATGACACATTTCTTCCTTTCCTCTTGTTCCTTCAGCAGTTGCCATGGGTCATGCCAGGTAGTGGCTCCTCCTCATTGAGTCTTTCCCGGCCCCTAACAGGTCCTACTCGAGCTGCCCCTGTCCCTTCCTCCGGCCGAAACGGAAGCCTGGGCACCGAGTCAGGAGGCTGCTCATGTCCCCGGATTCTGGCAGGTGGCCCCCTCCTTGGCCCACCCTGGGGGGCCCCAGGGGCTGCTCCTCCTCCTCCTCCTCCACCACCAATGGGCCAGCTTGCCAGTTGCAGACTCCTGCTCCGTACCCAGCGCCAAGACTCTGAACCTAGTGCCAAGCGAGAGAGTCGTACCACATCCCTACGGAGTCGGTGGTAAGAAGGCAGAGCATGAAGCTGTTCAGTCGCCCGGACTGCCAGTCTTATGGCAAGATCAGGGTGCAGGATGGTTATCGTCATTGCCAACACCACCACCAGCAACACCAAGCCTGAGAGATTAGCTAACATGAAACTGGCTAGAAGACGGGTGCCAGAGGCTAATAACTCCAGCACCAACTGGCAAGGTGTCCAGAGGAGAATTGCCATGGCAACAGCACTGCTGGAAAGGTGGGCAAAGAAGGCTCCTAATACATCAGTTACCCTCCACAGCGGCCCCATCACCGAGTCCCAGAGGGCCAGTCCGAGGGCAAAGAGGTTCTGGGTCCCAATGAGGCAGATGTTGACCAGGCTGTTGACCACGTAGGCCGCCAAGCTCATGGCGATGGCGCACACATCACAGGCCTGGCGCAGCAGAGCATGGCTGGATGAGACCACGCTCAGGACCCCGCGGTGGACCAGCTCCCTGCCCCTGGTGGCCACGCGCAAGGCCAGGTGGCCCACCACAGTCAGGCTCTCCAGGCCCGAGCAGCAGCCCCGCAGCAGGGCGCCCACCGCCTGCAGGACCCCGAGGAGCAGGCGGGCCAGGCCTTCCATGACGGCGGCCACCGAGAGCAGCGCCCCACGGCCCAGGTGCAGGAGGCCTGTCAGGACACTGTGAGGGAGGTTGTAGACGAAGGTCACCATCCAGGTCAGCGCGGCCAGCAGCGAGGACACGAGCAGGAAGTTGAGGTCCAGCAAGAAGTTGAGCACGTCCAAGGCCAGGCCGATCCCGTTCAACACCAGGTAAAGGGCCTCCATGGCCGGCGGGGACGCCCCCACGGTCAGCTGCTGGGCCCTACGGCAGGGTCGTGACTGAGGAGAGCACGAGTCACAGGACCAGCAAGACACCCAAACACAGGCTGGGGTGAGGGCCGAGCCCGGGCCGGGCCGGGGCCCGAAGCCGTTCGACGTGAGGGAAGGCGTGGGGGGAGGGAGGGTCCCGGCCCCGAGACTGGGACGGGATGGGGAGCCGCGTGTGAGGATGCCGCAAGGAGGCTCCTGTCCCCGCCCGGCCCCCTTCCTCCGGGATCGCGACCTCGCGGGAGGCGGGGGGGGGGGGGGGGGCGGGAGGGAGGGGTGCGGGAGGCCAGGCGCCCCGCTCTCAAGCACCCCCGGCCGCTGCCACAGCGGCCCCCTCTCCGCTGGACGCCGCCATCTTGCGCGCGGGGGAGGGGCTGAAGGCGTGAAACGAAGGTCACAGGAAAAAAAAACCGGCGAATCGGGGCGGCCCAATCACCGGGGCTACCGAGAATTGATTGGCTTATTTGAACGGCGCCCGGCCGTGTTTACATTCCAAAGGACGAGGCTGGGTCAAGACGAGGCTAGCTCCACCCCCTCCTAAAAATGATTGGTTAAACCACCAAGAGGGCGGGCAGTTCGGTAGGGACTTCCTACAGAGGCCCAGATTCAGGTTTTAAAGGGAAGGGAGCAAGCGTGCGATCACTGCGCTACGGAGTGTGCCCGCCCTCCACGCGCTGTGTCCCTGAAATGACGGTAAGTCTTCTGTCCACCCAAAACCGCCACCTTCTTGTCGCGGTGTTCCTGTCTCCCTCTGCTGTCCGAGTGTGTCCCCTCTCTCTTCGTCCCGAAGTGCTCCCTCTCACGAAGACTTTTTCTGCATCTCTTTATTTACATGGCAGTGCGGTTTAGTGCCCACTTATTGTAAACCGGGATTAGTCACCCCGGCACCTCGCCCGGTTTCTGCCACAGGGTCGGCTCGTAATAGATGCTCGTTTAAAACTGACTTTTGTATTAATGGGGTTACGTTCATTATTTCCCTGCTTTTGAACCCATTCCTGGTAGCCGCTTGGTCATATGAATTCATACTGGTAGGGTTGGGGGGATATATATATATATATATATATATATATGTATGTATGTATGTATGTATGTATGTATGTATGTATATATAATTTTTTGCAATAATTGTTAATATGACGACATCTCCAAATGATTCGTGATGGAAAATGCTATCCACATCCAGAAAAAAATTATGGAGTCTAAATGCTGATGGAAGCGTACTATTTGCTTGCTGTCTTTTTTGTTTGTAATTTCTCCTGGTTTCTCCCATTGATTATAATTCTTCTTAACAGTATGATTGATGTGAAAATGTTTAATGTGAATATATATGTAGAGCCTTATCAAATTGCACGTGATCTTGGGGTGTGGGAGGGAAAGGATGGAGAGAATATTTGGAACTCAAAATCTTATGGAAGTGAATGGTGAAAACGAAAAATAAATAAATATTTTAAAATGTCACTTTGAAAAAATAATTGTTCGTTTTTTTAGTCAATTTTGATCAGTACCATGTTCCAGCTCTGCATCTCTGTCTTCCCCCACCTTCTGTGTCCCTCCATCTTCTACCACCATCCACGATGTTTTCCATTAATTCTAGCATCTTTTTGACTTATCCATCGTAGTCTTTCTTGACCAGAGTAAAATCACACCAGGTAGGTTTAAAATTGGGTCAGCATTCTTTGCAAAAAAAGACTTCTGGCATCTCCTTTGCAAGTTGCAGTGTTCAGAAGTCCAGCTGCTTTTTTTTAACTTGTAAATTGGAAGGAATAGGTAGATTTCCAAATACCTGTCCATCGATCAATAAACATTTTTATGTTATATGCCTATGTGACAGGAATTGTGTTGGAAATACAAAAAGAAGTCAATGAGAGTACCTGCCTTGAAAGAGCTTATAATCTAATGGGGAAGATAACATAATAAATATATGTAAAGCAAACGATAAACAAGATAAATTGGAAATAATTAAAAGAGGGAAAGCACTGGAATTAAGAGGGGTAGGGAAAGCTTCCTGTATAAGGTGGGATTTAGTTAGGG
The DNA here is from genome assembly GCA_023548195.1 of Bettongia penicillata ogilbyi. Lineage (NCBI taxonomy): Eukaryota > Metazoa > Chordata > Mammalia > Diprotodontia > Potoroidae > Bettongia > Bettongia penicillata. The sequence continues at coordinate 3,996,871 of JAJHZJ010000311.1, forward strand.
AGGTCAGTAGTCTGATTAGAGAAGGAGAGGTTCCAGACATGAGAGACAGAGAAAATGACTGGAAATGAGAGATAGAGTATCTTGTTCATGGAACAGCCAGGAGATCATAGTCACTGGATAGAGAAGTACATTAGGTAAGGTATAAGAATGTAGGAGGGAGCTAAGTTATGAAGGGACTTTGAATGTCAAACAGAGGATTTTCTGTTTGCTCCTGGAGAAAATAGGAAGCCACTGGAGTTTATGGAGTGGGGCCTGAGGGTGTGTGATGTGATCAAACCTGCATTTTAAGAATCATTTCAGTGCTCTCACCTACTTGATGAAACCTCAGCTTGTTTTACTCCCTGTTGTTAGTCATTCTTTCTCAAAGAGGACCATGACATCAAGAAGGTGATGCCAGGACTTGCAAATGAATTGATTTTAAGTGAGGCAAGACTGTGCAAAATTACCAGCCTCACTTCCTCCTCCAGAGCCATCAGGGTTCAGTGGTGAGACATAGATCAGGACTACTGGAGAGGGCCCCCTTTGTTGCCCATTCTTTTGTCTTATCCCCAAATCAATCCCATGTTCTTTAGTCTCCTCTATTACTGTGTTCCTCAGTCTCCAACTCTGTTTCTCAGCCTCCCTTCCTGAATTCCAAGTCCCTCAGTCTCCCCCCCATATCTATGTATTTCACTCTCCCCCAGTTATTATTATGCTGTATCATTTAATAACTAATATTACTCTGTGGTTGTTGTGTGTTCATTATTTTAGAGTCAAGTTTCAATGTGTCCAACTAGGACTGATCAGACCAATGTGAGCTTCGAATGCTCTAGCACAGATCAGGCACAGAGAATCCATGTGAACATTTGTATTCTCTAAATTTGTGCACCTCCAGTTTCCTTTGAGCTGTTTCAATTCTCCTTTGCTCATAGAGCACAGCACCTTCTCTGATGTGGGCACGCCATGCTGACTGGTCCTGTGCCAGTATCTCCCATGTCACACAATCATTTCCAGAGTTTTTAAGAGAGACCTTGAGAGTGTCTTTGCATTGATTCTTTTGACCACCATGTGAGTGCTTGCCCTGTGTGAGTTCTCCATAAAACTTTTTGCAAGTGTATGTTTGGCATTTGAACAACATGGCAAGTCCATCAGAGTTGCCCTCTCTGAAGCAGAGTTTGAATGCTTGGCAATTTATTTGGAGAAAGGACCTCAGTGTCTGCTACTTTATCCTGCCAGGTGATCTTCAGAATCTTCCTAAGACAGTTCAAATGGAAGTGATTCCATTTCCTGTCATGGCACTGGTATACTCTCCGGATTTCACAGGCATACAACAATGAGGTCAGCACAATGGCTCTGTAGATCTTCAGTTTAGTAGTCAGTCTAATACCTCTTCTCTCCTACACTTTCCTTTCGGAGCCTCCCAAACACTGAGCTAGCTCTAGCAATGCATGTGTCAACTCCAGTACATCCCTGGAAAGTACACTGCCAAGGTGATTGAGCTTATCCACAGCATTCAAAACTTCTTCATTTGCTGTAACTGGGGGATTTCTGGTTCCGGAAACCAAGATAGCAGAGTGATCAGTAATTGCTATCTTCCTCCCCCTGTTAACCTTAAAGAGCCTGGAGAATATCTCCCTGGGAAAAACCCTGGAAGAGTGGGAGCAGCAGAAGGGACTTTTAGCCCATGAGGCTAAAAAGTTTGCTAAGGAGGGTTCCTCTTGCTGTGGCTGAAGGGGACCAGTGCAGGATCAGAGCTGTTCCAGACAGCCCCACCTTCACAAACTGGGAGAAGATCCTGAGCCCCAGGGGGGCAAAGGCAGCAACTGCCAGCACCAGGACCCCAGGCATGCCTCAGCAACCCAGAGGAATCAGGAAGACACTAGCACAGATGGGATCACCAACCGCTGAGCTTGCCTGTGCTCTAGCTCAGCAGAGGAGACCTCCTGTGGCCAAACCACCCCTCTCCCACACTTAACAAGCTAGCTCCAGGGTAACTGCAAAAAGAAACCCAGGGAAACCCAAAAAGACCTCACCTGGCCACTGCTTTCCAACACCAGCCAGCTCAGCACCACATAAGCTGCAGCATTTTAGCTTCTAGCTGAAAGAACCAGAGGCTGCAACACACAAAAGCCTCAAGTTTTAGGCACAAGAACTAGGAGACAGCTCCCTGTCCCCAGATACAGAAATCTACTTTAAAAGCCAGACACAGGGTTATCATGAGTAAGAAGCAAAGCAGAAAAGACCATAAAATCTTTCTATGGGCACAAGGACCAAAACACAAATACCAAAGAGGTCAGCATTGAGACTGTACTCCCATCTGAAATTTCAGAAGGGAATATGAACTGGTCTGAAGCACAAAGAGCCTTCTTGGAAGAGCTCAGGAAGGATTTTAAAACTCAAATTAGAGAAATAGAAGAAAAACTGATCAATGACTTAAAAAATATGAAAAAAGAAATCACAGGAAAATTTAAGACAGTTGGACAAATGGAAAAGGAAGTACAAAACCTAACTGGAGAAGATAATTCCTTAAAAGGAATAATTGGACAGATGGAAAAGGAGATGCAAAAGTTAACTGAAGAAAACAGTTTGGACCCCTTTTTCCAATTGAGTTAGCCTCTTTTTAAAGCTGTTATTTTCCTCAGCATTTTCTTGGTTCTCCTTTAGTAAGCTGCTAACTTGTCTTTTTAAGGGTCTTCTATTGCCTGAGTTCAATTTAAGTTCCCTTTGGAGGCCCTGGAGGCAGAGGCCTTGACTTCTTCTGACAGTATGCCTTGTTCTTCCTTATCTGAAAGGATTGGGGGAGATCTGTTGGGGATCTGTTCCCCAAGAAAGTAACCTTCCATGGTCTTATTTTTTTTTCCCTTTTTTGGGCATTTTCCCAACCAGTTACTTGACTTCTGAGTTTCCTCTCCACAACCACCTCACCTCCAGTTCCACCAAGCCAGCACTGGGGGCTGAGATTCAGATGAACTGCTCCAAAGTCTCAGGGGTTTTAGGCGGGGGCAGGGCTGCTATTCAGTGTGAGATTAAGATCAGCTACTCAAGAGGGGCAGGGCCACCACACAGGATTCAGTTCCCTCAGGGGGTTTGCAATGAGACCTTCGACAATGGATGAGGGGTACTGCCTGCTTTGGGAGCCCTGTCTGCTGCTGCTTCTACTGCTGCCTCCTGAGAAGGTCTGAGTTATGGGGACACCCTGCTCCCTTCTCGACCAGCTGAAAAGACCCTGTCACTGACCTTTGGTGCCTGTGGGTTGAGGGATCTGCGGTGCCACTGGAGATTCTGTCCCTGAAGCCTTCTCGGATGTACTTCTTTCGGTGCCCTGTGACCAAGGCAGGGCTGGGCTCTGCTCCACATCCAGTGCACGACAGACCTTTCCTGTAAGTCTTTCAGGTTTCTCTAGGATAGCAATCTCCTCCACTCCGTTGTTCTGTGGCTTCTGCTGCTCTAGAATTTGTTGAAAGTTCTTCTTCACAGGTATTTTATGGGCCGTGCGGTAAGAGCTAGCATATGTACATCTTTTTTCTCCACCATCTTGGCTCCCTCCCCTCTGAAGAAAACAATTTGATAAAAAAATAGAATTGGGCAAGTAGAAGCTAATGAATCTATGAGACATCAAGAATCAGCCAAACAGAATCTAAAGAATGAAAAGATAGAAGAAAATGTAAAATATGTAATTGGAAAAACAACTGGAAAATAGATCCAGGAGAGAAAATCTAAGGATTATTAGTCTACCAGCCATGATGAAAAAAAGAGCCTGGACAATATCATCCAAGAAATCATCAAGGAAATTGCCCAGAAGTCCTAGACCCAGAGGGCAAAATAGTCATCGAAAGAATCCACTGTTCACCTCCTGAAAGGGACCCCAAATTAAAAACATCAAGGAATATTGTTGCCAAATTCCAGAACCATCAAGTGAAAGAGAAAATACTGTAGGCAGCCAGAAAGAAACAATTCAAATATTGAGGAGCTATAGTCAGGATCATACAGGACCTTGCAGCTTCTACATTAAAAGATTGGAAGGATTAGAATATAATATTCCATAAGGCAAAGGAGCTGGGACTACAACCAAGTATTAATTACCCAGCAAAGTTCAGCATAATATTTCAGGCAATATATTCAATGAAATAAGGGATTTCCAGATCTTCCTGATGAAAAGACCAGAACTCAATAGAAAATTTGATCTTCCAACACAGGTCTCAAGAGAGGCATAAAAAGGTAAATGGGGAAAAAAAACAACTTGTTACACAATATGGGCAAACTTTACATCCCTATAAAGAAAGATGATACTTGTTAATCTTGAGAATTGTATATTTATTATGATTTCATAATTAATGGGATATACATAGATAGAGGGAGTGGGTGTAAATTAAATGATGTGATGATAACAAATGTGATTTAAGGGTGCAAAGGGATTGTAATGGGAGATATGAAAAGGAGGAGGCAGAAAAAATAAATTCCATCACAGGAAGAGGCACAAAAATATATTACCGTAAAGGGAAAGAGGGGAGGAAGATGAGTATTATTTGAGAGGTACTCTCATCTGATTGGATTCAAGGAGGGTACAACAAACTCAGCTGAGTATAGAAATACAATTAGCTCTATAGGCAGTAGGAGGGGAAGAGGGAAAGAAAAGGGAGGGAAGAAGTAGTAAGGGAAAAGGGAATTAAAAGGGAGGGGGGCTGAAAGAAGGGAGGGGAGACTGAAATAGGTGGTGGTCAAAAAATAAAACTATTGTGGAGGAGAAGGGAGAACTAAAAGCATATACAAGGGGAAAGGGGATGAAGGGAAAGACACAGATAGTCATCATAACTGTGAATGTGAATGGGATGAACTTTCCCATAAAACAGAAACATAGCAGAAGGGATTAAAAATATGTTGTTTACAATAAACACATTTGAAATGGGGGGCATACACACATGGTAAAGGTAAAAGGTTGGAGCAGAATATATTGTGCTTCAGATGATGTAAAAATAGCAGGGGTAGCAATCCTAATCAAAGGCAAAGCAAAAGTAGGAATACATATAATCAAAAGAGATAAGGAAGGAAACTATATCCTGCTAAAAGACACCATAGACAATGAAGCAATTTCATTATTAAACATATGCTCCAAGTGGTATAGCATCCAGATTCTTAGAGAAGAATATAAGGGAATTACAGGAAGAAACAGACAGCAAAACTATACTAGAGGGGAACCTCAACCTCCCCCTCTCTGAACTTGATAAATCTAACCTCAAAATAAGAAGTTAAGGAGGTGAATAGAACTCTGCATGAAGTAGATATGATAGATCTCTGGAGAAAACTGAATAGGGATAGAAAGGAATATACCTTTTTCTCAGCGGTACATGGCACATATACAAAAATTGACCATGTACTAGGGTATAAAAACCTCACAATCCAGTGCAGAAAGACAGAGATAGTCAATGCATTCTTCTCAGATACAATGCAGTAACACTTATATGTAATCAAAGGCCATGGAAATATAAACCATTTGCTGGAACCAGTGGTTCCACATATGGATGGTATGGTGCTGACTGATGGAGCACCTTCATCTTCTTAGTGTTAATTATTAGGCCAAAATTAGCACAAGCAGCAGAGTATCGATCCATTCTTTGTTGCATCTCAGCTTCAGCGAATGCATTGAGTGCCCAGTCATTTTCAAACAAAAAATCATGCTCCAACACTCCCGCCACTTTAGTCTTAACCTGTAGCCTTTCCAAGTTGAAGAATTTTACTCTGTAATCCATCCTTTTCCCCATTTTTCAGACCTCATTTCTCAATCTAGCTCACAAGGCATTAGAGTAATGTGATCACTCCTACCTTTATCCCTCCATAGCTAACCAGTTAAAGTGGGACCTCTGCCTCTATTTACAGTTAAACAGAGAACCATCTTGAGCAACTCCAAAGGCAATACCTCACTTGTCCTTCTGTCTCCTTGTTAAAATTAGGGGTGATTCAGCCTCTAATGGGGAGACTAAAGGAGGGGGATCTGATTGGGATGGTTGTGATTTTCTGGCCGAGATTACTAGAGGCAGCTGAGGCCCATGAAACAATTAACATTCCTTAATTGGAGAGCCCAGTGATCAGTCCCACTTGAAAGCCAACCCACTTTCCCCAGCATCAAAGATTAATCCCATCACTTGAGGATTACTCCCAGTCTCCCAATGAGGAAATAACAAGGAGGAGCTGAGGTAACTTTTTAACCCACCTCTTTATTCAAATATCTACCAATCAGGATTGTCTTACCTTTTCCAGGAAAGGTCCAAATAATGTCCTGTCAGGCCAATCAAAAGGGAGACATTCTCCATTGGCCTTCCCATTGGTCATTGACTGTATTTATTGGTTATTGCTAACCTAACTTAATGAGCAGGTAGGTGGTGCAGCCCTGGAGTCAGGAAGACTCATCTTCCTAAATTCAAATCTGGCCTCAGACACTTGCTGGTTCACTTGTGTGACCCTGGGCAAGTCACTTAAGCCTGTTTGCCTCAGTTTTCCATCTGTAAAACGATCTGGAGAAGGAAATGGCAAACCACTCCAGCATCCTTGCCAAGAAAACCCCAACTGGGGTCATAAAGAGTTGGACTGAACAACAACCAAAAATACCTAATAAATTGATCGTCCTTCAGCCCCTGGATTTTTGGCTCAGGTATTCAGTGTGACCCTCTTTACTACGTTTACTCGTCACTGTTAGCAAACTGATATCTTGCCCTTTAGGTCCGAAATAATAACCCAAGTGTTCAGCGTCCCAAACCTAACAGCCCTAACTTGTAACGTTGCAAGAGTAGCAAGCTCACGGGATGGCCACTAGGAGGAGCCAGAGAGCCAGGAAGGACTAAGTGATAGGCAAAAACTAGAGTTAGTTTGCTTCCCACAATGCCCTGTTCTAGAACCCACGACTCCCCCTTTTCCTCCAACACCAAGTACAAACCTGCAAGGATTTCAAGACTGTCCATAACCTGACCCTATTCTCCTTGTCTAACTGTATTTCCCACAGCTCCAACATTTAACTTTTGCTCTCAGCAAACCAGTTCTTTCCTTCCACATAATCACAGAATCTGAAGAGATGAAAAATGGTCCCCTTCCCTCCCTGTCTTCTTTACAGATGTGGAGGATCATCCAGTTAAATTCAGTGAACACTTATTAAGCACCTACTGTGTGCCACGCACTGTGCTAAGCACTAGGGATACAAATGAGAAAAAGACTCCCTACCCTCAATAGGGTAGCTCATAATGTAATGGGGGAAGAGAGTTGGTGGTTGGTTGTTGTCCTTGGTTCTCAAAGAGGACCACAATGACAATGCTATGCTAGAGTCAAGTTTCAGTGTATCCGACTGTGGCTGATCAGACCAACACAATCTCAGAATTCTCTACCACAGGTTGGGTACAAATAGTCTGTGTGAACATTTGGGGTAGATTCTTTAAATCTGAGCATCTCACATTTCTTTTCAGCTATCCCAATTCTGCTTTGCTCATAGAGCACAGTACCTTCTCTGACATGCTGAGCAGTCCTGTGCCAGCCTCTCTCTTCCATATCACACAATTCCAAGAGGATGACACACAAGAGGAAGGTGGAAAGCAAAGGAGATAGGGGTACCCTACTTGAGGTTATCTTATTCCATAGAGTTGGGACTAAGCTTAGCTACAGGTGCAAAGTGGAGTGAGGTAGAAAGTCCAAATCCTGCCCTTTATTAAGGAAAGCTTTGGGTGGAGTTGGGTTCCACCCACCAGCCATCCAGTCAGAGGGGACAGGAGCCAGAGAGAGTTGAGAAGATGTTGGTTACATCCAAGTTGAATCAAACAGCCTGATGAAATTTCTGGTGATCAGCTTATCCTGGGAGGAGCATTTTGTTTTTTGGAGTTGAGATTATGCTAAACTACAAATGCAAAGGGGAGAGTGAAGAACTGTGGGCACAGTACATAGAAGGTACCATCAGTGTTGGTTGATCTTGTTGGTTAGTTTTATCAAACTGCCTTTGTTTCCTTTCATTTTTATTCCTGATTACAAAGAATGGCTTTTTGGGCACTGGTAAAGGTGATATAAAAACAAATGACACCTGTAAAAATGTGTGTGTATGTCTCTCTCTTTCTCTCCCTCCCCCCCATATATATGCATATATATGAATACCCAAACACACATATATATGGCACACACACAGATATAGATAGATAGATATACACACACATTCACATACACATACACATTACCTAACTTGTGAATTCATCAGTGTAACGGACTCCTGATCAATATCTTCTTCCATTCTTTCATAATCAGTCCCTTCTCTAAAATGGATGTCTTAAAGAATTAACTGCCAAGGAACTAAGAGGTTTACAGCCCAGCCATACAGCTAGTATGCCCAAAAGCAAATTTGAACTCTAGTACAACAGGACCAGGCTTCGCCCTGTTCCCAGCAGCAGAATTCTATTTTCCCTAAAAGGCAACAGAGCTCCTCCTGGAACCTAATTGGTCCCTGCCTCCCTTAATAAACTTTCTGGTCACCGAGGGGTATAAAAATTCCACCGATGTGGAATCTATGTTGAGTCAAGACCCTCCAAGTTGATGGATGTCTAAAGACCACGAGTCACTATACCCTGCTGGTGAACAGAAAAATGAGTTTCCACATGAAGGATAGGGTGATGTGTCTACCAACGATAAATGTCCCTGTATCCTTGCTGCATATCTTTGCTATGTTATACCTAAGTACATTTTTTGTCAACTTCAATGACTTATAAGAGCTTTATTTACTCCCAAAATGTAACATGAAATATCAGCATGCCAGTGAGTCCAGCCCCTAACATTTGGTCTAGTCGGTAATTGGGTTTCCATGAGAACTGATGACTCATGGCTCACGTCATGATTGAAATGGGGAAAGAGCACTGCAGATATGGAGGATGGGGCAGTCAGATGGTCAGATTACCACTGGTGAAATCTGAGCGGGTAGTAGGGACAGTCAGTGGTTTAGGCAAATGCTTTTGTTATTCTGAACAGGGACCCTGAGAGTGGAGGGAGGAGTTGCAGAATCTCCTGCCCTGCTAGGTGGGCAGTTGTTGTTCAGTTATGTCTAACTCTTTGTGATCTCACTTGGGGTTTTCTTGGCAAAGATACTGGAGTAGTTTGTCATTTTCTTCTCTAGCTCATTTTACAAATGGGGAAACTGAGGCAAACAGGGTGAAGTGATTTGCCCAGGGCCTAAGGCCAAATTTGAAGTCAGATCCTCCTGACTCCAGGCTGGTGCTATATCCAGTGAGGATCTAGCTGCCAACAACAACACATCTGAAACATGGAGTTGACAAGAAAGCAATTGATGGCTAATCTACTCAGCTGCTGGTAAAGCTTTTAGCACCAAAGCCTAAGGCATCCTCTAAGGAGCCTGCCCCATTTGGATCTTTCAGGAAGGCTACAGAGGCCAGGTGTTGGGCTCTTTGAAGTCACTTTCTGTGTGACTGTATGTGTTCCCTTCCAGCAACCTGTATGCATGGGTAGGGAGAGTGCCCTTTGTATAGGAAAAATCTCATGGGTTTCAAGGCCCATCTATAGTGAAGGCTGTTGTGTTGTGGCTGAAGGAGGCAGAACAAACATCTCCAGTCCTCTTTTCTCCCCATCCTCTCCACAGGAGATTTTCATTCCTTCCAGGGCCAGAAGCAGGAAGTTGAGGCCTGGAGATCTCTAGTTTGCTTTCCTCAAAGAGAGGGGACACTAGGCTAGACTTATATTTATCTGTTCCCTAAACTATTATTAATCTTATAGATGTGATGTACTTCTAACTTCTGATCACTTTGTCATCATTATTGGGGGAAGGAGAACCCCAAGCTTTATATCCAAGGATTGACCCATTCCCCACCTAAGACCAATTCCATAGTGAACACACATAATTTATAGGAAAGCAACCCATTTATCTATATTATAGCAGAATAGACATCAGAAAAGATTTATACAGGAGAATATATACCAGATAAAACATAGTGAAAGAGCCCTCCTATAGGAATTGAGGAAGGCTCAACCAAGAAAGTCTTTGATCTCACCCAAGGAGAAATTCCTTCAAGTCTCCAGAGTAGAAAACTGGAGACTAGAGGTTCCCAGCTCTTTCCATGTTCCTCTTCAGTCTTTTTCCCTCAGCAGCCTAAAGTAGCCTGGGTCTTGTCCATGTTCTTTCATGAAACCAGAAGGCAGAAGTGCCCACATGGACCAAATACTTGGAGAGCCCCCAAGAATACCTGAAACCTGAAGAGTCCAGAAGAGAACTGGCCTTGAAATGAAACTCTTTAGCCTGTCACCAATTCTGCCCCACCCCTCACACAGAGCAGGGCATTCATCTCCACCAATTAGGGGAGAGTCTCATGCCAGTGGCCTTGGGATAGGGTCAAATGGAAACCCTTAGAGTTACCCAAACTATACTGTGTAGTTAAGAACAAACAGTATGGGGTGGAGTAAGGATGGAGCTGGGGGGATTGAAAGATATTTCTAGTGATAGAGATAAAGAAAGCTAGAATTTCTCATTGTGAAGATCTAAGATGCACTTCTTCCAAATGGGGGAGAAAATGCTTAGGATTTCTGGCTTTTGTACTCCCCTACTTTTTTCTTTTTCTTTCTTCTCTTTCTTTACGTGACTTTTTGGGTGGGGGAGACTACTTTTTTTTCCCTTTTTCTTTTCTCCTTAGTAGTAACTATATGAGGACTGTCCGGTAAAAGCCCTGAAAGCATTTACATAGCAGGTCAGTATTGAGCATTTTCTGTGTGCCTGGCACTGTGCTAATAAGTAAGGCCTTGAGATTCAAGGAAGGGCATGAGACAGACTTGTCCTCAAGAGCTCACAGTCTGATTAGGGAGATAGTACATAAAAAGAAGATGAAAAGTTGGTGGGGTAGCAGGGAGTATTAGCACAGTATTATTGAAATCTTATAGTCAGAATGGGAAATAATTTGAAAAGATTTGAGTTCCAGAGTTGATTTTCTCTTATAGGATGATGAGTTTCCGGAGATCATGAAAAGACCTTCTAGAAGATGCTTATGACTTTGCCACCATAGGTGTGGTATATGATAGGGACTGGGTTTCCCCCCAGTTCCCCAAAACAGGGATTCATTTTCCTTAAAAGTTAGCAAAGCTAACTTTTTAGCCCTGGGACCTGATTGGCCCTGGTCTTCCTTGAGGGTAATTCATGATCACCTAGAGGTACAGCATGAATTCAGGTCACTTGGTGAGTGTCTGAAGATCATGTGAGTCAGCCCCGTCCTACTCAAAAGCATGCTTCCATGTGGAGATAAAGTAGGCTGAGTATTGAAAAGCCAAATGTCACTATCCGCCCACTGCATGTCCTTGCTATGTTAGAACTAAATAGGCCTCCTTTTGTTAACTATTTGAATGTCTTATTCAGTTCCCAAATAGTAACTGAACTAACAGGATGCCAGGGGTAGGCCTGCCCTAACCCCAGGTCTTTCTTCTTCCAAGGTGTACTCTCTATCCATTTATGTCATAAGGTCTCTCTGCCACCAAAAAAAAATTCATTTTTTTAAAAAAATGGGTTTTGGGGGTGTTTTGTGAAGGGATCTGGGTTAAGTGACTTGCCTAGGATCACATAGCTAGTAAACATCAAATATCTGAGGCTGGATTTGAACTCAGGTGCTCCTGACTCCAGGGCCAGTCCGGTATCCACAGTGCCACCTAACAGCCTGTTAAAAATGTTTTTTAAAAACCCCAAAATCCCAGAGTTGGAAAGCATGAAAAAGGCCATATAGAATCCAACCTATACCTGAACAAAAATCCCTGCTACAAAATCACTGAAAAGTTAGTCAGCCCAAGTTTGAAGACTTCCAGGGAATCCTACCTTCTGAGTCCATGCATTCCAGTTCTACTTGTCATTCCTAGTCCTGACCTGTGGAACCAAGTAGAATACGTCTAATCACCTTCCTACAACTCTGCAAACACATAAATAATATATCTGGAGCAATGGTAGAAATTATAGGCAGAAACTTTTGCACAAACAAAATCCATGCAACCAAAATTAAAAGGAAAGCAGAAAATTGGGGGGAACATTTTACACTTGATAAAGACCTCATTTCCCAAATATATGAAGAACTGGGTCAAATTTATAAGAATACGAATCCTCACTCAACTAATAAGTGGCCAGAGAATATGAATAGGCAGTTGTTAGATGAAGGAACCAAAGCTATCTATAGGCATACAAAAAAAGTTCTGAATCATGATTGATTGAGAAATACAAATTACAACTACTCTGAGGTACCACCTCACACCCACTAGATTGACTAGTATGACAGAAAAGGAAAATGACAAATGTTGGAGGAGATGTGGGAAAAGTGGGACACTTGATGGAGTTGTCAAGTGATCCAACCATTCCAGAGAGCAATTTGGAACTATGTATAAAGGACTATCAAACTGATTCAGCAATACCTAGGCTTGTATCAGAGAGAGAGCCTATTCATACAAAAATATAGCAGATCTTTCGGCTGTGGCACAGGATTTGAAATTGAGGGGATGGTCATCAATTGGGGAATGGCTAAGCAAGTTGGGGTACATGAATGTAAGGGAATATTATTGTGCTATAAGAAATGACAAGCATGATGATTTCAGGGAAAAAAAAACCTGGAAAGACTTGTATGAACTGTTACAGAGTGAAGGGAGCAGAACCAGGAGCCTTGTACACAGTAACAGGAATATTGTATGATGAACATCTGTGAATGACTTAGATATTCTCAGAAATACAGTGATTCAAGATGGTCCCAAAGCACTTGTGCTGAAAAATACTGTCCGCCTCCGGAGAAAGAATTGATGAAATCTGAATGTAGACCAAACATACTATTTTTCCTTTCTCTTCTTTCTTCCTTTCTCTTCTTTTTTTCTTTCTTCCTTCCTTTCTTCCTTTCTTTTTACTTTTCTTCCTTTTTTTCTTTCTTTGTTTTGTTCAAGTTTTCTCCCACAAAAGGACTAATAGAAAAATGTTTTACATGATTGCTCATGTATAACCTATATCAGATTGCTTACCATCTTAGGCAGGAGAGAGGGGGGAGAAGGAGGAATAGATTTAAAACTCAAAACTTAACAATAAATATTAAAAATTGGTTTCATATGTAATTGTGGAAAAATAAGTATTTTTTAAAAAAGAAATTGTAGGCAAGCAGATTTAGACTGGACACACACAAAAAAGATTCCTAATGATTAGAGGCATCCAAAAATTACCTTAGGAGTCAGTGGTTTCTCCATCACTTGAGGTCTTCCAGCAAAGGCTGGATGACTACTTGTTAGGTATATTGGAGAGGGGAACCTCATTTAGGTATAATTTTGTTTTCTCACTCTTTTACAACCTGGAGATTCTGTTACTAAAATTCAATAACGATTTTCTCCTTCTCACTCTACCACCTCCAGCTTTTTATTCTCCAGATTAAAGTTTCCTGGTTCCTTTAATTCTCCTCACGGTCTATAATCCCCTAACTATCCTGCTTGCCTTCTTCTGGATGTGGTGTCCAAAACTGAGCAAAACGTTCCAAATATGGGCTAAGCAGAATCTCCCTTTCTCTGGACACTATGTTTCTGAACACAGCAAAGGGTCACATTTCCTTTGTTGGAGGTAAGGTTAAACTGTTGGCTCATATTCCACATACTATTTTCTAAAACCCCCAAAGCTCTTTGGCAGACCTCTTTGGGGGAACCTAAAATTATTTCCCCTAAACTAGTAGTATTTAAAGGAGCAGATAGACATAATTCTTACCTGGTACACTCTCTCTCTGAATAGTGACCAGCTGCTGGTCCCAACCTCCTGCTTCCCTTCCTGGCAAGAATCAAGGCCTCCCTAGGAGAAGGGCGAGAAGAGGAGACTCCAGAGAGAACTATTCTTGCCTCCCTGGGAGCCCCATTCAGACAGACCATGTGTTCATACGTGACCTACAAGGATAAAATAAAATACTCCCTCCCCTACTGAAATGTCTCATTGGCTCTCCATCTTGGAATTCTCTCCCTCCTCATCTCTTGGCTCCTGGCTTTGCTGGCTTTCTTCACATGTTGGCTAAAAATCAGCTAGGTGGTTCAGTGGACAGAGTCCTGGGCCTAGAGTCAGAAAGATCTGAGTTTAAATCCAGCTTCAAACACTTACTAGCTGTGTGAGCGTGGGCAAGTTACTTAACCTTGTTTGTCTCGGTTTCTTCAGCTGCAAAGTGATGATAATAATAGCACCGACCTTGCAGGGTTGTTGTGGGGATGAAATGAAATTAATGATGATGATGATGATAACACTTAGCACTATGCCTGGAACATAGTGGGTACTTTATAAATGCTTATTCCTTCCCCTCCCCCAAGCAATTATTTTTACCCTTTTTTCTAGAGTTTTAAAATTTTGTTCCTTCTTTGTTTCCCTCCACCTCTTTCCACCCTAGTTCTATTATGGCCTACCCCCGCAGAAGTCCATGGGGTCTTCTTGCAAGGTGGTATATTTCTTTTTTTATCTTAATGTTAAAGCTATGCTATAGCAAGTATTTCTAGCACAATGTCCAATAATTCCAGCAGTGGGCATTTTTGCTCCACTCTTGATCATATCAGGAAAATTTTCAGTGTTTCTCACTTATGAGTAAGGCTAGATCTTGGATTTAGCTAAATGCTCCTGATCTTATTAAGCAGATTCATGTGCTTTTTAGATTTTAAGTGATATATTTTATCAAATTACTTTATGCTTTTATTGATGTGAAATAGATAATATAGGTTTTGTTATTAATATGATTTATTATGCTAGTTGTTTCTGTAAGGTTAAACCATTCTTACATTCATGGAATAAAGACCTTGGTGGTATAAATTTTGAGGATATATATTTCTTAAATTCTTTGTCAGTATTTTATTTAGTGTGCTTTCATCAGTGTTGATTAGTGATTTTATTCTCTAGCTCTTTTTCTGCTTTATTTCTTCTTGGTTTGGATATCAAGACCAAGCTTGAAAGATTTTGGTAAAGTATCTTGTAACACAAATGTAAGCTGTGCGTGCTCCCTGTAGATACACACAAAAGTTATCAAAATCCACAGGGGTTCCTATAGTAACTTCCTAAAGCCCAGGGAAGGCATGTTATCACTTTATTAAGCACCCAGCAAGGGAGTGTAATATTACATTTGTACACCAGGTGGTGCTATATTCAAGCCACCAACCAAGTGATTTCATCAGAGACAGGCATGTGCCACCCCTCTAGTGCCCATAGCTACTCAAACGGCACTGGGGGAAAAGTTAAAGTCTTTGTCTGCTGAGACTCTAAGATGGTGAACTATGACACAGGATTATTAGCGGGGGGGGGCGGGGGGGGGGGGAGAAGGAGGGGGAATTTTATCAGTCCTTGGTTCCTTTATTCTGCATCTGCACTTCTCCTCAATCAATGACATTGTAAGTCATAAGAGCATAAAGTAAAAGAAGGGACCTTAGAGATACATTAATTCATTCCTTGCCCCATCAGGTCTTAGATTAGGACAATGAAAACCAGGGATTGGTGAAGAGTATGAAGATCAATCCTACTTGATCCTGGCTTACCAGTTGATCCAATTCTCAAAACTGCTGGTCTTTGGCAGCCAGTTTTGCCTCTGAGAAAGTGAAGGCTGTAGCTGCTCACTCACCTGGAGGGCAAGAAGCCCTGGTTCAGCTGCCCTTTCCTCTCTCCCTGATGAAAAATCTCTCTGAAGGGCAGGGGAAATGCAAGTAGACAACTCCAGCCCCATGTGCCTTCACACCAAAGTCGTCTTTCTGTGTCCTCTCTCCTTGCTTCTCACCCTTTTCCCCAGATTTCTGGGGCAAAGAAAATGGTAAACAGCGAAAGTCAAACTGCTAATGAGAAGTGATAGGGCAGTCTTCAGAAACTGGGTTACTTAAACCATTCTCTCTTTCCAGATCATCATTATTATTACCCTTCCCAGGGAAAATTAATAATAATTCAAATAAATAAGAGGACAATTTGCAGGCTTCTGTTACATAAAGAAAATTTCTTTATGTTTGAAAAATTTGTTAAACCTGGGAGCATTTGTTGTTCAAATGTTTGATAGAATTTACTGTGAATTCATCTGGATTTTGCACTTGTATCTGTACTTTTTTCCCTTGGGAGTTTTAATTATGGCTCAATCAATTTCTCTTTCTGAGATGGAGTGATGTGTATGATCTAGCTTCTCTTTTGTTAGTTTAGCTGTTTCATATTTTTGTTGTAGGTATTAAGCCATTTTGTTTTGGCTATAAGTTTTCATGCCTCATACTTTGACATAATAAATTCTGATAAATTTCTTTACTTCCTTTCCATTATTATGACTTCTCTCTTTTTTATTTTATCAATTTGGTTTGGTTCATTTTTTTAAAAATAAACCTAGCCAATGATTTATCAATTTTGTTAGTCTTTTCCAAAAACCAGATTTTTGGTTTTTTGTTTCTTTTCAGTTCTGTTTATTTTGTCTTTAATTTTCAAAATCTTTCCTGTACTAATTCTGGGATTCTTAATTTGCTAGTTTTTTTTAATTATACTCTCAATTCATTAAACCCCTTTTCTCTATTGTCATTGTAAATGATCATAGACATACATTTTTTCCAAAAGACTGCTTTATCTGCTTCCCATATTTTGGTCTGTTGCCTCATTATTACATTTTCCTTTCATGTTAGTTTTTAAATTGTTTTTATGATTTAATCTTTGACCTCATTATTTAGGGTTAGGGTTTGGGGGGTCAGGGTTAGTCTCTATGCCTTTTAAGAGGAGGCCAGGATGGTGGATAGAGAGAGCTGTCCCCCAATTAAGCAAAATGTTATCCCCCAAAAAGAATTCCATTCTTCTTACTAGTTGATCTGTATTACAAAAAAGTTGTATATTATTATTATTATATTTTGGATTTTGTCAAAAATGTAAAAATTTTTCTCTCTTGGTCTATAAAGTACCTATGTAAATGCCCAATTTTGCCTCTTGCCCCACAAAGCCCAAAATATTTATTCCTTGGCGCTTTACAGAAAGTTTACTGACCCCTGGCATAGGCTGTCACTGCCCTGTCTACATCATCTCTTCCCAGTTGATATCCTTTATGCTTCACTACTGCCCTGCCCTTTTTGGATACCATTCCCCACCCCCCAAATTTAGAATCTTCTAGGCTAATAACTCTTCTCTTCCTAGCTAACTTGGTGCCTCTCTACTTACAACCTCAGAAAAGGAAAACCAATCAGATGTGCCTAGGTGAACCCCACCTGTCCCCTATGAGTCATACAGCCTTCAATTTCCCTGAGTTGGTCTGATGCACGGGATGATCTAAGGACGCTCATCTAAGGACTGGTGAGATAGTAGGACAAGTCCTGAGTGCAGCTTATCACAAAACAAGACTGTCATGGATTGCCTTCTCCTGCAGGGGACTAAACCGTTATGACAGAGCTTTTCTACATCCTTCTGTTTTCTAATCTATTTTGTAATTGGAGAATTTAGCCTACCAAAAGCCCTGCCTTGATTTTCTCTCCATTAATTCAATTCCATTCCTTAATCAGTCAGTTAATAAGTATTTATTACCAGCCTTCTGTGTGGCAGAAACTGTGCTAAGGGGCTAGGGATACAGGGACAGAGACTGAAACAATCGCTACTCACATATTATATACAATACATCTATGTATGTACATACATATATACATATACATACATATATGTATGTTATCATACTGATGGAGGTGAACCAGAGTGTCTTTGTTATATATGATTATGATGTACATATATACACACATGTGTATGTGTATTTCTCTTTCTATCTCTTCCAGCTGGATTTTGTTGATAATATGAAGAAAAGCAAATGTTTAGTGCGGGCTTATTTTATATCCTGCAACTTTGCTGATATTGTTTCTGTTAGTTTTTTTAGTTGACTCTCTAGGGTTCTCTAAATAAATTATCATATCAACCATAAAAAGTGATTATTTCTTCTGTGTCTATGGTTATTCCATCAAATTCTTTTTTTTATTTCTATATCTACTATTTCTAGTACCATATTAAATAGTAACAGTGATAAATGGGCATCCTTGCTTCTACCCTGATTTTGTTGGAAAGGTTTCTAGTTTATCTTCATTACAGATAATGCTTACTCTTGATTTTAGATAGATACTACTTAACAATTTAAGAAAAGCTCCATTCATTCCTATGCTTTCTGGTGTTGTTTTCTTTTTGAACAGAAATGGGTATGGTATTTGGCAAAAGTTTTCTCTGCACCTATTGAAATAATCATATGATTTTTGTTGTTTCTGTTATTACTATAGTCAATTATGCTGATAGTTTTCCTAACATTAAACCAACAATGCATTCCTAGTATAAATCCAGTCTGAATATAGTGTATGATCTTTGTGATATGTTACTGTATTTTCCTTGCTAATATATTATTTAAAAATTTTGCATCAATATTCATTAAAGAAATTGGTGTACAATTTTCTTTCTTTACTTTGACTCTCCTTGGTTTAGATATCAAGACCATATTTGTGTTATATAAAGAATTTGGTAGGATCCTTCTTTGTCTTCTTTTCAAGCAGTTTATGTAGTATGGGAATTAATTGTTCTTTAAATGTTTGCTAGAATTTGTTTGTAAAATCATCTTTTCCTGTTGTTGTTTTTTCCCTTTGGGAGTTCACTTATACTTTGTTCAATTTCTTTTATCTTTAAGTGTTTTATTTCCTCTTCTGTTAATCTGGAAAATTTAATATTTTCTAAATATTCATCCATTTTATTTAGATTGTCAGTTTTCACGGCATATAGTTAAGCAAAGAAACTCCTAATAATTGTTTTATGTCTTCTTTATTGACTGTGAATTCATCTTTTTCATTTCTGATACTGGTAATGTTTTTCTTTTTAAAAATCAAATTAGCTTATAACATCTATTTATTGTGTGTTTTTTAAACCAACTCCTAGTTTTATTTGTTAATTAAATGATTTTTAAAAATTTTCCATTTTATTAATTTCTCCTCTATTTTCAGAATTTCTATTTTGGTTTTTAATTGGAAGTTTTTTGGTTTGTTTTGGTTTTCTAGGGTATTTTTTTACTTGCATGTCCAATTCATTGATCTGCTCTTTCTTTTATTGATATAAACATTTGGAGATATATATTTTCCCCTAAATACTGTTTTGGTTGCATCCCACAAATTTGCATATGTTGCTCATCACATTCACAGTTAAAATTGCTGGATATTTCCTTCCATCTTATTTTCTTATTCTTCTCTCTCTCTCTCTCTCTGTCTTTCTCTCTTTTTTTACCTATCCTCTCTTTGAGTCTGTTTTGTCCTTTGGTTCTAAGATATTTGAAGAGTTTTCTTTATGATTTCTTCAAATATGATTTCTACACTTTTTTTGTTGCTCATGGCTTTCAGGCTGTCTAATGATTCTAAAATTATCTCTCCCCAATTAGCCAGGTCAGTTGTTTTTCCTAAGAGATATTTCACATTCTCTTTTGCTTTTCCCATCATTTAATTTGTTTTATTATTCCTTGATATTTTATTGCATTATTGGCATCCATTTAGTCAATTTTAACTTTAAAGTAATTATTTCCTCAATGAGATTTTGAACCTATCTTACTAAGCTGTTTTTTTCATAACTTACTTGAATATCTCTCATTCCCCCCTCCTTTTTCCCTTTGTCACTTATTTCTGGTTTTTAAAATCTTTTTTAACTCTTTTTAAAAAATCTCTTTAAACTTTTAGGAATTCTTTTTGGGTTCATGTCCAATCTGCATTTTTCTTTGAGACTTCTCTTATAGATATTTTCAATTCATTCTCTTCTTCTATTTGTGTCTTTAGCTTCCTGCAGTAGCTCTTTATGGTTGGGTTCTTTTTTGGTTTACTTCCTCTTTCTACTCTGCTTCTTTTTTTTGAGATTTTATGTTAGTTTGGGGGCTTTTCTCACTTCAGGGGTAGGAGGGGGATATCTGACCTGACTTTCTACTACTTTCATAGCTCAATCTGTGGGCCTGTAAGTTTTCGGTGCTTTTAAAGTATTATGATCTTGGCTAACATGACAAAACGAGAAAATGATAAATGTTGGAGAAGATATGGGAGAGTTAGAACGTTACTTCATTGATGGTGGAGCTATGAGCTGATCCAACCATTCTGGAGAGCAACTTGGAACTATACCCAAAGGGCTACAAAAATTTGCATACCCTTTGACCCAGTAATATTGCTTCCAAGGCCGTATCCCACAGAGATCATAAAAATGGGGAAAGGATCCACATGTTCAAAAATATTTATAGCACCTCTTTTTGCAGTGGCCAAGTACTGGAAATCAAGGAAATTGCCCATCAATGGGGAATGGCTGAACATGATGTGATATATGAATGTAATGGAATACTATTGTGCTATAAGCAATGACGAACAGGTGGACTTCAGAAATGCCTGGAAAGTCTTATATGAACTGAGATCTAAATGAAGTAAGCAGAACCAGGAGAACATTATACATAGTAACAGCCACAGTGTGCGAGGACTGTTTTTGCAGACTTAGCCCTTTGCAGCAATGCAAGGACTTGAAACATTTCCAAAGAATTCATGATGCAAAATGTCATCCACATCCAGAGAAAGAACTGCGAAGTTGGAACACAGAGTGAAACAGACTATTTTCTCTTGTGTAACATTTGGTTTTGTTTTTCTCATGGTTTCTCCCATTCATTTTAATTCTTCTATGCAATATGAGTAATATGAAAATGTGTTTAATAAGAATGTATGTGTAGAGCCCATGTAAGTTTGCTTGCCATCTTGGTGAGGAAGAAGGGGAAAAGGGGAAGAAAATTTAAAACTTAGGGAAGTGATTATTGAAAATTGAAAACAAATTAATAAATTGGGGGACGGGGGCAGGAAATGAAGTGGTATGATCCAAGGAGAGGTCTGTTTACTGCCTTCCTGTTTTGAGATCTGCAAATTCTTGACCCAAGTTTGAATATGCTGACTTGTATGTGGTTGAATTTAAAAGTTCATTGTAACTAAACTGTTAGTTCCCCGTTGCTCTTGGTCTTGCACCCTGGCTATTGCATTGCAAGCTTATGCCTAAGCTAACGGTCACTCCTGTGTTCTTAGTCTGCACTAAGTTTCCAGTTTTGTACTCAGTACTCATCTAGGCTCCTTTGCTAAGTCAGATTTCATTGCTCTCCATCCTGGACCTGTGACACAGAACTGGGTAATGGGCAACAGAGCTGCCAGACTGTGTCCATTCCTGCTCCATGTGCCATCCCAGGGGTCCTCAGGGCTCCCTTTCTGCTGCAGTGCTTCTTGCCCTGGTACTTTATCTTGGTCCCCTTTCTGTCCCAGGGCACTGGAATGCTGCCTACTATCACACCTTGCTCCTGACCAGCAGCCACCTCATTATCTACAGACCTCCCTGTATATCCTCCTGAAATATCCTGGGCAGGAAAAAATGACTCACTGTGACTTTTTCTTCACTCTCCTGTTGAGAATGCAGTCTGGCACATTTTCTATGTTGTTATAGAAGAGGTATGCTGGGAAAGCTAGTCAATGCTTCCTCTCCAACATCTGGACTCCAATGGCCCCTTCCCCTCTCAGTTTTCTTAATAAAATAGTAGATGAGGTCATCTGCTAAGAGGAGGAAAAAGAGGAGTGGTAGTGGTGGAGCTAATGAAAGAAGACTGTTGGAACAGCCACTGTCGGGAGTCAATCGGAGAACAAAAAGATTGCAGTACAGCCGTGGGGGCCTAACTGAAGTGAGGTATACCAATGATTTATGGTGGATGAGATGGCATAATATGTGACTTCGTCCTGTTGTGTTTAGTGGTCAGGTCAGCAAACAAGTATCAAGCACCTGCCACGTGCCAGGGCCTGTGCCAACCACTGGCAATGTTAAGGAAAGTAAAAAGACAGGAGCTGCCAGTCAGCATGAAGATACCTGTGTACAAACTAGATGTAGATAGATAGGCATAGATATGTGTGTGTATGTGTATGTCCATACACATACATGGTAAGTTGGAAACCTTCAAGGGGAAGGCACCATCATTAAGGTGGACTGGGAAAGGTTTCTTGCAGAAGATAGAATTTTAGCTAACCTTAAAGGAAGGCAAGGAAGCCAGCAGGTAGAGGGACCAGGTCATAAAAGGCTTTAAAAACCAAGCAGAGGAATAGGAACAGAGAAGGCCAATGGGGGGAGGGGATGGGAGCGGTAACCCAGGGTTGGTATTTGGCAAGGCATAAGCATCAATTCTATAGGAAGCAAGAGATTTTTATTGTTGAGTCATTTCAGACTCTTCATGACCCCATTTGAGGTTTTCTTGGCAAAGACACTTGAGTGGTTTTCCATTTCCTTCTTCAGCTTATTTTATAGATGAGGAACTGGGGCAAATAAGGTCAAGGGACTTGTCCAGTGTCACCCAGATTTGTATTTCCTGATTTCAGGCCCAGCACCATCCACTGAGCCATCGAGCTGCCCAAGCAAGAGATTAGGAGTTTAAAAGTGTAGAGTTATACAGTTGAAGGGTGCTATAAATCTGTCACTGACTTCTTTGACCCTTGCTGCCTGAAGTCTGGGTATGCTGTATCATATCCCTCTGCTAGGATTCTTCAGTATCCTGAAGAAGGCTGGTAGAGAAGAGAGGAGAGAAAGGAGAATCTTACCACTGGCTGCAGGCCCCTCAAGAGGGGAGTCTCCTGCACCCCATCTCCATTTAACCTCTTCCAGTCAGATTAGCCTTTACAAAGGAATATTGACTTAACAAACACACAAACATCTTAGCTCAGTTCCTATAGATCACTGTCCAAGCTCTAAGCCTACAGCCTCCCCCAAGCTTTGAGTCCCAGACATCGTGACTGCCCTGGGCTCCCCTGCCAGGCTGGCTGGCAGCAACATCCTTGCCTGCAATCCTAGCTTGGAGGCCTTCACCAGGGCTCCAGTGGCCCCAGGCACCTAAAAGTGAAAAGGATGGAAATGGAACAGAAACAGACGCTGTCAGGCCTGTTTCTCAGAGACGGGGGTCAAAGGGGTAGGGAAATAATCCCTCCCTCCCCCAACCACGGTTCTAATCATGGTGCCTTCGATGTGGATGAACTGTGATCTTCACCCTCTGGACACAATAGGAATGAGAAAGACTATCCTAGCCTGGCCATTTTTTTAACAAGATAGCCCAGGGGTATAAGCAGGGGTACTTTTTTCTTTTTAAACACAGTCCTTGTTCCAAATTCAGAACAGTTCTCTGGGATCTCTGGGGAGGCATAGGCAGTGTCCATGTTCCCCCAGTGTCATACAGTAAGGTCTTAAAATAGCCAGTGTGGCGTGATCATATACAATCACCACTTGTACAAATGAAAATCCCAATTATCTGTAAATACAAAGTTTTCCAAATCCACCAAAGGAAAGAAAAACAAAGTTTGCCGAATATTTCTGCTTGCTTAGCCTTAGCCCTACAGGGCACATCTCAACCCATAAGCAAAAGAAACATTAAAGATGGGCAAAGATAACTGGCTCACTATCTCAGATGGAAACCTGGTCCACACTGAGATTTCCAAACTACATGGGAGTTTTTCCCATAGGGATATGGGGTATAGGGTCAACTCAGGGTCACGACTTTCTCATCTGAGAAAATTGTATTGGGTGGAAACTCTTCCAGTGATTCCCTCAGGGTATAAGGCAATCTAACTGAGGTATGGACAAAAAGCGTCTTTTTCTGGACAGAGTACACCACAATTCTCTAAGGGTCCCCTCTGTACCATAGGCAGTCCCCATAAAGATCCAGACAACTTCTTCAGGATCCTTATTCCAAAAGGTACCCAAAATTCCCTGCTAGGAAAACCAGATGGAATTGCAAATGCACTCATTAGGACAAGAGAATTTAGAGAAGGTTTAGTTAAAGAAACAGAAAAGGATGTCAGATACTTGTGGACTTTAGGCACAGACATCTCACTCTAGGAAACCGTAGTGTATGTTGCTTCACAAAAGGAAAGCAGCCTAGGTAGGGTCATGCAAAAAGAACAATATGAACATTTCATCTAGGCAGCTGAAATCTAAGGGATTCCAGATTTCTGACATCAAACTGAGTATAAGTACTCGGTGATATTGAATATATCAATATAGTTATACTTATCAGAATTCAATAGTACAAAATAACAATATTGAAATAGTCAAGCAATCAACAAATCAGAAGTTTATAAAAGTGCACCAATGAAATTGATTTGTAAGGGAACATATATTGGGCAGGGGTGGGGAGGATCAATTATACATTTATAGCCTAAAAAAAGTTCAAAAAAATTTTTTAGCATTAGGATATCTAAAATGAAAAAAATCCCAGAGAGAGTCTCTTTCCAGGGATCCCCTCAAAAGCAAAGGGCCACAGCACTAGATCCTTGACACTTACTAGCTGTGTAACCCTGGGCAAGTCACTTAACCTTGATTGCCTTGCAAAAAAAAAAAAAAAGCAAAGGGCCCATAGAAGGCCCTACTTGTAACACCGACCACCCTGGCCCCCAGCACCAGAAGGTCAAGTATGTTACCTTTCACTCCTCTCCGAGGGTTTTCTAGTACTCTTAAAGGGGTTTTGGCTATGTGTTTTGGGTATTCCCTTAAGTGTAATGGGTGTCCCCTTCATCTCAGTACAGTACTAACTACTCAGATGAGTTTTTCCAAAAGAATATTTCAAAAGGTATAGTAACAAATATACAAGCATCTTATTTCACTTCCTATAAACTGTTTTCTGATTCTCTATGACCACATTTGGGGTTTTCTTGGCAAAGGTTCTGGAGTGGTTTGCCATTTTCTCCTCCAGCTCATTTTATAGGTGAAGAAACTAAGGCAAGCAGGGTTAAGTGACTTGCCCAGAGTCACACTAGTGACTAGTAAGTCTAGTGACTAAGTAAGGCTAGTAAGTGTCTCAGGCCAAATTTGAATTCATGTCCTCCTGATTCCACCCACCACACTGCCTGACCTTCTCAATGCCTATACAGCATAGTCCTAAATTCCAAGTCCAAAACCTTCCTCAGGCTCGAGTCTCAAGTACAGGATTTCCCTGCCTGACTGGATACAGCAGAAAAAAGAGAAACTATTTCAGTCAGGCCAGCTTTAAAGATGCAGCCTGTTCGGGTCAAAAGAGGATATGCCCAGCCATAGTAAGGGAATTCAGGAAAGCTGGTTAAGTCAATGTTAGGAGAACTGGGCATGGATAGGCAAGTCCCTTTACATATTGAAAATCAAGACTATGAGTGGAAGAAAATAAGACCAGAAAAGGGCACTGAACCAGGAGAGTAAGAAAGGGGAGACTTACTGGAAAGTATGTTGATAGGAAAGAGGCAGAGATGATGGAGGAGTAGGTTTAAAGCATCACATGTTATATCACCCAGCTCCCATATTGCCTCCCTCCCCACCTCCACTCCAACATAAGCTCGAGGACAAGAATTATTCTCTGTTTTGCTTTCATATCCTTATCACTTATCACAGTGGTGCTTAACAATAACTTGTTATATGGTACTTTTATTTTTTTAGATCAAGAACATAACATACTATAGTGCCTATTTAATTTTAATCAGTCTACTCTCTCTGCATGGTTACACCGCATGTTCCCCAGTTACCATTCATCAAACGCAGATAAAGCTTACTTTATTTTGTAAAGACGCACTCCTTATAATTCCCTTCTCCCTCCCGCCCATACCAAAGGGGGACGGGCTGTTGCCAGCTGTTTTGACCCATCTTGCCACTGGACTTTGATGACTCTAGAGGAGAGAGTGAGGCTGATGACTTTGCCCAGCTCTACCTCACTTGAATCCAGTTTGCTTGAAGTCAAGATGTCAGCCTCCTGATGTCATCGGTCCTCTTTGAGAGTGAAGGACAGATAACAATCTAAGGAAAACCTCAGGATTCCTCTTTATTATGTCGTGTTTCATTGGTGTCTTTTGTCTTTATGAGATAGTCATTATCAGGGGGAAGAAGAAAGCTCTCCCTCTGTCCAGATTGTACTCTTCATTGTGATAAAGTTAAACAGAAGCGCCGAGGCAATGACCAAATCTGCCAAGTTGTGCACCATTCCGCCCTAGCAATCCCCCACCTCTTGCCATGAGGAGGAAGGTGTATTTCGTTTTCTGTTCTGTGGAACTTTCGCTGGTTTTTAAAATAACTCATCAGGCTTCCTCTCAGGGACTTTTCATTGCATTGTTATGTTGTTCAGTCGTGTCTGACTCTGTAACTCTATTTGGAGTTGTTTTGGCAAGGACGCTGGAGTGGTTTGCCACGAGGAAACTGCCCAGGGTCACAAAGCTACTCAGAGCTGAGGCTAGATTTTACTTTCTCCACTGCGTCGCCTAGCTGTGCCTTTCATTGTTATAGCCATTACACATATACGGATCTTTTGGCTGTGCTTATTTTGCTGAATCGGTTCATACAAATCTTCCCATGTTTCTCTAAATTTGTCATAAATTATGTTCATTATTTCTTAACAAAAAATATTTCATTATATTCATAATCCATGTTTTTTTCAACCTTTTCCCAATTGATGAGTGCCCATTTTGTTTTCAGTTCTTTGCTCTTAGGAACATTTTGGTATATATATCGGACCTTTGAATTTCTTGGGGAATATTTCTAACAGTGGAATCACAGATTAAAAGGGGTGTGCTGGTAAATGTTTAGCTCTCCAAAAACACAGGGTGCACTTGAAGTTTAATCTGCATTAGTGACATTTTCTCCACCACTTAAGTCTCGAGAATCAACAGAACAATAAATTAAGCCGGGATCTGGAGCATTTACTGATTTCTGAGGTGTAAATGCTCACGCTGAAAATTTAGTAAGCTGGTAAAAGCTCGCTTCAGTGCCCTTGACGGTTTAGTCAGTTTTCTTGAAAAATATTATATTGATATCCAGAATGGTTGAACCAATTGAGCTGTCTTCCTAGGGACTCTCCAGTATTAACTGTTCCTATAGTTTTATAGTCTTTGCCAATTTGTAAGTTGTAAAATGAAAACTTAAAATTGCTTTAATTTGTGTTCCTTTTCACTACTAGTAATTTGGAGTGCCTTTTCAAATGTTATTTGCATTCCCATTTGCATTGATTGCAAACTATAATGCTTCTTTCAAAAACTTTTCATGATTTTTTTTTAGTATCATTTATTCAGGGCTTCTTATCCTCATCCTCCTTTTCTCCTTTCACCCCACTCCCACTCCCATCCCTGCCCAATCCAATCTTTCTTGAAGGGCTTCAAGAATTCAAACTTTCTTCTTGGATCCTTCCCAGTTTCTTCCACTTTTTCAACGTCCTTAATATCTTGTTGATTAAGTTCAGTGTGTTCTTTGTTGTTAATGTCTACCATGTTGTAAGACCTCTGAATATTAGATATCTGTGACTGTTATGGGAACCAGGTGGCCCCTACAACCCAGACACTGCCTGTGCAGAGACGGCTGTCTCATCCCCACAGCAGCTACAGATACCAAATATTTAGAAGTCTTACAACGTGGAAATGTGAATAAAACCTAGTATTTTTGGAGGGGAAACCATATAATTTAACCACTTACCTCTGATATCTATCTATATGTATGTATATATATAATATATATATGCATACACATATATGTGTTTGTATTTTTAATTTTGTTTATCCTTTCTCTTGTGGATCAGATAAGAATGTGGCCCAGAAATCACCCTCTCCCCACTAACTTCCTTGTTTGATTAGCCTTCAGTCCTGGAACATAATTGCAATAAACATTATTTCGTTTCTCCCTTATTCTGCTTCTCTTCAGTCTTCCAGATGACCTACTTCTGACTGTTCCCTTTTAAAGAAATTCTTCCATCAAATTCCTAGATTTTATTTTTTTTCCAGGACTCTTGTTGTAAATGTAACTTAAAAGCTACAGTAGAGATTGCCTGCACACAACAGGTTAGCATCAAGGTGGAAACATTCTATGACAGACTCGAAAAGATCCTCCAAACCAAGTCAACATACAACACAGTCACCAATACTTGGTAATTTCAGCTAGGCAGCTAGGCCCAGGAGAGAAGGTAAAAAATATATATTGGTAAACTTAGTTCAAGATTAAGAAATGAAAGGCCTGTAGACTCCATTAGCCACATGCATGCTTATAATGAATGTTGTCTTCAAGAAGAGGAAAGAAATAGCAGATGGTATAATACCAAGAAAAAAAAAGTAATCAGAAGTCTATGTTTACCCCTATGCCTCTATTTTCTTAACTTTATAAATTTTATTGTGCTGATGAGCTGTACCTGCATTGAGAGAATCTTTCATGAAAACATGGGAAAAGAATAGGCCTCCATAAATGACTTTGTATAGTGGATCACAAGTACACAGTCATGCAATTGACTGAAAGGTATAGGGAGCACAAAATCCCACTGTCTTTGTTGTCTGTTGACTGGCTACAAAAGCATCTGTCTCAGAAGAGCAAAGCACAGTGGCCTTTGAGAACCCCTCTCCAACAAGATGTCTACAGTGTGTAATCAGGAGGACCTGGCACTTCTCTCCAAAGCTCTCACCAACTCTGCCTTCCCTCAGGAGTGGAGTCTGCATGTAGAATCACTCTTCACCAATGAGGAGAGCCTCATGCAAAGTGATTGAGGGCTAGTCTGCACATACCTAACACGAATGTTAAGCTCATTCATCTCTACAGATGAAACCACGTCCTACCAAGACTAAGACTGAGATCAGTGAGGATCAGGTGGGTGTCATGGGGTGTCCAGCAGACAGGCATCAGGAGGAAGGTTGGGCAGGGATGAGGCCAGAGCTGTGAGGCCAGCAGTGACAGAGAGTGGAGCTAGAGGGTGAGTGTATGCTCCAACAGAAGAGTTCTGTGGCAGCTCTGAGTTCTGCTGGCCAGATTGTCAGAGGGATGAATGTGGGATCTCTAGAGAATTGAGAAATTAGGAACTGAGGAGCTGGCCAATAAAGAGAGTCCTTCTAGCCACTCATCTTCTATCTGGAGCAAGAGCAGGGATTTCCATCAAGAGACAAGGGGCTGAGCTTCACTGAAACTGCCTCATAAAACTTTATGTCCAAGACTGAGAAATATTAAGGTAGAAGGACTTAGGAATTTAACTTTTTAGGAACCTGCAGTGAAACCTCTCCCATCTTCCTCATCTCATATCATTTTGATCCCTTCCTCACTCTCTCTTCCTTCACCTTGTTTCATATGAAGAGATAGCCTTTCTTCTTGCCAAAGTGAATCCCTCTAAATGCACAAGTGATCCCATCCCATCCCACCTCTTCCAACAGATTGTTCCCTCTATCCAATCTTTTCTCACCAGTCTTCAATCTTTCTCTGTCTGCCAGCTACTTCCCTACTGCCTACAAACAGGTCCATGTTCCTCCATCTTCAAAAACTCTTTATTTAATCCATCCCATCATCCTATATCCTTTTTGTGGTTAAACTTCTTGAGAAGCCACCTGTAATCGATGCCTCTGCTTCATTTTTTCTGACTCCCTTCTTAATTCCACAGTCTGGATTCAAACCCCTTCACACGACTGAAACTGCTCTCTCCAGAGCTACCAATGATCTCTTCAGTACTAAATCTAACAATCTTTTCTTTATCCTTGTCTTTGACCTCTCTGCTGACTTTGACACTGTCAGTCATACTTTTCTCCTTGATATTTTCTTCTCTCTAGTTTTTCACAACACTCTTCTCTCCTAGTTCTCCTCCGGGTATACCGGCCTGACTACTCCTTCTCAGTCTCCTTTGCTGGATCTTCATCTGCACTGTGGCTGTTTACGAATGTATGTTCTTGGCCTTACCCGTAGTGATCTCATCAGTTTACATGGATTCAATTATCATCTGTATGCAGATGATTTTCAGATCTATATGTCAAGCCCTAATCTCTCTCCTAATTTCAGTCTTGTATCTTCAGCTGCCTATTAGAAATCGCAAATGTAATGGGAAAAGGACCCACATGTACAAAAATACTTATAGCAGCTCTTTTTGTGATGGCCATGAACTGAAAATTGAAGGGATGCCTGTCAATTGGAGAATGGCTGAACAAGTTGTGGTATATGAATGTAATGGAATACTATCGTACTATAAAAAATGCTGAACAGGCAGGCTTCAGAAAATCCTGGAAAGACTTGTATGAACTGATGCTGAGTGAAGAAAATTGTTCACAGAAGCAACCACGTTATATGATGACTGATTTTGATAAACTTAGTTCTTCTCAGAAATGCAAGGATCTAAAACAATTCCAAAGGACTTATGATGGTAAATGCCATCCCCATCTAGAGAAAGAACTATGGAGTTGGAATGCACAACAAAGCAGACTATTTTCTTTTTTGTTTTGTTTTTTCTTTCTCATGTTATCTCCCATTCATTATAATTTTTTATGCAACATGACTAGGATGAAAATGTGTTTAATAGGAATGTATGTGCAGAGCCAAATCATATTGCATGCCATCTTGGGGAGAGAGGGGGGATGGAGGGGAAAGGGGGGAAGAAAATTTAAAACTTACGGAAGTGAATGTTGAAAATTAAAAATAAATTTTTTTAAATGAAAAAAAATCTCAAACTTGCTGTATCAGACATCTTAAACTCAAAATATCCAAAGGTGAAGTCATTCTTTCTCTGCTTAGCAGTTCCTTTTTCATAACTCACTATTACCTTTGAGAGTACCACCATCATCTAGGATTGAAATCTAAGTGGTATCCTCAATTCCTCCTTTTCTCCTACTCTCGCTCCCCAAATCCAATCAGTTGCCAGCAAAACTAAAAAATTTAGTCATCTTGCTCTTATTCATTTCAGTATTTAGTGTCTTAGCTGAAGTTGGCCCATTAAGTACAGAAATAACTGATAAGCTAAGCTTGGTAAGTATTTACATTCTTTTTAAGGCTAATATTTTGACCCTCTAGAATAATGCTTAATAAAATCCATAATCAAAACTAGTTTTGAATACATATATATAAAAGCTATTAGTGCTAGATAAGAGTATTTCATGGCATTAGGTAAATGCAGAATTGATAAATGTAGATGCAACAACAAACATAACATCTAGTTTTGTGGCATTGAAAATCATATTAGTATGATTACATTATACTTGCTTTGAAAATACAGAAAGTCAATAGAATGGAATTCACACTGTAAATATAACAGTATTAGAATGTTTGTGACAAAGTTAAAATATGAAGTCAAAAGATGTTTGTAATAGTAGATGTAAATAAATTTCTGTGTTACTGCGCAGTAGTAAGAGAACAATGATGTATGAATTGGTAGATAAACATTTGGGCACTTTGGAGTTTGACAGAAAGGTATATTTATAAAGTTTATAAAATGATCAGAAAAATGTAAATCTCAAAATGTCCTTTAAAAATACTGTATTTTTTTACATTGTGTAACAGCAGACATTGCATGAGGATATAATTGATTGTGTGTTCTGTCTCATAGAAACCATATATTGATGGATTGCTTTATTTCTTTTTTTTATAAGTCAACATGTGACAGATGTTTTTTCCAAAGTAGAGTTTTAGCGTTGATCTAGTAGATTATCACATGGAATAAAAGAAAAGTTAATGAAGCATAAAGTAAAAGAGATGCAGCCATAGTTGGTTTTGTTTACTGACTATCTGGTTACCAACATCAAGCAAGACATGAAATGGAAACACATGCTTGCCAAAGGCATCCATCCATCACTGTCATTGGTGGTAGTCTATGCTGAGTCCAAATGGAAGGAGGATTACAGTAAGTCCTCCTGAGGCTTCTTTTTTGCAGATGATAGTGTGCTGATTCTGTCAAGTCCCAGAATTCAACTGGGACTCCTTAATGAGACTGTTCGCTGCTCAAAGGTGTCCTGACAGTCCAGGTAAGAAAAACCAAATGGATGAAAAATGCCTAAGTCAATACACACGCTGTGGAATTTAAAAAGGTTGAAGAGACATAATTTCTGGGTAATTTAATCATTTTATGAATAAGGCTAGCACATTTGTTAGTAAAAAGATAGTCATTTTGGCCATCTCTCTTAGACCAAAAGCAATCGTTACAGGCAGGCTCATAGTTTATATGCCCTTCAAAGAGTAGGAGTTCCCCAGGATGGGAATCAGCCCTGACTGGTGAACACTAAATGAGAGAATAATATTACAGGGAGGAGTTGAGAGTGACATTGTGTCGCCCTTGGACAGAGAGACTGTCTCTATACCCAGACCACCTCCAGCCTTGGGCAGTCTGTTCAAAGAGTTAATGACTCAGCAAAGTCTGAGTGGAGCATAATGGCTGTTCACCCAGGCTCAGCAAGAAAGTTAGGACATTATCAGCAATGTCCTCCAAGAGACTGAGCTTTTTCAAATCAGGACTTTAGAAAAGGGAGTGAACTCTGGATCTCTCCAAATTATTGGTTATTAATAATGATTTCTCTTACAGTTGGATGAGCATTGATTTAATCTGTCAGTATTTACTATCAAGGGTAAGTATTAAAGATGGGACATGGACCCAGAACTGGATAAGAGAATTAATTCACATTAATAAATCTGTACCTTACTTTCAAGAATCCCAAAGCTGCATCTTGACTCAAAAAAAAAAAATTAACACCAATATTTCTTCAGTGATAACTCCTATAAACAAGTTACTCTCAGTGGCCCAGGCAATCCTCTAAAATCCTAAATTGCAAAGAGGCAGGCCTTAATAGAATGGAAATTCTTAAGTAAAAGTTGAAATTATAGTTTCCATTTCAAACTTTTTAAAGGATTTCCCAATGATGGTTATGAAACATGGAACACCACAAGTTCCGAAGAATCTAAATAGATGAGCTAAAGGGCAGTGGAGCAATGTGAGGTAGGTGTAAGTAGGTTGTAGTATGTTTCCAATAATTTGTGCACAAGACATGGTGCAAAAAGTATCATCCAACTAATGCATGATTGGAAAAGGGATGGGTCAGACACATGAAAAGATCTTGTGTTAACAGATGGATAGCACACACAAAGTACTGATATCCACAGAATTTTTACAAAACCAAAAGAAAGGCTTCCTATACCATAGATCCTCTGAGGAAGACTTATGGGAAGAAAGAAAAAGAATTTAGCAGGATAAGAAGGCATGGATAGGCTGGAATCTTCACTGATAGAAAAGGGACCCATATCAATTAGATCACAGATGTAGCCTAATATAACTCTTCCATAGTCATATATATCACAACTCACCAAGTCTTCTTGATCTGAGGTCAAATTTTTTTTCTGAGTTACAATGTTAACTGCAAATGTTACAGTGGATAGTGTTGAACCTAGATTTAGGAAGATCTGAGATCAGATTTGACCTCAGAACCTTATTCTCTGTGTGACCTCAGGCAAGTCACAAACCTCAGGCTCAGTTTCTTCACTGCAAAATGAAGATAATGAGTACCTGACTTCCAGGGTGGGTGTGAGAATATAATGAGATAAGATTTATAAAGTGCTTAGCATACATAGGCACTTATTATTTATTAAATTATTTTTATTAAATAAATTTATTAGATAAAATTTATTAATATGCTTCTTTCCCTCCTTGTGTTACAATCGCTAACAT
This sequence comes from Bettongia penicillata ogilbyi, assembly GCA_023548195.1. Lineage (NCBI taxonomy): Eukaryota > Metazoa > Chordata > Mammalia > Diprotodontia > Potoroidae > Bettongia > Bettongia penicillata. The sequence goes on from JAJHZJ010000311.1 coordinate 4,030,248, forward strand.
GCCTTGTTTATAAATGCCTATACTTTGTGCATTTCTTTGTAGAAATCTGAAATCATGGATTTTATTGCTGGCTTCCTTGGATATTGTCTACTGTGAATCGTTGGTCCTCCTTAGGGCTATTCTTCCCTTGTACCTAATATAATCTATGGCATCTGGTTTGACAGACATGTGGAAGCAGATTTCTTCTTTCCATTCCCCTTTCAGTTTAAAGCACTTTTGATCAGATTTACAGGATTCCAGGCAAGTGTTCTACCAGTATTTATTCTATATATGCACTCCACGCCTGGCTCATTATTCCTATATTTTAAATCATTTTCCAGAAATTCAAATTCCCTTTTCACAAAGCATTTTCTTAATCAGTCGTTTATTTCCCAGATATGACTTTCTTTTCCAAAGCCCATAACTCTAATTAGCAGTAGCAATGAAAATATGACCTGATAAATAGAAGTATGTATAGTATGGTTTTTCATATCTGTATATGTGCCCACATGTATATGTATTATATACACATATACATGTGTGTTTATATGCAAACATTTACACACATACATATGTGTATATACATATATAAATTTACATGCATTGTAATGTATGTGTATGTATATATGTACACACACATACATATTTGTGTCTAATGGTAGCCTTCATAGGATGGGGTGGGGAAAGAGGAAGAAAAAAAGTGCACAGCAGAGAACAAAAGAAAACTTAGAAGGAAGCACAAAAGAGCAGGGTAGTTTTGTAGTATTTATTACATATTTTTTAAACAAGTAAGCAGTGGAAATGCTTATGGAAATGGAAATTCATGGTTTTATATTGAATCTTTTTATGTTGTATACATATTCTTTTCTTTTGTTATTTTGTATTTAAGTTTAAAATAATTTTTAAAGAATGTAAATCCTTTGTGGGTAAGGATTATTTCATTCTTTGTACTAAAACCCCCAGCATTTATTCCTGGCACATACTAGGTGCTTCATAAATGCTTCTTGACTGATAATCAATCAATAAATGCTCCTTTTATTTGTGAAAAGAGCAATGCTTTTGTTGGCAGGAACGTAGAGCCGAAAGTCTCAGTTTCTATCCTTACCCCCATCCAGTCTCAGTAAGTCAACTCCCCACGCCCTCACCAGTGATTTGCATTGATTTAAGTAGCAACCAATGACATATTAGAAACTGAAGGAAATTTTTGCACTCTACTCAGAGCAAACTAAACTGAAAGTATAAGTGCTGAGACAGAAAAGCAGGTCAAGAGATAAACTCAATACCTGAGAACTTCTCTGCCTGGCTAGGTTTGAAAAGAACCTTCAAGAATTCCCAGGGTTGAAAACTAAAAGCCCTGAGAGACCCTGCCCCTGTGGAGAAAAGTCCCTATACTGAGTACATACTGTTCAGCAGAGAACCTATAAATGGCAGTAGCCTAGACCCAGAAGATGGCATCTCCCAAAGAACAGCCACAAATGGCAGTGTAACAGAGACTGAACAAACAGAGGACCATGGCAACATATATTAGCTTAGAAAACAGCTGATAGTCTGATGACATTGTAAGACCTAGATGAGTTGTTCTGATTACCCTGTATCATTCTGGCCACATGTGTTCCTTCTCCCAGCAGTTGTAATCTTTAGAAGAATGTGCCTCTGTGTGTTCGGAAGGAACTGTCCTTGTCATTCACTTTGCTATTTAATGAAATATCTTTTGCTTTCAACGTATGGTTGGTCTGGTAGAAGAAATGCCAGTGGAGGCTCAGAAATTATGATTTTGAGGAGATATCCCAAAGCACACCTTGAACTTGCAGTAGCTCTCAAGTGGGCCCAGGCCACATGTTAAATATGTATCCTAATAAGACTTATAGATGTTATAAAACTAGGAAGGATAGCTAATATATTGCATGTCAGAGTCAGAATCCAAGCTGACAGACTAAAACATTGGGCCATATGTAATAAGATGAAATTTATTGGGGATAAATCAATACATAATTAAATTCTTTTGATGTCAATTTATTAAATCCAATATAGGAGAGACATGGTTAGAAAGTAGTTTGTATGATAAATTTGGGACAGGGTGGAGGGGGCACAGGGTTTCAGTGAACTGCAAGCTAGTATGTGATATGACTGTCAAAAAAAAGACATGATCTTGGGCTACATTTCAGAGAGTCTTAGCTTCCAGGAATAAGGAGTGTCTTCTGCTCTGGTCAGACCTCACCTAGGGTATTTGTTAGTTCTGGGACCATGTTAAGCTAGAGAATATCCAGAAAAAGTCGACCGGAGTGATGAAGGCCTGAGAATCCATATGGGCCTTATAAGAACTGGTTGAAAGAACAGAGGATGTTTGGTCAGAAGTAAAGACTCAGACTCAGGACAGTGATAGCCAATAGTCGAATTCAAGTACTTAAAAGGCAGTTTTATGAAGGAGGTATTTAGACGTGTTTGCCCCCCAAAGGCAGACAATGGGTGGAAGTTAGTAGGTAACTTTAGGCTCGATGCCAGGAAAAACTTCCTCACAATTAGCACTTTCCGAATTACCACTACTAACCGTCTTTAAGCAAAGCTGGCCAGCCCCTTGCTGAATGTCTTGTAGGGGGGATTATTTTGTAGTGTAGAGGCTGGGCACCTGAACTCCCTCTCAGCCCTGAGTCTGTGAAGTACTCCGTGTTTCTGGTGTATGACACATTATAACAGATGCAAATACAAAATAACACTCTGTCCTGAAGTTGTTTATAATCTAGAAGCGGACCTGAGACAGGTGGAGGGAGGCAGGAAGTATCTTCCCAGTCCAAAACAGGACACCAAACAAGATTTGCTGCTGATGGATGCATAATAAAAAGAGAAATGAGGACTGGGTGGACAAGGAGCAATGAATGACTGTGTCTACTTAGCATCTGTTCTGGTCTACATTCATTTGCACACCACACTCAGGAAGATCTTAGCAGGAGCTCTCCACCTAGGCAACCCTCAGGTCCCTTTCCAGCCCTGTCTTGGTTGATGTTTTTATTTTCATACACAACCTATTCTCTCTATCTTCCCCTATCTATATCTTCTTTAACTTAGACCAGGGTTAGGGAGCCAAGTCTCAAGGCCAGATATGGTCTTCTAGGTTCTCGGGTGCAGTTTTTTGACTGAGTCCAAGTTTTACAGAATAAATCCTTTTATTAAGGGGATCTATTCCTTGAAGTTTGGATTCAGTCTAAGGGCTGTACTTGAGGACCTAGAGGGCCACATGTGGCCTTGAGGCTAAAGGTCCCAGTCCCTGGGCTAGATCTTCTCCATGAAGTCTCCCACATTGATCTGTCCTCCTTTCTCTGAGCTCCAATAGCATTTAGAGGGTGCACCACACAACTTTAACCCTTCTTTAATGATTTGTCTTGCATTGTGTGTTTCACCATCTGTAGTCTTCTGGAGAGCAGTGACCTTGTCTTATCTTTTAGTACAGGACATACTGGCGTATTGATATGTAGTGCTGTGGATAAAGTTCTGGACTTGGTGTCAGGAAGATAAGAGCTCAGATCCTGCCTCAGACATAGCTGTGAGACTCTGACAAGTCATTTAACAGTGGTTAAGACTGCCTCAGTTTCCTTACTGGACAATAGTAACACTGACCTCACAGGATTATTGTGAGGATAAAATGAGGTAAGATAAGAAAAGCACTTTGAACACCTTAAAATTCTATGTAAAAATTAACTATCTCTTAATTGGGGGGCTGAGGGTAAATTCCTTGGCTTTAAGGAAGAGGAAGCTGAGGAACTTACCAAATACCATATAGCTGAGCTCTACCAAGTCCTGCTGTGAGGTGTCATTCAGGAAGAGAACAGGACTCTAGACATGGTGGGTTTTTTTCCCAACTACTTAATATCAAATCAAACTTTTATATTGGAAATATTTGTCACAACACATATTTTTTAATTTTCCTGTTTTCTATTTGAATTAAATTTTTTTTTTATAATTTAAGTCTTCAACATTCATTTCCACAACATTTTGAGTTTCAAATTTTCTCCCCATTTCTCCCCTCCCCTACCCCAAAATGCTGAGCATTCTAATTACCCCTATCACCAATCTGCCCTCCCTTCTAACATCCCTCCCTTCCCTTATCCCTATCTTCTCTTTTGTCCTGTAGGGCAAGATAAATTTCTGTACCCCATTACCTGTATTTCTTATTTCCTAGTTGTATGTAAGAACAATACTCAACAGTTGTTCCTAAAACTTTGAGTTCCAACTTCTCTTCATCCCTCCCTCCTCACCCATCCCCTTTGGGAAGGCAAGCAATTCAATATACACCATATCTGTGTAGTTTTGCAAATGACTTCAATAATAGTCGTGTTGTGTAAGACTAATTTTATTTCCCTCCATCCTATCCTGCCCCCCATTTCTTCTATTCTCTCTTTTGATCCTGTACCTCCCCAAGAGTGTTGACTTCTAATTGCTCCCTCCTCCCATTGCCCTCTCTTCCATCATCCCCCCCCCACCCTGCTTATCCCCTTCTACCCGACTTTCCTGTATAGTAAGATAGGTTTTCATACCAAAATGAGTGTACATTTTATTCCTTCCTTTAGTCGAATGTGATGAGAGTAAGCTTCATGTTTTTTCTCTCACCTCCCCCCTTTTTCCCTCCACTGAAAAGTCTTTTACTTGCTTCTTTTATGAGAGATAATTTGCCCCATTCCATTTCTCCCTTTCTCCTCCCAATATATTTCTCTCTCACCATTTAATTTCATTTTTTTAAGATATGATCCCATCCTATTCAACTCTATGCTCTCTGTTCTCTGTGTGTGTGTGTTTGTAATCCCACCAACTACCCAAATACTGAAAAAAGTTTTCAAGAGTTACAAATATTGTCTTTCCATGTAGGAATGTAAACAGTTCAACTTTAGTAAGTCCCTTATGATTTCTCTTTGCTGTTTATCTTTTCATGCTTCTCTTGATTCTTGTGTTTGAAAGTCAAATTTTCTTTTCAGCTCTGGTCTTTTCATCAAGAATGCTTGAAAGTCCTCTATTTCATTGAAAGACCTTTCTTCCCCTGAAGTATTATACTCAGTTTTTCTGAGTAGGTGATTCTTGGTTTGAGTCCTAGTTCCTTTGACTTCTGGAATATCATATTCCAGGCCCTTCACTCCCTTAATGTAGAAGCTGCCAGATCTTGTGTTATCCTGATTGTATTTCCACAATACTTGAATTTTTTCTTTCTAGCTGCTTGCAATATTTTCTCCTTGACCTGGGAACTCTGGAATTTGGCCACAATGTTCCTAGGAGTTTCTCTTTTTGGATCTCTTTCAGGAGGTGATCTGTGGATTCTTTCAATGTTTATTTTGCCCCCTGGTTCTAGAATATTAGGGCAGTTTTCCTTGATAATTTCATGAAAGATGATGTCTAGGCTCTTTTTTTGATCATGGCTTTCAGGTAGTCCCATAATTTTTAAATTGTCTCTCCTGGCTGTATTTTCCAGGTCAGTTGTTTTTCCAAGGAGATATTTCACATTCTCTTCCATTTTTTCATTCTTTTGGTTTTTTTGTGTGATTTCTTGGTTTCTCATAAAGTCATTAACCTCCATCTGTTCCATTCTAATTTTTAAAGAACTATTTTCTTCAGTGAGCTTTTGAACCTCCTTTTCCATTTGGCTAATTCTGCTTTTTAAAGCATTCTTCTCTTCATTGGCTTTTTGAACCTCTTTTGCCAATTGAGTTAGCCTATTTTTAAAGGTGTTATTTTCTTCAGCATTTTTTGGGTCTCCTTTAGCAAGGTGTTGACCCACTTTTCATGCTTTTCTTGCATCTCTCTCATTTCTATTCCCAATTTTTCCTCCACCTCTCTTACTTGAGAGTTCTTCCATGGCCTGAGCCCATTGAATGTTTATTTTGGATGTTTGGGATACAGAAGCCTTGACTTTTATGTCTTTCCCTGATGGTAAGCATTGTTCTTCCTCATCAGAAAGAGTGGGAGAAGATGCCTGTTCACCAAGAAAGTAACCTTCTATAATCTTATTTTTTTTCCCTTTTTGGGGCATTTTCCCAACCAGTTACTTGACTTTTGGGTCCTTTGTCAAGAGTAGGGTATACTCTGGGTATCTCAGTTCTTCCAAGGTGGCACAATCCAGTGTGTACACTAATCTGGAAACAAGGAGATTTTTGTGTCCAGAATCTTAGCAGAGTTTCCTCTTCACAACCACCTTGCCTCCAGTTCTACCAAGCCAGCACTGGCGGCTGAGATTCAGATAAGCTGCAGGGGCAGGACCACCATTCAGTGTGAGATAAAGATCAGCTGCTGTAGGGCCTCTACACAGGGCTGAGGTAAGAATCAGCTGCTCAGTACCCCCAGGGGTTTTAGTATCCAACCACGGATGCAGGCTGCTGTAGGAACTGCTGCTGAAAGGCCCTTCTCCCTTCTTGGCCAGCGGAAAAAAACCCGTCACTGACCTTTGGGGCCTGTGGGTTAAGGGATCTAGGAACTGCTGCTACTGCAACTGGAGATTCCGCCCCCCAAGGCCTGCTCAAGTCCTCCTCCCAGAGCCAAGCCAAGCTGCATGGACAAAGCTGGGATGGGCTCTGCTCCACATCAGGTGCGACAGACGTTTCCCATCACCCTTTCAGGTCACCCTGGGCTGGAAATCTCCTCCACTCTGTTGTTCTCCACTTCTGCCACTCTAGAATTTGTTGAGTCTTTCTTTACAGGTATTTTATGGGCTGTGGGGGGGAGAGCTAGCATATGTGTATCTTTCTACTCCGCCATCTTGACTCCGATGGTGGTCTTCTGAAGGAATGAAAAGAGGGGTGGAAGAAAGATGGAACCACACTCCCCCTCCAGTGGAAATCCTGGGTTCCAAAATCCTTGGTGCTTAAGGGAGAAGAGAATTTCCTTGGAGCTGGGAAAGTGGCCAGAGAGGAGGGAGGGAAAGAGACAGGGAGACTGAGAGACAGGAAGGGGGGTGGAGGAGAGAGGTGGGAAAAAGAGGGAGAACAAACAGGAGCTATCCCATTAAGGAATGCATTAGGGGTCACCTCCTCTGCAGGTTCCCCACAGACTTTGCTCCCTGGACCAGCTGTTGCTCCTTCCCTCCCCCTGTTAAGCCTGATTAAAGCAATCCACCAGAATACGTTCTTGTCCAGGGTTGTTATTACTGGGAGTATATGTGACCTGCTCTTGCAAGAGTCCTGAACATCCCTGTCTGTCCACCTACCACAAGCTCTGCACCCTCCCTTTAGAACTGAAGGGGATAGGGTTTACAGAGTAGAGGAAACCATACTCAAACTCGCTAAGTAGCTTTGGACATGTCACTCCATCCTCAGAGCCTCAGTTTCCTCATCTATAAAAGTGAGAAAGTTGGATTTCTAAGGCACCTTCCAATTCTAACACTCTATGATCTTTTGATTTCCCAAGCCAGAACATCCACAAGTAGTAGTATGCTGCAGATAGGACCCAGGCATTCATGTGCAGTATCCCCAAACTAACAGCTGGAAGAGTAGGAACATGAGAAGCTTGGGCAAGTGGAGAGTGGGGATGGGCAGAATGAGGACCCCAACTTTTATTCTAACACCCAAGTGCTTCTCCTCCCCCACCCCAGCCCCTCATACCCACACACCTCTGCTCACTGACCCCAGCTAGAACCTAAGCCCTCTGGTTACTTTCCCCTCCTTAGTGAGTAGAGGTTTCTGCTGTTTTGTGCGGCTGCTGTGAGAGCAGTCTCCTGGTTTTCTGAGCTCCACTTCCCACACTAGATATGAGGGCCTGGGGACAAACAACTACTTCCCCTTCCCTAAACTTCCCATCTTTCTGAATTTCCATAGTGGGTGGGAAGAGGGAAACTGAATAAGTCTCAGAAAGCGCAGAAGACACAGATCCCAGGTTTCCACATGGGCCTCACAGTTTAGTGTCTTCCCACTCACCCTCCCCCCACCATCCCAGCCCCTCCTCCAGGCTTCCGAGACAGCTGCTGTGAGCATTTAAGGTAATGTTTGGATTGGTGAGAGCAACAGCAGCTGCCCAGTTGCCTTCCCTCCCCTTTGGCCAGCAGCTAAGCAAGAACCTAGCTTAAGGTTCTAGGTGAGACCACAGAAACTCCTTCATGCAGGAGTACTCGCAAGCTGGAACTGTGCCCCATCAGATCCCCATCCACAAGGGACATTTCTTTGTTCTTTTTCCTTCTATGGGACAATTCTGATTTAAGGAAGGATGTTTTCTTCCCAGATTGAGCAGAGTTCCTGATGAGAACTTCAGTAGGTTCCAAGGAAAGGTCCAAACAGGTGGGTTGGGTTGGGGCAAGACTTGGAGGGAAGGAATCAGTAGTGGGAGGCTTGGGAGAAGGGAGAGCAAGAAGAGGGGACATCAGGTTGGATATCAGGAGCAGACACAGGAAGCAGATATGAGAGCTTGGTTTCCCCTTCCTTGAAGGAGTGTATGCAGGAGCCCCTGTACTCCTGACGGCTGATGACCCGTGCCAAATCCCAAATATAAGAGTGATGCATCTCAGTTCAGAGGCAGCAGGGAATTAGGAGTGGGCACTGAAGGACATATCCAAAAGTAACTGCTGCCTCCCAAATTGAGGGGGCTCAGACCCATAAATCTCAGATGGATCACTAGAGATGCTTTCGCCAATTCCCCACTCTTTCCTTTACCTCTACCCCTAAAACACACACACACACAAACACACACTAGGGAAGAGGGAATCAAGAAGCCTGCAACTCCCATGGGAACAGCTGGAATGTTGGGAGCCTGGGAACAGGCCTTCCTGGTCCCTGGGAAAGGCAGGCAGTGGGAATTCCACTGAAAATCTCCCCTTGCCATGAGGGCAAAGGATTCCAGGGACCCCTTAAGAACTCAGTTCATGGTGGAGGCAGGAGAAGGGTCCCCCACCCACTCATGCCTGGCAGGACCCCAGAGTTCAGTAGGCCAGCTGTGACGAAGATGCTGGGCAGCGTCCCCCCTCCCCCTGCTTCCCCTTCTCAATCTCAACATAATCCTCACTATTGTACAGTCCCTCTCAGCCCTCCTCAGACCCAGTCCCTTGCACAATGGAGCCTTTGCTGCCTCTGGCACTCAGTTAAGAGATGAACTCATGGTTTTTCCAAGTTTAAAAATAGCATGCCCCCCCTTTTCCCAAAGAGCCCCCCACTCCTGGGGATGCCCTTCCAGATAAGCCTCACTCTCCTTCCTCCTGCCCTGGCTCAGGTGCAGAGGACATGAGTGAGACATCATTTATCTGGAGCAGGGGAAGGGGGCGTCGCTTCCCCCCATTCATTCTCTTCCCTACTTCTCTCCTCCCCGACACAGTCTCAGTGTCCTGTTTCCTGGCCCCAGTGATGACCACTGCAGCAGCTGTCCACTCCCCTTCCACTCTGTTTTTTGCTCCCCATCCTCTTCCCCCCCCAAACAACCCCCATCAAAGAAATCTCCTCCCACCCTCTTGCCTCAGTCTTCTCCACCCCAGTGTTCCTGCTGGGAGTTCCTAAGCCTTCCCCTAGGACTTCATGGGAAGCCCTCCGAGTTGACTCCTAATTGTTCTTTGCACGTACTATGTAGGCATTTAATATTTGTGGTATGCAGCTGCAGATTCATCTTTATCAGCTGGAGCTTCCTTCCTCCTTCCCGCTCTTATGTCCCCTCTACCCCTATCGGAAGGGTGGTAACCTTATGATTATAAAAAATGTAGAAGCCTATGGGAGAACCAGAAGGAAAGACTCAAGTGTTCCAACTCAACATTAGTGAGCCCCCAGATGAGAGGATCTGGGTGGGAGTTTTTTGGGGGGGCAAACAGCTACTTTTTTCCACATCTTCAATACCCTTGGACCCTAAAACCTATCTCAACCAACTTCCTCTCCCAATTGCCCCCTTGGACTCCCAGTGTAAGTTTCCCTGCTTCTCACCTCCACCAGAAAGGAAGACTATGAATGGAGACTGGACAGAAGCTGTGGTGCTTGCCTCAGTTTCCTAATTTGCAATCCAGCCAAATCCCACAGATTCAGAAAAGTAATTCCAGTCTTCTGGGCTCTTAAGTTCTTGAGAAACTCCCAGTCTGGCTAAGCTCTGAGAGGCTGGGGAGAGAAAATGAACTTATTCCCCTGACAGAGGGAAGAAATAATGAGGCATGGAATTAAAATATTGCTTCCATTTGATTATCTCATCCAATCCTCTGTCTCTAGTCTGGACTTCTAACCCAGCTCACACAGATGAGTCTCATTTGGCTTTAGAGATACCCTGAGAAGATTTCAGAAGGAGCCTCCCCAATAACACACTCTGCTGTATTACAACCTCTGCTTTTGTGAAGGTCTTTCATAGGATGATAGTCAATCAGCCAGTCAGTCAACAAACATTTAATTAAGTGAATGAGGCACTGTGCTAAGCTCTGGAATACAAAGGAAGACAAAAATAGTCCCTGACCTCCAGGAGTTCATTCTACTGGGGAAGACAACATGCAAACAATTATGGTATGTATATGCAAGGTATACACAGAGTTAATTGGAGGTGATCTCAGAAGGAAAGTAGTGTGTGTGTAGAGAGAGTGAAAGGGAACTAAGAAAGGCATCTTGCAGAAGGTGGGATTTGAGCTGAGTCTTGAAGGGACACTAATAAAGTCAGAACATGAGAAAGGAGAACATCCTAGACTTGGGGGACAGCTAAGAAAAAGGCTTAGAACAGGAAGGTGGAGCAAGGAGGTTGGTGGTAGTGAGATTATATAGTATGTGGAAGGGAGTCAAGAGTAAAAAAACTGAAAAAGTCAGGTTATAAAGGGCTTTAAAAGCCAAACACGATTTTGTATTTCCTCCTGGAGGCAATAGGAAACCAACGGAGTGTACTGAGTAGGAGGGTGACAGGATTAAACCTGCAGGCACTATCAGATGAGTGGAGAATGGACTGGAGTAGCAAGAGACTGATGTAGGGAGACCCATCCAGAGACTATTAAAGAAGTTCAGATTTGAGATAATGAGGACCACCACAGAGTGGGGGCAATGTCAGAGTAGAAAAGCATATGTATGGAAGAGATATGGTGAAGACAGAAATGGTGTCTGTTGGCAAACAGATTGGATACATGGGGTTAGAGAGAATTAGGCTCAGCTGAGGGTGACACCTAGGTTGTGAGCCTAGGTGATGGAGAGAATGGTGATACCCTTGACAGTAACTGAGTTAGTTTAAAAGGGGGGAAGGTTTGGGAGAAAAGATAATGAGTTCAGTTTGGGATATATTGAGTTTAAGATGTCTATGGGAAGCAGTCCAAAATGTACAAAAAATAATTGATGATGCAAGATTGGAGGTCAAGAGAGAGTTTAGGGATAAATAAATATATCCATTAAATTAAGCAATTAAAAGATCATTGGGAACTTTGGAGAGTGTTAGTTGAATGATGAGGTTAGAAACCAGATTTCAGAGAGTTTAGAAGCTAGAGGAGAGGAAGTAGAAGATTTGAATGTAGATAATTTTTTCAACTCTTTAAGAAGGGAGGGAGAGACACAGGATGGGAGCTGCTATAGCCTATCAAGAATGGTGGATCAAGAGAGGCTCTTTTAAGCGTAGAAGAGACATGAGTATGTTTGCACATAACAGGAAAGGATCTAGTAGTTAAGGAGAAAAGGAGTTAAAGATTAAAGAGGGTGTTGATCAAGGGGAGAATCCTCTGAAGAAGGCAGGATAGGATGGGATGGATTGGGATAGGAAGGAATCAAAGAAGCATGTAAGTATTTGTCTTGTCAAGAAGGGCCATCATTTCATGAGAGACAGGGCTGGAGGAGATAGTGGGGGAAGATTCCTAAATGATATGAAATGAAAAAAGAGCTCTCAGCAAGTGGCATCAACTTTTCATTGATGTATGGATGAGCTCCTCATCTGGAGAGATGGGCCAAAGGGATGTCAGGGGAGCCTTGAGGAGGGATGAAGAGGTTTAGAATAGCCATTGTGGTAAGTTAGAGAAAGAATTGCTTAGGGAGAAGTAAAAAGATTGCCTTGCTGCAGGTAACTGGATGACCTCAGAAGCCACTGAGTCCAAACCCTTCATTTTGCAGATGAGGAAACTGAGGCCCTGAAGAGTAAATGATTGGTCCAAGGTCACTTATAAGTTGTGTCAGAGACAGGATTTAGTCTCTTACTCCTATGCTTTTCCCACTTTCTTTGGTTTAACTTAACCCCTTCCTGCTATAATGATAACAGGAGCAACAACATTAATAACATTTGACTTTAAGATTTAGAAAATACTTTACACATATTGTCTCATTTGAACATCACATTGTGATAGGAATTGTAGCTATTTTTGTTCCCATTCCGCAGATGTAAAAACTAAGGCTCAGAGAGGTCAAGTGATTTGTCTAAGATCAAACAGGCTAATAAATGTAGCAGCTGGGATTTAAATCTGCCTCCTGACTCTAAAGTCAGTGTGCTTTCCCTCACACCACACTATTTAACCTAATTTTTCCTGTTTCCAGCTCCACAGAGTTAGGAAGCAGCCATTTATCACCTCCCAAAACCTCCCCTACACTTTCTTCTCATTCCTTTTTCTATTTCCTAACTTACTCCTTACACTCCCATCACTTTCATTCCTCTTGGAATCCTCTACAATGTTACTCACTCCATCTCTTCTGGTTTCCTTCTGAAATCAATAAAACATCTCAAGTCTAGCTGAAAGAGATAGAGAAATTCCATTTAAAATAACTATAGACAATATAAAATACTTGGGAGTCTACCTGCCAAGACAAACCCAGGAACTATATGAACACAATTACAAAATACTTTTTACACAGACAGATCTAAACAATTGGAGAAATATCAATGGCTCATGGGGAGGTTGAGTCAAAATGATAAAAAGGACAATTCTCCCTAGGTTAATTTACTTATTCAGTGCCATGCCAATCAAACTACCAAAATTTATTCTATAGAGACAAAATTCACCTGAAGAACAAAAGGTCAAGAATACTGAGGAAATCAATGAAAAAGAGGTCCTAGCAGTGCCAGATTTCAAACTGTTTTACAAAGTAGTAGTAATCATGAAAACAATCTGGTACTAGCTAAGAAATAGAGTGGTAGATCAGAGAACTAGATTAGGTATATAATACACTGTAATAAATGACCACAGTAATCTAGTATTGGATTAAACCCAAAGATCCAAGTCTTTGGAACAAGAATTTGCTATTTGACAAAAATTGCTGTGAAAAATGGAAAGCAGTTTGGCAGAAACTAGATATAGACCAGCATCTCACATCATATACCAAGATAATGTCCAAATATGTATACAATTCAGACACAGGGGTTGGTATCACAAGCATATTACCAGAACATAGAAAATTATACCTGTCAGATCTATGGATAAGGGTAGAACTAAACAGGAGGTGAAAAGGATCACAGGAATTAAAATGGATAATTTTGCTTACATTAAATTTTAAAAATTTTTGCACAAGCAAAACTAATGCAGTCAAGATTCAAAGGAAAGCAGGAAACTGAGGGGAAATTTTTACAGCAAGTTTCTCTGATAAAGGCCCAGTTCTCAAACACATAGGGAACTGAATCAAATTTATAAAAATATGAGCCATTCCTCAATTGATAGTTAAAGTAAATATGAACAGGCAGCTTTCAGATAAAGAAATCAAAGTTATCTATAGTCACATAAAAATGCTCTAAATCACTCTTGATTAGGGAAATGCAAATTAAGAACTCTGAGATACCACCTCACACCCACCAAATTGGCTAATGTGACAAATAAAGAAAATGATAAATGTTGGAGGGTATGTGGAAAAATTGGAATACTAATGCACCATTGGTGGAATTGTGAATTGATCCACCCATTCTGGAGAGCAATTTGGAAGTATGTACAAAGGGCTAGCAAACATACCCTTTGACCCAGCAATATTACTACTAGGTCTGTGAGATGAAAGAAAAAGTCAAAAGACTCATACTTATAAAAATATTTATGGCAGCTCTTTCTGTGGTGGCAAAGAATTGGAAATTGAGGGGATGCCCATCAATTGAAGAATGGCTGAAAAAGTTGTGGTATGGGATTATGATGGAATACTATTATATTATATGAAATGATGAACAGGATGGCTTCAGAAAAATCTGGAAAGACTTATATGAACTGATAAAAAGTGAAATGAACAGAACCAGTAGAACATTGTATACAGTATCAGCACTATTGCATGATGATCAACTGTGAATGACTTAGTTATTCTGATTAATACAATAATCTAAAATAATTTTGAAGAATTTATAATGAAAAATGCTATCTACATCCAGAGAGAGAACTGATGGAGTCTAAGTGCAGATTGAAACATTTTTTACCCAAACAAGTTATTTTTATGTATTTATTAGCTTATTTATTTTTAGTTTTCAACATTCACTTCCATAAGTTTTAAATTTTCTCCCCTTCCCTCCCCAAAATGGCATGCAGTCTGACGTAGGTTTAACACACACATTCCTGCTAACACATTTTTACATTAGTCATGTTTGCATAGAAGAATTATAATGAATGAAAAAAAAACATGAGAAAGAAAAGCAGAACAAAAAAGAAAATGGTCTGCTTTGCTTTGTATTCTGAATTGACAGTTCTTTCTCTGGATGTGAATGGCATTTTCCAAATGAGTCTTTGGAATTGTTTTAGATTATTGTATTGATCAAAATAACTAAGTCATTCACAGTTGATCATCATGTAATAGTACTAATACTGTATACAATGTTCTACTGGTTCTGTTCATTTCACTTTTTATCAGTTCATTTTAATCTGGCAATGCTGAGAACAAATAAGTCTATCAAAATCAGTCATTGAACATTGTGGCTGTTACTGTGTACAATGTTCTCTTGGTTCTGCTAACTTCACTCAGCATCAGTTTATTTACATCTTTTCAGGTTTTTCTGAAGTCTATCTGTTCATTATAGCACAATACTATTCCGTTACATTCATATACTATAACTTGTTCAGTGGTTCCCTGATTGATGGGCAACCCCTCAATTTCCAGTTTTTGGCCAACCACAAGAAGGGCTGCTATAAATAGTTTTATACATGTGGGTGTTTTTCCAATTTTTATGATCTCTTTGGGGTAAAGACCTAGAAGTGGTATTGCTGATTCAAAGGGTATACATATTTCTATAGCCCTTTGGGCATAATTGAAGCATTTTTTTTACATTGTCTTTATTTTTCCTGCTTTTTTTCCCCAAATGGCTAATATGAAAATGTTTTACATGATTTCACATGTAGAGTTGCTATATTGCTTCCCCTCTCAATGGATGGAGGAGGGGTCAAAAGGAGGGAGAGAACTCAGAACTCAAATTTAAAAAAAAATAAATGTTAAAAATAAATATTAAATTTGAAGGAAAAAAACTAAAAGAACACCTCACCACATGTTACTCACTACCTTCAATCCGTTCTTACCACCCTCAGAAAAAAAAAATACAAAAACTATCAGATTTAATTGGAGACAGAGAGCTGGAAGGTCTTATTTACTATGAACAAGGAGATTTGGCTTGACATTCATAACTGGGTGTAGATGACCAGGGAGTTCTCCCTGATTTCTAGCCTTAATTCCAACTTTTTGGATGCTGCCCCCTACCTATTCATGATCCTTTCCCAAAGCTAAAGCAGAATCTAGAACTGTCTGTCCTTGCAGACTGCCCGATGGTTGGCTGGCTTCCCTCTCAGGCAGAAGAAAGGAAGCCAGAAGGATGGTGAGTTAATGGTGTTAAGTGGAAGGAAGGGAGGGAGGGGGAAGGGGAGGCAGTTCACTGCTCAGTCCTTGGCCTTGTTAAAAAATTGACAGCATGTTTGAGTCATCCCTTCCTCTGTTTTTCAAACAGTGACCCTCATTCTGCCTCCACCCAAACTGCCCCTCATACCCTTTGGGTAAACTGGGGTACCTGGACTATGATATCCCTGCCATCTAAGTCTCATGTGGATCAGAAGGCATCCTGGAATTGGAAGATTCCAGGGTCCACTCCCCTCCCCCATCCCCATATCACCCTGGCCTCTCTTTCCTAGCTATCAAAGGAGGGGGAGGGGCATAATGGGGAAGAGTTTATATCTGGAACACAGAAGCTAATGTGGTTTGTGGAGTCATCAGCTCTTCAAAACTGCGTCATCACTAATACACACACACACACACACACACATCCACACATCCACATCATCCTTTTGTTCTTACCACTCCTATTCTTATAAGAAATCTCAGCTTCATCTACCCTACATGATGCTTTCAGCACTCCAAGTCCCAGAGTTCCCATTCAGAGTCCCCAGTCCCCCAGATCAGACCCTGGAGTAGGTTTGGGATAAAAGGTGTCCCATATTTCTTTCTCTCTCCTTTTGTCCTGAGAAGCTGATACGGACAAAGGATCCTGGGAGAGACTGGAGGATAAAGTGGTGGGATCTTTGGGGAACCCTGTCAGGATGGACCCTGGGGAATGTGATCTTGTCAGGAGGGTTTAATCTGACCTGGAAGAAGTGGGGAATTTATTTCTAGGGTTGCACTGGGTTTAAAGAAATGTTAGGGTTTCAGGGAAGTCTTTAATGAAAGAGGTTGTTTTCAATTGTTCTACACCCCTACCCAAGCTAAAATAAAACAATTCTACCTCACCTGAGCCCCAAACAGGCAGGTTGCTCATCTGAAAACAGACAACTGAAATCAAATCACCTTCCCAACTTGGGTTGAGCCACAATCGATGACCAGAGAAGAGCTGCTGCAGCAGATGGATGAGGTAGATCCAGAAGAGATAGGATGTGGGCCGAAGGTTCAAGGACTCTGAGCCCTCCCCCCAATCACTGGTTTCTCCTCTCTATACAAGTTACAAGGTCATTGTTATTTAGAGTTGGTAGAAACCTTAGAGACCATCTAATTCAACCAGTTTCTGGGAACTGAGGCAAGTATGCCTATTGTATGCTGAAAAAGATATGAAAATAAAGAAAACCTTTGTTCTCAAAAAGTTTACAATCTATTAGAATGATGAGCCTATAAACGATAAGGAAAATAATGTGATAAATGAAGAGAACTCCTGTAGTGCTATAAGAGATGAGGAGAGAAAGAATACTTCAAACTGGAGGGATCAGGGAAATTCATGTAAGTGAAGTAGTACTTTTGAACAAGGGATAGACGGAGATGAGAATAGCTCCTTCCATTTAAGATAAGAATGAAGTATGGGCAGGAGGAGAAGCAACAGGGAGCAATCCAGTTTGGAAGGAAATGTACATGGAAGGGAGTTGTATGAGCTAAGGGTAAAACAGCAGACTGGAGACAAAATGTGAATGTCCTTGAGTGCTAGAATAGGGAATTTATAGACAAGGGGAAGTCAATGAAGGTTTTTTAATCAGCATGACTGCAGCAGACATGATCAGAGCATTAATGATGCCCTTTATCCTTTACGAATTTGGAACCCGAAGAAAACGAATTGGGAGTTCTTAATCTTATTGTGTCATGGACCTCTTTGGAGGTCTGGTGAAGTCTGTAGACCCTTTCTCAGAATAACTTTTTTTAAAAATTCATAATTGAAGGAAATGCTAAATTTTCCTTAGTAAAAATAAAGATGTAATGTTTTTTGTCTATCCAAGTTTTGTGAACCCCAAGATTAGGAGTTCATACGTTAGAAGTTTAAGTACTTGGTAAACCTTTAAAACCTTAATAATTCTCCCTGATATTATCTGTACAGGTAAGGTAAAGAATCACAGAATATTAGAGGTCAGATATCATCTAGTCCAATCTCCTTGTCAAGATGAGGAAACTGAGACCCAGCCAGCCAGGAGAAAGAACTGGTCCGTCGTCGCATAGCAAATGAGTTGCAGAGCAAAATGCAAACTACAGAATGTTTGTTAGCCGGTCAGGCGTTCCGAGATGCCCGGGGGTAGGCTCCCCAAACTCTGATTAGCACCAAGGAACCTCCCACTCCACACTGTTCCACAGAAGGAGTTGCTTGGAGGTGAGAATCAAAGCCGACACCATTCAAACCCCGCCTTCCTCTGTTACCAAGCAGTCTTGGTGAGCTTGGGGCTAGGAGGAGGGGTGCTTAGCCCCTGCACTCTCCCCCTCCCCGTGCCAAAAATGTGCCAAAGGGAAACAGGAGGGGCCTCAGTAGTCGCTGGAGTGCCAGGGAGGAGCTGAGGGAGCGAGGTGGCTGGTGCAATGTCTGAAAGCAATCGATGCCCTGGCCTGAGCTGCAGTGCTGAAAAGCAGTAGTCTGGGAGAAGCTGAGCCCGTCAGATCTTAGAAGGGAGGAGGCGGGGCGGGGCGGGGCGGGGCAGGACTGGACTGGAAGGGTCCGGTTAACTGAGATACTGGGGACTTTGACTGGTACTTGCTCCGGGTCTGGTACTGCAGAGTTGTTGGGGGAAATTACTTAAGGAATCCAGACATTCGCGTCTCCTTGGGGTCACAGTTAAAAGGGTCCTGGGAGTGCGCGTGTGTGGGGCTGTGAGTGTTCTAGGGGAGTTTCTTGTCTATGGGACAGGGGGCGGGCTGATTTGGAAGAGGGAGTGGTGGCGTTAGGTATCCTGGCAAAGAAAGCCAAATCCTTGATAACCTAATCTGGACTTTCTCTGTGGTTCAGCCTGTCCGACCCCCCGAGACACCTGTCCCTGTCCCCTCTTTCTCTCCCTCCTCCCATCCCCTGCCCTTAGTTAAAGACTGTAGATTTGGGGGGACGGGAACAGGTTCTTTCTATCTTTCCTTCCCCATTCTGGCCCATGCCAACTCCAGGAAAAGGTGCAAAGTGGGACCCTGGCCCCTTGGCGTTGCGGAACCCGGAGGGGGAGGGGGGCTGCGAGAGGCGGGGCGGACGGGCTGGGAGCTCCAGGCCCCCTCCCTCCGCCCCCCTGACGTCAGCCCCCAGCCTGCTGCGAGCTAGCTCACTTGGCTTTAGCCCTCCCGCCGGGAACGATGGACCTGACCAGGCTGCTCTGCACTCTTCTGCTAACCGCCTGCTGCTGCCGTCGCTCGGCTGGTGAGTTCTCCAGGAGACCCCGGCAAAGCAGGGGACTGCTAGACCGGGGGGCTTCGGGCGGAGCTGGGGCTCCTGGCATTTGGACACGCGACACCCTTTCTGTCCCCCATCCGGAGGCGCCAGATGCCTCGTGCCGCCTGAAAGTGGTGCTCGAAACTGCAGCTGAAGAGAGCTGCAGGTTTCTGGAGTCCCAGGATGGGATCATGATTGGGAAGGAGGGGGCGGGGGGACAGGCAACCGCTCAGTTGGGAAGGAGTGTTGGAGCGGGTCGGGAGCCTTGTGCGACTGTAGTGGGGAGTGCATCTCCCCCATATACTCGCCTTAATGGGGGGGATTCCTGGGGGAGGCAGCCAGTAGCCTGCCTTTGCCCCTTCCCCCCCAAATCCTGAATGAAATAACGGCCTCTTTCGAGGGATGGCGGTTTTCCTAGCTGGGATGGGGGAGAGCCGCATGAGCCGGATCCCCTCCTCCTGTGTGTGGGTTTTTTTTTTTTTTTTTTTAGCCTGGGCAGAGGGCCAAGTTGGAGGTGAGGTGGGGAGGGGGGATGGGTGATCGGGACTCCCCTCCCGCCCTGGGCGTTGGCAGAACTACCAACGAGAGGAAGAGGGCATCCGAAGTCTCCCTGCCTAGACTAGGGAGAAAGGACAGGAGGGCTCGGATACTGAAGCCAAGGCAAGTCCCCCCCTCCCCCTGCCAGGGCCCGAGGAAGTCCAGACTCCTAGACTCACAGAGCAGCTTTGCTTCCATACTCTTCTCATCCCTGAGCAGGGAGCTGGGCACATCGGGGTCCCCTTTGCCCTTGTATGGCCCGGAATAGAGCTACAAATGTTTCTTTTGGCTTTGGCTCCCCAGGGCCCTGCCCCAGTCAGGCTGAGGGGTGGAGGATGAAGGGGCAGTACCCAGTTCTCTGGCCTTGTTCCCAGTGCAGTCCCAGGGGTCCCTGGCGCCGACTCCCAGACTAGGTTTATTTCTGGGGAAAGAGCTAAAATGGGCTTTGAGCTCCAAAGTGTGTTCAGCTGACCCAAGCCAATTCTCCCATAAGAAAAGAAACTGAGGCACATCAATTGGGCTTCTGCTTCTCTTTAATGATGGGGCAACCTCTCAGGCTCTACACCTGTGCCTGGTACCAGCCCACCACCATGGTATCTCATATCATGGGCTGGAGTGTCAGGAAGCAGACCCAAACTTCCCTAAGTACAGCCCAGGCCAGAGGACTGGTGACATCACCAGCCTGAAGGGGATGGCAGTGCAGGCTCCAACAACTGGCACTAGTGACATCATCCTGGGAAGGGGCAGGAATAGGGATGGGGTGCAGAATTCTGGGGTTCACTGCCCCACCACCTCATGTTCTTAACGTAAGTGTGCCTGGGATGTTAGGTAGTGAGCGATGAAGGAAGCAAGAGAGTATGCCCCATATGGAGTGATGTACTCCAGGCCCAGGGCATTTCCCTGGTAAAGGAAGAGACTACAGACCATTTGGGGAGAGGGCACATAGGCCCGAGAACCTTCCCTCTACCTCTGAGAGGGTGGCACACGAAGAATGGTTGTATGTGTTGCCCCCACCCTCCCCAAACAGACAAAATGCCTGACATTCCCATAGCCTGAACTCACCCAGAAGGCTGAAGGGAGCGCTTCTTCTTGGCCCCAAGCCAAAGCTGCCCCTCTCCCTTCCCCTGCTGTCTGGCTTCTGGAGATGCCTAACTTCATCTCCAGGCCTCCACCCTAACTAAGAAGGTGCCTCTAGGACCTAAATATCCCTGACTCCAGTCCAATGAGGGCCTGGTAGCCTGAAATGGGAGGAAACCCAGCCAAGGGAGGGAAGGAGTTGAGAGAAGACAGGGCTAGGGTCAGACCCCATCTCTCAAGGAGGCAAGAGAACAGCTGTTAGTGAACAAGGTGGGGGTGGGGAGAGGCTGATGGGAAAACAGCTGGAGCAGGGAACAGCTGCTTGGGTAGGGGCTCCAAATAATGTTTCTCCCTCTCCCCTTGCACATACATCCATGTTCACCATCCCACTCTAGGAGTGCCTGATGAAGTGGAGCCCAAACCAGAAATACTAGAGTTTCAAGTGGGAGACAACGCCCATCTTAAGTGTGACAGCTCCCTGCCCATTGACAACCTCAGCCATGTCGATTGGTTTTTTGTGAGTGCATAGACACTTGGGGGCAAAAAGGGAGAGACAGGGTGAGGGGAAGCCTGGGCATTGGCATTGCCAAAGGTTAAGGGGAAATAGATGATACTTCTACTCCCAAGGTGTCTTCATTCATTCTTTCCTCCATCCCTTAGAAACACAAGGATCAACGTATTCACATCTTCCAAGTGCGCCGGGGTCAGGGCCAGCCTGATCCTGGTGAGTACCAACACCGACTCACCCTTCTGGATGGAGCCAACCTGTCTCTGGCACGTGTTACCCCCAAAGATGAGCGTATCTTCATCTGCCAAGTCAAAGGCCTTACCTCCCGTACCCAGGAGAAATACATCCAGCTCCAAATTTATAGTGAGTGCTTCCATCCATTTTTATCAGCATGTTCTGCTCCTCTTGCCACTGTCTTGGGTTCCCAGAGCACTGTTTCTTCTCCTTTGTATGTCTAAGTGGTTCTTCTGTTCTGTTCCCACTTCTACATGCCTGTCTACTGCTCCTCACTCACTTCTCTGGTCAATCTTACAGAAGCTCCCAAGGAGCCCACAATCCAAGCCAGCACTTCTGGAATCTCTGTGATCAACAGGGTCCCTCAGGAGGTAAGAAATGCAAAGACATAGGAACTAGCCAGACAGGATTCAGTAGTTAGGGGCCCAGGAATAATCAGATTTGGCATCTTTCTTTCCAGGTTGCCACCTGCAATGGGGAAGATGGATACCCAATCCCTCATGTCACCTGGTATAAAAACCGGAGCCCCCTGAAAGAAGACAAGAATCGTGAGTAACCAATATGCCCTTTGTCCAGCTGGCCACTGCCTACCTATGAGGAGACCCTTTGCCATGCCAGCCACCTATTCCCATTTCTCTTATCATCCTTGGAGTGAATATTATCCATCCTGCAACCATGATACAATGAGGGTATCAGATTGCATCAGTAGCAGACTTTTTAAGAGGCAGAAAATAGCTCTAGCTGCATAGTGTCCCTAGTCAGGGACAGAGGTAGACAATGGCAGTGTGGCTCATTTAGGAGAGAAGGGGAGAAGTGAATAAATGCTTGAGGCTGCACCCCTCTCTTCCTTTACCCACCCTTTTCAGGGATCAGAATTACAGAACAACGAACCAAAGAGTCGAGTGGGCTTTACACCGTGAGAAGCACTCTATGGGCACAGCTGGATAAAGAGGACAAGGAGGCCCTCTTTTACTGTGAACTCAGCTACCGGCTTCCTGGAGGTGACCACATGAAAGAATCCAAGGAAGTCAATGTCACTGTCTACTGTGAGTCCTGTTCCTCCCCTCAGATGGGTCATTCTGCATTTGTGCTTGTGGAGGGGCAGGATCATGCCAGAGCCAGGCAGCTATTATTTCTTCTTCCCCTTTCCTCAGTGCAGTGCTTGCACACACACCCACACCCACACCCCCCCACAACCACCCCCCACACACACACACTCTACCTCCCATTGCATAGGAAGCTGGTGCTAAGTTTTACCTATAACTATCATCTTCCTCCCAGAAGTGGATGGTCAGGCTCCATGAAACTGATTGCCCCCCCTTGTATCCATCTAGACCCAATGGAGAAGGTGTGGCTAGAGGTGATGCCAAATAGGCTGTTGAAAGAGGGAGACAAGATTGAGCTCAAGTGCTTGTCAGATGGCAACCCTCCACCACATTTCACGATCCGAAAGCAGGTGAAGAAGGCGTGGTGGCCTGAACAAGACACCAGGCAATCTGGGGCAGGTTGGGGAATCGAGGTAGAAAGCTAGTGTTTTCTGAAATCAAGCTATCTCTCTCTTTACCCTCCCCCTGCCCTATTTCACCCCCAGGACCCTATCGGTCTCAATTGGCTTGAGGTAGAAAACATAAGTGATGGGGTCCTCATCCTGGAGCAAGCCCAGAGGCATCACAGTGGATTGTATGAGTGCTCAGGTCTGGACTTTGATACTGGAATAGAGACAACTGACCAGCGGCAACTCTTGGTGAACTGTAAGAGGGCCTGATGCTGAAGGGAAAAGGCGGGTCATGGGAATGTGAAACCTTAAGTCTGGTGAGGGAGGGTGTAGCGAGTTGAACTACACACGTCTCAATGCTATTGACTGTGCCTCCAGATGTGTCCAATGTCCGAGTGCAACCCAAGGCTCCAGTGATGTCAGAGGGCAGCAGCCTGAAACTCAACTGTTCTGCAGAGAGCTCCCAACCCATGGTATTCCACTGGGAGCGAGAAAAGGTATCTGAGCAAGATAGGGAGGTCTATGATAGGAGGCTATGAAAAAAGGCAAGTGCACTAACTTCCCCTCTCTGAACTTTCTCATGTAGACCGGGGAGGTGTTGAAGAATGGATCTGTATTGCATCTGACTAACTTGACTAGGGAGGCTGGAGGAGGCTACCTCTGTGTGGCATCTGTACCCAAAGTGCCTGGCCTGAAACATGCACAGCTGGTTAATGTTACCATTAATGGTGAGGTGCTTTTGGGGTGGGGATAACCTCACTTTCATGTTTTGTTGTCTTACTGGGTCTTTTCTCGGCTGATGTTCTGCTGAAATGTTCCTTCCTTCCTGCTGAAATGTTATCTCCCTATGGACAGGAACCCCTAACCCTGCCCAGGTGGAAAGGGACTGAGGCTAGGAAAATTTATCCAGGTAAAGCAGGCAAACAGATCTTAGGACACCTGGCTCTACTCCACCCTTCCCCTGTCTCCTAGGGTCCCCATGGGTGATGGCAAAGGAAGCACACATGTGGGTAAAAGAGAATGAAGTGGTGAACCTGACATGTGAGGTGTCAGGACAACCCAAGCCCACCATCTCCTGGAGTGTCAATGGAACGGTGAGAGGGGGTTACTACCCTTAACCCCAATGGGTTCTTCCTACCCATTAAATACCCACAACCTGACCTTCTGGCCTCTACTACCCAGGACCTGAGATTCCCTCTCATCATACTTCCTTCTCTTCGCTCCTCACCCCATTGTCCATCTGATGAACTGGGACCATTTCTTGGGCAGGTCCATGAACATGAAAAGGATTTTCAGACTGTCCTGAGTACTCTGAAAGTCCAAGTGATTCCAGAACTTCTAGAGAAGGGTGCTGTGTGCCAGGCATCCAATTCCCTGGGAAGCAACAAGACTACCATCTTTCTGGAGCTGGGTAAGGTCTTCTGCTCTTGGTAGATGAGAGGAAGCCCTGATGAAGCATTACCTCTTCCACTATTTTTAACCTACTTCTCTTCCTTCCAGTCAACTTAACCACTTTCACTGTCACTACCACTGGGAACACTACCAGAAGTCAGAGCACCACCACCAGTAGTCCTTCTTCAGCCAAAGCCAACAGCACCTCCATTGGTAAGTAGGGCCTAACAGGCAGAGTAGCAAAGGGTAGGGCTGGGCAGAGAAGTGCTCACTAACTCACTGTACTAACTCCCCTCTTCCTTCCTGTGCCCACCCCAGGAGACCCAGTCAAGAAAGGTGAGTGTTGCCTGACTTCCCTTCCCTGCTTCTGCTGTGTGAACTGTGGGCCTGAGCTGAGAGGGAAGAGGAAAGGGGGAAAACCAATCACAGACAGTGAATGGCTATGTCTTTGGGTAGCAGGAACAAAGCAAGAGAGCAAGGGAGTGGTCATTGTGGTGGTCATCGTCTGCATCCTGCTGCTGGCTGTGTTGGGTGCTGTCCTTTATTTCCTCTATAAGAAGGGCAAGATGCCTTGTGGGCGATCAGGCAAACAGGAAATGTAAGAATAATGCTCCCTCATGCCAGCCTGCTTGCTGCCAAGGGTTGGCCCCTGTCTGCTCCTGTGCTGAAGGGGGAGATGTAGGGGATGGGGAGAAAACACATGCTTCATTGCCCACCACCCCAGCTTCCACTGATCACACCTCCCAATCCCATTTCCCTCTGAACTGTTCCTGGAGGACCAGGGTCCACTTCAGCTCACCTCCCCATGTTCCCCATAACACCCAATATTTCAGCCCTTACCCCCTTGTGCCCCTCATTGTCAACTTCTCCCTCCCTCCCCCAGCACACTGCCCCTGGCTCGTAAGAATGAAATTGTAGTTGAAGTTAAGTCAGATAAGCTCCCAGAAGAGATGGGCCTTCTGCAGGGAAACAACGGTGACAAGAGAGCGCCAAGAGACCAGGTAGGAGGCAACTTCCCTTGCAAAAGCCTGGCTTGGCTCTATCTTGCTAGGGACCAGGGAAGGAGCCTAACTGGTCCTTCCCACTCCCCAACCCCCAACCCAGATATACTCTCCCTGGTCTTCATGAAACAGAGGCAAACCTGCTTCAGTCTTTTTGGTACTGTTCACAGGTATCAGGCCGAGGCTAGGGGTGAGGAGAGGTTTTGCCTGCTAACAGCAATGAAAGTCTGAATTAGGAAGATAGTAGAGGCCTTCTCTCACAAGTGTTTGTTGCTGTGTCTCTGGTCCCTAGGTGGGAAATAGAAGTTGTTTTGATTTTTACAAAAAATTCACAACATGTGGAGCATTTTTTTTTTTTACTATGCCCCAGCCATGGGGACTTAATTTGCGGACAGATTGTTCTGTTTTCCCCTCAGTCTTCCTCACCTCTGCTGCTTCTGTTAGGGGCTGCATCCAGTTCACCAGCTTCTGCATCACTCTCTCCTCCCTGCCCACTGCTGCCTCTTACCCCTGGGCCAGAGGATTCTCAAGTCCTTCTCTCACTTCTATTATCCACCCATTTCCAGGGAGAGAAATACATCGATCTAAGGCACTAGCCCAAAGAACATCCCGCGATGCTTTCTCCTTCCCTATGTGGGACAGCTTCTGCTCTTTTTTCACCCCTCCACCATCACCTGGGATGACTTTGAGTCAATGGAAATGGCTTTTCTATGTCCTGGCTCACCTGCAGAACCCACTGTAGAAGCCAAGGAAATGGGAAGAAACCAGGTTGCATCATTTTGTCACGTTTACCTAGCCTTGGGAACAGGGACATCATTTCTCCTCTAAGGGGCCTGAGTGGAGTTCATACCCCCAGCAGAGGCCTTATGGTCCCAGGAGATCCTTTGTTTGACGCAAGGATGTTGTAGCTCCCCAGCTCTCACATGTGTGGAGTCTTCTATGTTCTCCTCTCAATAGCTGAAGTGAGTGGTCCCATTTTTGCTGGTTTCTTGGCTAGCTGACAGGGTTTTCAGGTAGCCTTGATACCTAATACAGCGGTATCAAGTTGTGGGAGTCACTGGGCCCCAAAACCAAAATCCCTGTCACACGTTGCTCATATCAGCTCTGGAGAGAGCAATCTCTGAAAGTCACTGACAACAGTGATGTTGCTCAAACTGTCCCCTCCCCACTTTGGGTTTCTCATAGTTTCCTACAGAAAGGCAGATAGGAATATCCTTCGCTCTCCACTCAGAAAAGTGAAGAGGAAACTATCGATCCACCCTCAGTAGGATGCGAGCTTTCAAGTTTCTTGTCACAGTGACTAACTTTGGTGGGAGAAGGCAGAACAGAAAAAGTTTCTCTCTGTGAAATTAAACGGCCCTTAGAATCGGGGATTTAATCTGTGGGTTTATTAGCACTATATTATCAGTTGAGAAGCACACATCCTAGGATATGGACCCAATAAAGGTGAATGGTACTTGGAAGTAAGAAATGGAATCTGGCCTACATATATATATATATATATATATATGTACATATATGTATGTATATATGTATTTCTGTTGGGATGTGTGTAAATTTACAAATTTGTTTCAAGATTTATATATATATAGGTATGTGAAAAATAAAAGTTGAACTATCCTCAAAGTTGCTCTGCTTCTAAATACTTATTTAACTCTAGCACATAGGAACCAGGAGCTTCTAGGGTTGGGAAAGGGCTGAAAGGCCCATATATCAGATGCTTTGAAGCCGCTTGAAGAGAACTCTTCTTCTAAGCAAGTGGCATTGTGATCTACCCAAGGAAACACAGAAATCACTTTTCATTGGGAAGCCTCTGCTCTTAAAATGGGAAGGTGTAGTGTTGGGAGACTACCAGCAGCCCTGCCAGCCTCTCCTCCCCTCCCCTTATTTTCCCCTTCTGAGCACTTGAGAGTTTCCCTCAAATACTGCAGTACTCAGTGTGTCAAAGGAGCTGGCCCAGACTCCTGGCAGCCTGTTTGCCTCCTGTATCTCCAAAGTGCCTGGACAGCAAGTCTGCTACAACAAAAGGAACTTTATTTAAAAATAATTTTTTACAGACATGGGTGCATGGAAAAGCTCTTTAGTTGGCTATGTATGGGAATGAAAAATAATTAATAAATAACATTAGTATAACAGACCTCTAAACATTAACAATGCATTGGCAAACAAAGTGGACTTAACCCAAAATGAATCTTAAAGCTCTGCTAATTATTTTCTGCAAGAATATTTACCTTCTGTTTCTTTACAGGTGAGAAGTGATTAAATACTGCTAATATAAACTTTATATTAAGGACACATACTTTTTAAAATAGTCCATGAAAATCTTGTCTGAGTTTTTTTTTAAACACTGATATACAAACTGGGATTCTTCATTCTGAAGAGAGAAAGTTACTGGTTCCTCTCTCCAGCCCCACCCATATAAAGAATTTTGAAATGAGAAATAAGTATGAATAAAAAAAAATAACCTTTCTATCTCCCAATCCTTTTGTTAGTTACAAGTAGGGAGAAAACAAAGGGAACAAAATAGATAAAATACAATCAAGTAGAGAACAACCATTTTCTTTGCTTGAAACCAAAACTTATGGCAGTGACACTGAGGCTCTGTGAGGGGCAAGGAGAGGAAATGATCTGTGGCTGCCTCAGACTCTCTCCCTGGGAGTCTGCCCTGTGGAGGCACTGACTATTTCATGCTTAGTTGGACACCTTCACCTGCGGAGAAGACCAAAGTGTCAGGAAAGGCAGGAAGCTTCTAACTGTATATGGAATACCTGACAACTACTCTGGTAACATGGAAATTTCTACCTGTCTTTCTTCTCTGGCTAACACCTCCATTGTAACTAAATGACTTGAACCATCCCAGTGATCCTGGGACACAACGATTACTCTTTCAACTAAATGCTGTGACAGGGACAAAAGGGCAACAAGTTACCACTTCCAGCGTTTCAATCTGTCCTCTCTCCAGCTATAGATAAGCACTCCCTTCCCTGGCATCTTTCTTCTCTCTAGGGACTAATGATACCGGGTGAGATAGGGCTGGGGAAAGACTCTAGGATTTCCACAGTAAGTTCTTAATATGTAACTAGGGATTTGGTGCTCCCATAGAAAGGCACAAGATATTTGGCTTTTTTCAGTGTGTGAGAAATGCATAACTTTTAAATAAAGAAAAAATATATTTCGGTTAAAGTCTTGGATAAGAGACCCAGGTCATCACAGAACCAGAGTGAGAGGAATAATCCCAGTTGCCACTTGTTCCTCTTTCCATGTCTTTAAGCAGAAGGCTAGGGTTTTCCTTCAAGGATAAGATTATCAACTACTTCATCTCACGTTGAAGGTTAGGAAGGCATCTCTGCTAGCTGGCAGTGTGTCTGCAGGCTTTTCCACCGAGGCAGCTGAACAAAGGAGGGGCTGTCCACAGGAGAGAGGGCATGTGTTCTATACCCAACCACAGCAGCCCCAATCCCAGAGATTTCAGCCAGCCTCTGGTATGCTGGCCACACAACAGGGTCAGAGGTGGACCAGCAGGAGGGAACCAATGCATGTGATGCATTAACATATGTGAAACCATAATACTTGTGTCAGAACAGAGGGGTCACAGTTGGCCTCACTCTAGTTTCAAGCAAGGTCCACAGGGCTTACAGACATCAATGCTCACTCCCATAAGCAGTACTTCCCTGTCATTTCCAAATCTGTTTCTGAGGGTGGAGAGGAAATGAGATGAGTTTGCTGTGGAGTGACTCTTTGCATTTCTTTCTGGGCTTGTGAAAGAATATGGGCCCAGTCAGAACTAGGTTAAGTTGTGCAAATGCCAAATCAGTAAGCAGGAGTTCTTAGCTTGGCCAGGTACAAGCAGGTGGAGTGGTTAGACTCATTTTTTTTTCAAGTACACTACCTTTTGGATAGAGACAAAAGGCCTCCTAGCAACTGCCTCTCCAGTAGCTGGTTCTGTAACATGATGTTTCCTTTCAGATTTCCACTGGTTCCATCTACATAGTACCTATGTACTCTCCTCCCTTCTCTGACCTGTTTTATGCCAATTCCTGGGACCAAAAGGCACTGGGGAGATTCCTCAATATTTTAACCTGGGTAGAGCCAGACTTTGTTCACTAGTAAGATAGAGTCCAGTCCAGCTGATCAAATGTATCACTCTCCTCAAAACCATGTGCCTCAAACATGTGATATCTTTTGAGTAATTATCACATTGTCTTCTGTGTATACATAAAATGACTAGCAGTTAATTAGTTAACTAAGTTTGCCAATTCCCCCCAGAAAGACTACATGGAATTAATAAGGGCATAAAAGCAGGGAAGTAATATAACAAGGAAACATTTTAAGTTCATAAAATGGAGTTATTTTATGAGGTATTCTATTAAGAGGGGCTTACTGAGAACAGTTTTCAAACTTTCCATCAAATTCATATTCGTATAATTGTCAAAACCTCAAGACATTTAAATGCTATTACAAAGTGGTTTCTATTACACTTAAAATAGGTGACCTGAGAATATATAATCATATACCCTCCTCTCCCCTCAAACCTGAAGCAGGTTGAGGAAAGAGCTGTAAAAACACAGAAGAACGGTGAAATGACAAAGGACTGTGTAGACGGGAGGAAGGGAAAGATCTCAGAGCACTGATCAGAAACCACATCTCACGCTTTCTTTGCTGACCCCTTCATGGGG
The DNA here is from genome assembly GCA_023548195.1 of Bettongia penicillata ogilbyi. Classification (NCBI taxonomy): domain Eukaryota; kingdom Metazoa; phylum Chordata; class Mammalia; order Diprotodontia; family Potoroidae; genus Bettongia; species Bettongia penicillata. The sequence goes on from JAJHZJ010000311.1 coordinate 4,060,050, forward strand.
ACCTCAGAAACAAGGGAGCTGAATGAGGACACAGGTTTGAAATTCCTCCACACCTGGGATAGGAACTCTGTGATATATTAAACTGTACGTTGCAAGGAGACTTGTACAAACTGTATTCAAAGAAGTAGTGCATAAATATTTTAGGGTTAGTCAGACTTTAGGATAACTATCTAAAGTCAAACCTGAGGCAGGGTGGTCTTGTGGAATCGTGTTTTTAAAACAACCTTTGGCCTCTAGAGAAGTGTCAGAGAAACCTGACACTTAAGAAACCAATCAACGAGCATTATTAAATACCTGTACTGTGCTTGGCACTAGAGATACACAAGTGAGAGTAACTGATTAAGTTGGAGAAATTTTACTATCAGATTCTCTAGGGGAAATCAACCAATTCAATAAAATATCAAGACATAAAGAATACTCTGGAGACAACAAACCTAAAGGATAATGGAGAAGGGCAGGGAGCTGACAAATAGAATGCAACAGTTATCATGGATGACTTGCATGTAAAAAAGGGTTTAAAAGATATTACTCAGGAAATGTGCAATCAGAAAAGATGAGTAGATCATCATGTAGAAAAAGTGAGCAATAACAGAAGAGTCTGAGTGTCACAATGATACATACAAAATATTAAGACCTACTAGAGAAGGACCTCCAATAGACGGAGTAGATACTCCAACAAAGACAAAAACTGATCATATGAGAAGGTGGGTTTCAATTTCTCCTGAAGGGAAAGCATGCAGATAAATGAGAACAATTCACTGAAAGACTGTATAAGACAGGAAGGGTTAAAGAGAAATTCCTGCTGGGTTATAACTTTAGTCAGAACAGATCCAGGGGAAGGAAAGAAGTTTGAATGAAACCATTATGAATAAAAAAATAAAACAAATCTGACCTATTTTAGGGTTAAACTATTTTAAGTACTTCTGCTGAGATCTCCAACAAAAGCAACAAAATTGCAAACAAGAATCATGATCTGGATTTCTGGAATCCAGAATAGGAAGAGAAGTCTATATTTTAATACTACAGGAACTTGTTCATCACAGTCATTCTGTCAAAGTTCTGATGATTCTTTTTATTTCTTATGGCAACTTCACCTAGTTAATTTCTTATTTTGGTCATTCTATTTCTTCCTCCCTCTTCTTTTTAACCAGGTTTGGTAAGTTTTTTCAAAGAACTGGCTTTAGTTTTGTTAATTCTATGATTGGAAACTTTTAAATTTTCTAATTTATCTATTTCTCATCTAATTGTCAAAACTTCTTCATTTGCCTTACTTGGGGTTTACTTGTTAATCTTCTAATTGCATCAGGTTCAAGAGCCTTAAGTTTTTCTACTTTGTTAATGTATTTTCTCATAGAGATACTTTTTCCTCTAAGAACTACTTTAGTTGCATCTCAGAAATTATGGCATGTTGCATCATCATTATACATTTTCTTCCAGTTATTATTATGATTTTTTTCTTTGACCCATTCATTATTCAGGATGGCACTATTAAGTATTTATTTATGTGGGTATCTTTTATTTTCCCTGTATTAATGACCAATTTTGTTGTTTTATGATCGATAAGGAATTAGTATTTCATGTAATAGTAACAGAATGTAACGCAGTTCTAAAAGTGAGTTTGTTGTTTCATTGTTTGGAACTTAGACTATATTTCCCAGAAGAAACAAATAGCAGTTAGGTTCCAGGGGTTGCCCACAAAATAAACTTAATTGAACTATATATCCACAGTATAAATAGCACTAGCCTCAGAGCTTGTCTTTGGGAACTTCCTATTTCCTTTTCCTGCTACCTCTTGATGCTTTTTCTTCAATCACCAACACCCTTCTTTAAGTCTTCTGAAACAGGATCCCACATAGACCTGTCCTCCCATCCAAAATGTTCCATGCTCCAAAATTATTTGTCTCCCTTCCAAAGTATAATTTCTACTCTCAGAATTGATGTCCTCCACCAGCTGCTGAAATAAGAATATATTGATTCACACTAATGTGAAGACTTTGAAATTAAATTAGTTTTTAATTTTTGGAATTTCAAGCAGTATAACACAGCAAAGTGAAAGAAATTCAGGCAGAATTGGGATTTTTTTGGGAAGTGAGACTGTAAGGAAGTGATGTCTTTTATGAATCGTTAGTATGACAGCTGAACTATTCTTACTTCTGTAGAACAAGGCTACTGTCTATACCTGTTTCATATTTTTCCATGCTTGTCACTGAGATTGGAAAGCTGGAGGGGGAGAAAAATTAACTCACTGATTATACAGGAATTTAGATGGAACACATACAACCCACCATGTCTTCAGAAAGCTTCTTGGATGAACTGACAGTGAGTATGGGATTACAGAATGGTAAATGAACTTGAAAGTATGCCCCAATCGGTGAAATGGCCAATCATTTTATGGCTGGTTTTGGGATAGCATATTTCCACTTATAGGTAGCAGATGCCTAAGATAAAAAAGAATAATTGGATTTGGAACCAGAGAACTTGGGTTTTAATCTGTACTGTTACTTATTAGCTACGAGACCATAAGCAAGTGACCTAACATCCCTACGTCTCAGTTTCATCACCTTTAAAATGAGAGGGGTGGACTAGATAATCCTGTGATACATAGATTAGGCTTGGCCTAGGGTGAAAGGCAAAGTTTCCAGGAATACAGCGTGATGGTTTACTGCATCACCCTGGACAAACCATGTCTGGAACACTACACGCAGTTCAGAGCATTACACTGTTCAAAGGCCATCAATAACCTGGAAAGTGTTCAAAGGACAACAAACAGGAAAATGAAGGGCTTTCAAACTATGCCATAAGATAATCAGTTGAATAAACTGATCCTATTTAACCTGAAGATGAGAGAGCTCCAGGGAAACTGGATGACTGCTTCAAGAGAGGTAGCATGGCACAGGTTTGGGTACTGGGCTTAGGGTCAGAAAGATTTGACTTCAGATCCTGACTCAGATACCTAGCTGGGTAATCTTGGGTAAGTCAGTCATTTAACCTCCATGCAAATCATTTAACCTCTCTATATGTGTTTCCTCATCTGTAAAAAACATGAAGGTTTGGACTTCTAAGACCCCATTAAGTATCTAAAAGTTTGCTATATGGAAAAAGGGATTAAATGTGTTCTTTTTGGCCTCAGGAAGTAGAACTAGAAACAATGCATGGGAACTGTAATTTAATTTTGATAGAAGAAAAGGCTTCTTGATTAGAATATAATAGAATGTAAGATGGAATAGGCTACCTTATTGGATAATGAGTTCCTTCTCAATGAAGGTCTTCAAGCAAAGGCTGGATATCTCCACTTGTAAGATATGTTGTAGTAGGGATTCTCCTTTAAGTGTAGGTTGGACTAAAAATCTCTGCGATTCTTTCCAACTCTGAAATCAGATGAGTCTCTGAACAACAGCTTAGTAAATTTAAGGGTCATCTAGTGTAAGATTAGTTAGGATTCTTTTGTATGTATTTCTATATCACCTTTCCTAGGTATATGATATTCTTTTTTGTCATAAGTCAGCCCTACAAATGCACATAACTGTGAATATGAAGTGTGTAGCAGTAAGAAATGGGCAAGATGGTGTTAGAAGGAAACACCATGATATGATAATGGGTCAGTCTATCAGGTATAGTAGTCTTTTTAATCCAGAGAACCAATCAGGCTCAAAGACTAAAAAAGGTCAGTAGGTAGGACCCTGAATTAGAACTCAGTGAAGAAAACAGAAATAAAGCCCAGGGTCAAATTTACATGGATCAGTTCTGAGGAAACTAGGATCACTTAGGTAGCACATCTTAGCAAGGCCTAAAATCCAAGGATGGATCAAATGCTACTTGAGGTCAGCAACTCTAAACCATTTCTGCTTTTCACAGTTATTTCTTTTTCCACATATGAATTCAGATTCTTTAAAATCTCTGTCATTTCACAATTACTTCCATGGCAAAAAGGTTTCCAATATAAGCTAGGTGGGCAGCCCTTCAAATATCTGGTTTTAGTTTAGGGTTTCCTGAATGCACAATGCAGCAAATCAGGAAGGCAGCATGATGTGTGAGAAAAGCACTACATTTGGAATCAGGGAACCAAGGCTCAAACCCTAGCATTCTGCTATTTCCTTATACCTGTGTAATCTTGGTCAAATGGAATTTTCTCTGATTTGTAAAACAAAGGGAATGAGCTAAAATTTTAAGGTCCCTTTCTTCCGTTCTCACTCCACAAGATAATCAAGTGCCCTTATTTGGCCTTGACTACTGGGAGATCTCAAGGTTCTGTAAATTTCTCCCATTTTGTGTTCAGATTGGTTCATCTGACTTTTGTGAACTCCTTTACATGGAAGGATCAGGGTGTAGGAAGTCAAAACTTTGTGGTTGGTGGTTTATAGCAAAAATATTTTGATCACGTTGAACAAGGGAGCTACAGATGTTACACACAATATAGAGCACTTTGGGGAAAGCCCAGAAGAAGTAGGATATTTAATTTTATAGAAAAGTATGGTATGGAGGAAGATTTTCTGCCATCCATCAATCTAAAAGGGAGCAGAAGATGGACATGTTGTAATTAAAAGGAAAAAAGGGTATATTCTCCCAAAAGATAGTATAACTCAAGAATAACTCAGTTAATTAGCCTGAGAAGAAGACAAGAGAATTAGGAACTGATGAGCTAATGGCGGGAAATTTTCTAAGAGAGCTCCTTGGGTCAAGACCCCTATATAGAGTTTTAGCAACTACAAAAATATTAAAATGTCTATCCTAAAGTAATATTTCAAAATTAGTTGAGAAAATAATTTGATTAATGACTGCTAGAATAGCTTTCAGATTGTAAAATACCCCTGATATTATTCAGAGATCTAGATGAATTAATCTGGGATTTTCTCAGACTGAGAGGCAATAATCTCAAAGACAGATCCCATATAGGGAGGCGGATTCTGGCACACATTAAAGAAAACCTCCCTAACAATTAAAGCTATCTAAATGTGGAATGGGCTATAATCAAGGAGTAGTGAGTACTTCATTACTACAAGTGTTTAAGCTAAGGTCAGCTAAGGTCCACCACTTGTGGAGGGTGTTGTAGAGGGGTCCTTGCTTCAGATATAGCCTGGACTGAAAAACCTCTGAGTTTCCTTCCAGCTAGGAGAGTCTACGATTCTATATCCATTCTCTAAGAACAGACAAGATAAAAGTTACTAATCAACAAACTTAGTGGGTACATAATAAGTATGCACTGATAACCTGACAATGGCTCACATTCAAGGCGGGAAATGTCATAGATTGAAAGTTGGGAACTGCCATAAATCAAAAAAAACAGGTGAAAACATCCTAAATTTTTGCCTCTGTGAAAACCAAAACCTCTTAGACCAAATGGTCTAAGAGAAACTCTCAAGTAATTTGGTTTGGATCCCTGAATGTTAAGAGGCATTTACTAAGGGGCTGCCCATCAATTGGGAAGTGACTGAACAAATTATAGCATGTGAATGTAATGGAATACTACTGTGTTGTAGAAATGAAGAAAGAGATAGCTGCAGAGACCTGGGGAAACTTCCATGGATGGATGGAAAGTGAAATGAAAAGAACCAGGAGAACTACTTAAAGCATAACATCAATACTGTAAAAATGTGAACGACTTCAGAAGCCTGATCACCGGTCAAGCATTACTCTGAAGGACCAACGATGAAGAATATTACCCATATCTGACAGAAGGGAGGTGGACTAGTATGTAGAACGAAACACACATTTTTGGAATTGATCAATATGGAAATCTGCTTTGCTTGACGATGCTTATTTGTTAGAAGGGTTTTATTTTTATTTTTTCTTTGAAGTAGAGAGAGGGAGGCTGCAGGAAGCAAAAAAGAGGTATTTGCCAAATACCTGCTGTCACTATGTAACATATCCCCAAACAGACAACCTCATGTATAAGGCTTTGGAATGAGTTTTTGCAAGTCAAAAAGGGAAGAAACTGTCTATACTCTATTCAAACAGAACAGTAAACTGCAGATAGGGAAACCTTGTATCCACATAAAAAGGAGTATGTGTAGCAGAAAAAAAAAAAATATATATATATATATATATTTATGGAAGCACAACACCCCACAACAACACTAAAACAAGGAAGAATTCCAACATCAGATTCTAACAGTGCACAAAGAAATTCCTGGGATTTGTTCTTTAATCATCCCCAGTTCAACGTCTTTATGTAAAGGCAGTCGGTCTGGTATCAAGTGGTAATGCTCTACACTGGTCCCCAACAGTGGATGGTGCTTCACTAGAACAAATTCTACTTCCTTCCTACCCACTCCTGAGGCCTGAATGTGACATGTGTGTGTGAAGGGAAGCTTTTCTTTATCTTCCTTGAGAGATTAAAAGGATGGATCTGGGCCTACTCCCTAGCTGCAGCAACTTACTCTATGGAGGGGTACAAAAGCTAAGAATAGGGCAGAGAGGTAAAAAGAGGCTATATTCTTAAATGTTACAATCACACAAAAGTCAGTCTCTAAGCCCATGGATAAGTACCAGCCTAAGCTGAGAGTTAACAGTTACACATTGTGACACCAAAAAAAAGTGCCCCATAATTTTGGGAAGATAAAAAGGAAGCTTTTCTGAAAATGATAATTTGGCCCTTGTTGAAGGAAGACACCTGCAAAGGCTAAAAGAAATTTAATAGGAAAGCTAGCCAGACTGATGGATGCTTACACTTAGTCTTCTTTTTCCAGTCATTATACAAAGAAATATAGCACATGGCCCAAGGTTCCTGAAAGCTTCCCAGTATCTGGATTATAACATTATCTTAGATACAATGCTCCTTTCCTACAAAGCAGAAAAGTATCTCTTAGAGCACACACCTAACACAAACTCAACTGATTCCTCTTCTTGAAGGATAAGGAATGTATCTGAAGGCCTCTAGCTCAGTTCAACCAGTGTTTAATTAGGATAGTTAAAATATCTTACTTTGCCAAATTCAATGTTCCTATAGAAACAGCATTTCGGAGTGACCAGTGTTAGCTGCTAAAGTCAAACATATTTGTAATGATAATGCAACAATACTTTATCCCCCACTCTCCTTACTCTGCCAGCCCCCTCCCCCCCCCAAAAAAAAAAAACCTAACACAACCACATATAAAACGGAATCTCTCATAAACTCCCTGGCTTCACTTAAGTTAGTCATAATCAGTCCATGGCCAATGACAAGAGTACCATGGACAGCAAAGCAAATGACAGAAAAAGAGACAGTTTTAAAATTTCAGGACTTTAGCTATGCACATGATAATCTGGAGTAGCGTTATACACACTAGGGGGGTATAATACCACAGTAGATGCAAGTAACCGAAAGATCCCTTCCTAAACCTCTTGTGCCTATCCCCAGGAAATAGAGGCCTGTCTGGGGTTAATCTTCTGACCACAGGATACATACACACACACACACACACACACACACACACACACACACAACCCTAAGCTGGAAAACTCAAAGCCCTCAGTTTGGTTTTTCTGTCAAAATACTTGTCCTGCTGCCCTTGGACTGCTCCCTAAGGGGCTGACTTGCACCACATCATGTCATCATAAAAATGAACGCTCTCTCTAAATGGGGACAGAAGGCAAGCTGCCCTCAAACACACACTATAAAGTGAACAAAACAAAACAACATCCTAGTTGCTTGCTCTGCATTTGTTCCACTGCTTTGAAATCTTGAACCACAGATGAGACAACCACCAGACAAGGGCAAGACTTCAGTCTGAAGTCTCCAAAAAAACCCTCTGCCCTCTCAGGTGCTCCTGGAGCATGGCACCCAGCTCACTGGTCCACTGAAATTAGAGGTAAGGAGGTGATGTGCTATGTGGCTACATGAGCAGGGGAGGAAATAGAAACAAACTCTCGGAGGATGTTTTTGGCCATTTCAATATTGTTATGGGCAATGACCAAAGCTTTTTGAATGTCCTGATATGAATACCCCTGGCTCATGAGACTCTCGATTTCACTGGATAACTGAGGAGAGGTGGAAGGAACAGCACCAGTCTGCTGACAGCTTCCTGCTTTCCGTTCAGAGTTGATCCTCCGAGGGAAAGGCTTGGGAGGCCTTTCAGGAACTTGGGAACCATCACTGAAATCTACAAGGAGAAATAGCAAAGTAACTGACCATCTGTATATCTGGGCAAAATCATTAGTAACATTAACATGAATAATAATGTTTTAAAATGAAGAAGATACTAACCCACCAACTGTCAGGAGAGAATGTACTTTCCACCCAGCTATGAGGATGGATCCTCAGTAATATATCATAACTTAAAATTTCAAAGTCAAGAAACTTAGGGCTTAGCTCCTCATAAGATTCTCCTAGTATTGGGGGAACAAACCCACTAAATACCACAGGTGCTTATCAGGCACCTTTCCTACTCAACATCACAGTTGCCACAAAGATAACACATTTGTATAGTGCTTCCATGGACATTATTTCATCTGATCCTCAAAATGCTCTGTGAGGTCCTCAAAACAGATGGCATTATTCCCAGACATGAAATATGGAAAAAGATTAAATGACTTGCTAAAGACCACATTGCTAGTAAATAGAACATAAGTCTTCCCGACATCCAAGATAGTGTTGCTCCTATCCCGCTCCCCAGTTGCCTGAGAAGATCTGCAAAGTGTCCTAGGAAGAAATTAACCAAAGTTACCATATAGAGAAGAACACACTCAGCCTTCAGGAAGGGATTGCAGAATCCCTGGTCAGCTCAGTGCCAAAAGCAACTCTTCCCACTATTTCCTTGTGAACAGCTGTTAGCCTGGGAGTGGTCTCAAATTTCCAAAGTGACAGCAACTTCAGTTACCATCATGCTGGGTGGCAACAGGTGCAAGAAAAGTCTGGCCTTTGTCGGTCAGTATCCAAATGTGGGCTGATCCCCAAGTCTGCCTAGAGCTATTGCTAGATCCAATTAATTTTTTTTTCTAATGGGAAAGGAGCCAGAAACCATGAACATTTGGTCTTAAGTACAAAGCTTAATTACCAGTGTCATTATGTATACTTGGAATAGCTAGCAATTTTAATGGCCCCAAGCAGAGTATGTGTGTTGTGGTTTAAGGACAAACATATCTTTTGGCAAAATACTGTGGCCACAACCTTCAAAATCATCAGCGTTACCAATATTATTAGTAATCCAGCTTGGGGCCTACTCTCTTCCTGTGTACACCTACACCCACCCCCACCCCCCCACCCCCCACACCCACACATTCACTGTCTCTGTCTCTCCTGCCAGTAGTCATCTCTTCTTCAGGACAATCTATCCCAAACTTTAGGAGGCCTACAAACAGGTCCACTCACCTATTGTGGGATCACTATCCAAAGACATCCAGCTGAAGGAAGAGCTGGCATTAGAAATGTCTGAGAGAGTCCGCCGAGCCAGAACTGCTGGCACAGGAGGCTTGGGGACATCATATCCATCATCCTCATTCTCTGACTCTTCAGGACTGTTGCTGGGAAGGGTTGAAGCCGGATCTCCCTCAACTAACAATAGAAATTATATTTTACGAATACTTCTTAGGGGTAGAATAAATCAAATCTCTCAGCTAGTTGAAAATAAACACTCAAATCTTTCAAAAGCCAATAGCAATTCCACAACTAATTTCAAAAGATTAGCCAAAGGCAAGCTAGGGGCCCTGAGCTTACTGGCTTCTTAACCTTTCAACTCATTTAGTTAAGAGGGGAATTAAGTATTCTCCACCCACGCACAAAAGAATTTCATCAATGCTTCAAAGCAGTGGGAATAGAGGGGAGCTGCCAACAAAGCAGACCAGGCAAAGTAACCTTCAAATGCTCTCAAGCCTTGAAAAGGAATTAAAAACAAAAGAGCAATTGGTCAATGAACACCTTAAAAAAGTGTTGAAACAACTGGTTTGACGTTTAACCTCCAATCCAAGAAAGTACTAGACTGCTATCCACATATGCTTGCCATGTCAGTCAAGTTATTAAACGAGCCAAAAGGACCAACGCTCCACCTTCCACAGGCCTTAAGTCTAGGCTCTCACCAGATGTACTGCTGATCTCTAGGCCAGAAGAAGTCACCTGCGACTGAATGTTGTACATGGCCTCATAGGTGCAGCTGTCAATCTGCTGCTCCGAATCAAAAACTCTAAATGGAGGAAAAAAGAAAAGAGAGCATGACAAACTTCTTCAGAAATAAGTCATGAAATCTTCATGATATCTAAAGGACATGATATAAAACTTAGTCACTTCTAACCACTATTACCCAGATATGCCAGTCCTTTTTGGTGTATAGTCAAATGAAAAAGCAAAAGAAAAGCATAATTTAAAGCTTTTGCTAATGTTGAGAGAAAGCACAGAATTGATAGTAACTGCAAAAGAGGATGAAGAACTAAAGTTAAATATGACTCTATTTTAATACTGACTAATCATGCTGAAAAAACAAAACAGGTGGTATACAGACTAAGGCAGTGATGCCACCTGCAGCATCCAAAATAAGAGACCAAAAGACAGAAAGGACCTAAATATGTCAAAATATTCACAGTGGCACCTTTTTAGCACAGCAAAGGGGGAAGGGAAGGGAGTAAGCATTTAATATAGCATCTATTGTGTGCCAAGTACTGGTCTAAACACGTTTTGGTTCTCACAATAACATTGGGAGGTAGATGTTATTATCATCCCCATTTTACAGGTGGGGAAACTGAGGCAAACAGCAGTTAAGTGACTTTTCCGGAGTCAAAAAGCTAGTATGTATATGAGGTAGAATTTTTAACTCCAATCTTCCTGGCCCCAAGCCCAAGACTCTAGACACTGTGCCACCCAACTGCCTCTAAAGAAGCAGAGAAAATTTTTGGCAAAAAAAGGCAACAAGGTGAATGGCTGCGAAATAGAAAACAGTTAAATAAACTGTGGAATGAGAATGTTATGGAATATTATTGCACTCTAAAAAATGATGTATATCAATAATTCAGAGAAACAGAAGATTTATATGAACTGATACAGAGTGAAGTAAGCACCAGGAACACAACATACACAATGTCTACAACAATATAGATAAAAAGAAAAAAAAGAAATTGAACACTGCATAATTATAATGACTAAGTTTAGTCCTAAGAAGAGATGAGAAATATAACTTTCTCCTTTCACTGTAGAGTTGGGGGACTAGGTGGTTGAATGCTCTGTTTTTAGACACAGTAGATGAATGAATGGTTTTGCTGAATTGGGTTCTTAAGACTTTCTTTTTTAAAAAGAAAAGCCCTATTTGGAAATAAGTGTGATGCAAAAGCAAAATACATTAACAAAACTTTTTCAAAAAACATTAAAAAGGGACAAAGTCACAATAAGTACACTTGTAAAGTTTGGAAGTGTTGGAAACTTACTGCAAACTGTGCGTTATCTCCAGAGGTCGTTTTAGTTCTGTCTTTTGGAGGCTGGCACTAGGAAGCACCAGAGGCCGAGAAGAAGGAGACATATACTCTGTATCCTCATCATTTCCACATTGCTCCCCAAGGGGTAGCTTTGGCACAGGAAGAGGTCTGGGAGGTGCAGGAAACAGAAGGGAAAATATCTTGATAGAATAAATCTAATCAAGTAGAACTAACAAACAAAGCAAGACCCAGAATACCATTAAGGTTTGAAATAAGCCTTCAAAATGATTTGTCAAAGAGATGGCAGCAAATTAAGCCCAAAATTCATGTTAATTTTTGAAATCATTAATTCTCCTGAGAGGAGAGGTAGCTAGGATAAAGTACACTTTCTTAGGAAAGGAGACAATGTCTGCCACCATCCAGCAGGTGTGGCTTTTGTACTAAAGATATGCAGCACTTGCACAATTCCTTGGTTCTTGACAATGCCAATCCAAAGAAGTTTTATTTTAAAGAGCAGGTCCTAATGGAACGAGAATTAGTTTTTCATTCATAAAATTATGATTAGTATTATTAGGGAACTTTTCTGTCAGCTCTTCTAGAAGCACAGACTCATGTTTTTATTCCAAAAACTATTTACTCAAAAACTTTCTGAACTGCCCTAATAAACATATTACACTGAATTTGGCTTTAACAGCATACCTGGCAGCAAGAGAATAGATGGCATTGGCAGAAGACGAAGGCTTGATTTTGGGGTGTTCACATTCTGGCCCAGCTAATGGACTATTGTTCATGTTCTGGAATAAGGAAAAAAATGCTTTAAGGCTCTTCCCTATTGCAGTAATGCATTCAAATCTTCTGTTCCCTTTATCTACCTCATACAACACATAGTGGCCATTTAGACCTTTCTCCCAATGCCTCACACCACAGTTTGTTACAACTGAATAAGTATATTTGATTTCAGACCCGTAAGAAGGCTCACCTATGAGAAGGATCATGCAAGCATCAAAGCAATAAGATTATAGATTTAGAGTTGCCATTTTTTATACTCTTATTTTTTAGAAGAGACTAAAGCATATAGAGATTAAATGACTTGCCCAGGGTCACACAACTAGTAAGTGTCTGAAGCAGAATATGAACCAGGTTCTCCTGACTTCAAGGCCAGTGTCCTATTGATTATACCATGCTGCTTCTCAGAGTTTATTTTATAAAGATATCAGATCCATGACATTAACAGAGACTAAATTTTCCTAGCATAAACATTTATGCCCTTTACATGGAATGTTATGTAAAGAATGACCTTTACATAATTGATAACCTGAAAGTTGAATTCACTCTTTATTTCTCTACTTAGCTTGTATATAATTGCAATGAACAAAAATGGAGGAAGAGTGAAACTAACCTACATGGATTCTCTCCATCCCTTGCCTTTTGCTATTCCAAAGGCTGCTGAGTTCTTCTGGTATAACCAGAACAATTCTGTATCTTGATATCTCATGGAGCATTAGCTTCCACTCGACCAATTCTAATTTTTAAGCTTTTAGGAGTTACTTTCTTTAGTATTTTTTGTGCCTTTTACCAAACTGTTGATGTTTTTGATAATTTTCATGCATAGATCATTTCTTTTCCCAATTTTTCTGCTACTACTCTTATTTGATTTTTAAATAATTTTTTTTTTTGCCTTTTAACAAAATCTTCTTCTTTAGCTCTTCTAGGAATTCTTGTTGAACAGACTGTTATCCAATCTACACTTTTCCTTGAGCTTTCCTTGTAGATGTTTTCAAGTTATTGCCTTCCAAATTTGTCTTGAGCTTCCCTATCATCCTAGTTGTTTTTAATGGTCAGGTTCTTTGGTTGTTGGCTCATTTTCCTAGTCTACTTCTTGACTCTGGACTTTATATTAGAACTGAGCTCTTCTCAGATCTGGGAGAGCTTCTGTCTTTTATGTCCTTCTGATGCTTTCACCACTCAGTTTGGAGGCTTGTATGTTTTTTGGTATTTCCAATGTGGTATAAGTCTGGACACTGCCTTCTTGCTCTGGTCCTTACACAGGTGGGGCCCCTGCTCCCTAGTAACTGTGACTGCTCCTCTCTGTCCTGGAACCGAGACCCAAAACTGGGTAATAGGCAACAGAGTTGTCAAATGGCACCTGGTCCTGGTCTCAGTGTTAATACAGTGATGCACTTTCTGACTAGATGTTCAATCCTTTTACTGTCCCAGGCTGCTGCTGATGCCCCACAGCCCATAGCCCAAAGCTGATACTACTTCCACTACACTCCGCTTCTGGCCAGCCCCCACTCACAAAATCCATAGACCTTTCTGTCTTTCTGAGCTGCCCTGGTCTAGAAAAATAACTTACTTTGACTTTTTGCTAGCTTTCCTGTTCAGAATTCTAGTCAGCATTTTCTGTGGCAGTTTTGTAGGAGAGATTTGGGGGGAGTTTTGGTAGTTGTGATTTTTTATTACTCCTCCTTGACTATGCCCCAACCAGAATAATTCTGAAAAATTACCTCCATTAGCGCTTTCCTTCCCGTCTCTACACCTCTGACTGCTACAGAATATGATTTGCTGCACTTAAAAGTCAAATCTTGAACTAGTCATTCAAATTTAAAACTTCTTTGACTCTTTCCCTCTCTAGTTATCAAACTCCATTCTTTTTTCTTTTGTAATCATTCTTGTACATATTCTCTTCTTTCTATTCTCACCACTACTCAGCATGCTTTATTATCTTGACCCAATGTCCCATGTGTGAAAACTTAAAATGATTTGACCTTTTTCTCTCCTTCACATCACCTATTCAATCAGTTACTAAATAACATATAATCTGGGCTCTACTATTTCTCAACTATTTGTTCCCTTCTCTCTATTTCCACTGCCACTATACCCAAGTATAGGTTTTCATTACCAACTACCGGTCTATTTTAATACCACCTAAATAAGTTTCTAACTTCATTCTCTACTCCCCTCTAAACCATTCTTTACATAACTTCCAGCTGGTTTTTTTTTTTAAATTTACAAATCTGGTATATCACTCCTCTGCTCAAAATCCTTTAACACCTCCTTATTTCCTACAGATTTAAGTTAAAATTCCTTTAGGAGGGCAATCAAGACTCTACAATCCAGCACAATTCTACCTTTCCCACTTTATTTCATAGTGTTCCCAGCTCTTCCACACACTGCCCCCCCAATCCACTGTCTTCATGTAATCTACACTTTAGTAAAAATGGATTAAGTGTTCCATAGTAACATGTCCTATAGTAACACATCTCCATGTCTCTGGTCTATAATTCCTATGCTTGGAATGCTCTTTACTCATCATTCCTTGCTACCAGACAGATTGCTGTCTGTTGAATTTCTATTAATTTTTTCAAGTCCAACTCAAACGTTACTTACCCAGGAGGAAGTCGTCCTTCCCTGATATCTCCAGTCAATAATGGCTCCCTACTCTTCTATTGTTATGGGCCTCACATAACACTCTGATAACACTTTTCTAATGCATGTATATTATTGTGTTCCAGTTATTTATGTATGCTTATCCTATCACACTACTGTACCATAAATTCCATGAGGGCAGGATTATAATTCGCCTAAACTACATATTTCTGAGGCAGCTAGGTAGCACAATGGTAAGAGTGCCGGGCCTGGAATTAGGATGACGCTTCTTCCTGAATTCGAACCTGACTTGAGACACTTATTAACTGTGTGATTCTGGGCAAGTTGCTTATCTCTGCCTCAGTTTCCTCATCTGTAAAATAAGCTGGAGAAGGAAATGAAAAACCGATCCAGTATCTTTGCCCAGAAAATGCCCAAATGGGGCCACAAGGAGCTGATACAATTGAAAGACAACTTAACAACAAACTGTCTGCCAGCGCTTACCGCCACGCTCTCTGCGTGCAGTAGGCGCTTAACAAGTTAGACTACTATCATCACATAACAACGCCGACTTTAGAGATAGGAATTACCTTAGGGGCCATCGAGTTCACTCCTCTCATTTCACAGATGAAAAAGTGGAAATCCAGAGGAGTAAGTGACTGATCCATGTTTAAACGGTCACTAATGGAAGAACACCCCACATCCTGCTTCTGTTTTCTCCTTACCTAGCATGCCATCCCCTTCCCCCAATCATCTTTCACTTCACCACAAAATCAATCTTCCTACATGATCACTTTCACTATGTCAAATACACATTGCTCAGCAATCTCCATAGCTCTTCGCTGTCCAGAGAACGAAGGCCACCCTCCTTGCCCTGGTTCCACAACCTTCCTATATGATTCCAGGAACTCTTTTTGGTCTCACTCACAAAGACTCCAAACCTGAAAAAGATCTTGCATTTTCTTGATTCTCCCCTAAACTTGGAAAACTCTTTGTCCCATTTTCAAGTTCTGCCCATCCACTGAAGCCCAGATCATCTTCCCTGGAAATGATCTCTTCCATTTCCAAACTTCTTCTTTTTTTTATATATTTTGTATTTCCCTCCATCTTCTTTCCCACCATTTGTGCTTTTAGCTCTGCTGTCTCCCTTCCCCTCCTCACTAGTATTCACTTTTCACCCCCTCCTCTTGCCGCCTTCCCCTCCTTCTTTTAGCCCTCCTCCCTTTAACTCCCCTTTACTCTTATTGCTTCTTCCCTCCCTTTTAGCCTCCCTCCCCTTTTACCCCCTTCCTCTCCCACTGCTTATAGAGCTCATTTCCAAACTTCTTTAGGAATTATTGTCTCTGTTCTTACGTGGCCTTTACATTAGAGCAGAGTTGCCTGGGTACATGTTTCCCCTAATACATGCTTTGTATTCTCCAGATTACCCACTCACAGTGCTCTGCACACAGACACTCATAGAAAAATGAACTCACCACTGGGGCATCCAAGCTGAAAGTGCTACCATGTCTAAGACCATCAGCTCTGGGATCCATCTGAGAAGGCAGTGAAAAAGGAAGCGAGTGCCGGTTGGTCAATTCTCTGCCTGACCAGGGGTCACCAGGACTTAAGGTAGCTGCAGGTACTTTGGGTATTGGCCGAGGAAGCCATGATTCTCCTGGATGGCCAGAAGGAAAAGGGGGAAGTTTGTCCCTGGACAGACAGTCGCCTGGTGTAGATGGTAGTGGACGTCTCTGAGGCCTACTCTCTGCCCCAATGGAATGTGGTCTATCTGGAGGAGGTGGAGGAGGGAGATCTCGAAGTGTAGGAGGGATTGGCAAAGGTTTGTCCTTATGAAGGGAGCCAGGGGTAACCTAATGAGACATAATGAAAGATGGTAAGCATCCACTTGATCATCACTAAAAAACAGGGAAATAGCACACATATAAAAGTCTTTACCTTAGAAGCAGTTCCAGGACTAGAAGCACCTGAGGGAATGGATGTTCGCTGTTGTAACAGATCCAGTCGTGGTGGCACTGGAGGAAGAGAAGCTTGTGGGGCCACTGAGAATGGAGAAGGAGGACGTTCAACCTAAAATAAAAAGTTTGTTTCAAGGATTTTCTTGTTCTAGGGAGAAAAAAATCTATCCCAAAATAACACCGATTTTCTCCAAAGCAGTGTCTAGCAACTGCCATACAAATACAGGACAGTATGGATATAGCATAATCAGCCTAGATCCTAGTCATCCAAACCCCTATTAAATTCTTTCATCATCAGTGATAAATTTCTACTGGGATTTTATTGCCTTCATGCCACCATGAGAGGGCACTCAACCCATAAACACCAACCAAGCAGGGATCCAATTAGCTATCAGAGAATATATTTGGAAGAAGAAAGAGTCTTAAGTTTTCCCGTATGGTGCTGCTGTCCTTTAAGAGTTCATTCTACTTCAAGTGGAAAAATCTTTGCGAAATTGCTAAATTGCTCTTTCTCTTGTTTTTCTACTGCTTTCTTTCAAGAAAGATTAACTGCTAATGTTTTTCAAGGTTAAAATCCATGAAAAGAAAGAAAAGAAGCAAGAAGATATTAACCTGAGAAAATCACCAGGAAAAATACTGTCTTTAGGAAAATATAGGAAAGTAATCCAGGTATATATAAAATATGCTCTATATGGATAGAGACTAAAAGGGAATTCATGCATATCTCCAGGCATCCTCCTCCTATTTAAAGACCTTCATTAGCTCTTTCAGGCCACTAAAAAAAAAAAAAGTCAGCTCCTAAGCTTTACATTCAAGGCCCTACCACTTTCACAATCTGGTGCACATCTTACATTTCCCCTCTTCTCCTTTTCCTCCCTCATCCATGTGTGCTATATACTTCAAACAAATTGGACTACTTTCCAATAGTCACAGATGTCTTAATGTTGTTATCATCTATCTCTATGCCTTTGCTAATGTTACACTTAGATTGTGTTACCACCTGCTTTCCACAGCCCCAGTGCCATGTCTTCTATAAAATCTTCCCCAGTCAGTAAGGATCCACTCAGACTTCACAAAGTACTTCCATTATGTTTCTCTCATACACTTACACAAGTAACTATGATATATGTTTCAAACGCCCTTACCAGACTATAAGTTCCATGAAGGACCATGTTTTATCTTTGTATTTCCCCACACAACAAGTGTTTTGCACCTAACAGAAGTGTTTTGATGGTGAAATCTGTTGAATTCTAAAGGTGAATGAAACATTTAGAGATGATTTTTTTAAACTAGTGAGCATTTCCAATTCTTTTAATGAATCATGCTACTTCAATCCAGTAAATAGAATTAACACTTATCTTTTAATTAAAGCAAAAAATAAACCCCAAATTATCTGAAACAAATGTAAAGCTTTTTCCATCTTCCTGCACAAAGCAGCATGATGAACAGATAAGCACTTGGCACAATAACTCATGCAAAATGCCTCTCTGCACTCACAACAGAAAGCAAAACCGACAGAAGATAGTCAAACATGTATTGAATGCACTCATAATAAGATGACAGCCCATATATTTCCTGAACAAAAACAGCATGGCCTGCACTTAGACCAGTCATTATTGCTGAGTGGAAGGAGAAAGAAGAGAAGGAAGACAACAGATCTCATCTTCTGGAGCGGCTTGTGCTTACTACTTTGTTTAGAGAAAAGTCTCAATTTCTGCTGATAAGGCAACAGAATAAATCATAAAGCAGTACTCCTTAAGGAAGAGAGAATAAGACAGATCTAAATTTTATAATAGTTCAAGCTAACTTATTTCATTCCCTCATCTAGTCACAGTTATCATGTAAATTTTCCCCTTGAAATCTCCTATCAATTCTTTTCTATCCATTCCTACTGCTATCATTCCCTAGGCCAGATCATCAATTGAGGCTTATTTCTCTAGTCTATCTCTAATCCAATCCAGACCAAATTTAAAAGCTACCAATGACTCCCAATTTCCTATCAAGGAGAAGAAGAATGTCTATTTTTCATATTAAAATAAGCATTTGGATAGATAATCTGCAGACCTTGTCCATCTGTATGTATATCTGAGACAGATAGCACAGATGGAAAGTGATTTGGCCATAGAGCTGAACAAGAGAAAAAAAGTAAGTAGAGTGATTACCTCCAAAAAACTGCAAAGCTCCTACAATGACTTTAGCTTCCCTTGAAAACAAACACCAAAATTCTATTATTGCTACTATATGGCAACTAAACATGAATACAACAGTCTCCAAAGAATGAAAAGTGAATCTCACTCAGAGGCAATGGAAAGGCATATGATAGGTATGAACAGAGTGCAAAATATAACCAGTGAGTACTCTGATGAACAGAAGTAAAAAAAAATGTCATTAGGGAATTGTATGATAGTAAGAGAAGAGGGGCTGGTCACAGAGTGAGGAAAGAAAGGAAGACATCCAAAGTGGTCCACTGGTGCTCTTACAATATGAGGAGAAAGTAAGTTAGGCCTCCAGAGGGAAGATCATGTGGGTGACTTGTGGAAGGACATGGTTAAGAGTTACTGTAGGCATATGCAGGCACTGGTAGGTTGAGAGAACTTCCAGGCTTATAAGATCAGAAATAAATTTGAGCATATTTGACTTCCTCCATGAGTGTTTAACAGTTTTGTGTGAGTGATCCAGGGCTGAAGTTCCTCAAAAGCACAAGGGGATTAAGATGCCATGGATGGTGAAAAGTGTTTAATTGGCTTCGTAGATGATGGGTTCAATGTTGCTAAGAGAAGAAAGTGAGGGTTTGGCTGAGGTAAGGGACCAAAATGATCGGAAGCTTATGGCAAAGATAAAGACTAAGGTTCAGAGGATGCAGAAGAAAAGATGGAATAATAGGAACTTAGAATCACAGAGGAGAATTTCAAAGTTCAAAATCATAAAGTTGGCATAATTATGAATGATGGTATGATTAAGAGTATGATCATCCCTAAGGGGTAGAGGTGAAGGGAAGCTATAGGTCATAGAAGTTAATTTGGTTGATGAACTGGGGGCTCAACATGTTCAAGAAGACATCCAAATATATACAGAAATTCCCAAGTATGAAGGCAAGGGCTAAAGCAGGTAGGGAAAACTACAAGTACTGAATTCTTTGAGAGGAAGGAAAGTGACATGGAGCATGGTACCACAGCAATAAGCATCTAGATTGGGTGGTACTGACTGATGGAATCAACATCTGAGCAGGGAATATGCTAAGCTCACCATCCTGTCCCCATGTATTAGGGGACGTGAGTCCGCCCTAGAAAAGTCAGCCCTAGAAAAGATCACAAAAAGCAAAGTTTCTGTGACTACAATAAGGTGGAAAGAATATGAAAAAGAACTAGGATAAACAGCAGTTAGCAACAAAACAGGGCTTCCTTAAAATACAATAGAAAAGGAGAATCGCAGAAAGAAAGCAACTGGAAAAGTATAAGATTTAATGAGATGGTGATATGTGTACAAGTAGAGGTATGGGTAACATACTATATAGTTCTCCTGTCTTTCTAGTATTATTTGGGAAATTGCAATTTTGATTCCTTTGCAACAATATAGCAATGCCAGGAGAATATAGAGTCTTTAAAAATAGGCTTTTATGATAGGCATTATCCTGGGGTCATGAGAAGTGCTGCATAATTTCCCAAATGGTTCAAAGCCCATTCTTTTCCTCCTTCAGTTCTGGTCTCAGCTCCTCTGTAGTGAGTAAGATATATGTGTGCACTAATCAACTAACTCGGAAGGCTAGCCCTCAGCCAATTGCGTGGCCTAACTTGGCAATATGAACTTTTCATCTTGATTTTTTCCTATGAGTTGAATTTTTCAGTTGCAGTCTATTTTCAGTTTTATCCACCTCTCACCTGACATGTTAACTTTTTTGTTTTTAAAATTGCATCATCAGTTTGCTCACCTTTGGTTTTCCTATTTTAAAGTTTTTAGAGGTAGAACATTTTTAGAGGATTTCCTTCATTATATCCCATAAATTTTGGTATCCTGCATTACTGTTATCCACTATTTATAATTTTTATGATGTCTTCTTTGACCCACTAATTATTGGAAATGTTTTAGAACCCTGACTTGGATGAGGCAGTCAAGGCTTTGCCCCAGTGCTAACATCTTGGTAGGATAATAGGTTTCCCCCCCACTGGAGACTATCATTCTTGTGCCTCTAACCTTGGGGTCTTCCACTGGCCTTTAACCTGTGGAGGCTGAGAGGGAAGGTAGTAGCAGAAAGGGCAAGGAGGCAGGATTTCTTTCTGTAGAAATTAGGGAGGAAGGTATAAGCTATCCTCTCACCAACCATAGTGGAGGTCAGACTATTTTCTCCAGGGTCTCACTAGCTTTCTGTCCATATCTGAAGCCCTTTTTTCCCCAGCTACTTTCCCCCTATCTCATCTTTATTTAGATCAGCTCTAACCTATTCCAGTCCCTTATCCTTCTTTGACTTCTTTTCCAACTGTGTCCTCTGGAATGTTCCCCTTTCATTAACAAACTTCCTACATCTTAGACCTCTTCCTCACATTTCTTCCATTTGCAGGTACTTCCCAAAACCTCAATTTCTCTTGAGCATATCACATTTCTTGGTAGTCTCTACAAGTCTGGACACTGCTTCTTTCACACTTTCTGACACATACTGTCAGAAAGAGAAACTGGTATGCTCCTTTGTTCCTTGAGTACCACCTTCAGACCCTCCCTTCTCTACCATTATCACTCAACAACAAACTCTTCCTTTAAGTTCATTCTACTCTGCCCAAATCTCTGTGGTAGATTCATTTATGAATGTTCAAGTCACTCTGCTTCTTCCTCATAAGTTCAGCATCTGGCTCCATTGAACATAATGGCCTCCTAGTTCTTCAACCTCAATTTCTATGACCTCTGTGTCTCAAGTATACTACAACTAAGCACAGAAATGTCAATATTTAATTCTATGCCTTCCCCTCACTGAATTTGTCCTAGTTCAAGAATTCTTAGTTATGTCTCAGGTCATTGGTCTCCAATTGGGTCTATGTATTTTGCTTAGTTTCCTCTATTAATTACTTAGTGAACTGTGAATTTTATGATCTTTAAGGACTTCATAAGTTTTCCCAAAGAGTCTCCCTTAATCTCTTAATCCACTGATATTCAAAATCATTCTTTTTTGGAGTAGCGATAGGCAAACATTCATCCAGACTACCAACAAAGAAACTGACACTGACAAGTTAGATGTTAGGGCTAAGTAGGGAGGGATGTTTAAGTGGAAACTAATTTATAAATGATTAGTTCTTTAATGGTTGCATGTTATGATGATTTTTGTTTCTCCATGCACAACTCGTATTTTCCTATGACTTTTGCATGTACAATCTTGAAGGAAGGTAGTGTGGAATAGTAAATAAAAATCTGACCTTGGAGCCTAGGAAAGTCTAAGTTTAAGTTTGGTCTCTGACACATCCAGAGCTGTATGACCTGGGCGATTCACTTAACCTCTGTTTACCTCATATTTCTCAACTTTGGAGTTGATATGGAGATAATAGGGAGATAATAATGGAGATAATAACAGCACCTAACTCACAAGATTGTTGTGAGGATCAAATGAGATATTATTTATAGAGTACTTGGTAAAATACCTGGCAAGTAGTAGGTACTATACAAATGCTTATTCCTTTCCCAAACTGCATTGGTAGAAAGAATTTCCTCAAAGGGAAGTTGTCTACACCAATAAAATCACAGGTCCAAAACAAAATGTAATTCTTTAACTGTGAGAAATCAAATAAATAATACTTGTATAATGAAGGACCACCTACCCCCTGTATTTTTGTTTTCTACAATGCTTTGAAGAACAATGTACTTAATACTATTTCTCTCTCTCTTGCCATTCATTTTTACTGGAGCCTTATTTGTAAGCATGGCTGTAATTGCTGTTCTCTTGGAACTATGTGAAATATATTAATTTCATTCCAGCCCTTATTCCTGCCTATATGTTTGAAGTTAGTTTCTTGTATAAGTCAATTGTTGGCTCTATTTTCCAGTTCATTCTTCCACTCTCTATCATTTCAATGGAAGAGTGATCCAAGTACACTTAGGCTTACCTATAATTGTTAAAGTCATCTTCTTGTCCATTAAAAGTTCTTTTGTATTGTTCCCTCACCTTTGAAATCAGCTCTTACTCTTACTTTGCTTACCAGTGGTGGGGAACCTGCAGCCTAGAGGCCACTGGCTTACACTATTCCAATTCCTGAGGGTCATCTTCTACTTTTCTTTGCTTTATGGGCTTCTGTAGTCCAAAAATTCATTGCCAAATGACCAGTTTGTGGGGCCTCTCCCTCATACACTGTCACTCAATATCATTATTTAGATCATGTAAGTCCTAGATTTCAAACCATTATTGTATTGGGGTATCCAGTTGGGTCACCAATGATGGTGAACATTAATATTGGGGTACATAAGGATATATGAGTTGGAGGTTTTTGGGGGTCTTTTAAGTTAAGAATTAAAAAATAAATAAATGAAAATCCAAATCTTTATTTTCTCACTGCTCCCTATTTATCTCTCCAGAAACAACACATATGATTTAAAAAAAAAAAGATGTTCTCTGATAGAGGAGCAACATATAAGATCCATTCCCTTGTTTTAAGCAAAAAAAGTTCCAGAAATCCCTTTGTGTACATTACAGCACTATTCAAAAGTAATGATAAAGGCACTAAAGGTGCTTAGTTTGGACAAAGACATAACAGTGATATAACAGTTGCTTTCTAATATTTCATGTGGCATATATGGATCATAATCTGAGAAAGCACAGTACAACTAAAAGACCACTAGATTGAAGTTAGAAGATCTTAGATGAAATGCCAGCTCTGTTACTGAGTAGATCTGCAATTTTGGACAAACCTGCTCATCTTACTGGACTTTGGAGTTCTGAAAATGAAAGGGTTGGACTAGAAAATCTATCAAGTGCCTTCTGGCTCTAAACTTTTGATACAAGGAAGATTCTCTATATACAAACAAGATAACAGATATAGTTATTATAGAAAACCCAAGAGAATTTTCATTCATTTTATTTATATCTTTAACCCCTAGCAAAAGTGCCTAGCACATAGCAGGTACTTAGTCAACCAAAATACCTGAGTAAATCAACACCTAGGATACAATTCTTGTACACCGTGTTTTGTACCAAATGATTTATTATTTCACAGAATAACTCAATTAAATCTCCTAGCTGCAGTATTACCTTGGCACAGGCCAGTTCCTTCATCATGAAAAGGGAGTCATCAGCTCTTTCATCATCATCATCATCGTAATTTGGTGAAGGAGCTCCCTCTGCTCCTTGCCTAAGTAGGCCACCCCCTCCTCTGGGATCAAATGGATCCACCACGATGGGCTCTGTACCTTTAATTTCACACCGACAGAAAGGGCAACCTTGACCTTCTGATTCCTGTAAAGAAAGAAATTAGTGACAGTCTCAGATCTGAAAGTATTTAAAATACCTTATGCATTTAGACAGTATATAGGGATGAAAACGAGATAGACATTTAAAATCTAAATCTATCAATCACAGGTTATGCTTTTATTATCTGAAAAAGAGTTGAAAAGAGAAAAGAAAAACAAAACAAAACAAAAAAAACAACAACACATTTTTGTAGAGGAACTATCTTGACTTGAGAATGTGGGATTTGCATACCTACCTGCCAAGCTGTAAGACAGGATGTGCACATGAGGTGGCCACAAGGTTCAATCTTTACATCTTTGTCATTTTCAGCACATATCTTACATAGCTGGAAGGTGGAGCCCATCTCACAGTACAATTCATATTGTTCCTTGAAAGAAAAAATAAAGATCATTTGGGTCTGCTAGAACCTTATATCCTAAAATATAGCTCACTCAAAAACATTACTTGTTTCATAAGTCTTCCTAGAGTAAAAAAGAAAATCAAATCTGAAGGAACACTCAGAGTTTCTTCCTTTAAAACTAGCAGCAGCACACCTACTTCTCATGCTACTGGTCTATAAGGAAATATGACAAAACTAGTTAAAAATAATGTATAAAATTACTAATATAATAAAAGTTATCAAAACAAAAATAGTAGATAGAGTGGATAGAGTACTGGCCTGTGATCCTGAAAAGTCACTTAATCCTGATTGCCTCACACTGCCCCCCTCACCCTGCCCAAAAGAGTTGTCAGATGGTATAAGAAAGAACTTCTAGATGGACACTATACTTTGAAACTTCACAAAATTGGCTTATAAAATTGAACTAATGAATACAGTGGGTTAATTTTTGAGAACAAGGAAATTATTACAATGGAATAAATATGCAATTAACCTGGGTAACTTTAATGTGGTCTTGAGGAGTAGGTTCACATAAGCCAGTCAGGTCTGGATTTTGATTTCGTCCATCAGGAAACAAATAGCTAAAAAAAAATGAATAAATAAAACAAGACTTAATGTTCTTTTTATTGTTTGTGATTACATGGCAAGTCTTGCGTGCCAGTGTTAAGAAATAAGACATGGATGTCAGCACTTAAGAGTATGTAGAACAGGCTCCCTCAAACCTTCACCTATTGAAAAATTCTTTTTATTCCTTTAAGGCCCAGCAGAGATGGCACTTTCTTCCTTGAAGCCTTCCATGATCTATCTAGGCAGATATGATCTGTCTCTTCCTTAAGTCTCTCATGCTTGATCCCTCCAAACGTAAGGAATCATATTCTGATTCCATTATAGTTATCTCTGCATGTGTCTTACCTCTCCAATTAAATTGTAAGCTCCTTAAGGGGTAGAGGTTTTGTCTTTTCTTAATCTTTGTATTTTTAGCAACTAATGCATAATGTCTTGCAAATGTAGCCATTTAACAAATGGTTTTTTTTCAAACTAAATTACTAATGACTGATTATAACAAAAACAGAAGAGAGGCAAAGACAAAATTCACAAGAGTTTCTAAGGAGAGTAAAATGAGTCAAAGCCATTCTGAGAAGATGATGTTATACTGACATTATAGTGATATTTCTTCCCAGGATGCACAGTTAATGGAATATTATAACAGGCAGGGAGAGGGGTTGGCATTTTTCCATACAATAGATATTAGTCTTTGTTGGGAGTTTCTTTTTAAACAAAGAACTAACATGTCCCTGAGTACCTAATTACTACTACATTGACAAAAATCTATTTTAGAGATGAAAAAAACAGCTAAGTCACTGAGATCATCTACTAAAAAAGTTCAAGCATTTGTTGCTGCAAGGTTCGGAGCACAGTCAACAACCTCTTCTGCTCATGTGTTTCTGTGGGTTTCACACAAAGACCTCATCCTTTCAAAAGATAAGTGGTATGCAGATATTCAGTCACTTCTTGTTATACTCTAGGTATGTCAACAGATAAGCAACTTAGCCTCCTGAAAAAAATAATGACTCTGTGATACATATTAAGTTTGCCATGCAAATCAGCAAGAGTTTAGAGTCAAATGTCTTATAAACATAAATTTTGTTGGATCAGAAAAAAATTGGGACACAAACAGACAAGGTTTTTAAATACTGTTAAACTGGACTCTTGGGTACATTCAGTCACTAAGATATTGTCCTGTCATGTGGCTACAATGTGAAAAGGCCAAGTAAACATTATTGTTAATTCATTTTTCCAAACTTTGTCAGATAAAAAATAATGGATAATCCTCTGCTCATAAAGAAGCAGAAGGCCAAATAATGAAATGCAAGAAAGCTCAATACCGCAAATAAAAACAAGTTCAACATAATGGGAATACAAGACAATAAACTCTATCGATGAAACTCCCAGGTCAATCTGTAGAAAGAACATGAAACCAAGCCATGGACATGGAATAATGCTTTAGTCCCTCAGGTTCCTGGACACCACTGAATGATAAACAGCTACTCACAAGCCTTCCCTGAAGCCATCGATCAGTGCTTGGAAGAGAGGTTTGTTGTGAGGGATTGTCTGCAGGATATTCCCATCAGCAGTGACATAGCCAATGGCCCACTGACCCAGCCTCGTACAGCTCAGTCGGAAAATGTAGCTGAGAACATGGACAGAGAAAGGTTTTAAAGTAAGCTGAAATGAGGGTGCCAGACAAGAAAGAGACAAAAAAAAAAAACCATCTGCTTTACAAATCATCAAGGATAACTTCTTCCATGTCTCCAGATAAAAAATCAAGAAGCTGTTAACTTAATATTCACAACTTGAAACAATTTTCAGATCACTATAGCAAAGTTTTCCATTTGTTTCTTTAATTAAACCTCAATTTAATGGTGAAATCTTGGTAACTGGATACCAAAGTCAAGATTCTGCTTCCTATATTCTAACAGAAGCCATAAGAGAACAAGTAAGACAAATTCCTGTAGAATGCTAACCTGCCAGGCTTGTGAATGAATTTCTGGAGCCGGGCTTTCACTTCATCATATGTCAGGAAAGCCATATAACCCGGATGAGTCACAGCAAGGCTATTCCAATTCCTGAGCAAAGATGACCAAGGCTAAAAAAACAAGAGAGTAATCACAATCAATCAATAAACAATTATTAATTGCCTACTACATGCCAGGCACTATGCTAAGTGCCGGGGATAGACAAAGAGACATAAAAATAGTTCCTGTCCTCAAGGAGCTTATGTTCTACTGAGGAAGACTACATGCAAATATATATGAAACAAACTATACACAGGATAAATAGGAGATAGCAAAGGGAAGCAACTGGAATTAAGAGGAGCTGAAGATAAGATATTTGTTGGGACTTAAAGGAAGCCAGGGACCCCAGTAATTGGAAGAGAGGAAAGATTGTTCTAGGCATTAGGAACAGCCAGTGAAAATGTTAAGACGTACCATGATTAATAGTCAACAGTTTTAAAAAAAACTTTTAAGCAGCAATAATACTTGTTGCGATTAAAATGCTATTCAAAATGCAAGTGTACAGGGTTTCAGTCTTTGACTTACCTGAAAGAGTCGTGTGAAGATATCAAATTCAAAAACTGAAATATAATCATTACAGGTCAAATCAATAGTGGATTTCAGGGCCATAGCCTCTAGTCCAGAGCTGATGGGATGTACTTCATGAAGAGCCTGTCGAAAGCTCTTCCAAGGGACTATTGTCCTGATTTAAAAAAAAAAAAACCCAGAGTCAATAATTCTAGGCATGAATGTAATCAAGAATAAAGGGAGAAGTAGACGTACCTACCTCACACTTCTCAAAAGCAATTTCAACTGTCCCTAAGTGAAGCTGAGTTATATTTCGGAATGTGAACAGCTGACTAAACATTCAATTTTCATTTAAAAAAAATTAGTATCTTTTTTAATATCAATTGTATTTTAAATGTTGTTTCTCCCTTCAGTCCAGAGAGCTATGCATTATTAAAAAAAAAAATTAAAAGAGGGGGAAAGAAAAATTCAGCAAAATTAACCAATGCATCAACTGAGTCTAACAGTACATAAAATCTCCTATATACTCAGTTCCTTACCCCTGTAAAGAAGTGATGGCACTTCATTTATTAATCCCTTCTTTAGGACAAAGCTTGGCCATTATATTTGCATATGATTCATTGTTTTTGTTGTTTTGTTCTTTTTACATTTACACTGCATGTGGTCCTGGTTCTGTGCGTGATTTCATGTCTTTCCATGTATCTATATTCTTCATATTCCTTGTTTCTTACAGCATAGTCACGTTCCATTATATTCATATATCATACTTTCAAGGGGAATCTACTTTATTTTTGGTTCTTTACTACTACAAAAAAAACCTGCTATAAATATTTGGGGATATACTGGTCCTGAAAGCTCAATTTTCCAACTTTCGATTGGCTAACATTTGCTATCCTTTTCAGAATGTCAATTTTAATACTACAAACTAAGTCTTGACTTGGTGCTGTCACCCAAATATACTTATTTTATTACAAAAGGATAGGGGTAAAAAGACAACATGGATGTTATTTTTGCTAAACTATAACAAGCAATTTGTGTTCTGTCTCTTTCATAGATCCTAGTAACTAGTGATGATATATATTTTTGAGTGTATATGCTATTCCACCCACAGAGAATAAAACAAAAAGAAACTGTAAAATTGAAAGTTCTGAGAGAGATAAGGAAGAAAGTTTTTACTACAAGGGTAATTAAACCATAGGTAAGGCTACCAAATCAATTTCAATTCAATTCAAATATCTATTATGTGCCTCCTAAGTGCAAGTTACTGCTAGGACACTTTGGTGTCAAGTGACCTAGGTTTAAATTCCTTCTCTGACTTTTATTTCTTAAATGACATTGAGCATCATTTAACCTTTCTTTACCTCAGTTCCTTCCCAATAATGTGACTTGGATTAGATACCCCTCTAAGGTCTTCCAGCCCAAATCTATGAGTTCATAAGAGAACAGATTCAAAGACTTTTGAGAGGCATCCACAGAAGGTGAAAAATGGGAAATGATCTAATAAAGGATATGGAAGAGTGAACAGATGTTAGGAAGAGAACCAGGAGAGAGCAGTGTTATGAAAGTCAAGAAAAGGCAGGTAGGCAGCAAAACAAGACACAGCACTGGACCTGGAATCAGGAATAATTGAGTTCAAATTGAGCCTCAGATATATACTAGCTGTGTGACCTAGGGCAAGTCACTTAACCTCTGTTTCTCTCAGTTCCCTCAACTGTAAAAAGCTGATAATAACAGGACTTACCACCCAGGGCTGTGGGAATCAAATGAGACAATATGTAAAGTGTTCAGTACAGTGCCTGGCATGTAGTAGCTGTTACATAAATGCTTACTTCCCCCTCATCCTTGACATGGATCACTATCCCCACTACCCCCCCAAGAAAAAGTGGTCAGCTGTATCAACAGCTGAGGAGTTCAGGAAGTATGAGGACTGGGGAAAAGCCACTGGATTTAGCAATTAAGAGGTAATTGGTAAGCTTGAAGAAAAAAATTTACTTTAAATAAAGTGGTGTAGTTGGAGGGCTGAGAAATGAAAGGGAAGTAAAGAAATGGATGTAATGAGTTTAAATACAAGGGAAAAGAAAGCTACCTTGTGGGGATGGCACAGCCAATTGGAGCCTTAGGGATAGAACTCTGATCAAGGTAATTATTAACAATGATTCCAGAAGACCAATGATGAAGAATACTACCTACCTCATAACAAAGAGGTGGTGACAGATTAAGAAGCAGAATGAGACACATATTTTTGGAAGTGACCAATATAGGAATGTGCTTTGCTTGATTTAAAAAAATAAATAAATAAACAAACGTGTTTTAAGGATGGGAGAGAGACTTAGATCCATAAGATGGTAAAAACAGAATCAGTACATGAGGAAAGATTTAACATCGGGAGGTAGGGAGGAGATGGGAAAGATTACTGAAGGGGCAATCTCCCAGACGGGTAGTGATCTAGGGAATGGGGGGTGAGGGTGGAATTTAATCTTTGCAAGAAAAACAATAAGCTTTTCCTCAGACACGAAAGTCAATAACTCACCCATCAAGCATTTATTGAGTAACTGCTCTGTGGTCAGTGTTACGCTAGATGCTGGAGATATAAATACAAAATGAAATGGTCCCTGTCCTCAGTCAGAGGGCTTACATTCTGAAGGGAGTCAGGAACGGTATATATATATGTAGGAGTGTGTGTGTGTGTGTGTGCGTGCGCGCGTGTGTGTATGCAGGCATGCAAGTGAACGCAAAACAAATACAGGGTTAAATTGGAAGAAAAGTACCAGTAGCTACAGTGGTACAGAAAGAAGTCATGCTGGAGTTGGGTTTGGGTGGAAACAAAGCCTTTTAAGAAGTAAAAGGGAGAAGGGAGCATATTCCAGACAAGGGAGGCAGCCAATTCAAATGCAAAGAGACTTAAGATGACATGTGAGGAAGAGTTAAAAGGCTAGCCTGGCTACATCACAGGAAGAGGAAAATATAATAATGTATAACAAGACTTCAAAGATAGTTTAGGAAAAAAGAGAGTTTTAAAAGACAATCAGGAGTTTATATTTGATCCTAAAGGGAAAAAAGGAATCAATGGACTTCACTAAATAGAAAAGTGACATACTTTAGAAAGTGACATAGGTACTTTAGAAAAATTAATTTAGCAGCTACGTGCAAAACAGATTGGAGCAGGAGAACTAAAGTAGGGTG
Source organism: Bettongia penicillata ogilbyi (assembly GCA_023548195.1). Lineage (NCBI taxonomy): Eukaryota > Metazoa > Chordata > Mammalia > Diprotodontia > Potoroidae > Bettongia > Bettongia penicillata. The sequence goes on from JAJHZJ010000311.1 coordinate 4,090,776, forward strand.
AACAGTTGAGAAGCTATTACAATTATCTATCCAGGAGAGAGGTGATAGAGGTCTACTAGACAAGGGTGATAGCCCTATGAGTAAAGAAAGGGGAATAGTTGGAAGAAATGATGTGACAGCAGAAATAAGATTGAATAACTGATTGGGATATGTGGAGTGAGGGAGTGGTAGAGCAAAAGAATAACATCAAGGCTACAAAACTTGGAGACTAGACAGATGGTGGTAAATGGGACAAAATAGTGAAGTTTGGAAGAGAGGAGTGTTTGAGGGCAAAAATAATGAGTTGTTTTAAACATGCTGAGTTTAAGGCACCCATGGGACATGGCCAGAAGGCAACTGTAGATCAATGACTGAAATTCAGGAGAGGACAAAGCTGAATTTGGGAGTCAGTTCTACTGAAATGATAACCAAAGGAATGGGAGTTAATAAAGTCATTAAAAGTATAGAGAAGAAGGCTCAGGATAAAGCCATAGGAGTTTACCCATAGTGGTGGAATGTGGGAATGATATGGATGGGTGAATAAAACAGCAAGAAGGAACAATGGAGAAAACAAGAAATAAGCAATGTAACAAAAACCAAGAGAGGAGGGAGGTATTAACAATATCATATATTGTAAAGAAGCTAAGAAAGATGAGAATTGAAAAACATCTTCAAGTTTGGCAACTAAGAAATTGTCAACTGTGGAAAGAGCACTTTCAGTTGACTGCTTAGGAAGATTACAGAAGTGAAGGCTACCAATATAGACATATTTTTCCCTTAAGAATTTTCCCTAAAAGGGAGGCCAGATATAGGACTTTTTTTTTTAAGAATAAGAGAGAACAAAGAAGAGAATGAGGGATGATAAAGAGAGGTTCTGAGATGTGGAAGATGGAAAAAGAGAGTTCATGATCACAGATGATCTCACTTTTCTCAGGCAAGATCATTTGCTGAGAAGAGGGAAAGTGTGGAATGAACTCAATAAAGGTATTAAATAGTCAACAAATGAAGATTAAAAAGAATGAAGTGAATTCAGCAGCACTGAAATTATAGGTATTACAGATTGAATACTAGATCTTGAGTCAGGAATACCTGAATCAGAATCCAGTTTCAGAACTGATGTGTTGACCTAGTTGTGTGACCATGGTAAGTCACTTAAGCTCTGCCCTATTTGACTCTGTTTCCTCAGTTATAAAATGGGGATAATAAGGTACCTCCCTGACCCAAGGCATTCTATCTACTGCATTATTTAAGTGACTTCTTGGAAATAATTAATGAAATAATTCTCTCAGATCTCTAAATGCAATAATTATTCTGCATTTCAAATGCAAGATTCAACAAAATAAGGCTTCCTTCACAGAAAATAGGGTCATCTATTCAATAAACCATTAAAGAGGAACTTAAAGCTAAAATGTACATATTTTATCTGAAAAGTTTCTTTCCTTCCACATGATGCCAGTTCCCTAAGAACTTCAGAACTTAATCAACAGGAAATACTTGTATTCATTTAAACATAAAAATACACATTTTACCTCCCTTTCTTTCTTACCAAAGGAGAGAAATCATGGGTATGGAATACGTCATATTCTGTCAAAATTATGTTACTAAACTGACTTATTTTGTTGAGTTTTTTTCTCTTTTTAAGTTTTTGTTATAAAGGACCATTTGCTAGGTGTAAAGGAAGAGATATGAATAAATATGGAAATCAGGATGACAAAAAAACAAAAAGCATTAGTAAAAATAAAAATTTAAAATAACATTATTTTTTCATAATCCAAAGTAAGTATACTGAGACTTACTTTTCTCCAAAAGCTTTTCTCCAAAATTCTGCAGCATCTGCCTTGGTTATCCGGAATGTATCTCCTTGGAAGAGTCCACTTGGAAAGATCCCCTTTAGTTCTGCTAGCATGTGGCTGAAGATCAGGGACAGTTTGGTCAGATTTCGCCTACAAATGACAATAGAACATTTAAAAGGACAAAGGAACGAGATTTATGTAAAACACACATGGCTAGAAATATACAGTGGCAAAGTTACAAAGGTATTCAAAAATATCTAGAAACTATCTGGATATTTTCTCTGGCCAATACTGTTGAAAAATACTTTTCTATTCCATCACTCTTGTTCTGTCAAAGATGGAAAGAAGATCTTTTCATTAAACAGCTCAGTAGCACTACAAAATTTTCCAGATATTTTCCTCAAAACAACCACATGGATAGAAAATGCTATCATATCGACAGAAAGAACTATGGAGCTTGAATATAGACTGAAGCAGGCTAATTTCACGCTTTTGTTTTTCATGACTTTTCCCTTTGGTTCTGTTCCTTCTTTCACAACATAACTAATGTGGAAATATGTTTAACATGATTGCACATGTACAACCTACATCAGATTGCTTGCTGTCTTAGGGAGGGGGTAATGAGAAGGAAGGAGAAAAATTTAGAACTCAAAATCTTACAAAAAAAATTAATGATGAAAACTATCTCTACATATAGTTGGAAAAAATAAAATACTATTTGCCAAAAAAAAAAGAAAAGTTAAAAAACCTAACCCTGTGAGCTAACTAGTAAAAAAGTTCTTATCTCCATTTTACAAAAGGAGAAACCATGGTTCAGCAAGCTAAAGGGATTCCTCTGTAGTTACATGCAGTCATTCATTTAGTCAACAATCATTTATTATGTGCCCAGCAAGGTGCTAAATGCAGAAGATATAAGAAAGGGCCAGAAGTTCCTGCTTTCAAAGTACACATATCCTGGGGAGATAACAAACAAGTTGATCAATTGATGAGAGTCAGAGTGCAAAGAATTATCAAGAGATTAAGAGAGATAAGGGAAGAGAGCATAGCCAGTAAAAATGTGATGGTTTCGGAATGTAATGAAGGATGGAAGAAATGGAGATCATAAGATTAAAAAACTAGGCTAATAGTTGTCAGGCTTAGGGAAACAAGGAATCATAAAATCAGAAGAAGGAATTTTAGAGTTCATGAACATGGAAGTAAAGAACCCTTGTGGGTAATGGTAAGATCAAGGGTGTAACCATCTGTTTATGCTGTTGGGGGAAATAGAAAAACAGATCATGAGAACTGAGTTGATTGAGGAACAGGGAAATTAAGAGTATTCAAGGGAGCAAGAAAGATTGTAAACTAGGCACTGAACTCAATGAAGAATGAGAATGGGGGAAAGGGGAGGGGGGTGCTGAGTAGACATGAAAATTACATATAGTAATCACCAGAATCTACATTGGGTGATAAATCAAGAAAGTTTGAAATTAAGGGAGAAGTTGATCAATAGGGAGCAGTAATAAGGAACAAGGAGTATTCCTGTTCCTCCAAGACCAGTGAATAAGAGAAAATTTAGTTAATTCAGTGGTAGAACAAGGCCTAGAACCAGGAGGTCTGGAATTTAAGTACATATTATATGCTCTTTTAGATATCAAGCTAGCTCTCTTAATGTTTTACGAAAACTGTTAACAACCCAGGGAAATGAAATCCCATCACACATGAAAAAGGAAAGCTCCCAAGTGTTACAGGGGTAAAGCAAGCAACAATTAATGTTATCTTAAATCATGCATCTTAATTTAACTTGCAGATAGGTTTGAATTAAAGACACAGGGCTCTTTTAGATTAGCAGTTTAGAGAATTTTATGTTAGAGAATAAGCACTACACAAAGTCGGCCAGAGCCACTCACTCACTGAAAGTTCTAAAAACTATAGAAATACCAGGAAAACAAAATTTTACTATTTACTGCTATTTCCTATTTGTTTTGCATAACTTCATGTAGTTCAGACTCAGCTCATGTTAGTAGGATAAATAATAAACATTAATCTAAGCTAAATGAACATGTATAGAACCTTTCTGTATAATTACAACAGGGAAATAGATTGTATTTTTTTTTTTATAATTCATTGGAGAGGTCTCAGGAAAAGTATAACAGACATGAAATCAGAGTTATGCAAACTTAAGTACCGGTTAAGTTACATTTAAGACTGTTCATCAACAAAGACCTGCATAAGTTTCCTGTATTCTAAACAGTTACTGCTCTATGACAAGTAGCTGGCTAATCAACCCAAGTACACTTTTTGCAATAGATGGAGGATCAAAACTTGCTCATAAAGAATAATGAAGTATAATTACCAAAAAGTATAAAGTCATCAAGAGGATTCTCACATTTCAAATACATCTTAACCCCTTTATAATGGTAATGCTAGAAGCAGAACTAAGATCCACCTATTCTATAAGCTAAATGCCTAAAGCTTTTTATTATACCACAGAGACACCATACATCAGGTTCCAGGCCACTGCAACAAAGCACAAATATTTTTGGTTTCCATACCAGCAATTCCTTATACTGATAAAAATCAAGGTCTGGAAACGTCACAACCACCCCCATTTTTTAAAAGAAACATAGCAAGAGTATTTGTCAGGACAAAGTTAATTTGAAGGCTGTAACAAGGACATACTACTAGTATATCTCAAATAACAAGTTTCACTCTGAAAACAAAAGGCATTTCTTACAATGATTATGGATAAAGTTTTCAGAAAAGAAAAACCAATTTCACCTTAATTTTGATTATTTCTGAAGAGTCTAGGAATATCTGAATAATAAAAAATAGTTCTCCTATGATCTAGTGTTGATACCTGCGCTTCAAAAGATCTACTTCAAAAAGTATTAACTCACTCAAGTTTTCAATCATTTCCATAGTTTACTCCAGAGCTAAATCATTTAATTCTTTTAATACCTCTAGTACCACTAGAACTGAATGTCACTGAGGAATACCTTAGTTCAAAAAACTCCCAAACATACCTACTCTAAATACTTTACTGAAACAGAACTTAAAAAAAAAATGTTCAAATAACCAACAAGTAAGTCAGACATGAGGGGAAATCTGTAATTTTAAATCATCCACTGACAAGGATCACAACCCCTTTATGAACTAATATTATCTTCTAGGGTTTCTATAATCAAAAAAATTAACTCCACAGAATACCTGGTAATCAGTTTCTCTCAACTTGCCAGGCTGGTTCCTAAAAAAATGAACTAATAAAGAGTCTATCACATGGTCATATTCAAGCCCCTTTCAAACACAGCTGTCCAAAGACTCTCCTGCTGGCTTAGGCTTTGAGAATCCAAGATCACCAGGATATGATTTGGGAATAAGAAATAAGTCTTATATGCGTACCTTTTGAAGTACCAGCATTAAAGTTATTCCTAACCCCTGCATATTTCTTAATATTCTCTAATTTTATCCTTTGAAGGAACTATCATTATAAAAGAATATAAAACCACTTTATGTATTTTTATAAAATAGCTAAGTTTTTAAAGTATAACAAGCTAATAGGTATGATGGGGCACTAATGATGAACCCTTAAGTCCCTGAACCCAGATCTCTGTCGTTTGCCTAAGGCATCAGGCCCACCTCAATCAATAATCCTTTTACCTGCCTGGTGTGTCTATAAAGGGGGGGGGGGGGGGGAATGGGGGGGGAGCTTGCTTGCAGCTCCTGACACTTAACTGCTTCCATTGTCTGTCCGCACCTGGCCCCAACCCAGGCTACTTGCCACTTCTCTCCTCAATCCTATCCAGATCTTCCCACAGTCTTTCAGTAAAAAATTAATCTTCCCCTCATCAACTGCTCAAATTCTTAAAATCTGGTGCCACAGACTCACTGGGAGTCTCCCCATCCAACCAGTGTCTTAATAAAGCTGACACTTGGACTGAAAGAAAGCTTGGGTGATTGAATTCTTTAGAGGCACACCTCCACCCAAAACCTGAATTTTGGAGTACCAAGAATATATAGACAGCATGTATCTCTTGAACAGGAAGGGGTGGAGCAGGAAGGGTGGAACAGGAAGAGGCAGAGCTAGAGCAGAGCTGAGAGGAAGATTAGTCAGAGCTGGGAAGGACAGAGAAAGCAGGCAGCTGGCTGTGAGTGAGAGAAGGACATTTTGCTTAGGGGAGCCTGTTTGTGGGAAAGTCTGATAATGTGTATAGACTTCTTGGTTACTGTGGTGGATTTCTTTGTTGCTATGATGGATTTGACTTTCTGGTCTTAGGATCCACCTTTCTGGTGCCTGAATAAATGTTTTGGTTCTGTTTTCCATGTGGAGAGGCTGTTGTTTTTCATGATTCGGAATTACACCAGCATATTCATAGCTGATGTAGGCACTGTGAACACTGCATTGGCACTACACCACAATCGCTATGTCTGCTTATTTTTCCCTCCTCCAGTATTCCCTCTCCTTTCCATATTTATACATTAAAGTGTCTCATTAGGCAATCTGTAACATTTAACCTCCTGGTCAAAATTCATTGGAAACCTCAGAGGTTGAGTTTTTTCTCCTTTACTATAAAATACAGGAATACTATAAAATACATGGAAAACTGCAATCTCCATTTTAGCACTGCATATTGCCCAGGAAATATAAATATTTTATCTAACCTTTTCTCTTTTAAATATGGCAATGAAACATTTGCATTCTTTTCTTAATGAACCAGTTCACAAATATCAAGTCATCTGACACGAGTCCTCTATGACTTGCAGCAAGCTATTCCCTTTCAACTTCCCAGTTTGTTAGATAAAGAGTTATTCCAAAATGAAGACATCAAATATTGAATTATAATTTTTCTCCAGTTTGCTAAATTTCTAAATAACTTGTGAATAACTAAAAAATAAAAAGCATGCCAAAATAAACAGCTTATTAACCATGTATATTTCTCTTTTAACATTAGCTTTTAGAAATTCCATTCAAGAATGAACGAATATTCCAGGACTGATGAACTATGCTACCTACCTCTTGACCAAGAGGTAATGGATTTAAGATGGATTCAAGAGCAGAATGAGATGTACAGTTTTTAACATGGGCAATGGAGGAAAGTATTTTTCTTAACTATGCATATTTTTATAATTTATGGGGCAGGAAGGAGAGAAAACTAATGCTTGGTAACTTAAAAAAAAACCTTTAAAAAAAGAATTCGTGAAAAACCATTTGTTAAACCCTTGTAATTTATATTACATGTATAGTGGGTGCTTCTCATGGAATATACAAATACAAAAGAGAAGTGGCCTCTGCCTTCAAGGAATTTATAATTTAATAAGGCAAGACAACACATGAGAAGTTAGTGGCTAATGAAGAATGCTTTCCTCTGTCTGGGAAATCACAGAACTGTTAAAGGGAGCTGTGGCAAGTCAATTCTTATGCACAGCACAGGAATATGGCAGTAAGATAATCAGAGTGAAATGTGGAAAAGAACTTCATATGTAAATAGCACCAGAATATGGTTTTTTAAAACCATTAATACGGCATTAATACGGTTTTAGAGTCAAAGGAAAGCTTAATGATCATCTAGTCTAACCTCATTTTGCAAATGAGGAAAGTGAAACAGAATTCTATGACAATCAGTTGTTTTTCTTGAATTTAGAGAAAGTAATTTCAAGTTATTAAATACATTATGCCATATTAACACTTAAAAATCTGTCATTTTCTATAATACCAGTGAGTGGCCTTTGCTTCTCAGGCAGCTAGATGGATCAATGGCTATAGCACTGGGTCTAAAGTCTGCAACCTGAGTTCAAATCTGTACTCAGACAATTATTAGCAAGTTACTTAAACTGTCTGCCTCAGTTTCTTCAACTGTAAAAAGGGGATAAAAATAGGATCTACCTCACAGGGTTGTACTGAGGATCAAACGAGATAATATTTGTAAAAAAAAACCCTTAGCACAGTGCTTGGAACACATAAGAGGTACTTAATAAATGTTTATTCTCTTTCCTTTCTGCCCCCACCACCACTTCTGTTTTAGACCATTTATACTGCCTACCAACAATCCCATCACAAAAAGCTGCCAAGGCAATATTATTAGAGTTCTCAAAGGCCCTCAGAAATGCTCCATGTACTTTCCTTTCTGGAAAAATTTGCTTACTATATGAAATAGCAACACAAAAGATGAAGATGACTTCATGAATGTAGTTCTTAAACTGCAATCACTCTTCATATAACTTAAGGCATTATTACTGCTACCATTTAGATATTCTTCTTTTGACTAAGGAGGAAATTAGAAATTTAAAAGGCTAAGGGGTAGATCTCAATCCACAGAGCAAACATGAAACAAAAATACCATTATTTTCATCCTAAATTTTTTTAAATATCAGATTTTTTTTCACATAGTGACCAGGAGATGTGAACATTTCCAAAATGTTCAAAAACTGAGTATAACTCTAAGTATCGTTAGAGCAAATGTTCAAAAAACTAATGAAAAAGTCTCCTACCTAAAGTAACTTTTAAAGCTTTTAAGAGCTTAAATTAGCTAACTGGTTGTACTGTTGCAATCACCCCAAACATTTGTTTCTTCCACATATCCTCTTGATTTCATCATCTCTGCCCACTCTGCGTGCTACCTTTTCATAATACAATCAACTAACCCCACAGACAAAACATCCCAGCTGAAATGGGAGTCCCAGGGAATGATGTTTTGAGAACAAGCCTTGTGGGAAATGAGTCTTGGGGACTTATCCCCTTTCCTATTACAACTATATAAGCTTTAGCTAGACTACTTGCCCTTGAGGGTAGCAGGGGAAATAGCCATCTCTAAGCAGTGGCATATAAATGACACTATTTCTTTGACGTGCTAGAAGAAAAACCAATATTAATACAAAATTAGAAAAACAAAAATGAGAAAAAGATATGCATTAATTAAAACTCTCATCTGACCAAAAGCAAAAAACAAAAAAACAAAAAAAAACCAGCCATGTTATTATGCTGAAGAATGTGAAATGGATAGAAGAACTGTTTGAGATTTAGGGGTGATAAGACTCTGAAATTCAAGGGAAAGCAATGCAGGTCCTGCCTCGAATGAATCTGACCCAAGCCTTCTTTCAGCCAAAAAAAAGGTTTATTAGAACACCAATTGGGTGGGCAAACTTTTAAGAATCCACCCTTTGGTCAGATTTTATGAATCTGAGCATTTGTGTGTCACTTGCCATGGCTCAGACCGAATTGGAGCCATTGGCCAGAATCTTGGGGAATCTGAGCAATTTAATGGAGGTAAGATGGACCTTACACACAGAAAGACTATGGGAAGGATCTAGGAGAGGCCAAGTAGTAGGGGTGATTGGAAGGTAACAGAGAAGGACCCAGAAGGTACAGGGTGCCCCAGGCAAATGCCAGAGACCACATGGGAGAGATCAGGGGTTTTTCCTTTTTGGGGTCCACATCCCAAAAACATGGTCTTTTCCTTTTAGGAGTTCAACTCCCATCCCCATCAGAATGATATGCTTAAAAAGATTATAACAATTTTATTCAGAAGTTTAACCAATTTAAGAACTAACAAACACATGATGACAAGACCAAAAGAGGCTAAAATCTTAATTTGGAATCACTTAATCTACTTTCCAAGTGAAAAGATGTCAGCCTGAGGCAGTATTACTTTTGAATATCAATTTGTTTCCTAAATCTTAAGGAGAAACTCAGTGGAAGTTTCTCAGCAATATCTCTTCAAAATAAGGAGTAGAAGAAAAACCATATTTAAAGAATGTTTGGTAAGGAACTTAACCAGGCAAAATCATAACAAAGGAACTTAAAGATGAACTTGAAAGGGAGACAATCAACAGATGGAAGAGAGAAAATATGGCAAAGGTTTTTTAAAAAATAAACTTCATCAGAGGTGGAGCCAAGATGGCAGAGTGAGAGCAACTACTCACCTAAGCTCTAAGACAAAATCCTTCAGCTACCTCTAAAAAGAGAATCTGAACAAATTTTAGAGTGGCAGAATCCAATAGAAGACAGAGTGCAGCATATTTCCAATCCAGGGCAGACTGGAAGATCAAGGGGAAGAATCTGTTGCATGGGGCTGGAGAAGTGCACAGCACACAGGCTGTACCAGTGAAGATCCCAGCATAGCAAAGCCAAGCAGGAAGTCCCAGGCAGTCTGAATCAGCAGCCCTACAGATTCTCAAACACATCATCCCAGGACAGGAGTCAAGTGGAACTGAGCGTGAGAGAACCACAGAACCCCAGGTTAACTGCAGCAACCGCTCCTGACACTATAAGCCTACAGAAAAAATGTCTATAGGTCACCAACTTGAACTTCTGGGAGCCAAGATGGAGGCGTGATTGGTAAATGCTATCCCCCTCCCCTTGTTGACCTTAAAAAACCCAGAGAATATTTCCCCAGGAGAAATCTGGGAACAGTGAGATTCGCAGAAGGGGTAAACAGTCTCTTAACCCATGAGGCTAAGAAAACTGCAAAGAGGGGTCCCTCTAGCAGTGGCTGAAGGAGATCAGAGAAGGACCACAGCTGTCCCAAACAGCCCAACCTCAGAAAATTGTGAGGAGATTCTGAGCCAGAAGTGGGTAGAGCCCATGAACGTCAATACCAGAACCTCAGGTGTGCCTCAGCACAGTCAGGGGAATTGAGAAGTCACTAATACAAACAGGATTCATCAACCACTAAACCTGCCTATGCTCAGGGGAGGAGATCTCCTGTGGCCTGATCATCCCTCACCCACACTTAACAAAGCTAGCTCCAGCGTAACACTGGGGAAATTCAGAAAGACATCACCTGGCCTCTGCTTTGGCCAGCCAGCTTAGCAGCAGGAAAGCTACAGCATTCTAGCTTCCAGCTCAAAGAACCAGAAGCCACAATACACAAAGCATCAAGTACTAAAGCACAAAAACTGTGGGACAGAGTCCCCTGTGTCCCAGAAGCAGAGATCCACTTTAAAAGCCAGGAAAAGGGTGATCCTCGTGAGCAAGAAGCAAACCAGAAAAGATAAGACCACAGAATCTTTCTATGGGGACAAGGATCAAAAACACGAACACCAAAGAGTTTGGTCAGCACTGAGACTGTATTCCCATCTGAAACTTCAGAAGAGAATATTAACCAGCCTCAAGTCCAAAGAGCATTCTTAGAAGAGCCCAGGAAGGATTTTGAAAGCCAAATTAGGGAAGTAGAAGAAAAACTCGCCAATGATATTAAAAATATGAAAAAAGAAATCATGGAATATTCTAAAAGGATAATTGTACAAATGGAAAAGGAAGTACAAAACCTAACTGAGAAAATTGGACAAATGGAAAGGGAAGCATAAAACCTAACTGGGAAAACTAGACAAACGGAAAAGTACAAAAACTAATCAAAGAAAATGATTTCTTAAAAGGAACAATTGGACAGATGGAAAAGGAGATGCAAAAGTTAACTGTAAAAAACAATTTGTGAAAAATTAGAATTGGCCAAGTAGAAGCTAACTACTCATGAGACACGGGGAATCAGTCAAACAGAATCTAAAGAATGAAATGATAGGGGAGGCGGAGCCAAGATGGAGGAGTAGAAAGACACACACACTCAGGGTCTCCCCCCACAGCCCATAAAATGCCTGCAGAGAGGGACTCTCAACAAATTTTGGAGCAGCAGAAGTGGGGAACAACAGAGTGGAGGAGATTTCCAGCCCAGGGTGACCTGAAAGACCCACGGGAAACATTGGTTGCACCAGATGCGGAGCACAGAGCCCAGCCCAGAGCCCAGCCCAGCCTTGGCCTCACGGCACAAGACTTTGGGAGCAGGACACCTCGGGGCGGAATCTCCAGTCACAGCAGCGAGTCCTCAGATAGCTTCAACCCACAGGCACCAAAGGTCAGTGACAGGGTTTTTTCAGCTGGCCAAGAAGGGAGAAGGGCCTTCCCATAGCTCCGGCCTTAGGCAGTGGTCACAGAGGCCACATTGGGAAGGTGGCAGCAGTTCTCAGGGCAGCCCCTACATCAACCCACATACATTGTTGGATTGTAAAACCCCTGGGGGCACTGAGGAGCTGAGTCTTACCTCAGCCCTTTGTAAAGGCCCACAGAGAGCTGGTCTTTGTCTCATACTGAAAGGCAGCCCTGCCCATCCAGGTTATCTGAAAATCAGCCCCCAGTGCTGACTTGGCGGAACTTGAGGCCAGGTGGATGTGGAGGTAACTGCTAAGATTCTGGACACAAAAATCTCCCTGCTTCCAGATTAGTGTACACACTGGATTATGCCACGTTGGAGGAACTGAGATATTACAGATTCCCAGAGTATACCCTACTCTTGACAAAGGACCCAAAAGTCAAATAACTGGTTGGGAAAATGCCCAAAAAAGGGGAAAAAAATAAGACTATAGAAGGTTACTTTCTTGGCGAACAGACATCTTCTCCCATCCTTTCTGATGAGGAAAAACAATGCTTACCATCAGGGAAAGACATAAAAGTCAAGACTTCTGTATCCCTAACATCCAAAGTAAACATTCAGTGGTCTCAGGCCATGGGAGAGCTCAAAAAGGATTTTGAAAATCAAGTAAGAGAGGTGGAGGAAAAACTAGGAAGAGAAATGAGAGAGATGCAAGAAAAGCATGAAAAGTGGGTCAACACCTTGCTAAAAGAGACCCAAAAAAATGCTGAAGAAAATAACACCTCGAAAAATAGGCTCACTCAATTGGCAAAAGAGGTTCAAAAAGCCAATGAGGAGAATGCTTTAAAAAGCAGAATTAGCCAAATGGAAAATAGTTCTTTAAAAATTAGAATGGAACAGATGGAGGGTAATGACTTTATGAGAAACCAAGAAATCACATAGAAAAACCAAAAGAATGAAAAAATGGAAGAGAATGTGAAATATCTCCTTGGAAAAACAACTGACCTGGAAAATACAGCCAGGAGAGACAATTTAAAAATTATGGGACTACCTGAAAGCCATGATCAAAAAAAGAGCCTAGACATCATCTTTCATGAAATTATCAAGGAAAACTGCCCTGATATTCTAGAACCAGGGGGCAAAATAAACATTGAAAGAATCCACAGATCACCTCCTGAAAGAGATCCAAAAAGAGAAACTCCTAGGAACATTGTGGCCAAATTCCAGAGTTCCCAGGTCAAGGAGAAAATATTGCAAGCAGCTAGAAAGAAAAAATTCAAGTATTATGGAAGTACAATCAGGATAACACAAGATCTGGCAGCTTCTACATTAAGGGAGTGAAGGGCCTGGAATATGATATTCCAGAAGTCAAAGGAACTAGGACTCAAACCAAGAATCACCTACTCAGAAAAACTGAGTATAATACTTCAGGGGAAGAAAGGTCTTTCAATGAAATAGAGGACTTTCAAGCATTCTTGATGAAAAGACCAGAGCTGAAAAGAAAATTTGACTTTCAAACACAAGAATCAAGAGAAGCATGAAAAGATAAACAGCAAAGAGAAATCATAAGGGACTTACTAAAGTTGAACTATTTACATTCCTACATGGAAAGACAATATTTGTAACTCTTGCAAACTTTTTTCAGTATCTGGGTAGTTGGTGGGATTACACACTTACTTACACACACACACACAGCACAGGAGGGGATCATATCTTTAAAAAAATAAAATTAAGCAGTGAGAGAGAAATATATTGGGAGGAGAAAGGCAGAAATCAAAGGGGGCAAATTATCTCTCATAAAAGAAGCAAGTAAATGACTTCAGAGGAGGGACAAAGTAGGGAGATGAGGGAAAAAACATGAAGCTTACTCTCATCACATTTGACTAAAGAAGGAACAAAATGCTCACTCATTTTGGTATGAAAATTTATCTTACTATACAGGAAAGTGGGGGAGAAGGGGATAAGCAGGGTGGGGGGATGATGGAAGGGAGGGCAATGGGAGGAGGGAGCAATTAGAAGTCAACACTCTTGGGGAGAGATAGGATCAAAAGAGAATAGAATAAATGGGGGGCAGAACAGGATGGAGGGAAATATAGTTAGTCTTACACAACACAACTATTATTGAAGTCATTTGCAAAACAAATATGCAAAAGTCATTTGCAAAACAGATATGGCCTATATTGAATTGCTTGCCTTCCCAAAGGGAATGGGTGGGGAGGGAGGGAACTCAAAGTTTTAGGAACAACTGTTGAGTATTATTCTTGTAATTAGGAAATAAGAAATACAGGTAATGGGGTATAGAAATTTATCTTGCCCTACAGGACAAAAGAGAAGATGGGGATAAGGGAAGGGAGGGATGTTAGAAGGGAGGGCAGATTGGTGATAGGGGTAATTAGAATGCTAAGAATTTGGGGGTGGGGGAGGGGAGAAATGGGGAGAAAATTTGGAACTCAAAATTTTGTGGAAATGAATGTTGAAAACTTAAATAAATTTTTTTAAAAAATGAAATGATAGAAGAAAATGTAAACTATCTCATTGGAAAAGCAACTAACTGGAAAACAGATTCAGGAAAGAAAATCTAAAAATTATTGGTCTGCCAGAAAGCCATGATGAAAAAAAGAGCCTGGACCCTATCTTCCAAGAAATCATCAAGGAAAACTGCCCAGAAGTCTTAGATCCAGAGGGCAAAATAATCATCAAAAGAATTCACTGTTCACCTCTTGAAAGGGATCCCAAACTGAAAATACCAAGGAATATTGTTGCCAAATTCCAGAACTATCAGGCTAAGGAGAAAATACTGCAGGCAGTCAGAAAGAAACAATTCAAATATTGAGGAGCTAGAGTCAGGATCACACAGGACCTTGTAGCTTCTACATTAAAAGATTGGAGGGATTAGAATATGATACTCCATAAGGCAAAGGAGCTGGGACTACAACCAAGGATCAATTACCCAGCACAACTGAACATAATATTTCAGACAAGGAGATGGACATTCACTGAAATAAGGGATTTCCAGACCTTCCTGATGAAAAGGCCAGAGATCAATAGAAAATTCGATCTTCAAACACAAGTCTCACGAGAAGCAAAAAAGATAAACAAGGGGAAAAAAAACTTGTTATTCAATATAAACAAACTGTTTACTTCCCTATAAGTGAAGATGATACTTGTTAATCTTGTGAACTGTTTATTTATTATGATATATAAAAGGGATATACATAGATAGAGGGAGTGGGTATAAATTAAATGATGTGATGATAAAAATGTGATTTGAGGGCGCGAAGGGATTGTAATGGGAGATGTGAAAAGGAGGAGGCAGAAAAAGGTAAATTACATCACAGGAAGAGATACAAAAACATATTACAGTAGAAGGAAGGAGGGGAGGGAGATGAGCATTGTTTGAGATTTACTCTCATTTGATTTGATTCAAGGGGGGAACAACAAACTCAATTAAATATAGAAATTTAACTAGCTCTATAGGCAATAGGAGAGAAAAGGGGAAAGAAAATGGAGAGGCTAAAAGGAAGGAAAGAAGTAGTAAGGGAAAAGGGGATTAAAAGGAAAGGGGGCTGAAAGAAGGGAGGGAAGACTGAGGGAGGCAGTGGTTAAAAATTAAAACTCTAATGTGAAGGGGAAGGGAAAAGGGAGAACTAAAAGCATAAAGAGGGGGAAAGAAGATGGAGGGAAAGACACAGATTGTAACCATAAATGTGAATGTGAAAGGGATGAACTCTCCCATAAAACAGAGATGGATAGCAGAATGGATTAAAAACCATAATCCAACAATATGTTGTTTGCAAGAAACACATTTGAAATGAGGGGAATAAACACAGGGTAAAGGTAAAACACTGGAGCAGAATAAATTGTGCTTCAGCTGATGTAAAAAAAAAAAGCAAGGGTAACAATCTTAACCTTAGACAAAGCAAAAGGAGAAATGAATCTAATCAAAAGAGATAAGGAAGGAAACTATATCCTGCTAAAAGGCAACATAGACAACAAAGCAATATCATTACTAAACATATATGCTCCAAGTGGTATACCATCCAAATTCTTAGAGGAGAAGTTAAGGGAGTTACAGGAAGAAATAGAGAGCAAACCTATACTAGTGGGGATCTCAACCTCCCCCTTTCTGAATTTGATCAACCTAACCTCAAAATAAATAAGAAAGAAGTTAAAGAGGTGAATAAAACTCTGGATAAGGTAGATATGATAAATCTCTGGTGAAAAATGAATGGGGATAGAAAGGAATATACCTTTTTCTCAGTAGCATATGGCACATATACAAAAATTGACCATGTACTAGGGCATAAAAAAACCTCACAATCCAGTGCAGAAAGGCAGAGAAAAACTATTGGCATTATTGATCATCTCAACAACAAAACTAACACAAACCGTATGAATATCTCAACAGATGTAGAAAAAGCCTTTGGGAAAATACACCACCTATTGAAAACACTGGAGAGCATAGGAATAAATGGAGTCTTCCATAAAACAATAAGCAGTATCTATCAAAAACCGTCAACAAGCATTACATGTAGTTGGGATAAGCTGGATGCATTTCCGATAAGATCAGGGGTGAAACAAGGATGTCCATCATCAGCACTGTTATTCAATATGGTACTAGAAATGTTAGCTTTAGCAATAAGAGAAGAAAAAGAAATTGAAGGAATAAGAATGGGCAAAGAAGAAACTAAGTTATCACTCTTTGTAGATGATATAATGATATACTTACGAAATTCCAGAGAATCAAGAAAAAATTACTTGAAATAATAAACAACTTTGGCAAAGTTGCAGGTTATAAAATAAACCCACATAAATCATCTGCATTTCTATATATTAATAACAAAGTCCAAGAGTAAAAGATAGAAACAGAAATCCCATTTAAAGCTAAGGTAAACACTATAAGATATCTGGGAGTCTACCTGCCAAAACAAATCCAGGAACTATATAAACAAAATTGCAAAACACTTTTCACACAAATAAAGTTAGATCTAATTCAGTGAAAAACATCAGCTGCTCATGAGTAGGCTGAGCTAATACAATAAAGATGACAATCGTACCTAAAATTAATTTACCTATTCAGTGTCATACCAATCAAACTACCAGATAATTATTTCTTGAGCTTGGAAAAATAATATCAAAATTCATCTGGAAGAACAAAAGGTCCAGAATAGCACGGGAACTAATGAAAAGAAATGGTAGGAAATATGGTCTAGCCCTACCAGATCTCAAATTGTATTATAAAGCAACAACATCAAAACCATTTGGTACTGGCTAAGAAACAGAGGGGTAGACAAGAGGTCCATGTCTTCCCATCCTTGAAACAACCTCACTTAAGATTGATCCAACTATGCCTGATAACTATCATTCCACATCTCTCCTCTTTTTTGTGGCTAAACTCCTTGAGAAAGCTTCCTACAACAGATTTTTCATTTTTTTTTTTCCTTTCTTCTTAACTCTTTGCAGTCTGGTTTTGAACCCTATCACCTAACTGAAACCACTCTCTCCAAAGTTAATCAATGATCTCTTACTTGTCAACTGGAAAACTGCCTTTTCTCAATCTTTGTCCTTCTTGATCTCTCCACAACCTTTGACACAGCTGATCATTCTATTCCTGATATTCTTTTCTCTCTGAGTTTTCATGATACTGCTATCTCTCAGTTTTCCCACCTGTCTGACTGCTCCTTCTCTATCTTTTTTGCTGATAATCATGGGTTCCCAGTATGTCCCACAAGGTTCAGTTCTTAGACCTCTTCTCACCCTCTTCTTCCATTTCCCTTGGTGAAATCAGCTTCTGTAGAGTCAAATATCATCTCTACACAGATGATTATCAGATCTATTTGTGCAGCCCTAACCTCTCTCCTGACTCTCAGTCTTATATCTCCAATTTACTATTGGATCTCAAACTGGAAGTCCTATACACATCTTAAACTCAACATGTCCAAAATTGAACTCATTCTCTTTCCCCCAAAAGTCATTCTTCATAACTTTCCTACCATTCTCCCTGTCACCCAGGCTCACAAACCAAAGTGTCATCCTTGACTCCTTACTTTTTTACAACCCCCCACAGCCAGGCCGAGTCCTGTCATTTCTACTTTATAACATCTCTCATATATGCCTCCTTTTTCCCTCTGACACTGCCACTACCCTTGTGCAGACTGTTCTCACCTTACATCTGGACTACTGCAATAACTTGTAGGTGTTCTACAAGTCCCTTCCCATTGCAATCCATCCTCCACTTAGCTGTCAAAGTGATCTTCCAGGTCTGACCATGTCAATCTTCTCTACTCAGTAAACTACTGTAACTCCCTATTACTGCAGGATCAAATATAAAATCCTCTGGCATTGAAACCCCTTCATAATCTGCCCCCACTTCTCCAGTCTTCTTATTATATTATAATGTTCTTTACCTCTACTCACTATGGATCCAGTATTACAGGCCTCCTTCTTGTTCCTCATACAAGACATTCTGTTTCTCAACTCCAGAAACTGATTTGGAAGAAACATGATATATACAAAGGACCCCTGCCTGGGCCTCAGTTTCCTCACTGTAAAAGGAGATTAAGCTAAATGTCATTTGAGGATTTTTTTAGTTCAGTATTATGACCCTATGTTCAATAATTAAACTCAAAACTTATAAACTTCATAACTTCAGTGTTTTTCAAGGCAAAAAGGGGTTTATTCCATGAGAAATTGATGGATTCTTCAAGGTAGCCCCTCTATTCAGTTTTCATTTCACCACTTACAGGATCACAGGCTTGAAAGATAAAAGGGACCTTAACGAATCTAGTTTATCACTTTGATTTTATAAAAGATAAGGAAATGGAAGGCAGAAAGGTTAATTTACTTTCACAGGATCCTACCACTAAGAGCAACAAGACAAGCATTTCGACCCAAGTTCTCTGACTCCAAATGTAATTATCTTTCCACTATACCATATTGTTTCTTAGAAGAGTTAGAAACTTACAAGTGCCCATGCTATTTCCTCCATAAAATGTAACCTCCTTGAGGATAGGGATATTTTAATATTTGCATTCCCAGCAATCTTTTCTTTGGCACATAGGAGATGTTCACTAAATGCATGATTGACTGATCTGGAAGTTATCTTAACCTGAGAGGCAGTGTGCTATAGTGGATATAAGGCTGTCTTATGAGTTAGAAAAACCTGCCTCTGAACAAAGTCTGTGCCCATAGGCAAGTCATTTAGCCTCTCAGTGACCCCAGTCAATTCTCTAAGACCATAAAATGCAAACAAATGGCTTCTGCATTAGAAGTTTCCATATTCTTCACACCAATGATGTCATAAGTCTATCCCCCTACCAAATTTTAAGATTGCTTTTTATAAAATAAAATCTAGAATTGGCACCTATACCATTTATTCTTTGCAAAAATTATACATCATAAAAAACTGTATTTCCTTCATCTAACAGCCCCCCTCATTTATACTTGTATATAAATAGATCTTGTTAGCATATGACATGAAGGGTAATGTGATACAAATAGAGAAGACTAGACTGGGTTCTTGTTTGCTACAAATTACCTTGCCTATGTGACCCTTTGTTTCTTCCTCTATAAAAGGAAGTAGTTGAATTTAATGATCTTAAATTTTTCCAACTCAAATTCCACTGTATTATTTCTTTTATTTTTAAAAATTTTTTGTTGCACTTTGAGTTCCAAGTTGTCTCC
Source organism: Bettongia penicillata ogilbyi (assembly GCA_023548195.1). Lineage (NCBI taxonomy): Eukaryota > Metazoa > Chordata > Mammalia > Diprotodontia > Potoroidae > Bettongia > Bettongia penicillata. Next base: position 4,110,073 of record JAJHZJ010000311.1, read on the forward strand.
CTTCCTCCCAACCCTACATTAGAGAAGGCCAACATTTCATATAGATATACATGTGAAATAACACAATATACATACTTCCACATATCAGTTCTTTCTCTGGAGATGGATATAGCATTTTCCTTCATAAGTCCTTTTTAGTATATTTTAATGATCCTGTAACTCAGAATAGCTTGGTCATTCACAGTTTTTCTTTGAATACTGTTGTAACTGTATACAATATTCTCTTGGTTCTGCTCATCTCTCTCTGTATTTATTCCATGCAAGTCTTTCCATGTGTTCCTATACCCAACCTGTTCGTCACTTCTTACGGCACAGTAGCCATCTGTGACAATCATATACCACAACTTATGCAGTCATTCCCAATTGATGGGCACCCCCTCAATTTCCAGTTCTTTCCACCACAAAGAGAGCTGCTATAAATATTTTAGAACATGTAGGTTCTTTTCCTTTTTTCCTTGACCACCTTAAGAAACAAACCTAATAGCAGTATTGAGTATAGACAGTTTCATAACTCTTTGGAGCATAACTCCAAATTGCTCTCCAAAATAGTTGGATCAGTTCACAATTCTACCAACAATGTATTAATGTCCCAATACTTCCACATTCCCTCCAACATTTTCCCCTTCTATCATTTTTAGCCAATCCTATGAGATGTTACCCCAGAGACATTATTACTATTAAAAGCACTTATTAGTACAACTTCACAATAGAATCAAGGAGAAAATGGAACTTAAAAGAATAAAATTCTTATTGTATATTACATGAACTAGATGACCACTAAGTATAAAATGACAATTATTCTACAAGAAAAATCTATTTCTGCTTTGTCTGAAAAGTGCTGAATTTTCTTTTTCGATTTTAACTATTATGACTTCCAAACACTAGGTGGCAGCTGAAAAGCTGGTCTCATCAGTTAACCCATATATATTATCAAGCTGCTGTATCCCCAAATGATAAAAGGACTTTATATATTGCCAGAGTTAACAAACAAAAAAATAAATATTTAATAATTGTCACTTCTAAATGCAGCATTAAATGCATTGATATGTCTCATAAAGATGTTTTGCTTATTTTTTAAAAGAAATACCATGAGATTTTCAAGGACTCTAATAACTTCCAGAACTAAATATAACCTTTGCTGCCTTGTGTAATGACAGGTATTAAGACACATTTTGGGCAAAGGATCGTATGAAGAGATTGAAACTAATGATGAGTAACTACACAGCATTCAGTAATAAGAATATTCCATTTGTTGTTACCATTTTAGTAACAACTGTGCTGTGCATGATCATTTAATTTCAACTCATATACAAACACTGACACTTTCCAAAGAATGCTGAGTGAGAAAACGTTGAGAGATGACAGATGACATTTATAACTAAAGTGCACCAGTCTCCACTGCACACAGCAATCAGCTTTAAAAATAGATACAACGGAACTACTTTCACCAAAGCTCCTCAGGAAGTGAACAAAGTAGTTTAACTCTTACCTGCCTGTGAAGCTTTAAAAACAGAAAATCAATACCTATTCAAACCTTTTAAATATTTTTATGATAATACAGCATTTAAGTTATTGAAGTACTATATTTCATTATCACTTTTTAGAACCCAAATATGATCATAGTAAATTTGTAATAGGGCAGGCTTAGCCCTTTACTTTCTTAACTAAATGAAACAATTATTTAATCCTGGAAGCTGATAGAGCCCCAGCAAATATCTAATATAGCGGTTCTTAAACTTTTTAGTCTCAGGAACACTTTACACTCTTAAATGTTCTTGAGGTCCCCCAAAAAAGCTCTTCTTTCGTGAATTATATCTACTTGTTTACAGCATTAAAAACTAAAACATCTTACTACTATCATAAAAATAATTTTGGCCTTGTAGACCTGGAAAGGAGCTTGGGTGCTTGCAGAGGTCCCCAGACTACACTTCAAGAACCACTTGCAGGGGTCCCCAGACTACACTTCAAGAACCACTAAGCAGATGGGATGGGGCACTCCACTCCAAAATCTGCCAGATGAAAGCTTTCCCTTTCTTAATGGCCCAACTCAGGTCCCACCCAAAAGTTATCTCTTAGGATTTCCCAAAGAAGAGGATATATATACTTTTCCTTTGCCCTAATTTTTATGTTAATTATTTGTGTGTTTTATGTTGCTGGACAGGCTGTAATCTCTACAAGGGACTAAGTCTGCTTTTATCTTTTTTAAGGTCAGCATCTAAAACCAGGTATTCCATAAACTGTAGGGATGCTGAATTTGAACAATTTGTAAGTCTCTGGCCATTTTACTGACAGATGAGAAAAGATTAACTTGTTTTGAAATCTTCCCATCCCCACCCTCCTCCAACAACAACAACAAAAGATTTGAAAATTCCTCTTTGCAGTGCTATATAAGAACCATTTGCCCCAGATGGATTTCTGTAAATCCTGTTATTGGAAGATAGAGCACAAAAAAGAGGATCAATTAAATGTATAGAGACAACTTCTTTCTCTCTTCTACCTCTTTACCTCACCCCCATCTGGAGATCAAAAGTTCTAGAAGCAAACCATAGTGATCAATAATGTGATATTTTAAATTAGAATAAACACACTACTGAGGCAATTCTTAAGTGCTAACACCTTTGGATTTAAGTGTGGGTGGAAAACACAAGAATAGTTAACATCATTATAAACACAGCATCAGTAATAATAAAATGCAATGAGTTAGAGGGAAATAGGTTTGTTTTTTTTAATTTCTAAAATAAATGCTTTCATTGGTAAAAATGGACTTGGTTATTATTTTAATAGACCATACACCTTTGTTCAACTTGTATTTTGAAATATAGTTAGCTATATATTAAGTAAGGTTATATGCATTGGGTAACATTTGTCCTTAACTAAGCAAAGTGGGTTAACCCTGCTTCTTGGTTAGGACTTCCCTATATCACTTCCTCAAACAGATGTGTGAAGGCAGAAGAAATGAAAAAAAGAGTGTGTACACACAGAGAAAGCTATGAGTGACTTCTCTCTCCTGTGTTCTTTAAAAATAAAATTATACTACAAAAGAAAGGAGATACTCCTTACAGAGCCCCAAACCACCATTTCAAGAAGAGCATCTAGTTGTCATTTCTTTAATACTGCAAAAGGTGTGGGACGTCATCAACACAGAAAATTTCCTCCACTGACACAGATCCAAAATCCTTCCTCCCTACTTTACTTAGGAAATGGCTTCACCAGTTGTCATGACCCCAAAGTTCAATGATCAGTGAGTGGTCAACTTTTCACTGAAAGCCCATCTACAATTCAAGCAAGTTGATCCTGGAAAAAACAGTTTCTGGGACCATATTTAAAACATTCCTAGTTTTTATCAGTTAATAAGCATTTATGAAGCACCTTCCATGTTTTAGGTAGGCACTGAAGAATGTGAAGAAATGCAAAAGGCCAACCTTGCTCTTAAGGAGCTTATGGAATAATGGAGAAGACAACATGTAAACAACTATGTACAAACATGATATAAACATGATAAATTAGAGCTAATCAATAGAGAAAAGGAATTTGAATTAAGAGGTATTAAGGACTTCCTGTAAAATGTGTAATTTTAGCTGGGACTTGAAGGAAGCCGGGAGGCAGATATGAGAAAGTATTCCAGGCATGCTGTACAGAGAGTGAAAACGACCAGAGTGAGAAGATGGAGGGTTCTGTGTAAGGAACAACAAAGATGCCAGTGTCGCTGGATCAAAGTTTACAGACGGTGGATTAAAGGATAAGACTGGAAAGATAGGAGGGGCCAAATTATTAAGTGCAACCTGAACAAGAGTCAATTCCACTGTCATAACCTGACACTTCAGGGTCACTTTCAAGCCATAATCTTTAGAACACAACTTTCACAGAGGTAGTCAGAGACTGTTTTTCATTTAAATATACCACTATCTTATAGGTCTAAAGAGAATAAATACTACCATCACAGTTTGCTATGCCAGAGGAGTAGGAAACCTCAGAGCTTTCCATTCCCTTGTACAACTTAGATTTAAAGAGTACTGCAGAGCCAGAGTCAATGGAACTGGACCAAGGTTCAAAGCCTTGATCTACCACTGATTTCCTATCTGACCTTGGGGTTAGTCACTTCACCGAAGTTTGTTATATGTAAAAAGAAGAGCTGGACTAAGGTCCCAGAGTTACTTAGAGGATCCTTAGGGTTATTCTACTGTAAATTCATTCAGACATAATGAAATCTGATGGTATTCTAACTGAAAAAGACACTGAAAGCTGAACTGGTCAAGATTTGGACATTTTGAGTGGGGGGCCACTTATTGGAGTTAAGTACAGAAAAAGGAAAAACGTGTAGGGCAAAGTAAGATCTAGTGCAATGACACACACTTTTGTGAATTACAGCATAAATCTATGTGAATATTATTAACATTAGCTAGCCTAGCACACTACACATAGCAGCTAGGTGGTGTGGTGGATAAAGTACCAGGTATGGAGTAAGGAAGATCTGAGTTCAAATCCTCAGACACTATTAAAAGGAAAATTCTTTGTTCCAGCTTTCACCCTGATTAATGAGGCAAAACTCAGGACAGAGAGAATTGAAAGTTTTATTAAAAATATATCAAGATACCTTCACAGACTGATCACTAGAAATCAGAAAAGGATACAAAATGGAGCCAGCTTTTATTGATAATGAGATAAAGACAACAGGTCCAGGTCAGCAAAAGAGAATAGACCAGTGCAACTCAGCATCTCCCCGATTGCCCTATGTAAGGACTACATGAAGTTTAACTGGTACAAATAGGTAGGGGGGTGACTTGGTATGTGGTGAATAGCAGGTAATAGAAAGCTGCAGACTAGGTAACGTCTTCTCCAGCACTAACCAACAATCAGTCTGATGGGGTACAAACCCAGACCAAGACCTTTTCCCCTTGGATCAAGAGGACTTTTGTTACATTTGTCTGCAGGGCCCGGAAAGTCTGGCCTTGGCGGGGCTCTTTGGATTCCCCTTTCATTTCTCTAGGCCCAGATACTCCCTATCTGATAACCATTTAGCATTCTGTTCCTTTGATCCTAGCATCCTTTTGATACTCCCGACTACTTAGCATTCTCTTGAAGTGCAAGTTGCAGCAGCCTAGATTGTGGATTATCTGCACTACCAGCCACTACCATCAGGATCCTTCCTGGGTTTGATCTATCAAGACCATCCCTAGGACCCCAGACTACCTGATGACATCTGGATACTTCCCTCAGTGTTTTTCTGTATTTAAGTTCCATCTTGCCTCCATGAAAGCGCTCAGGTTTAATCCAGAACAGACTCCGTCTAGCTGAGATTCTATCTGGCCCACCTGGCAATACGAGAATTACAAACAGTTAGCCTGCTTAAGAGTCAAACCTTTAATAAACTTTGTTTTTCTTTGGTATAAAGAAGTCTTGAGTAGAATTTATTCAAGCAGGACCTGGCATGTTGGTATTTCAGGGTTCCCCAACACCCCTGAGACCTCAACAAGTCTAGTAATAATGGTCACAAAGTCAGCATATTTTGAACATACTGGCCTTGTGACTGGGTAAGTGGCTTAACCTGTCTGCTTCAGTTTACTCATCTGTAAAATGCAAATCATATCACATACCTCCCAAGACTGTGAGGATCAAATGAGACAATAATTATATTTAGTACAATATCAGGTACACAGTAGGTGCTATATAAAGTAGAAGTAGTAATAGTAGACATGTTCTTTAACTTTGTTGAACCAAATGATCCAACAGAACTGCCCACTTTTTAAAAAGTTGTGCTAATTCTTTACTTTGCTCATAAAAGACTAATGTAAACAGCACAACCAAAGGCCCAATCTGTTTCCTAGTATGCTTTATATAGAAAAGATGAGGAAATGCTAAGACTGTTGGCATTTCTTAGCAACATCTTAGCCTCTTGGACTCAGATTCTAGTTCTTTCCACCCAAAACCAGTGTGAGATTTACATGCCAACGTTAAGCAAAGAAGCAAACAATAAAAATTGTGTTCACTACATTCAGACATTTAAATACAACGGAAACTTTAAATGTCAAAAGAAGAAAAGCATTCAATAAAATTTTCTTAGTGCCTAAAGGAGTAATAGTCAATAGCAAAATTGAGGAAATCACATAAAGATTTCAGAGCTGTAAACAAAAATATTTATGCTACAGAATACTCACTCATAAAAATCTTTTGGAGAATTTATGTATAAAAATACAGTAATATATTGGGCAAGGTAGGATACTTATAAAGAAAAGCTCAACAATAAAATAAAACTGAGCAGTGTGATTATGATCAAGTTTGGACCATAGAAAAGAAATTAAAAGAGAAAAGAAAGGAGAAGATGTTCATCTCCCTCCTTTCATTAGAAGTGGAGGGCTATATATAGATATATGAAATACTGCATATACCAAACATTTGGTATGTCCATTGGTTTTACTGAGTTTTTTCCTTTCTTTTCATACACACACACATACACATATGTGTATATATGTATACATATATATACATATACACACATATATACATATATTTTAAAAATCTGTTACAGGGAAGGTTCACTGGGCAAGGGTGGTTAGAAGTATATACTAAGAAATGAATGAGATGTAAACAACAAAATGAAGGCATCAATAATACTTTAAAAAGAGAAATTTAAGGCAAACCAGAAAATATTCATGAATTATGTTAATAATATTTTATTCCATATTGGATAAAGAGCTCCTTATAGATGACTTCTAATAAAACATGACACTATCTAATTTGCTATTAAAAAAATTCTAAGATTGCATTATTTCCAGGAATCAGGAATCCTAAAGATCACCACAGCAAATTCTCAAGAAGTCACCAATGTCCAACTTTTCTTGGCTTTTTTTTTTCCTGCAGGCAATTATAGGAATGTTTACCATGGAAGTGTCAAACTGCTCCTATAGTGAGTAGGACCAGAATAAGGAAGATAAATATGGAAAAGGATGGTTTTATTAAAACCTATCAATAAGGCTAAATCTGAGAATACATACCTATTATTGCTTTTAAACTGTGAACTAAACTGGACAACATTCTACTACTACCACTGGCAAGAACTAAGTCAGTTTCTACATTTAATGCTCATCTGGAACATACAGTTATTGTTCATCCTGCTGTTGTGGTATTAGAAGTCCTCCACTTCTAATGAAAGGAGGGAAAGGAGCATCTTCTCCTTTCTTTTCTCATTTAATTTCTTTTCAATGGTCCAAACTTGATCATAATCACACTGCTCAGTTTTATTTTATTGTTGAGCTTTTCTTTATAGGTATCCTACCTTGCTGTTGTGGCATATGTCTTTATAAAGGTGCCTTATGTTCCATATTTGCGCTTCAGTGTATAACAACCATATTTGCTAATCAGACAATGGTCAAAGAATAAGAAAAACTAAGAAGTTCTACCCTAACCAGTAGTTTAATTGATCTGAGCTTTGTTATTAAAACCAGTCTAATATATTTCAACTAACAATTCATATTAAAAAGGATTTATCCTCTGTAGGTGAATTGAGTATATAGCTTTAGTGAATATAGTAAGAACTTAATATATATATATATATGTGTATATATATATATATATATATATATATATATATATATATATATATATATATATATATATACACAGAATGTTCCCTGTAGATTTATGTAGAGGTGGGAGAATTTTATTTCTCCCTTTAACAGAGGAGTGGAAGTATGTGTTGGGTTATCTCTCTTCTGGTCTTTAAGGAGAATGAGGAGGGGGACGAGATAGTAGCAATTATTCAATCAATTTTTTTAAATGATGAAAGTTAAAACCAAGTCATGGGATTCTAAATAATACTACATTACTACAGACTCAGGTATTTCCAAACTTATTTTCCAATTGCCTTTTACATTAAAAAAAAAAGACTCACCTGCTTAATGATGGTGGTGTATGTCAAAGGAACTGGAAGAAGGGAGGAAGAAAATAGAAACAGGAAGGCTAAAAGATGCTATAACAAATTTAATCAATTATATTTGCACTGTGCAACAAATATATATGCTTATAGTGCAATATACAATAAACAAAATATAAAAATGGGTTTCCTAGGTCTGAGGTTTACAATGCTTCAATAGTAGGAGATTTCAAAAGTACTGAGTTTTTTCAGAGGTAGAGTAGTTGCCACTCTTATCCATTACAGTCATTCTTGTAGATAACTTTTGAGTGTGCTCTTTAAGATGTTCTAATTTAAATGCAGATTAGGTTCATATAGTTTTAAAGCAAGTCTTGGTTAGTTCCATTAAGATAAAGAATTAGGAAAGAACACTTTCAAGCTAACTGATACATGGTTCTCTCTCTCCACGTTTTCCTGTAATGTTTTATGATATCACTGATTTTCTGTGCTCACTCCAATTCCTCAAGAACTCCTCAGCATTTTTGAGACAAACTTAAGTGTAGTCATATATTTTCTGGTTGGACTTTTCTGGGTCAATTATAATTAGTGCATAAGTATTTTTTAGAACAGAGTCATTCACTATCTGAACACAATTAAAGAATAAAAACATTTCTTAAAAATTCCTTCTATAAGATTATCATCCTTCTTCCTCTGAATCAGTGCAAATATTCCCATTTCCAGAAGGTACTGATTATCTGTGTTATTTTCAATTAAGTCAATGGTACTCAAACTTTTTGGTCTCAAGAACCCTTTATATTCTTAAAATATTCTGAGGCTCCTAAAGAGCTTTTGTTTATTTGGACTATACCTATTAATATTTGGTGTATAAGAAATGAGGGCACCATCTCCAGTCATCCTGATCTGTATCTTGCCACTGGACCAAGATAACTCTGGAGGAAAAAGTGAAGCTGGTAACCTGGCATAGCCCTCCCTCACTTAAATCCAATTCACTTGCTAGTCAAGGCATTGTCTTCCTGATGTCATGGTCCTCTACAAGAATTTGGGTCAAACATTAGAAATTTAAAATTTTTAAGTAAGTACTTATTATAACAGTAAAGCACCCAACATACACATCCTCCCCTTCCCCTTCCCCCCCCACCCCCATCAAAAGTTCTTAGATCTGCATTCTTGAAAGGAAAGCATTTCGAGGGGTTAACAATCACTTTAACCAACCACATATATCATTCACCAAGTTCAGGAGATTAAGCTCCCTGAACTTCAAAGAAAATACAGAGAAATCAAAGATCAACAGACATAGCTTCCTCTGTCTGAATGTCCTACGGCTTCCCCAGTCCTCACCGGGCCAAACTCCTCAGAAAACCTCAAAAGTAAAACCTCACCCTGAGAGAATTTTTACCCTTTTTAGAGCCAGAGGGCAGTGTGGGCCTTCCTACAAATCTTTCCTAATCAAACTCCCCTGAATGGGCAGGCTCATTAATGGGTGGGAAAGATCTTTAATTACATTAACAATACAAATACATATATTGTTTCTAATTAAAGAAACTTTTGTTCTAATTAAAGAAACTAGTAAAGAACCTTGGTTGATAATGGCAAGATTCAATCAGAGGTATCGGATTATACTAAAACAAAAACAGCAAAAGATCCTAATTTGCTCATACTGCACCCTTGCAGGATCCTTGGCCTTACAATCTAAATGGCCATGGATCCTGGAACAAATAGAGGAATTAACATTTCTTAAGTAAATACATCATAATTCACATTTGCAGAATATATAACATAGCAACGCATTACCAAGGAGAGGCAAATGGTTTTAAACACAGAGATATATGCATAACATAACATCATTCTTTGAGGAGAGCAACCAGCTAAACCTTCCTCAAACTTAAACAGAAATGTCCAAGCAAAGTCCACTTAGGGGTGTGCCCTCCCCATCCTGCACTCTCAGATATAGGCTCTAATGAGAATGCTCTAGCTCCACCCTCTTCCAAGTCCTGAGGGGCGGACCTAACAACAAAGCAATCAAGGTGAAGTTATTAGGGAGTAGAGGGCACACATCCCCACCCATCAAAAGCCCAACTCCACTGCCGGGGTCCCAAACTGTCCCAGGAAAACACAGCAAAAAAGCACACTCAGTGCCTTTCTGCACAGTCCCCATCTTGCCTCAAGACTGAACTCTGAGCTCCTGGATTCCTCCTCTTTCAGCAGGAGCCAGTTGCTCCCATTTCCTGCCTGAGTCTGAACACAGTCAGCTCTCCACTCCTGTTCCTCTCACCTCTCCAAGGTTGTCCTCCACTTCTGCTCCTCTCACCTCTCCAAAGTGGTCCTCCACTTCTGCTGGGTTGGTATGAGGGCAGTTTTCCTCTCAGATTCCAGGGCTCCATTCCAAGCTATCCCAGCTCTGGTCTGGTTTCTGAATATAATGCAATCTCAGGGCTTTCACCCCTCCAACACAGTCTGGAGCCAGGCTAATCCCTTCAAGCCCTGGGTCTGGCCATTCCCATCTCCTGTGGCTCAACAGAAACAGTCACCAGAACTGGGAAACAACAATTTTCCCAGTCCAACATATTCTACTTTCCCTTTAATCTATGCAGATCCTACCGACTATGCCATAATCTAACAGAAAACACCCCAACATATCACAGGTTCTCAGATCTGCACTCATAAAAGGAAAGGCAACTTTCAAAGGGTTAACAATCACTTTAATCAAGCACATGTATCATTCACCTAGTTCAGGGGAGTCAGAACCCTGAGCTTCAAAGAAAATACAGAGAAATCAAAGATCAACAGATATGTCTTCCTCTGCCTGAATTCAAGAGACAATTGGACCCCAACTGTCTGACTATAGTTACCAGAGAGGGAAGCACTGACATCTGGGTTTTCAAAGCTGGGAGACTCCTTTAGCAGTTTCTCAAAGTCCTCATCTGACCAAACAAACCCCAAAGTAATCAAATATCAATAGACATGGCTTCCTCTGCCTGAATTCAACAGACAGTCCAACTGTCTGACCATAGTTACCAAAGAAGGAAGCACTGACATCTAGGTTTTCAAAGCCAGAAGGCTCCTTAAAGCTGCTTCCCAGAGTCCCCATCTGGCATTCAAACCTTCTTACAAAAACTAAGCCCCAAAGTAAAACCTCACGATCAGAGTATTTATACCTTTTTTAGAGCCAGAGGGCATAACTCATTGACCCAGTGCTTCAAAAGAAAAAATAAAAGGTACTTGGGACCCTCCTACAAAACAACTCCTCTAATAAAGTTTCCCACTATGGGCAGGGCCCATCAATGGGTGGGGAAAGATCCTCTTTAATCACATTATTCCTCCTTAATCACACAATTCAATCAGAGGCACTTCTAGTAAGACAAAAGCAGCAAAAGATCCTAATTTTATTACCATCACACTGATTCACTAAAAAAAAAAAACAGAAACTCGTTAAGTATTAATATAAATAGCATATTTTTATGAAAAATATTTTCCAAAAAATAGTGAGAAGTTTGGTATTATTTTATATTTTTGCAAATCTCTTTAATATCTTGCTTAATAAAAGATAATTGGATTCTGATATTTTTTTCTGCACTCAATCTGTTGCAATACATCATTCTCTTTTAAGCATGTGAAGAAAATATAGCCTCACCCAGATGTTGTTCTCAAAGAAGATCAATGATATCACAATGCTGGGGGTAAAGGTACAGTGTGTCCAACTGTGGCTGATCCACCCACCATAAGCTTGGAAGACACCACCACAGGTCCCACACAAATAACAGTCCGTGTGAACATTTGGAGTGGAGATATCAATAAATATGTACATCTCACATTTCTTTTGAGCTACTGCAATTCTGCTTTGCTCATAGAGCACAACAGCTTCTTTGATGCAGGTACACCATGCTGAATGGTCCTGCTTCTGCATTTAAGAGCAGACATGCCCTTCTTTGTTCTCCAAATAAACCCAGAGAATGCCTCTGTGTAAATTATTACAAGGTCAAATGAAGCTCCATTAAGAACAAGCGCCATTTTGAATAATTGTACTTTTCTTATGTTAATGGTAACTGAAACACAGATATCCTGGGTTATATTTTCAATTGCTAAAAAGTATCTAAGGCTATTCTTTTGCCAAATAAGGGGAAGGGGCACTGAAATGTGGGGAATGGGAGATTTAAGCAAGGGCAGAGACTCATGTGGGTGGGTTAGTATATAAATCCTGAAGTACCCAATCAATGAGGAACAGGGGAGAGAAATTCTAATTAGATAGGGAAAAAAGCTGTGTATTTGTCTGAAATGGGTGTGCCTACTTGTGCATCACTCCTTCTTGCAAAAGAAGTTTAAAAAAAGTTCTTCCTGAATTCACTAATGACCACATGGAGTTCTTCCTAAGACACTTCTTTCTTACAGTCATATGCCAGTATCTTCTATATCTCACAATCAACACTAAAACTCTTCAGAATGACCTTGAGAGTGAATATGTACTGTTTCTTCTGATCTCTGTCTGAGTGTTTGCCTTGTGTGAGTTCTGTGTAAAATAGTCTTTTAGGTAAATATGTGTTTGGCATTCAAGCCAAGTGGCTACCCAACAGAGTTGCACTCTGGAATAGAGTTTGAATGTTTGGCAGCTGAGAAGACTCAGAGTATGCTATCTTATCTTGCCAGGTAATTTTCAAAATCTTCCTAAAACAATTCAAATGAAAATGGTTCTATTCTCTGGCATGGACTGGTAGGACCAAGTTTCACAAGCAAACAACAATGAAGTAAGCATAATGACTCTGTAGACCTTCAGTTGGTATGCAGCCTAATACCTTTTTTCTCTCACACTTTCTTTTGAAGCCTCCCAAAAGCTGAGCTACCTCTGGAAATGCATGCATTAATTTCATCATCTATGTGCACATCACTAAAAAGTATATAATATTGTGGTGCTGGCTGGTGGAAAATCTCTGTTTTCCTGATGTTGCTTGTCAGGTATCAACTTTCCCTCCACTTTAGTCTTGGCTTGTAGCCTTTTCAAGTTAAACACTTTGCCATCAGTGTGGTAGCTGACCTTTATGCAGCTTTAGTCCTTGTTGAAAGCATCTGAAAATGATGTGGAAAACATCATGCTTTTAAAAAGCAGGGGAGCAAGCACACACTGCTTCACTCATTGATGACTGAAAAAGTGTGAGAGAATTGTCCTTTATCCAGAACCTATACAAGCATGCCACCATGAAACTGGCATTTAATATCGATGAACTTCTCTGGGCCACCAAATTTTGCCATGATCTTCCACAAGTCTTCATGACTGACAGAGTCAATGGCCTCGATCAGGTTGACAAACAATGTACAAGTTTCTGTTCTGTTCCTGGTATTTCTCCTGGAGTTGTTGGGCAGCAAACAGTATGTCAACCAATCCTCAGCCCTTTCTGAAGCCACAGTGACTCTCAAGTAGATGACCATCCTCCATGTGAAGGATAAGCTGATTAAGGACTCTGGCAAGAATCACCAGCAATGACTAAGACCCACACACACATACCTGCATGATTGTCACAAGACAACCTATGTCCTTTTCCTTTACAGAGATAGACAATGGGAACATCCTTGAACTCCTGGTGGAAAACCTTGCCATATAACCCTGAAGATTTCAGTCAGCTTCTGTATTAGCAATATACCCTGCCTCCCTCTTTTGTAGATCTGAGCTGGGATGGAATCAGCACCAGGCACTTTGCTACATGACAGAAGCCTAATAGCACTCAATATCTCTTCTTCAGTTGGAAGTTCAGTTAGAGAAGGATTGACTGACTTCAACCTGAGGTATTCAGTAAATGGCTTCAGCATTGGTTGAGGATAGTCTGCTGAGAATACTATGGTAGCGTTCAGCCTATCTCTCCAGGATTAAATCCTTATCAATCATCAGTGTGGTTCCATCAGTGCTGAATAACTAAGATGCACCAGAGGTCTTTGGACCATAAACAGTCTTCAGGGCTGCTTTGTGTTGTTATCAGCTTAAAACTGAATCTCATCTGTCTACTTACTGGGCCAAGGGTCCTGATTTTCTCTAAGCTTCGCATTCACTTTACTTCTGATGTAGTTAAATACTGCCTTCTTAGAGAATGATATAGTAGGGGGGAAGGGGATAGAGTCAAGATGGTAGAGGAACAGCATACACTTTCTAGAGTGCTGCCCCCAGGCCCAGCCAAATACTTGTGAAAATTGGCTCTAAAAAAATTCTGGAGCTGAAGAACCCACAGAATGAAGGAGTAATGCAAATCTTCAGTCTGAGACAGCCTGGAAAATCACTGGGAAGTGTCTATCATACCACGCAAGGGCAGAGTGCAGTCTGACCTGAGCCATGCCAGCACAGATAGGACCTAAGCAGGCCTTCAGGAGAATGAATCTCTGGCACCTGTGGCAGTTTCCAGACTTCAGGACCCCAAAATGTCAAGGACAAATTGGAAAGTCAGTGGAAAAAGCCAGTGTGGGACAGAGGAGTGGTCTGGCCCCAGCCCCAGGGTGGCAGAGGGGGAAGGGGGGAGAGGAACCCACAGCAGCCACAGCAGCAACAGAGACAGCAACTGTTTCTGGAGCTCTAGGCCCACAGATTGTAGGGGAATCAAGCAGTTGACAATATACCACCCCCCTCCAGTGGAAGCAGAGCTCTACCTTGACAAAGAGCTCAAAAGTCAAGTAAATGGTTGGGGAAATGAGCAAAAACCAGAAAAATAATCAGGCTATAGAATCTTAGTTTGGTGACAAGGAAGACCAAAACATGCAAACAGAAGACAACAAAGTCAAAGTTTCTTCATCCAAAACCTCCAAGAAAAATATGAATTGGCCTCAGGTCATGGAAGAGCTCAAAAAGGATTTTGAAAACCAAGTAAGAGAAGTAGAGAAAAAACTGGAAAGAAAAACGAGAGTGATGCAAGAAAATCATGAAAAACGAGTCAAGAGTTTGCTAAAGGAAACCCAAAAAAATGATTAAGAAAATAACACCTTTAAAATTAGACTAACCCAAATGGCAAAGGAGGTCCAAAAAGTCAAAAAGGAGAAGAATGCCTTAAAAAGCTGAATTGGCCAAATGGAAAAAGAAGTCCAAAATTTCACTGAAGAAAATAATTCCTTAAAAATTAGAATGGAACAAATGGAAGCTAAAGACTTTATGAGAAATCAAGAAATTATAAAACAGAAGCAAAAGAATGAAGAAATAGAACACAATGAGAAATATTTCATTGGAAAAACTGACCTGGAACATGGATCCTGGAGAGATAATTTTAAATCACTGGACTACCTGAAAGCCATGATCAAAACAAGAGCCTAGACATCATTTCTCAAGAAATTATCAAGGAAAACTGTCCTGATATTCTAGAACCAGGGGGTAAAAGAGAAACAGAGGGAATCTACCTATTTGAACTGTTTATATTCCTACATGGAAAGTTAATGTTTGTAACTCATGAGATCTTTCTCAGTACTAGGATAGTTGGAGGGAGTGTGTGTGTGTGTGTGTGTGTGTGTGTGTGTGTGTGTGTGTGTGTAAATATATGTATGTATATCTAGAGACAGAGACAGAAACAGGGCACAAGGTGAACTGAATATGGAGGGATGATATCTAAAAAAGAAAATTAAGTGTTGAGAGCAATGTACTCAGAGAAAGAGAAAGGGAAAGGTAGAATGTAGTCAATCATCTTAAACAGAAGAGGCAAGAAAGAGTTTTTACAATGTAGGAGAAGGTGAAGATGAGAGGGAATAAGTGAGCCTTCCTTTCATCAGATTTGGCTTTAGAAGACAATAAAATACACACACAATTTTGTATGGAAGTTTATCTTACCCTACAGGAAAGTGGAGCGGGGAGGGAGAAAGAGAGATACAAAAGGGGGATAATAGAAGGGAGGGTAGACTAGGGGAAGGGGCGATAGGGAAACAAATACTTTGATAGAGGGATAGGTCAAAGGAAAGAATAGAATAAATGGAGGACAGGACAGGATAAAGGGAAATATAGTTAGTCTTTCACGACATGACTGTTATGGAAGTGTTTTGCATGACTACACATGCATAACCTATATCTAATTGCTTGCCTTCCCAATGAAGATGGGTGGGGAGGGGAGGAACAGGGGAATGTGGAACTCAAAACTTTAAAAATGAGCATTAAAACTTGTTTTAATATGCAACTAGAAAATAAGATATATAGGCAATGGGGTACAGAAATCTATCTTGCCCTACAAGAAAATAGTAGGGAAAGGAATAAGGGGTGGTGGGGGGCAGTGATAGAAGGGAGGGCATATTGGAGAAAAGAGTTATCAGAATACATGCTGTCCTGGGGGCGGGGGAGATGGGGAGAAAATATGAAATTCAAAATTTTGTGGAAGTGAATGTTGAAAACTGAAAATAAATATTTTTATTTAAAAAGGGGAAAAAATTAAATAAATAAATGTGTGCATTGTTTACTAACTTTTTGTGTATAATTCCAAACTGTTTTCCAGAATGGTTGTATCTACTCATAGGTGCACCAATAGTGTATTAATGTGCCTGATTTTCCCCAGACCCTCCAACATTTGTTACTTTCCTTTTCTGTTATCTTTGACAATTGTATGGGTGTGAGGCAGAACCACAGAATTACTTTGACTTGCATTCTTCTAATTAATAGGAATTTGGAGCACTTTTTTCACATGGATATAGCTAGCCTGAGTTTCTTCTTTGAAAACTGCTTGTTTATACTCTGAGACCATTTATCAATTGGGAAATGGCTCTCTTGCTCTTAAGAATTTGAGTCAGTTCCTTATATACCTTGAAAATGAGACCTTTATCAGGGAAACTTGCTATAGAGATTCTTCCTAGTTAATTGTTTCCCTTTTAATCTAAGTTCTTTAGATTTGTTTCTGTGAAATGTTTCTAACTTTATGTATAAGCAGAACTATCCATTTTATCTTTTGAGACATTTATTTAAAAAAAAATTTCCTCAACTCTTCCTCTTATATTGTTTTAGATGGTGGTCACTATAGCACCAGTGCAAAGCACAAGCAGATGATTCTGATCCTTAATGCACCTATATTTCTCAAGTTTAAAGGCCTTTTCATGAAGAACCGCAAAACAGTTGCAATAGCAGAAAGAGTAAGTTTGTTCCCAAAGAACACATATTAAAAAACACCTCCCACCCCTCACCCATTTGTAAAGGCTGCAGTACACAAGTATGAATCACTGCGTAAAATGCCAGTTTTCAATTTGCTAAACAGTTTTACTGAACCTTTTTTCTCTTCCTCCTGTTACAAAAGTTCTTTGTTATAAGCAATATCTATCTTGAAGGAGGAGCAGGGGAAAATCTAGACAATGTAAAAACAAAAAATATCAATAAAAAATCTTTTTAAACTATAAAGTTCTTGTCACAGAAACACACAATACAAAATCTTGAGCTTTGAAACCTAGACAAAAAAAATGTTTTAAAATGAAGACAACAGTACCTCATCAGTACCATCTGAGACTAAAAAGTGGAATTATTGATTCACAGTCAACTCTAAGTGCTTTATTAATGCTACTGCCTTTTGACTACCACCCAAAATTGGAACAGACATTGCTTATTTTTCAGATGACTTTTGTTCCAAATACTTCAGACTGAGTCTGAGTAGAAAGAAGCAAAACCCAATATATTGATTAATTTCAAAGTATGTATTTGAAATACCCAGTGAAAACAATAAAATGTTTTGTACGGAACCTTGCAAAATCATTCCACTGAATGTATTTAAACAACATAGTCCCAAACACAAATTACATAGCATAGTGTTTCACTTAATGATATTGAAACAAAAAAGAATAATGAGTTCTGATTTGAACTGACTGCATTGCTTTCCATCATTCCATAGCTCGGCTCTACCTCTTTGCCCCATCAGAGGTCACCTGAAAACAGGCCAGGGCCCAGAATCATCTGGTCTATATCAAGGGGGGCTCTGAGCATATTAAAACATAAGGTGAACAAACCAGATCCTCTTTTTCTCCTCTTTCCATAGATTCCCTTAGTGATTGTAGAGCACCTGTTCAGATTCAAAAAAAGAATCAAAGGATCACACAATATAGACCTGGAAGGGATCTTAGAGACCATCTAGTCTAGAACCTTGACTGTTTTAGTGGAGGAAAAAAATCAAAAGAGTAGAAGTGACTTCCATAATCTTTCATAATTCAATTTATATCAACAAGATTGTATTAAGTATCTTCTATCCTCCAATGCCCCTTCCAGTTTTAAATCTATTACCCCACCTGCCAGGCACAATACTAGGCTCCAAGAATACAAAAACAAAAATAAAACATTTGACAAGATACATCCATCAATAAGTAAACATGGAAGATAAATAAAAAGTAACTTAAGAAAGCTCTAACAACTAGGAGAATTTAGTAAAGGCCTCTTATGGAGGTGGTGATTGTCCTTTGTTCTCTAAGAGAACCAAACTGACATCACTATGTCAAAGTCAAGTTACAATGCTCTGACTGGGGCTGATCAGACCAATATAAACTCAGAATGCTCTACTACAGGTCAGGCACAAATAGTCCATGTGAACATCTGAGGTAGGTTCTCTTGAATCTGGACTGAGCTGAAAGAAGCAACATGGTGCACAAGGCCCAGGTGAGGGGGTAGAGCATTCCAGGCACAGAAGAAACCCTGTTCCAGGACACCAAGGCAGGAGATAGGACATCATACATGAGGATCAGTAGGTTGACTAACTGGTAGGAATACAGCAAAGAATACCTGAGTGGGAGTGTTGTGTAATCATCTTGACTAAGTAGCAGGGACAGGATTCAAACCCAGGTCCTTTAACTCCAAATCCAATGTCCCACTTATCTAAATTGTCACTTTTAATTAAAGTTTTCCCAAATGGGGACTCACCCAGGGATGCCAGGACAGCTAGGTGGCACAATGAGTAGAATGCCCAGATGGGAGTGAGACCTGAGTTCAAATACTGCCTCAGACACATACTAACTGTATGATCCTGGGCAAGTCATTTAACCCTGGTCAATAATTTCAACAAGCAGTTATTCTATTAAAGGAAACTCATTATGTCCCAAGATGGCCCATTCAATTTTAGGTTAGCTTTAACTGTTAGGAATTTTTCCCTATATTACACCTAAATCTGTCTCTGTAACTTCCACCTAGTGTTTGAATCTAATCCCATTACAATATTGTTTCCATATAATATTTCTGAATTTTTTTTCCTAGTTCTTTCTTCTGGCTAGGTAATCTGTCAATTATCATTTCTGTTTCTGACTCCACCAATCTTTATTTAAATATTCATTATGCTTCCTTCACTGCCCCCAGCTTTAGTGACTTAAATATCCTCATGTGAATCTATCTCCTTAATATTCAGTGCCACTTTACACCATTACTCTCTTTTATATAGTTTATTATTTTTCAGTAAGTAACCCTACTAGAACTAATTCCAATCATGGTTGCCACACCACCAAGTCTCAGTAATACCTGTCAGATCCAGGTAGCCTCCTTAAATAAGGTCTCTCACACCTTGTTTGGTACCCACACACAGGAAGTCTTTGTTGCCATCTGAAAAGATGGATATCACTGCTGGTTCTTTTTTTTTTTTTTTTTTTTTTTTTTTTGCTATTCCATTTCTGTGAATTTCTAAACTACACTCCTATTTTTCTTCCTACATTATAGCTACTCTTTAAGGTGAAAATGGGGTACATTTAGGTAGTTCTCTTTCCCCTTTCTTTTTCAGTGGCTAAATCCATTTTGATTAAATGTACAAGGCTCCAAGCAAATATATTTTCAGTGGGTACTGTTATCCATGGTCAAGAATTCATCATTCCTATGTTTAAGTTGTGGACCAGAAATCTAAATTCTATTTTCAGACACTATCTTCCTAACCAGCTGTTCATTTTCGAAATCTTCCTCTCTTATCTGAAGCCCTTGCCTTCAAACAGGCAGTTCTCAAAAGAAGCAAATGAGGTTATCTAAAGCTATAAGAAAGAAAAATGTTTTTTAAAATCACTTATAACTAGATAAATGCATAATTCAAGAAATTCTGAGATTCTACATCACACTCAATAAATTGGTAAAAACAACAAAAATGGAAAATGATAAATGTTGGAGGGGCTAAAAGGAAATGGGCACAAACACACTGATTGTGTATCCAGTGGACCTATGAATGGGTATAATCATTCTGGAAAGCAATTTGGAATTACTATAACACTGCTGGACCAAAAGAGATTTGAAAAAAAAAAAAAAGAAAGGGGTCCTCTACATACAAAAATATTTATAGCAACTCTTTTTCTGGTAGTAAAAAACTAGAACCTATGGGGATATCCATCAATTGGAAAAAGTGGTATGTGGTATATGATAAAATAACACTGTGCTTTAAGAAATGAAGAAAATAGATGATTTCAAAAAAAATACAAAATGATTTATATGAAGAGTGAAATAAGCACACTCAGAAAAAAATATTTTAAAATATTACAAAAACAATTTTGAAGACTGATCATCTGATGAAAATGAAATTCACAGAACCAGGAAAACAATTTACACAATAACAACACTATTATAAAGACAACTTTCAGTATGATACAACAATCTCAATGGGTAGGGAAGGGGCAGGAGGAAGTAAATTTGGAACTCAAATTTTTTTCAAAAATGAATGTTAGAAATAATAATTCTAGAAGATGGTGGAGTAGAAAGACTCACGTATGCTAGCTCCGAACCCACAGCCCATAAATTTCCTGTAAAAAGAACCCCCCACAAATTCTGGAGCAGTACAAGCCACGCAGCAACGCAGTGGAGGAGATTTCCATTCCAGAGAGCCCTGAAAAACCGACCCCAAAGGTCCATCGAGCACCGGACAGCGGAGCCCAGCCCTACCCTACCCTGGCCACGCAGCCCCAAGAGAAGCAGATCTGAGCAGGCTTCAGGGACGGAATCTCCGGCGGCCGCAAAGGTCCCTCCACCCACAGGTGCTACAGGTCAGTGAGAGAGACTTCTGGGCTGGCCGAGAGGGGAGTGGGGTGTCTCCATAACTCAGGCCCCCTCAGGAGGCAGCAGCAGAGGCAGCGGAGGTCAGGGGCTCCCAGAGCAGACAGGACCTCAGATCCATTACAGAAGGCCTCTGCATAAACCCCCTGAGGGAACTAAGCCTGGGAGGCGGCCCTGCCCTCACCTGAGCACCAGAATTTAAGCTCACATTGAATAGCAGCCCCTCCGGCTGCTGAAAGCCCTGAGGCTGGGGAGCAGTATTTGAATCTCAGACCCCAAGCATTACCTGGGCGGATCTAGACAGGAGTGGAGAGGAATTTCAGAAGTCAAGTAACTGGCTGGGAAAATGCCCAGAAAAGGGAAGAAAAATAAGACTATAGAAGGCTACTTTCTTGGTGAACAGATGTTTCCCCCTTTCATTTATGATGAGGAGGAACAATGCTTACCATCAAGGAAAGACATAGAAGTCAAGGCCTCTGTACCCAAACATCTGAAATAGATATCCAATGGGCTCAGGCCATGGAAGAGCTCAAAAAGGATTTTGAAAATCAAGTTAGACAGGTGGAGGAAAAACTGGGAAGAGAAATGAGAGAGATGCAAGAAAAGCATGAAAAACGGGTCAATACCTTGCTAAAGGAGACCCAAAAAAATGCTGAAGAAAATAACACCTTGAAAAATAGGCTCACTCAATTGGCAAAAGAGGTTCAAAAAGCCAATGAGGAGAAGAATGCTTTCAAAAGCAGAATTAGACAAATGGAAAAAGAGGTTCAAAACCTCACTGAAGAAAATAGTTGTCTCAAAATTAGAATGGAACAGATGGAGGCTAATGACTTTCTGAGAAACCAAGAAATCACAAAACAAAACCAAAAGAATGAAAAAATTGAAGATCATGTGAAATATCTCATTGGAAAACAACTGACCTGGAAAATGCATCCAGGAGAGACAATTCAAAAATTATGGGACTACCTGAAAGTCATGATCAAAAAAGGAGCCTAGACATCATCTTCCATGAAAGTATTGAGGAAAACTGCCCTGATATTCTACAACCAGAGGGCAAAATAAGTATTGAAAGAATCCATCGATCACCGCCTGAAAGAGATCCAAAAAGAGAAACTCCTAGGGACATTGTGGCCAAATTCCAGAATTCCCAGGTCAAGGAGAAAATCTTGCAAGCAGCTAGAAAGAAACAATTCCAGTACTGTGGAAATACAATCAGGATAACTCAAGATCTAGCAGCTTCTACATTAAGGGATCGAAGGGCGTGGAATAGGATATTCCAGAAGTCAAAGGAACTAGCACTCAAACCAAGAATCACCTACCCAGCAAAACTGAGTATAATACTTCAGGGGAAAATATGGTCTCTCAATGAAACAGAGGACTTTCAAGCATTCTTGATGAAAAGACCAGAGCTGAAAAGAAAATCTGACTTTCAAATACAAGAATGAGAAGAAGCATGAAAAAGTAAACAGCAAGGAGAAGTCATAACAGACTTACCAAAGGTGAACTGTTAACATTCCTACATGGAAAGACAATATTTGTAACTCTTAAAACTTTTCAGTATCTGGGTAGTTGGTGGGACCACACACACACACACACACACGCGCGCGCACACACACACACGTACACACATGCACGCGCACACATACAGAGACAGAGAGCACAGAGTGAATTGAATAGGATGGGACCATATCTTAAAAGAAATTAAGGTAAATGGTGAGAGAGAAATGTAGTGGGAGGAAAGAGGGTGAAATGGAATGGGGTAAATTATCTCTCATTCAAGAGGCAAGTAGGAGACTTTTTAGTGGAGGGAAAAAGAGGAGAGCTGAGAAAAAAACAAGAACTTTACCCTCATCACATTCAACTAAAGAAAGTAATAAAATGCACACTCATTTTGGTATGAAAACCTATCTTACAATACAGGAAAGTGGGGGAGAAGGAGATAAGCAAGGTGGGGGGCATGATGGAAGGGAGGGCAATGGGAGGAGGGAGCAATTTGAAGTCAACACTCTTGGGGAAGGACAGGATCAAAAGACAGAATAGAAACAATGGGGGGCAGGATAGGATGTTGGGAAATACAGTTAGTCTTACACAACACAACTATTATCGAAGTCATTTGCAAAACTACACAGATAGGCCTTATATTGAATTGCCTGCCTTCCCAAAGGGAATGGGTGGGTAGGGAGGGATGGGGAGAATTTGGAAGTCAAAGTTTTAGGAACAACTGTTTAGTATTGTTCTTGCTACTAGGAATTAAGAAATACAGTTAATGGGGAATAGAAAGTCATCTGGCCCTACAGGACAAAAGAGAAGATGGGGACAAGAGAAGGGAGGGATGATAGAAGAGAGGGCAGATTGGTGATAGGGAAAATTAGATTGCTCAGTCTATTGGGGTGGGGGCAGGGGAGAAAAGGGGAGAAAATTTGGAACCTAGTATTTTGTGAAAATGAATGTAAAAAGTTAAATAAATAAATTTTTATTTAAAAAAATGTTCCTAATAAACTGTTAATTAAGAAAAAAAAAGAAAAAGAAAAAGAACTGATAACCAGAAGCCTGCATAGAATAGTTTTACATATATTTATAAATCTATGTCAAATGGTGACCTCTTTAATGTAAGGTGTCAAGGGAGGAAGAGATATAGTTTGGAACTTAAAATGTAACCAAAAAATTGGGGGGAAAAAGTCCATTTGAGATCTTAACCCAATTCCAGAAAAGAAAACTGATCTATAGCTGCAAAGGAATAAGTGAGAAAAATTCCTAATCTTGATGGATTCGCAGGAGAATTGTATTAATCTTTTAAAGAATAATTAGCACCAATACTTCACAAAGTATTCCTGAAAGTTGAGAAAGCACTCAACCAGAATTCTTTTATGAGATAAATAGAGTTCTAATACCTAGACTAGGAAAAGATAAAACATAGAAGGAAAATCATAGGACAGTATCATTAATGAATGTTGATTCAAAATTTTTAAGCAAAACCCTGCCAAATAGACTAAAGTGATTTATCCAAGAAATCATTCATTATGATCCAAGGAGGATTTATACCAGGGATATGAGGATGATTCAGCATTAGGAAAATAATCAACATAACTGATCATATTAAAAATCAAATCATTTAAAACCAGATAGTCATTCTCAATAGATGAAGAAAAGTATTTTTGTACATGTGGGACCCCTTTCCCATTTTTATGATCTCTTTGGGATATCACATGTACAAAAATATTTGTAGCAGCTATCTTTGTGGTGGCCAAGAACTGGAAATCAAGGGGATGCCCATTAATTGGAGAATGGCTGAACAAACTGTGTTATATGGATGCAGTGGAATACTATTGTGCTATAAAAAATGAATAGGAAGACTTCAGAGAGGCCTGGAAGGACTTACATGAACTGGTGCTGAGTGAAAGAAGCAGAACCAGGAGAACTTTGTGCACAGTAACAATCACAATGTGTAAGGAATTTTTCTGGTAGACTTAGCCCTTCACAGCAATTGTGCAAGGACCTAAAACATTCCCAATGGACTGAGTCAAAATGCCTTCCACATTCAGAGAAAGAACCATGGAATTGGATCACAGAACGAAGCAGAATATTTTCTCTTGTGTTATGTTTTGGTTTGGTTTTTCTCATGGTTTCTCCCATTCATTTTAATTCTTCTATGCAACATGACTAAGGTGAAAATGTATTTCATAAGAATGTACATGTAGAACCCATATAAGATTGCATGTTGTCTTGGGGAGGGAAGGGGTAAACTGGGCGAGGGAGGGGGAAAAACATCTAAGACTTATGAAAGTGATTGTAGAAAACTGAAAACAAATTAATTTTTTAAAAATAGACGAAGAAAAAGCTTTAAAAGTGCAGAACTCTCTTATGCTAAAAACTCCATGAAGTATAGGCATAGAGGGATCATTTTTAATATCACAAAAAGCATCTATCTAAAACCAAAAGTAAGCACCAAGTACAATGGGGATACACTAGAATCTCAATACATACTGGAGTGAAGCAAGGATGCCCATTCTGGCCACTATTATTTTACATAGTTCTGGAAATGCCAAGAACAGCAATAGGATAAAAGAGAAAATAAAGGCATAAAGTTAAGTAAAGAGATAAAATTATTCTTTTTTGCTGATGGTAAGATGGTATACTTGTAAAATTCAGAGGGAATAAGCAAGAACACTAATTGAGACAATTAACAGGTACAGCAAATTTGCAGGCTACAAAATAAACCCTCAAAAATCAATGGCATTTCTAATAATAAGACCCAGGAAGCAAAAATAGAAAAGAATACCCCATTCAAATAACTATAAAATGGGTAAAATATCTAGAGATTGACTTGCATGTGTTTTTGGACTTTTTTAATATTATCAGTTTATGCTGACTTTTTTTCCCCTCTAAAAAAATACTATTAGGATGATTCTCTGGAGGGTGCAGGGAAGGAGGAAAAATATTGAGGATAACTATGATCATGTAAGAAACAGGAGACATGAATAAAAACCTATTTTTAAAAAGAAAATATACAGAAAATACTTGGTACATTAAAAGAAAGTAACTATATGAGATAAAGATCAAGGAGAAAATGGAGAAAAAGAATCCTGAGGAACACTAACATTTAAGGGTTTCAAAAGGAGATCCAAGAAAATCAGAAATGGAACAGTTAAAAGGAGGAAAATCAGAGGATAATAAATAGATTATGGAAGTTATATAGCAGGAGGTAGACAACAATTCACACAGCTAGAGCTTTATGATTTACAAAGCATCTACCTTAGAACAACCCTTGGAGTTGGCTACTATAAAGATCATTCCTATTAGAAATAAGGAAACTGAGGTATAGGAAGGTTAAAATTAATTCTCAAGTTACCTTAGCTTGTAAATGGCACCAAAAGTACCAGAAGCCCAGAGCTTTTACCAGCTAGACATTGGTAAGCTTCTCTCCAATCTTCTACCATGTAAGAAGGGCACAGGGAAAATTCACCTTATCATTTCCCACCCTATGAGTCTCCAGAGCCTCATCGTTCTGCAAGATGAAATCAACTCTACAACTCATACCTCCTCAAATCATTTCCTCCCATCCTCTTTACCTCATTTGATCCTCACAATATACTAGTGAGATAGGAAATATCCCTACTTTACAGATCAAAAAATAGCTACAGAGAAGTGAAGTGACTTGTCACATAGCTATTAAATATCTAAAGAAAGATCCAGATTTTATCTCCAGCATCCTATCCACTGGATCCACCTAACTGCATATTACTAGAGTTAAATATAAAGCCTAACCAGATCATTCCAACTCACCTTGTTCAATCCTTTTTCTGAAGGAAGTACAGTACTTCTTATCCAAATCCCTCATTTTGGTACTTTATCATATGTGTTATGTAAATGGTTGTATATTTGCTTTTTTCTCTCCCAATAAGATTACTGGTTACTTAGGAGAGGCACCACACTTTAATTTCCATTTTTACTGTGAACTTAGTCATTAACAAACATTAACGTTTCAACATATGACTTGCTTCCTATCTGTATCCTACCACCAAAGGATCTGGTATGGTGTCATACAGTAAAGGATGATTGAATTTTGTTTCCATACACATTATATGAAACCTAAGAAGTCAAACTGATGGCAAACTGATGGTAGTAGAAGGGGAGTGGAGAATGTTAATCAGCATATGTAAAGGCAGACTCCTTTTATTTCAGAGAAGGGCTTTTCCTGTGTATACAAAAATCAGGTAAGGTGTGACTCACCAAGGATGAGGCCCTTCAATCCAGAGGCTGCCTTAGATAAAGCGACTTTTTCTTCCACTCATCCCTTTTGTAAATTCTTTTAGCAATTGAAAAACTCCTTTTTCATGCTATCTGATGAAGAGACTAAAAGCATTTTTTGGCTTGGTATTTCCTTTATTGAATAAAGAATAAAGCATATGAGGATGAAAAGGGAGGAATTGAAATGTGGAAATGAGAGAAAAAAGATAGGATGCAGACCCACAGGGAAGAGGGGTGTTTAGATGCTTTCTCTGAACCCTGACCTGATCAATGGGGTTCAGGAAGGAAATTTGAATCTGGATGGATTATAAAAAGGGTTTTTTGTAACTATCTTAAAGTGTGCTAGCATCTATGAAGTGAACTGTTAAAAGCTAAGCCACCCATCAGAAATGAAATGAAATAAAAATCTTTTCTTTTTCTAAATTCACTCATGATCAGGTGGAATTCTTGCTAAGATGATTATTTCACATGGCAATAAAAATCTATTGATAGAAAATGAATTTGCCTCTATCCATTTTAATTCAAAAAGTCTCATCAATACAGAAAACAATGCTTTATTTTTTTGCTTGAAAAATAACATCTCACTGTCTAGCCCCATCCTTACCCTGTTAATTTTTTCTACGAATTCATGTAATTCAATCACATTTTAGGTGCATTTCACCAACATACTTATAGATAGCACAAATATGAGGCTCTGGTTCACCAAAACACATAACAACTCCTATAAGGGCCTAAACATTCATGAACTGCTAAGAGACCAAACCAAGTACTAGGAGAAACTCAACCCAGATACTGCTGCCAGTGGATCCACTAGGATCTCAGCTATTCTTTTCCAATAACTCACTTTGACCTGCCATTTCATCCCCAATCCCATCTTTCTCCCAAAACTCAACATTTAATGTCTTTGGAAGTCCCGGATGGGCTACACAGCTGCAGACTCCAAATCACTCCCCAACTCTATAACCATCTGATCATTTTCTTGGCCTCAGTCAAAGATGACAAAACTAAAAGACTGTGAAAGCTAAGGGGTGGTATCAAGACCTGAACAGCAATTCAAGCCACTATAAAATACAATTATGACAAATTCTACATTTATATTCTTAGTACAATATACCTAAAACAGGAGATTAATTCAATTATTTCTAAACATCACTCATTCAGACTATCAAAGAGTAGAACCATGAGTATTTCTGTGGAACTCTCCATTACCTAGGCTGAGAATTCTCCTCATACATCCTCTCTTTCCCTTCCTTAAAAAGGCTGATGGTCTGCTTAGTTTTCTTCATCAGATTTTCCATGAATACCCTGAAATATTCATTTTCTCCAAGTGTCTCCATTCTCCCCTCGTATCTTGACAAGATTGTGCGAAGATGCTGGTAGGTATCTGGTAGCAGGTCTAATATATAAGGAGGACTATTCTTTAGAGCCAGCTTTGGATTCTGACACAAACGCACCACCTGGAACAAATTGAAAAGGAAAATTACGTAAAGATCAAGGGCAGTTTCAAAATTCTGATTTAATGGTTCACTATGTCTAATTTTCTAAAAACCAAGGAGGATATTACAGAAATACATTAAGTGGTCTATGTTTAACTTCTTCATACATCACTAACTGAACACATTGAGAAAATATTCTTTATATACCAAGAAAATATAAAGAACCAATAAAAATGTGCAATAGAATCTTCAAAAATTCAAAAGATCTGCAATTCATCAGTGTATTCCCTCCTCTAATAAATTTCCTTAGTAGACTAATACATGAGTTGCTATAGTAAACCTTCTGACACTTACTGGCTGTGTGACCTAGCTAGGTCACTTAATCTTTCAGTACTTAGAATAAAAAGTATCGCCCTGCTTTGGTAAAGTGAGTTTCCTCACTCAGGAGTTCCCCATACCAATGAAATCACAGGTCTAACTTCTATCTTTATGAATGGAACTTACCTTACCATTTTTCACTGCTTTTTGTTAGTACTATGTAGAAATGCTGATGATTTTTTCTATTTTCATTTTGTATATAGTTATTTTACTAAAACTATTAATCATCTCAGTTTTTTAGCCGATTTTCGGGGCTTTTCTAAGGATACCATCATGTCATCTTCAAATAGTAATAACTTCATCTCCTCCTTGCCAAAATTTATACTTTTAAATTACTTATCTGA
Organism: Bettongia penicillata ogilbyi; assembly: GCA_023548195.1. Taxonomy (NCBI): domain Eukaryota; kingdom Metazoa; phylum Chordata; class Mammalia; order Diprotodontia; family Potoroidae; genus Bettongia; species Bettongia penicillata. The sequence continues at coordinate 4,138,765 of JAJHZJ010000311.1, forward strand.
CACTATTGCTATAGCTAGCATTTCCAAAGCTATGTCAAATAAGAGTGGGTAGAGAAGCTATCTTTTCTTTATCCCTGTTTGCACTGGGAAAGCTTCTAGTTTTTCTCCACTGCAGCAATGTTAGCTCATGGACTTTGTAATATTCCCCTAACTTGCCTCCCTAGCTATAGTTCTTCACTCTCCAATCCATCCTTCACACCACTACCAGACGGATATTCTTAATGCATGTTCTTTTCTCCTCTTCCTTTAAACTATTTCACTTGGTGAAATCATCAGCTCCCATGGATTCAATTATCTTACGTGAAAGACTCTTGACATCTGCTTATCTAGGCCATATCTCTCTCCTGACATCTTCAGCTGTCCACTGGACATCTTCAATTTGATGTCCCATTGACATCTTAAACTCAGTATGTCCAAAATTGAACTCATTATCTTTCCCCCAGAACTCTTCCCACATACCAACTGCCCTGTTAATATTGAAGGCACCACCATCCTCCCTGTCATCCAAGCTCACAACTTAAGTGTCATTCTTGACTCCTCACCCTCTGTCAATCCCTGCAGTTTTTACTTCATCTGAAGTGTAATAGATTCTGCTCTAGCCTCTTATTTTAACTCTTTGTGTATCTTTCTGTTTCAAGTGTACTTGTTGTAAAGAATATGTTATTGGGTTGTGGTTTTTAGTCTGTTCTATTATCTTCCATTTTGTGGATGAGTTCATCCCATTTACCATTATTATTACTAAATATGTATTTAACCAATCCGAATTCCTAGTATAAATCCAACCTGAACATAATGTTTGATCTTTGTGATGTATTATTATAATCTCCTTGCTAGAATTTAAACTTTTTTTGCTTTACTGTCCATCAGGGGAAATGGTCTATAGTTTTCTTTCCCTATTTTTGCCCTTTATGGTTTAAGTATCAAACATATATTTGTGACACAAAAGGAATTTATTTCTATTCCTTCAAGTTTAAAGAATTATACTTATTTACTTTCTTTAAATATTGGAATTATTTTTAAAATTTTTGGTAGAATCTGATTGTAAATCCATCTGATCCTGGGATTTTTTCTTAGGGAGCTCATCTATGACTTGTTCAATTTATTTTTCTAAAATGGGATTATTTAAACATTCCATTTCCTCTTCTGTTAATCTGGGCAATTTATATTTTGGCAAATATTTGAACTAGACTTTAAAGGAAGGAAAAGATTTCAACAGCAGCAATAGAGGGACTTTCCTTTGTGGGCAAGGAAAAGAAGAAGAGAATGAGAATGGGGAATGCAGGGGTAGTTATTGTGATCTCAGATAAAGCAGAAACAAAAACAGACCTAATTAAAAGAGACAATGACAGAAAATAACTTTTGCTAAAATGTACTACAAAACAATGAATTAATATCGATACTGAATACATATATGCACCAAGTGGCACTGCATTCAAGTTCTTGAAGGAAAAATTAAATGAGTAACAGGAAGCAATAGACAGTAAAATTATAAGGGGAGGGGGAACCTCAATTTACCTTTCTGAGACCCAGATAAATCTAACCATAAAATAAGAATTTTGGAAAAGTTAGATCTCTAGAGAATACTGAATGGGAATAGAAAGGAGTATATCTATGTTCCTTTAAGAAGCTATGCATGGTACCTTCACAAAAACTGCCCAGGTATTAGGGTATAAAAATCTCATAAATAAATGCAGAAAAATGGAAATATTAAATCATCTTTTCTTGATCATAATGCAATAAAAATTATATTTAATAAAGTGTCACTGGAGATGATTAAAAAATTAATTAGAAAGTAAATGAACTAATCCAAAAGGTAGATGCAAGCCATATGTTACAAGAAATTCAAGTGGATAATGATCACTATTGATTTGGGGCCTAGGGTACACATATAAATCAGGGAAGACTTCATGAAGGAAGTAGTATTTTGTAACACTTAAAAGACATAAAGGAAAGAATATTGGACTAAAAGTCAAGAGGTCTAGGTTTTAGGTTCCAACCTGTCATAAACTAGCTATATAACATTGGGTGAAATACTTTACCCCCTCTAGACCTGTTTTCACATCTGTAAAATGACCAATATAGGATCATTTCAATCTTAATATTATATAATTCTCCATATTCCACCAGATGGCTACTGCTATGCAGCTAAGACCAGTCTCTTCAAAGGGGCAAGTAGCTAACCATCATCCTTTTGTTGCTTATAAATATAATGGAAATTGTCCCCTTTATTCCTGGCAATAGCCACAGCTACTTTACTAGTAATATTTGGTTCCATTTTGCTTTTTGGTGACTATTTGGTAAATGGGGGAAAAAAGAACATGAGGTTCAGTCTCCTGTCAAGAAAAACTACTGCAGAAAACACAAACAAAGAAAAAAATGCCTGTCCACTGCAGCTGTTAAGCCTCTTCCTCCCAGGGTCCAGGCCAGCCAGTCAGTCCTAAAAAATAGAGTATCTTCACTTACACATATCCAGAGATAAGTAATCCTCCCACTCTATCCCCAAGTAGCTGTCAGTACTACACTAACTTCTCAAGTGTCCATATGATCTCAGTCTAGTAATTACCAACGGTTATGCAACATTAGTTAAAAGAAGAATCTACCTAAGCTTGCTGTCCCCTGGAAAACAATCTGCTAAAATTTAGAGTCATTTGTGACAAAAAAAAAGGATATATCCTCAGAGTTTAATAGGCTAGAAAGGTTTCCCAAAAAAAGTTCTCTGTGACTATTTCAAGTCAACAGTTAACTGAGCATTAGAATCTAGAGCAACCTGCCTTTAGTCTACAATGAATTTAAATAAGCAGGCTTAATGAGCTGCCAAGAAAATAGAGGGTTCCAACTATTTCAGGCTTAAGAAAATTGTATAGACACTCCAATGTTAAGGAAAAAACTGAAACACAAACTGCTTTCTAATCAAGTTTGTTTCCAATTTAGGAAACTTGTTTTTATTTTCATTACCCTAGGGTAGCAAAAATGATACCTTTCTTCTTTCTCCATCTTAAAAACTTAAAGTATCATTTACAACAATGTCAAAAAGAGAAGCGCAGAGCCTGGGAAGCCATCAGGAGCCCTAGTACACAACATTCACAACAGGTCTCTCTCACTGCCTCTGTTGTTTGGTTGTTTTTCAGTCATGTTCAACTCTAAGTGGTTTGCCATGTCCTTCTCCAGCTCATTTTATAGATGAGGAAACTGAGTCAAACAGGGGTAAGTGACAGAGTTAGTGACAGAGACCAAGTTTGAACTCAGGTCTTCCTAACTGTAGTATGCCTGTCACTTTATCCACTGTTTCACCTAGCCTCTATTTTCCCAATTTTCTTTTGTCAAGTAAAGTATAAAAAAAAAATAGAAATTTATATGATCATATTAATTAAGAAAAAAATCTCCTTGAAAAACTGTAAAAAAAAAAAAATTAACCTAGAGAATGTGGACAGAAGAGTAAAAGGTGGTTCAGTTTGGGGATAATTAGATCCTAACAATTTTCTGAACTAAGGAGTTTATACTTTTCAGTGTGGTCATAAAAAACAGGAAATATAAAATCTATACTTTATCTGATTACTGCCTCCTTAAAAGTACGCATTTAAAATATTTTTATTTTAATTTGTTTATTTTTTTAATTTAGATAAAGTTTTTTTTTAATATCCATCTTACCCAGTGAAGTATTTGCCCTCTAAAAAGTTTTGCAAACTTAACTGGAATAAAAGATTTAATGGAATTTCCACCATATTTTCTTGCTTTAACTATCAATTCCCTACTATTATTTAACTTGTTCAGAATGTAATTCAACCAAGTTGTCTAAAAATTCAATTTGTCAGGAAATAAATATTAATGCAAAACAAAACAAAAAACTTCAATGTATTGGTGTATGGATAAAACAATGAAAATTCCATACATGTGACTATTTTAAAAAATCATTCAACTTGAGGAAATTGACAGTTTTTTAACTAAAACAATTTGCATTTATATTATAAAACAGAACAATTAATAGCTCCCCCCAAATTTTAAACAGCCTCCCAAATGGGCACAAGTAAAGATTTTTACTACTAATTATTGTTCTCCACCTATTTATCAAAATTCTATTCAGAGGTAATGAACTATAATTACTTGAATAGCACCAAAGTACTTCTTAGAAACACCATGTTTCTCAGGTAGCTGGGGAACTTGTGGAGAGATAAGGGTTGATTTCATTTATATTTTTGGCTAAATATGCCATCTCCCCCACCCCTGGCATTTTGCACAATCACACCTTACAGCATATCGTCCAAAAAAAGTACAAAACAATTCTCCTAAAAGAATAATCAACTCAATAATAAATTAATAACAACCCCAGAAAAGCATTAAACAGCCAAGTGAGCATGTTTTTAAATATGCAATTAGATAATAACTAGGCTGTTACAACAACTTGACTATAATCTAATTCTAATCCCTGAATCCATCAGAGAACTGTTAATTCCCCACCATGAATATCATGCCTACTTCTATAAATGCAAACATAATATTTACTATAAACTGGAAGTGACAGAGATGCCAGTGTTTTGTGTGTGTGTATATATGTGTGTATGTGTGTGTAAGTATATATACACATATATACACATATAATATGCATACGTAAATGTATATATGTGTAAATACTTTTATTTGTGGGATAACTTTGAAAGATTTTTAAAAATTGGTGATTGTTCTTGGTTCTTTGGTGAAATTTATGCTGATACTTTTGAGGGGGGAGAAAACTGCAATCAGGTACCTCTAGGTCATTCTTACTTTAGTAAACTTAGAAAATGTAAAAATAACATTGACATTTGTGTCACTTCCAGTTCATATCTTATCAATTTTTTGATCATACTGATTCTAACTACTACTCTTCTATCTAGAATCTCCTCTTTTTCTCTACTTACAGAACTTCTACCCTAGTTGAGGCCCTCATTGCCTCTACACTGGAACATTGCAACAGCCTCCTAGTTTGTCTCTAGGCTCATTCCTCTCCATTTCCTCTTTCTCACAGTAGTCAAATTAATAAACCTAAAATATGTATCCGACCAGGTCAATCCCCTACTCAAAACTCTTACTATAATCTATAAGATACACACACTCCTTAGCCTGCCATATCAAAACTCTCTACAGTCTTGCTCCTACTTACCTCCCAATCATATTTTATATTATTCTTTCTTCATTCCAATAACAACGGCCACTAAGTTGTTCCCCTATAAGGCATTCCATTTCCCTTCTTCATGCCTTTACACAGCTCCTTCCCCACATCTGAACACACTACCTCCAAAACTTGTAGAATCCCTAGATCCTTTCACAATATAGTTCAGATGCCAGTTTCTACATGAGATCTTTTCTTACTCCCCTGGGCTGTTAGTGCTATCTAAAACTGGATATTACTTTGAGTAAAGTATGAACTTTGTAAAGACACTATATTTATCTAACTCTAAAGAAGGAGATATTAACCTGAGGTCCATATGGCCTTACCTAGGGAAAAAAAATGTATTCTTTTTTTCATTACCCACAAAATAAAATTTAGTATTTCCTGTAATTATGAATGTAGGCAATAAAATAATTATTCTGAGAAGGGCTTCACAAGCTTCACCAGACTACCAAAGGGGTACATGACAAAAAAAAATTAAAGGATTATGAAGTCCCTGATCAACTGTGAATTAATACAACCATTTTGAAAACACTTTAGAATTATACAAATAAAATAATTAAAATGAACTAGAATGTCCATACCCTTTGACCCAGAGATTCAACTCCTAGGCCTATGCCCCAAGGAAATCATTGATAAGAAACTCCCTATATACACTAAATTATTTATCACAGCATTGCTTGTAATAGCAAAGAATTAAAATATATGCTCATCAACTGAGGGATGGCTAAACAAACTGTGATATATAAATGTAACAAAATTTTACTGTGCTGTAAGAAATTATGTATGCAATAAATTCAGAGAAACACGGAAAGATCTATATGAACTGATGCACAGTGAAATAATCAGTAAAAAAAATCAGAAATATGATGAATATGAAGTATGGTAACATTTGTGCAATCTGATACAGAATTAAAGTAAGCAGAATTCCTTACAAGAAAGTAAATGGAAAGAACCACAAAACAACCTGAAAGTGAACGTTACAAAGTTGTAAAGAACAAACACAGCCCCAAGGAAGAGATACAAAACACTCCCAACCCAGTTCACAGATATGATAGGTCCACAAATGTGATACATTGCATATACTTTTTAGACTTTTTCACTGCTGTTGCTGATTTTTTTTCTTTAAAAATATTTACCACATAGGACTTCTTTCTTAGAGGGAGAGATATTGGACAAAATTCTGGTCATATAAAAGAAGATAGCAACAAAAATTAACTAAGTAACAAATAAAACAGAACCTTTGCTCCAGAGATACATGTTGTACACCCCAAAAAAATGTAAACACCTTTAGAGTAAAAACTGTTTCATTTCTGTCTTTGTGTATCACCTAGCAACTGCCTAGCAACATGCCTTACACAGACTAGGTGTTTAGTATTATTGAACTGAATGCAAAAACTCTCATGTTTTCCTATTTCTTATCGAATAATATATGCCTTCTTATGCTGGCATTTAAGGATTAACAAAATCTGACTCTATCCTAACTTTCCAATCTTATTTTACATTACTCCCTTTGAAGTTCTGGCTTCAGTCAAAATAGACTATTAATTATTTCTGGATATCACCTTGCTATCTCATCTCCCAACTTCCTTTGTTAATTCCTGTCTTCCACACTTAGAATTCACTTCCCTTTTCACTTTGGCTTATTGAAATCTATATATCTCTCCAGAACCCAGGTGCCACTTCTCCCTTTATATAACCCCTAAGTAAAATTAATGCCTCCTTCTTCAAATCTACAGCATTATTTTTTAGTATTTCTCCTTCTCTGTAATTTCCCTTCTCTATAACACATTATATCTATAATAGACTTGATTGTGTATATGTTATATCCTCTCTCTCCTAGTAGAATATACAATCTTTGAGGACAGTGACTACATTTTTCAGCTTCGTATCCCAGGGCCTAATTCAGTAGATGGTCTTTAAATGTTGCTATGGCAGAATAATTCACCACTCTGCTGCAAATCTGGCAATGAATCTCTCCAAATTTAATTAAGTTGGTTCTTGGGCAAACTGTGTCACCATGCTCATACCAGAAAGACTTTTAAGCTTGCCTTGCAGAAGTAGGGAACCTGTGGCCTCAAGACCACATGTGGCTCTCCAGGTCCTCAAGTGTAGCTCTTTGACTGAATCCAGACTTCTATTTTGTTCTGTGAAGTTTGGGTTCAGGGCCACGCTTAATGACCTAGAGGACCACATGTGGCCTCAAGACCATAGATTTCCCACCTCTGGGAGAGTAACCTCACCACATTGAGCTATAAGAGTAAAGCCTCAGTGGAAGTGATTCTTGCAATAAAATAATAATAAGCATTTATCAATACAAGGCATTATGCTAAGCACCAGGGACACAAATAAAAAAAGATAATCCCTGCCCTCAAGGAGCTTACCATCTAATATGGGAAGACAACATATATAACAAACACTTAATAAATGTTTCTCTTGTGTTGGTGCAATGTCCTTGTGTGCTACTCTTAAAGATCACTGAGTTAAGTAGATAAATGGAAGAGAATGTTGGGGTCTGGACCCTACCCCTTTACCTAATGCTAATAAAGTTAGCCTCATTTAAGTCGTTCCTCATAAATTCCAAGAACCTGGGAAAGGGTAGCAGGTAGTGGTGAGAAACCTAACTCCTGACACTGTCTGCCACTGTTAGGCCACTCAACACCTTTTCCAAACTTAAAAGGCAGAGTGAGTCAACCAACAAACGTATACTGAGCATTTGCTATATCCCAGGCACTGTGCTAAGCATCTGGGACACAAAGAATGGCGAAAAACGCAGTCCCTGCCCTCAAAGAACTAACATTCTGAAGAAAGAGACCACATACAATCAACTCTGAATGTGCAAGACATGGTAGGCAACTAAATGAAAAGTATCTCAGTGGGAAGGCACTGGGGCAAAGAAAGAAGATGCCAGGAAAAGTCTCTTGCAGAAGGTGGGATTTAAACTGAGCCTTAAAGGAAGTCAGGAGGGAGAGAAGAGGGAAATCATTCCATATGTAGAGGACAGGTTACAAATAGTATGAAGAAAAAGAAAGAAAGCAGAGAGAATGTAAATGAATGTAAAGAATGAGGAGAGGAGTAAAGTCTAAGAAGACTGGAAAGACAAGGAGGAAGAAGCAAGATTGTGAAGAGCTTTAAAAGCTAAACCAAAAATCTTATATTTGATCCTGGAAATAACAAGGAGCCACTGGAGTTTACTGGATGAGTGTTATAGGAGTGATATAGCCAGACCTATGTTTTAGGAAGATCACTTTGGCAGATGAGTAGAGGATGGATTGGAACAGGGAGAAACTTGCAGAAAAGGGACAGAACCAACAGACATGAGACGCTGAAGGGCTGCACCAGAGTGGTGGCTATGTGAGTGGAGAGAAAAAGATGCATAGAAGAGAGGTAAAAGTAGAAACAAGATTTGGCAATGAAGTGGGTATGTGGGGGTGAGTGCAAGTGAGGAGTCAAGGATTACACCAAGGTTATTAGCATGAGTGACTGGCCTGTAACATTCTTATAAGAGAAATCTTCATGCTAGTCAACCTTCAAAAAATGATAACGTTCAAGCACAGCAAGAGATCAATAAAAACCACAACTACTTTCCTGGCCTTCCCTGCCCTTTGTGAAATTGCTATGGTAAGGAATTTCATGGGATCAGACCTGAATGTGGCCTCCAATATTCCCAGTTGACCCAACAAAAAATATGATCATCCCAGAAATATTTCATGATAACTTTATTGTAATTCTTTCTCCCCCAAAACTCTAACATAGGTTATACCTCTTTCCCCCATTTTAAAGAAGAGGAAAAGTAAAACATAGCAGAGAAGAAAAAACAGTTATTAGAAAATCATTAAAAATTAAAGAATGAACTGGATCAAAGCATGCTCAGTCACAGAATTTTCAAACCAGTATCAGTCTAACAAGCTTTAAATGCTATAAAATAATCTCACTAAGGACAGTGTTTTTAACAGTATAAAGTGCTTTAGAAGCTAGCTAAGTATGTACTGTTTCTAAGGTGAATAGTGTTAATACTTCAGAAACTTCACTGGTACCAAAGAACAATACCAATCCCTATAGCCTATTATTAATAAATCTTTTACCATAAGATATTTTGAGGGATGTAGCTCCTTAAATAAACAACAATGGTCAAAATATGCAAAAAGAGTTTTATTGAAAATGTTTCAATTAGTATTAGGTAACTACCACTTCCTCATAAATCATTACCACCACATACACAAATTCCCAAACCAAGTTCTCTCATTTAATAAAGAATATGTAACCTAGGTACACTGATATGGAAGCACTATTAATAAATATTAAAATATTACATCTATTAAGTACTACTTTTATTCAGTTCTTTAAAAATGTTCCCCTCCAAATAAAATGGAATTGAGAAAATGTGATTTCATCACTCATTCCCCTCCTCCCTATCTATCTATAATATATGTATTATAATGTATAGATCCAGCCCTAGTCCTTGCTGAGCTCTAGTCCCATATCACCAACTGCCTACTAAACATTTCTAACTAGACTTATGGTAAGCATCTCAAACTCAACATGTCTAAAATAGAACTCAGGATCTTTCCCCTAAAAATCCATCTCTCTTCTGAACTTCCCTATTTTTGTTGGGGGTACTACCATCTTTCAATCACCCAGGCTCACAATCTCAGATTCATCCCTGACTCATCATTCTCACCCCACCAACTCTCATCAGTTGCCAAATCTTGCCAATTATACTTCCAAATTGCAACCATCTCCTTCTCTCTCAACACATCTACCACCCTAGTTCACATCTTAATTACCTCTTGCCTCAACTACTGCAATAGTCTCATAATTGGTGTCCCCACCTCATTGCTTATGTCTTCAAGTTATAATTTATAATGCTGCCAGTGACATCCCTGAAGCACAGGTTACTCCTCTGCTCAATAAATACCACCAACTCTCTATTATCTCAAGAATCAAAAAATCTCCTCTGTTTGACAGTAAAAGTCCTTCACAATTTAATTCAAAACCACCTTTCCAGGCTCATTATACATTGTATTCTACACATACTCTAGTCTAGACAAATTGGTCTTGTTTTTGTTCTTCACGCATGATATTCTATTTCCCACTTCTATTAAATAGGATCTCCCTTCATGTCTCTCAGTGCACTCTCCTGAATTATGACCTTAGAATTCCTCATTTCCTTCAAAGTATACTTCCTATGCTACCTCCTAGATGAAGCCTTTTATGATTCCCAAGCCACTAGTGGCCCTGAAAATTACTTTATATATATTTATATGTGTCTCCCTGAATAGAACGAATGTTCCTTAAGGTTAGGGACCATTTCATTTTTACCTTTGTATCCCTAGTACCTAATACAGTTCCTGAAGCTTCTTGATAAATGCTTATTAACTGCTTGATTATACAAGTTAGAGTCATTATAATAAACTTCAATAAACTATTCAAAGTATTTTTATTGTGATAGTAAAGTCTGATAAATAGAGCACTGCTTGAAATAAGTAATTATGGATTAAAAAGCTCGATAAAGAAATACCTTTCCTTGTCAATTTAATAAACATTTATATTCAAGGAACCAGGGTCTTTCTATGCTAACAGATGAACATAACAGATAAATTCCAGTAATGACTGCTAACTCACAGATTTCTATTATGTGAAACTTATTTTTCCATCATTTACCACAACTATCTTAAAATATTTTCTTTGGGGGCCATGGAAGAAACCATCCATGACATCCCACATGATGGTAACATAGTGGCATGCAAAACAGTGAGACTTTTAAAAATATGGTTAGTGATAAACTTTACAATAAACTTCATTGTTAACTTGAAATGAGTATCACCATATTAAAAAGTAATGTTGAACTCTGATAATTTTTTTTAAGTACAGTACCAAAAACTTTGACAAAATAATAATCTGTTCTACACAGTCTGCCTGTTACTCCCACTGTAAAAGTAGCAATTCTAATGAAAATGCTTGAATATTAAGCTTATCTTAATTCAAAGATTAACTCAGACTGAATTAATCCTTTTAATCCAAAGTAATTCATTTATCTTTCTCAGCCTTCCCCTTTCTATCAATTGAAATATCTGGTTCTTCCTTTAAGCAATATATTTCTCCAGTCAGTTAACACCTATGAAGCCTTCCTCTCAATTGGAAATGATCTCTCTCCTCTGAACTACAGTACTTTGTACCATTTGTGCTCCACTTTTATATTCTATTTTGTATAACCCAGTTATTAATTGTATATGTCCTTCTCCCCAGGAAATGATAAAGCTCCATGAGAACAGGGATATGTATTACTGTTGTATCTCACACAGAAGAGGTGATCAATAATTATTTTGGAAGGAAGGAAGGAAGGAGGGAGGGAAGGAGAGAGGGAAGGAGGAAGGGCAAGAGGGAGGAAGGGAGGGAGAAAGGAAGGAAAGGAGGAAGGAAGGAAGGGAGGAAAGAAGGAAGGAAGGAAAGGGAGACAGGGAGGAAGGGAAGGAGGGAGGAAGGGAGAAAGGAAGGAAAGGAGGGTGGAAGGAAGGGAGGAAGGGAGGAAGGAAAAGAGGGAGGGAAGATGTTAAGAAGAAAAGAGGGAGACACAAAGCTAAGGACTGAATCCTCCAAACTCTGTTAAGCAACGTAGGTTTGGGGTTCAGAAAAGTAGTTATATAGCAATTGAGTAATATCCCTCAAAGAAATAGTAAATTAGTATATTGTAACTATTACCCTTAACTTCCTTCTAAGAAGCTCAATGACTTATTTACTTAGCTGGTAAGTAAAACCTAATGTGGGACTGTCAGGTCTCAAAAACCTGGTTAGAGAACCTATTAAAGTATTACAGTAATTAATACTGAGTCTTGTTAAGATACATAATAGGGTGAGAATTTCTGTTAATATAACAAAAGTGATATTTTTAAAATGGGTAGAACTAAGTTACTGTGCTCGACAACGGAGTGACAGTCACTGTGACAGTCCAAGAATTCTGAGTTCAGAATTTGAAGGATATACATGTAGTATCTGCTGTAATAAAATTTGATGTGAACAAAGGAGGCTAATATTTTCAAAACACCACATATTTTGAAGTCATTTATTTATTGAAAATTATAAACCCAAGAATAGATGTCAAATAAAACCTCAATTAACTGGCACTCAACTAACCAGAACCCTCAATTAATTGTGATTACTTTGTATTTAATAACCAAAAATCCCTCTCATAGCAAAGATTTATTAGAGAGAAAACCAATAACTCCCATGGTATGTCCTATACTGTCTCATTTTCCCATATGATCTAAATTTACAATACTGTAAAGGGAATACTGATGACCCTGAAGTACAATGAAATGTCACAACAAAGAAATTTTCAACTATACTAGGCAAAAACTGCAGTACCTGAACTGCTACTTTCTTGGGTCAAGAATCCTTTATCTCCCTTCAGGACTTTGACCTGACCCCTTCCTACCTTTCCAGCCTCCCTATACCTCAGTTATTTCCATATACTGTATACATGACCTTCTTGTTCTTCCAACAAGACACTCCATCTCTAACTCTGTGCCTTCTCACTGCCTGTCCCTCATTTGTGGAAAAGTTCTCCCTTACCTCTACCTACTGACTTCCCCCACCTACTTCCTTCAAATCTCAGTTCAAACACCAAGCTTTTACAGGAGGGCCTTTCTAGCTATTACTTATTACTGCCTTCCCTTTTGGGATAACTTCCTATGTATTCTGTATATACTTTATTATTTTCATGTTGTTTCCCTCACTGAAACACAAGCTCCTTGAAGAAAAGAGACTATTTTTAACCTCTCCTTGCATCACTAAGGTTTAGGCCATTGTAAATACTCAATAGCTGATTTTATTTTTGTAACGAAGGGTTCAAAGCCCATTGCTTCCAACACACATACATAACACTCTATAAATTTATTGTCAGTCTCAAAATTGTTGATAATTAGTCATGCATACTTCATTTGTAAACTTAAGTCAACTTAACCTTTCCCACTAGCACTTTTCATGTTGTCTACTTTAGAATTAAGTCCTTTCCTCCTAAAAGAAATGTCAAGAAACTTCCACTTTGGGGACAACAGGAAGCTGTGCATGAATTCATTCAACAGCAATTTGGAGCGAAACAACAGAAACCTCCCTGCTTGACAATCCTATTACCTGGTAACCAAACCACTGCAAAACTCCATTCTCCCAAAGATTTGCTATTAATTTTAGATTTGTGGAGTGAAGGGGGTTATGTAGAGACATGTAGGTGGCATAATGGATAGAGTACAGGACCTAGAATAAGGAAGACTTGAGTTTAAATCCAGCCTCAGATACTTAATACCTGTGAGATCCTGGACAAGTCTGTTTGCCTCAGTTTTCTCAAGTGTAAAATGAGAATAATAAAAGCACCAACCTTGAAGAGTTGTTGTAAGGATCAAATGAGATAATATTTGTAAAGCATTTAGCACAGTGCCTGGCACATAGCAGATACTACATGAATGCTTACTCTCTTTCTTTCCCTTCCCTGTATACATAAAATACAGAAGACAAATTTAGGTCTTGGGACAGATCAACACCTTTTAAAGTAGAAGTGAATTTTCATTTCAATTCTGTTAAACAACATAGGATGTGGAATGTAGATAGATCACAATAACTGACCCTCCTGTAAAAATGAAACAGTGGAAACTCTTCCTTAAGAACTGCCAAAGGCATTTTTGACCCCAAAGGCATTACTGTAATGCAAATGGTTACAGACTTTCTGAAGAATAAAAATTCAATATACTCTAACTAGAAAAAGATTTGATGAAGCTCTTAAAAGATAACAGAACACATACATATCTGGATTTCTAGAAAAATAAAGAAATTTGAGAGAACTTTATGGTTCTGAAGAAAAGTCTCCACCTGTAAATTTTGTATACATTGCACCACATCCTCAGATGAAGGTTACTAACTTGAAATTCAAATTTTTCTTCTCTAAAAACCTTCAACTTTCATTATAAAATCTAAGCTACAAGCACTTCATATCAAATGAACAGTAAATATTCAAAGTCAAGAAAAATAATTTCAAGAGATCTTCTGCAGCTAACTTTTTATAGAATCTTTATTACCTCAATGACTAAAAATGAAATTAACATTTTAGCACCAGTAAGGTAATCTTGCAAGGAACAGAGAGAACAACTTTGGTCCATATGATCTATACCAGACAGACACATGTATCATGAATTAAAATATCAATTCTTTAGATGAGCAAATACAGCACTGAAAACTTTGTGGAATGATTTTTAAATCACTGTTAAAAACAGATATGTTAATTCATAACAAAAGGCTTATAAGTATTTATATCACATCTTTATCACAAGAACTTGTTAACTGTTTCTCCAAACCAACTAACTCAGTGAGAATAACACAAATGAGGAACCAAAGCACAAAGAAGTTAAGTGACATGCAAAGAATCACCACAACCTCTTCTACACTACAGGAAATACCAACTGTCTACATTATGACAATTACTAGAGGAAATAACACCACTGTATATATATTATAACAGTTGTTCACTTCCACCTTCCTAAAGTGACTAGAAATATATACAAAGTTGCCAAAATCATTCACTAAATATGTGAGGGGGAGGAGAGAAAAACAATATAATACTTTGTGTTGAATTCTCCCTGATAATCTAGACTGGTTTAACATTGTTTCAAGTACCTTGGATACTTGTAATATTTTTATTATTAAAGACTAAGATTGAGAGGAATAAAGATCCGATTACTAAACTTAAAAGGGGTTAAATACAGGAGAGTTGATGAATTATTTTTTATCATTTGCGAACCAAAAAGTTTCCTTGGGTTGTACCGCTAATCAAATTAAATTAGCAGCAAGGCCTAAGAAAGAATCTAAGGACTAGCCAAAGTGAGTCAGAAAAAAAAAGTTAAACTAGACGGGGTATGCAGCCTAGCTTCCTCAGTCAATTCATCTCCCAGGAGATGATGCACTAGACCAGAAACTGGTTAAATCGGCCCACAAATCAATTCAGTCTATAAATACCAGCATATGTAATATTTCACAGAAATATAAAAAATGTTTTTTAAAGTCAAACTTAAGTCAAGTGATATCTCTAGAGACAAAGTTCCTCCCCAGCCCCCACTAAGCACCTTACATCCCAGTTTCCTTCATCTTAGTCTATTAAAATACAAGGGGGACCACATGCTACACCACAATGAAAAGGTAAAAACAAAAAAGTCACCAACCCTTGACACATTTTAACAACTAATCCCAGGTCTAACTAAATCATAGTTCAGACTCATACTCTGATGATCCAAAGACTCTTCAGGTCCCTAGTAAATTCAATTGCCCCTGGCCTTCTCCTTCCAACTGCCCCCGCCAAGAGACCCTTCTCGTGACCCTACCCACACATCCACCCCTTCTGTTTCTGCAGCCCCGTCTACCCTGGATCCCCGGCCCAACTCCCTGGAGACTTCCTCTCTCTAGGCTTCTTGACAAATCCTTTGCTCCAACTCTCACCAGCCCCATGCCAAACCCCCGAGCCCCCCGCCCCCGCCCCATCGTCCCAGCTCTCAGCCCACCCATCCCCCGCACAGCTCCGGGGTCCCAGCTGCGCCGGCCTCCGCAGCCCCCGGCCCCTCCCCCACCCCGGCGCTTCCCCTCCCCCACCCTCTGCCCAAGCCCCCTCACCTTGTCCATGAGCTTCCAGCACTTCTCCACCATCTTCTTGTCCACGGCTCCCGGCGGGTGGGGGCTGAGGTGGTGGTGGTGGTGGTGCGGCTGGAAGGCGTCCTTCATGAGCCCGATCAGGCCGCCCGAGCCCGAGCCCCCGGAGCCGCCGCTGCCCCCGGCCCCGGTGCCCTTCTTCACGTTGCCGGCCATGGCCCGGGGAGGCTCGGGGCAGCGGGGGGGAACCCACCCGGGAACCCGGCACTGAGAGAGGGAAGGAAGGAAGAAGGGAGGGAGGGAGGGAGGAAGGAAAGAAGGAGGGAACCGGAGGCGGGGCCTCCCTCTGCCGGCCGCAGCCACCGGCTCTCGGGGCGAGGGCGGAGCGCTGGCCTTTAGGGGAGGGCAGGGGGCGGTGCGCGGAAGGGGTGGGGACGGGAGGAGCGCGCATGCTAGCGCGGGCGCGCGCGTCCCTTTAAAGAGTGGCTTGGCCAAGGTGTCGCCGAGGGAAGGAGGGCGTGAGCACGCCCCACCCCCACCCTACCATCCCCGCTCCAGCCTTCCTCCACCCCTAGGCTGAGCGCAAGCTTCCGGCGCGCGCGCGCGCTCCCAGGTTGAGGAAGGAAAGCATCGCGTGCGCGCGCGCTGGGGCCGTAAAATGGACGCAGACGGGAGGTCGATCGAGATCTGGGAAGGAGGGTCCCTCATTTAGAGGGATTGTCAGCGGCCTCCGTTGCCGTCTCATCGCACCAGTATTGGGCAAAGTGAATCCCACGGAAGTGGGGGGAGGGGGGACAGGAGTAAATAGGAGGAAGAAGGTTAGCAGTGGGACCCACCATCAAGTCACGCCCCACATTCTGGAGGGGGGGCGGGGCGGGGAGGGGAGGGTTGGCCTTCTGGTGGGTGGGTGGAGAGGAGCATGCGCAGAAGGCAAACGGGAAGCTGAATCCTCCATCTTTTGCGTGGCTTGAGGGACTGGAGGGGTTCTTGGACCCAGGGGTCTCAACTTCCCTGCTTGAAGTTTTGACACTTTCTCCTTGGGGTCTTGAGTTGTGTGTTGGAGCGGTAAATAAAAACTAACCCTACCATACTGTGTCATTATTATTCTGGTGGGATGTAATCATTTACCCAGCAAACCTTTTGGGGCCCCTAAAAAGAGGTGACATTCACCATTTTCTCTTCACCATCTTCTCCATCTCCCCCGCCCCCCACACACAAAAACAACCCGTTTCCTCTTTTGAGTTTGAGACTTTGTGTTCCTTTTCTTGGAATTGAATTTCTGCTTTAAGCAAGATTCTCTTCCTGTACTTGTTGCGTGTGACGTGAAGATCTTGCCTAGTTAATCTGAAAGCAGCAGCTCTGGTCATAAACATCTGTTTTTGCAGCCTGGAGTCATTTGCCTGCCTATAGAGTCTCAGAACAGAAAAGGAGCTGAGAGATGGTCTATTCCAATTGGAACATGAGCAGTACTAGGTACTCTGCAAGAAGAAAAATTACCTCTTATCTTCCTGTTCCACTTTTGGCAAGTCTAATCGTTAGCAAGTTTTTCCTTATGTGGAGTACATTTGCAGTTTTTACACATTGCATCTTCTTTCTGGGAACAAGTAGAATACGCCTAAATTCCTATTCTACTTTCAAATACTTGTAAAGAGTTCATAGGGTTTAGTACTGAAAGAGACCTTAGAGATGTAGTCTTGACCTTATTTTTTTTTTTACTCCTTACTTTTTTTAATTTTATTTTTTTAATGTTCTACAATCACTTCCTTAAAATTAAGATTTTATCCTCCCCCCACCTTTCCCCCACTACCCCACTCCCTCCCCACGACAGCATACAATTCTGTATAGGTTCTACATTTACTTTCCTATTGAGTACGTTTTTCACTATAGTCATGCTATATAACCGCACTAAAATAAATGGAAGAAATCATATAACAAGTCGAAACATAATACACTAAAACACACACACACACAAACATGATCTGCTACATTCTGTGAATGACTTCCATATTTCTTTCTCTGAGTGTGGAAGGCATTTTTCCTTAGAAAACCACCATTGGGGATTTTTTTTTTTAGTAAGTTCTTGCATTATTACAAAGTTCCAAGTCTACCAGAAAAAACTCTAGCACACTGTGGTCGTTGCTGTGCACCAAGTTCTCCTGGTTCTTCTCCTTTCGCTCAGCATCAGATCATATAAGTCCTTCCAGGACTCCCTGAAGTCTTCTTGTTCATCATTTCTTATGGCATAATAGTACTCCATTACATTCATATACCATAGTTTATTCAGCCATTCCCCAATTGATGGGCATCCCCTTGACTTCCAGTTTTTGGCTACCACAAAGAGTGCTGCTATAAATGTTTTTGTACACGTGGGACCCTTTCCCGTTTTTATAATCTCTTGGGGATACAGTCCTAGTAGCGATATTTCTGGGTCAAAGGGTATGCACATTTTTGTAGCCCTTTGGGCATAGTTCCGAACCGTTCTCCAGAAGGGTTGGATGATCTCACAGCTCCACCAACAATGAATTAGTGTTCCAACTCTCCCACATCCTCTCCAGCATTTATCATTTTCTTGTTCTGTCATGTTTGCCAATCTTATAGGTGTGATAAGCATTATGAAATGCAAGATGGATAATTTTGATTACATTAAACTGAAAAGTTTTTGCACAACCAAACCCAATGGAACCAAAATTCGAAGGGATGTAGTAAATTGGGAAAAAAATTTTACAGCTAAGCTCGGGGATAAAGGCCTCATTTCTAGAATATATAGAGAACTGACTCAAATGTATAACCACACAAGTGGATATGAACAGGCAATTTTCAGAGGAAGAAATTAAAGATATCTATAATCATATGAAAAAGTGTTCTAAATCACTACTGATTAGAGAGATGCAAATTTGACATTCTTATTTTAAAGATGAAGAAATTTCTCAGAAAGGCTAAGTGACTTTCCTAAGATCATACTGGTTGCAAGCATAGCCAAAACTAAAATCCAAATCCTCCTACACCAAATCCAATGCTCTTTCCGTTATAACACTCTCTGCTCTTCAAGTTCTTGCCATATCTCTAATGTCTTCTGAAATTATGCATCTTCAGTTCTTTCGACTGTAGAGTAGAAATGCCTTATTTCTCTGAACTAATATACTCTACTACTTAACTGATTCATCTTATTCTCAAATGGTTTGGTTGGGAAGGTTTTTTAAAAAAGGAACTAACTCTCCCTCTATAAAAAGTCCCTTGTCATAGCTTGGTAGCTCTGAACTTTAAGTTCCACAGCTGTGAGTCTGAGGGAAGTAAAACATTGACTTACTCCCAAGTTCCTGTCTGTTTCTCAAACCCCTGAGGTGATAAGAGAAGTCAAATTTATACCTCCTCTGAGTAAGGAAGGAACCTTTCCGACATCCTGATTCTGCAATTCAATTAATATTAATGCTTCCCTCTGTTGATTTTCTCCAATTTATCCTGTATAAATCTTGTTTGTACTTAGTTATTTGCATGAGACTGCAAACTCTTTGAGAGCAAGAATTTGCCATATATATATATCCTCAGCAATTAGCACAGCCTGGTAACATAATAGACACTTAATAAATACTAGTTAACTGAATTCATATTTCTAACATCCTGATTCTACAATTAAAACCCCCTTTTTCTGAGGACAATTACGAAGAAGACACTATCAGTCCCCAGCAGCAAAATTTTTATTAATTCTGGCCTTAGGCAGGGATGAAGAAAAAACAAAAATTGAGCAAAAGTAAAAATACTGGTCTCCTGAGGCTCTCAAGAAGCAGATTTTTGCATTGCAATTGTCACTACCTTATTTCAGGCCTTCATTATCTCTCACCCTTCACTATTGTGTTAACTTCTTAGACTTCCTGTCTCCAGTCTCTTCCCCTCTTGAAGTTATCCTGAAGTTACTGCCAGATTAATCATGTAACTTTCCTGCTCAAAAACTTAACATTGCCCATTTAGTAAATTAATTACTTGACCCAGCACCTAGCATTCAATGCCTTCCATAGTCTGACCCAACCTTACCTTTCTTGTATGGTATTGGATAGAGAGCAAACAATCAAATTATCCCCAAGGTCTCTCTCAATTCTAACCAACTTCAACACTAAAATAGCATCTCTACTCTGTGTGTATATATCATATATATGCATATATATGTGTGTCTGTGTGTATATGTACATATGTATGTATGTACATATATATATATCCTTTATATGAACCAGACTATTCCCAGAAGACACAGCACTTTCCAGTCTTGTTACCTTACTTCATATTACTTGTCTGCCACCTATCTGTTTTTCACCACTTCAAACACTATCCCCCTACCTTTAACACACAATTACAGACTTTGATTGTTGAAAGGCACCTTAGGAGCCATCCAGCCCCACCCAGATATGAAAGGAATCTCTACTATAATATACCCAATATGTGATCTCCTTGAAAGCTAAGGAGGGGATATCTATCACCTCTAGAGGCAGCTCATCCCACTTTTAGACAATTCTAATGGGAAGTTTTTCTTGATGTCAATCCTAAATTTGCCTCTTTGCACTATCCCCCCTTTGTTCTGAGTTTTGTCCTCTGGAGTCAAACTGAAAAAGTCTGACCCCTAACATGACAGTCCTTCAGTATTTGAGCACAGCTATCATATTCCCTCTAATTCTCTAAACTAAACATTTTCAATTCCTTCATGACAGCAACTCAAAGACCTTCACCATCCTGGTTGCCCTCCTCTGGATAGTTTAGTTTTCTACTATCTTTCTTAACCTGTAGCAACCAGAAATGAATACAATGTTGCAATCCTGACAAAGGCCCGATACAGAGAGACTATCATCTCCCTGTCCTTTGAAGTATTGCCTGTCTCAATGCAACTCAAAATCACAATTAGCGTTTTTGACTGCTATACTACATTACTGACTCATACTGAGCTAGTAGTCCACTAAAAATCCCAGATGTTTTTCAAACGAACTACTACTGTCTAATCATACCTCAACCCATCCTGGACTTGTCAAGTCAACAAGCACATTTTTATTTTCACAGGATTTCATCTTACTAGATTTAGTCCAAAGCTGTAGCCTGTCAAGATACTTTTGGATCCTGACCCCACCAACCAGGTTTGTTACATCTGCAGATTTGATGAGCACTACATCTATGCTTTTATCCCAGGTTATTGATAACAAAGTTAAATGGCACAGGGCTAATAACAGATCCCTGGTGTCCTCCAATGAAGACATCCTGTTACTTTGAAATTGAACAGTCACAAGTTCCCCTAACTTTGTTATGGCTAATCCAGGGGTGCAAAACCTGCGGCTCAAGGCCACATGTGGCCTTCTAAATCTTTGGGTGTGGCCTTTTAACTGAATCCAAGTTTTACAGAACAAATCCTTTTATTAAGGGGATTTTTTCTATGAAATTTGGGTTCAAAGGGCTGCACTGGAGGACCTAGAGATACTATCTTTCCATCTTCTCCTCAAGAATAGTATGAGATAATATATCAAAAGCTTTACTAAAATGTAGGTAGAATATATTTACAACATTCCCCTCATCTACTAGTTTAGAAATCCTGTCAAAAAAAAGAAATGTCTGACATGATTTGTTCTTTATAAAGTTATTGCAATCACTGCTTCATTTCTTTAATGATATGTACTAAAATTTTTCCAAGAATCAAAGTCAACCTCACAGGCTTATAGTCTGCAGATTTTGTTTCTTCCCTTTTCTGAAAATTGAGACACTTGCCATTATTTAGTCTTGTGGCACTTCTCTTATTTTTTCCATTCTTTTAAATATAGCTGATAGTGACTCAGCAATCGCACTTGACCTTTCACCACCTGAAGATGTGGTTCTTTTGGGTCAGATGTCTTGAAGTCATTAAAGGCTTCTAAGTCAGAGGTTCTTAACCTGAGGTCTATGACCTTGTTTCATTAATGTTTGGATAACTGCATTTCAATATAATTGGTTTCCTTTATAATCCTATGGTTTCTTTTTTTATTTTATGCATTTAAAAACATCATTATGAGAAGAAATACACAGACTACAACAGAACTGTCAGAGATGTCCATGACACAAAAAAAGTTAAGACCCTCTAATCTGGCTCTCTCTTTCTATCTCATTGCTTATCTTGGATGACTGTCATCCACATCTGTGGAAATCTTATTTGGTCCTTCAAATGGCATCTCCTTAATTAAGTTGGACTCATTTTGGTGCTTACTTTAAACCACTCCTTCCTTTGAATTCCTATTGCACCTTGTTCATATCTCCCTAATACATGTATATTTATATCTACATGTGTACATATTTAGATCCATATACATGTGTGTATGTACATATATACACACATATTCGTGTATGTTTTCTATTATATTGTAGAACCATTGGGGACAAGTATGTCATTACATTTTGTAGCTCCCACAGCACCTACTACAGCAAGTTTTATAATAGTATATGTTCAATATACTATTCTTTGAATGGTTGCTGTTCTTCATTCCCAAAGAGGACCAAAATGATATCTGACTCTGCTAGAGTCAAATTAGTATTTCTGACTGTGGCTGATCAGACCAATATGAGTGTGGAATGTTCTACCACAGGTCGGGCACAAATAATCCTTGGGAATATTTGGGGTGGATTCTCTAAATTTGTGCATGTCATGTGTCTTTTGAGCTACTTCAACTCTGCTTTGCTCATGGAGCACAGTACCTTCTCTGATTTGGGTATGCCATGATGAGTGGTCCTGTGCCAGTGTCTCCCATGTCACACAATCAATTACAAAGTTCTTAAGAGAGACCTTGGAAGTGTCCTTGTATGGCTTTTTCTGACCACCAGGTAAACACTTGCTCTTCCTGAATTCTCCATAAAATAGTCTTTTTGGCAAACATATATTTTGCATTCAAACAACGTGGCCAGCCTATCAGAGTTGCTGTCTCTGAAGTAGAGTTTGAATGCATGCTTTAAAAAAATAAATAAATAAACCAGGTACCTCTGGTCTGCAAACTAACTGAGGTTCTTCTGAAAGGTTATATATGCAACTAAATGTTTATTTTTCCCAAGGTCCTTTTATTCTCCCACTAACACACTAGATATGTAATGGGTGAGAACTAGATCCATGGACCATTCATTATATGTAATGCACACATCTGGTATAATTAATCTAGTGGATTTTTTCCTAAACCTTTTCCTCTTCAATATGTTTCAAATCAGAATGTACAGGATCCCTTCAACATTTTATGTATTTTATGCTATTTAAAATTATCTCTACTCTTTCTTGTATAGTCAGTCCTATCTCTCACATCCAAAATACAAAAGAGAAGAAAGGGTGGTTTGCTTTCCCTACTGGCTCAGCACATAACCCTTAATACAGAGACCTTTGAACTGAACGTCCAAAGACTTGCAAGGATGATGCTTCCCATCCTTTCTAAACTTAATAAAAAGATCAGCTGTTGATAAAACTGTTTTCCCTTCTGTCTTTCTGTAAGGTAAGGTATGGAAGGTAGAATTTTGGACTGTGTTCTAGTTCTAGCTCTATTCATAAGTTATTTAGTGTGTCATGACTTCTACTGTCTCATTTCACCTGCAAAGAAGAGAATACACTCATTTTCTCCCCTAAAGGTAGTTATATTTTCATGTATGTATTGTAATTTGTAAATTAGAAGAGTATTACAGTGTTCTCTCTATTGTCTTTATGTTATTTGCTACTTCATCAAATCTTAGACCATAACAAATAGAGTTTTTGATGATGAGGAGAACAGGAATCTCTGCCACTTAACTTGCAGGAATTGTGGAAAGATAAATGAAGTATATTCATTCATTCATTGATTAATTTAATACTTATTAATTGTCTATGTTTAATTCACTATACTAGGCACTTAGAGAGATGCAAAGATAAATAAGGTTTACAACCCTTAAGGATCTTACAATCCAGTAGGAAAAGATCTGACATACACAGATATAAATATAATAGATTTGTGATCTCTTTGATGTAGGTAGCCCCTTCAGTGATACAGATTAAAATGCATCCCCACCTTCCATCCTGTGTCACTCATTTGTCTATGTTCTCCAATAAAACATCCATCAAGGATGCATTCTGCATGTTAGAGACCTTCCTCTAGGTATTTTAACATTTCATGAGCATCAATATAAACCCCTGACTACCCATATTTTCTTTTGTTCTTATGGCATGAGTAGCTTGCTTTCTTTTCTGATCATGCATCTTTTGAATTTCGTGCTTTTCCTTTGTGCCACTTAGTCTTTGGTCTTCCTGTTGTCAAGGCTAACCATGATGGATATAATATAAATTAGATGTCATAACTGTGTAAGTGAAGTATAAAGTGCTATGAGATAAGATGAGACGGAAATAACTTCTAGCTAGGAGGATCAGAGTGCGTGTCATTTGAACTAAACCCTAAAGAATGACAGTGAGAAATGGGAAGAGGGAGAAAGGTGCACTAGCAAAGAGTCAGGAAATGGTGCAAAGCAAAAAGGGACAGTGAAGATTATAGTTTGGCTATTGTGTAGATGCTCCACAATACAGTGCACTAGAGTGTGCAATTGGGGAAGTAGTGTGTTTTGAAATGATTAGAAGAAAAGTTATAGATATTTAAGAAACCAGTTCAATAATGCCTCTGTGTACATGTATTATCAATTCTGAGCAAAGTTAGTGTCTTCTTCCAGTCCTATTAAATGTCTGGAGTGCCTAGAACAGTGCTCAATGGTACTAAAAGGTAAATAAATGTGAATGGGCTTCTGCTGAATCTCCAACTCTTGTTCCTTAGAGGAAGTATGGTGTTGATTTCAGATCATATACTTGTTCCTGCAGATTTATTTCTGATATTAGGCATCTGGCAAGAGGCATTGGAGGGAGAGGGTGGAGAGAGGAAGGAAGAATTATCCAGAGACAGTTTATCCGGTGCCTTAATGCCTGCCAGAACAGGCCATTGGAGCTTTTGCAGCTTTTAATGCTGGCCAAGTCTTTTACCCAAGCAGATGAGATGATAATGGACTTTGGGATAGAGTGGCAAGAAGTAGCTTACAGGCTGAGAGAAGGACAGTAATCTCTAATCTTTTTCTGCCAACTTCTTTTACCAACAGTTCTTTCCCCTCCCTCCAGTGGGGAATTACCCAAAGGGTAGATTGAGGCCAAGGTCAAAAGCAGAAAGCCCACTAGAGGGAGCTCCAACAAAAACTATATACAGCTCTAATGCAGATTTTCTCAGACCTTTGTTCATTCATTTATCTAAGAAATATTTAATACCTATTACAATTAAGGCACTGTGCTAGGAAATTATCAGGATACAAAGATAGGACGTGGTGAGTCCTAAAGTGGTGGAAAAGATTACTAAATTGAGAGTTGGGGAATCTCAGCTTAGTACTTATTCTGCTCTTATTTCACTGAGTGACCTTGGACCAGTTACTTCCCATCTCTGGGCCTCTATTTCTTTATCTACAAAATGAAAGAGGTGGATTAAAGATCTTTAAGGATCCTGTCTAGCTCTCATCTTCTGTATTTCTGAGTGCTATAAAACAAGTATAATGTGCTATAGAAATTCTGAGCAAGGGAAGATCATTTCCCATTGAGGAATTCAAAGAATACTTGATGGAAGAGACAGCATTTAGGCTGGAGCTTGAAGTGTGAGTGGGATTTTTACTGGTGGAAAGGAGAGGGGGGGCAGAAGAGAAGACATTCCATATGGAGAAAAGGGCATAAATAAGGACAAGAGGAAAAGCACCTGCCATGTCTGGGAATTGCAAGGAGCACTGGGACATGTAGCAGAGACAGACAAAAACTAAAAGCTATATTGGTTCAAATCATCAAACCGCTGAGTGGAGAGAGATGGAGGCGAGAGGCAACATTGGTTCAGAATATGTAAAATCTTGTGAAGGATGATGTATGATTATGAACAGTAATGTCCTACAAAGAGAGGTAGTATAGCAAAGTAAATAAAGTATTAAACTTTAGTAGGGAAGACTTGGGTTCAAATTCTACCTCTCAATTCTACCTCTACTTACTAGTTATGTGATCTAGGGCATGTTACCTACTTTCTCTGAGACTTTGTTTCCTCATCTATAATAGGAAGATAATAAAACTTTCAGTACCTATTTCACAGAGGTATGGTGAAGGTCAAATCTGGTAGGGCATGTAACATACTTTGTAAATTTTAAAGCACCATATAAATGCCACTTATTACTATTATTATTGAATAATGGCCTAAGACATTGGTCTAATGGCCTAGATAACATTTGGTAGGCAGTGAAAAGTACTTGAAGGATGTTGAATTGTGTAATGACATGATCTAATAGAGGATTAACTTGGTGGTCCTATCTACTTATTTATAGAATTAAATTAAATCAATATACACTCTGATACTTCATTACTTCAACACAAATGTGGGGGAAAGTGAAGATAGCAAAAAAATATGTGGGAAAACATGATTTAAAAAGAGGAATGAGAGGAGTCAAAGACTTGTAAACTTTATATCATGCCTTTATATCATGAATACTTTCTTCAAGAAAAGAATTGGTAAGCACTACAAATAGTGAGCACCAAATAAAATCACACACACACACAAATTGATATTTTAACAGACAGAAAATACTCATTCTTCATGTGGGATTTATCCCTGAATCAGCTGTCCTTTAAGATCAGAATAAGGAAAGAGACAAGGAGCAAGGTAGGGGGGAAGGAGTGGAAAGAGGGAAAAAGGAAGAGGAAAGGGTATGGCATCTAATTGGAGCAATTCAATCCTGAACTGTTTCAACAAGTAACTGATCATAAATAATGGGAAATGGGCAACAGAAATAACATCAGCATTGATTATAATAATATTATATAGAAATTTAACCCATATAAAGTAATTGTCACAAGAACACCAGGAAGTACCTGAGTTCATAAATAGTTGACTTATTTATGAAATGGAAAAATATAGTGGTCAAAACCAATATGGGTTTTGAATATAAACTTTTTTGTAAAATCTTACAAAGAAGGATGAAGAGTTGTTATGAGGAGTCTCATCTAGTGGAAAGGATCAGTAAAGGGGTAATACTGGTTTAAAGAAGACCGAGCAAGTAATCCAATTAAGGAAAATTATTTCACAAGCACACATAAGAACAAAAATGCAGGGAGGAAAATCAATAAGAAAAAACATGAAAGATTTGTAAAAATTGTAATTGTTTTCACTATCAAGGACAATGGATCCAAAGCACCTGGATTCTAATACTCCCTGCTCTCACCTGTCTTCTCAACATTTTAGTGGCGACTTAGCCTTCCATTCCAGAAACCAACTAGAAGTTCTTTCATGACCTTTCACCTGAAGAACTTCTGGCATGGGGCTCCACTCTCCCGACTGGTGACTGACTTCCGTGGATTACTACTTCAAGCAGATTCCCATCTTGCTTCACTTCATTCCCTACTCTCTTGCCTTGCCAGCCTCACTAGCAGCTGCATGCATACACCATCCCAATTCCTCAGGAACCATGATAAAATCAATTATGCCATTTTCTCCTAGAAGGGACAAGTCTATCTAAGTCTCTATGTCCTCATTTACTGTTCTGTAATGTTCGGAACCAAAAGGCCTCCTTCCAAGACATCACTGCCCTTCATTTGTGGTTTCTGCCTATTAGAATGTAAATTCCTTGATGGTTGGGGCTGCCTTTCCTTTTGTATTTGTATCTCAAGTGCTTAACACAGTGCTTGGCACATAGTAATGCTTTTTCATTTATTTATAATATCATAGTTCCATATGTGCCTATTGCTCTTTAGAGAACATTCAAAAGGAAGCTGAATTGGATCAAATTGATATTCCAGAGATCCATGCTGGAATTAACCCAATTGTGAAAACATTGAGGGATCAATGTACAGGGTATCTAAAGAAAAGGAGGAATACAAAATGGGAGGGGGTTATCTTAGACCAGGGGTGGGAAGCCTGCGACCTAGAGGCCATATGCACTCCTCAAATCCAAACTTCACAGGACAAATCCCCTTATTAAAAGATTTGTTTGAGAGAATGCCCATCAATTGGGGAATGGCTGAACAAGTTGTGGATATGAATGGAATTGTGCTATAAGAAATAACGAACTGGCAGACTTCAGAAAAACCTGGAAAGACTTATATGAACTGATGCTGAGTGAAATGAGCAGAACCAGGAGAACATTATACACAGTAACAGCCACAGGGTTTTTGATTTTGATGGACTTAGCCCTTCTCAGCAATTCTAGGACCTAAAACACTTCCAAAGGACCCTTGATGTAAAATGCCATGCACATTCAGGGAAAGAACTATGGAAGCTGAACACAGAATGAAGCAGACTATTTATTTTCTCTTGTGTTATGTTTTGTTTTTGTCTGGTTTTTCTCATGGTTTCCCCTATTCATTTTAATTCTTCTGTGCAACATGACTAATGTGAAAATGTGTTTAATAAGAATGTATGTGTAGAACCCATATAATATTGCATGACATCTTGGGGAGAGAGGGGGAGAAAATTTAAAACTTATGGAAGTGATTATTGAAAACTGAAAGCAAATAAATTAATTTTTTTAAAATGCACATTAGAGTAAAAAAAAAAAAAAGAAAGGATTTGTTCTGTAAAATTGGACTCAATCAAAAGGCTATACCCAGGGAACTAGAAGGTCACATGTGACCTTCAGGTTGCAGGTTCCCCACCCCTGTCTTAGACTTTATTAATATCTCCCCTCCCCTGCCAAAAAAAGGTACATGAGAGAACATTAACAATTACTAGCCTATATATCTACTTTTCCATCTATGCAAAATATTTAAGAAAATAATTTATACACAAATTAAAAACATCTTTAATGAGGACAGTAGTTGGGAACAAGCAGGATTCTACAACTGATATTCAACAATGGACCACACCCTTACTTTTCCACAATTGACTGAAAGATTAGAAAATATAAGAAAAGATAAGAAAATATAAGAGCTCACTGTTTCAGTTTGCTGATTGTTAAACTGCATTTGATTTTGAAGAGTAAAACACCATCTTAAAAGTTCTTTTTCAACAATGTCTCCCATCCATACATCAAAATCGTTCAACATTTAGTGAGCTATAACAGCAGAAATAACCCTTTTCAATAAACCCTTGATCACCAACATCAGACGAGGCATCAGAAAAGAGATTTTTGCTCCCCAAAGATGTCTACCACTACGATAGAGCTGATCCTGTATGAAGTCCAAGTTGAAGTTTTTGTTCATAGTTACTTTGATGAGGTCCACAGATGTGCCTGTTAGATATTATTTCATCACTCGTAAAACAATGCAGAGAATCCTGCAAGATATGGTCATAACACTCAAAATAGTTTATCCTGACCATCCATGCAAGAAAGGACAGGAAAGAAGAAAGCAGGAAAGAAGTAGATGTGAATTTTTATTGCCCAGATTATAACGTGCATTTGAAATCTTCCTGAGTTCAAATCAGACGCTGACTACCTACGTGACCCTGAGTCCTCTCAGCCTCTGCCTCAGTTATGTCATGTGTAAAATGAGCTGGAGAAGGAATGGCAAACTACTCCAGTATTTTTGCCAAGAAAACCCCAAATGGGGTGACGAAGAGTCAGACACAATTGAACATCAAAATGTATATCTGGGACATACAGTTCATGTGAACACTGAGTTAGGTCCAGTACAAATGGACAATAAGATGTGAGAAGAGTAGACTTGATTACCTTCATGAAATTGCAAATCTCCTTTTATGACCCCAAATGTCCCCTGGAAACAACATTTAATACTAATTTGTTATTTGTATTGCTTTATGGTAGCAAGAAATAGGATCCAAAAGATTCTAAATAATAAAAAATTTCTATCACATAGGGCAATGTAGAGGTGAATGGCGAATGTGAGCAGATTGCAATACAACCAGTTAAGAGTTTTTGAATAACAAGAGTAAAATATATTATCAAGGAAATATGTGATAGGAAGAAAAGGTGGGCTAGTTACTTAACGAGTTTGAAGGATGACAAAATAATCAGAGTGAACCGCTGGTATCCATCTTCAAGATGCCAAGAAAAACAAGGAAGGCCTCCAGTACACTGGACGCATCCCTGTAGCAAAGTCATACAACTTGAGAAAGCATACTGGATTGTTTTCTGCATCATTGGAGGGAATACCCAAATTGATGATATCAGAGATCCACTTGGCAGCATTTGAGAGATATTATCAAAGGTATAATGGCAATACTTTGTACAATATGTGAGAGAAAAAAGATATAAAGGACAGGAAGACTAATTAGTAAAGTGCTGAAAAAGTCCAAATGAGAGGTAGCAAGGTTCTGAACTAAGGTAATGGTAGTGAGAATAGAATGGAAGGAATAGATGCAACAAATACTAACCAGGTAAAATATATGGAATTTGGTGATTGATTCATATGAGGAACAAAGGAGTCAAAGTTTTGATCCTGGTATGACTGGAAAAATGGTGAACCATTAACAAAAGTTGGGAAATTGAGGGAAAAGGTTGGCTTTTATGGAAGAAAATGAGTTCCATTTTTACATGTTAAGTTTGAGAAGATAGAAGAACAATAAGGAGACATCCAGTATATGAATTGGAAATGCATGAATAGAGTTTAGGAGAAAGGTCAAAACTAGATATGGAACTTTGGGGATCCTCTACACAGAGAGATAATTGAAGGCTTACATGTGGATGAAGTTGACAAGCAAAAGAATGTAAAAGACAAGCGGGTCAGTGACAAAACCCAAACCTCAGCATTTCCAGATTCTCAAGTTTATCAAGATTTTAGATTTGCAAAGTCCTTATAAATTGTCTAGTTTAATCACTTCATTTACCAATGAGGAAACTGAGACCCCAAAGGTTGTGACCATACTAAGGATGATGTATAGTTATTTAGAGGCAGAGCTATAACTAGGATCCAGAGGACCTCAGTCTCATTCCATTGCTCTTTCAAGTACACCTATCATTCTGAACAGTACTTCTCATTATATGTGTTACCTAATTTTTCCCTAAGCCTCATTTTCCATTTCCCTGGTAGAAGGAGATGTTCTCTCTGCTCTAGTGAGGTTCCCTCACCAATATGCCTCAATTATAAAACTTACTACACTAAAAACTCATTGAAGATAAGTAATATTTCTCAGTAGATTCACAACAAATGTTTGATCAGCCAAAATACATACAGCAGTACTTTTGGTAGGAGCAAAGAACTGGAAACAAAGTATATGTTCGTCAAATGGGGAATGGTTAAACAAATTGTGGCACATGTAATGGAAAATTACTACATCATAAGAAATGCTGAATAAGGACACATGGAAAGCCATAAACTGATACAAAGTGAAGTAAACAGAACAGGGAAAACAAAATACAAAATGAAGGTAGCCTATGTATAAGGGAGGGAGTTGGTCTCTGACTAAACTAATTATACTCACCCAAAAAAGTCATCAAAGACAGGAAGCTAAAGGGCAAATAATAAGGTGTTAATGTGTTAACAAAATGCTAATACTGCTACCCTTTTTCAAAATGTGTGAAATTTTCCCTGATGTACATAGAGAGGAAGTTTACCATTGGCTGACACATTAGCCATGCCCTTGATCACCTTTAAAATGCTAGCTTACTGCATCCTGCAGTCCCTGGAGACAGGAAGCAGTTCAATGAATGGAACTTTACCAGCAAAACAAATAAGACTAAGAATTCAAGACAGAACCAGTTCTGGAAATGGACATGAGCTAAGGAGGAGAATAAACCCTGAAAGTCCAGTTGAGTAACAGGAAGAAATGCTGTGCCCAAGGGGAAGCAGTGTGAAAACCACATGGAGAACAAATATTGAGAGCATGAAGTTGCCTTGACTACGCTACTATTGTATTCTGTGCCTATTCTTTTCATGTATGCTGTATGTATTTGTAGGTATATGTGCCCTAGTTTAATAATGGAAATGTTTTAGGGACAGATAGGCGGCGTAGTGGCTAAAGCACTGGTTTTGGGCAAGTCTCTTAGCTCTGATTGCCTTGTAAAAAAAAATAGGGTCAATGTTTTGTAGCTACTGTTTTTACTGCTTTATCTTAGTAAAAGCACCTTCTTGGAACTATTTGTATCTAAGTCAAGGGAAAAGCTCATTGGTGAGAGTTCCTAAACTATAATTTCAACAGTGTAAACCCAGAGTATCCTGCAAACTGATGGTAATGGTGGCCTTCTGGGAAGGTAACTCAGAGTGGGTGTTACAAATATAAATGGCAGGAACGACAACAAAAAAAAAGATTTAAATTGAACAGTGTGTAATTATAGCTTGACCCCAAAGAAGAAATGAGGAAATGTATTCCCCTTCAATTTTAGCAAAGTCAAGGGGATTATGTCTGTAGAATATAGCATGTAATGTTGGATTTAGTTGATGTGGTAGTTGGTTTTGCTGAAGTCTGTTTTGTGTCCTTTCTAATCTTTATTAAATAGGTTGCTTCTCTGAGTTTGAGAGAGATATGTTGAGAGAAAAAGGTGCTATAATAAAAGTATATCAGTGAAAAGTAAAACAAAATCAAAAATAAATGATGAAAGAATGAAAAAATGCAATAAAAACATGTCATTGTAGAAGTAGAAGATTATTCAAAAAGAAGAAATGAAAAAATTCAACCTCCTTTTTTGCAGAGGTGGGGAATTGTGGTTGTAAATATGTTGCATATTATACTATCATGTTTAGATGTTTGGGTTACTTTTGCTGAACTTTTTTCCTTTCTTTTTTATTCTTTGTTACATAACTCAATGGGTAGGGTAAGAATGTATTCAGAAAAAGGAAAGTAACATAAAAGTAAGTGATAGCAAAATTAAAAAGGAATCTTCTAGCTCAAACCTTTCATCTTATGGGAATTATGCCAAATAATTATCATAACTGTTGCCATCATCAGCATAATAAAGCTATTTTTAAAATTTTAACATTTATAATGTTCCGAACCGATGGTCTCCAAAAAAATCTGGACCAATCTTCCCCAAGTCAATCTTCACCAATTCCCTCTGGATGTGGAATAGGGGAAGGAGATACATGGAGAACAGGAAGTTAATCTAAATCAGTAGTTAATTCTATCTTCCTCCAAACAACTCCCAAGTTTCTCAGTTGCTAGGACAGAAGGCAGCTCAGAAACTCAACCTTCCTTCCACTATCTCCACCCCCTACATTGCTGATCTGTAATGGTTGCCCTAATCCAGCCCCTTCCTTGGTCTTCCAGCTCATTGGGCCATCCTACTGCCTTTCAACATGAGTTCTCTGGGGAGACACTCCAGAGAAGAGCTAGAAGGCACATCTAGGGAAGCACCTACAGGTAATGGGAGGCAGAGAAAGAGGAGGTATAGGCAGGCAGAAAGCTAACCTTATACAAAGAATTACTTTCTCCAAAAGAGGACCCAAAGGTATTCCTTTTTTACATAGTGGATGAGAGCTAAACAGACTGATCACCCATTATTATTCTACCAAAGAGAGTCATCTTTAAATGAGAGTAGAGAGGGAATCTCCTTAGGACCCAGAACTTGAACACAATGTGCCCATTTCCTCCTCTAGGACACCAAGATGCCACCAAAAATCAAAGGAAAAGGATCAAAAACTGGGGGACAGAAAAAGAAAAAGAAGAATCAAGGTGAGTGAGGTGGGTAGAGGTTGGTGGGAACAATGTGGGATCTTTGAAGACTTTGTCCACCTAGCATCCCTTAGAGTCCTGACCCCCTTCCCCAGGGTGAAATCCAGTCTGAGCCTATTTCTTCTTCCTGGCCTTGGTTCCTTCATTTATAACAGGGGTATCCAGGGATGGGGAAAGATGAACTTGTGTTCTTCCAATTGAAGATCCATCCTCCATCTCTTCCTGCTCCCAGGGACCAAGATTCCACATGAAAACAAAATGCAGGCTCTCCTAGAATCACCAGGGATCCAGAATCTCCTCTGGGTCAGCCTAGCCTATTTGTGAACTACTCAACTTTTGCAATTGTTGCTCTCTTACCCTCCTGTAGCACCTACTCCAGAGGGACCTGCAAGTGCCCACAACCTTTAGATTTAACCCCAAACAGGTTTCTAAGCATGGGGGTACAGGGTGGAGGAGAATGACAAAGGAGAAGTTATAATAGTTTAGGCCTTTATGTGGTTTCCATGAAACTGTCCCTCACTTCCTGTTTTGTAATATAGGAGGAGTCATGGACTAGGAGTCTGAAGATGTGAGTTTTGTTTGAATTGCTGTGTAACCTTAGGCAAATTCACTTCACCTCAGTTCCTTCATCATAAAATTAAGGAGTTGGAACATAATAAAGTCCCTTCTAGTTCTAAATCTATGACCCTCTGATTCCTTCTTGCCAAGGACAGATGTCGATGTTGAGATCAAGCACAGGAGAACAGCCTTGGAGGCGGAGATCCTCCGTGACCATCTGGGTAAGGGAACAGAAGAGAAAGTTCCCCTACTCCTTAGAGAGTGGAGGTGGTACCTATTCCATAGTTGCTCCTATAGATCATTATGGGAGATTATGTAAAAAGTCTAGGTAATGAAGGTTAGAATTATAGTTAATTATACTCCTTACAGAGATATGAGGATGCCATTTTCCATTGGCCAGAGCAGAGAAGAAATTTGTTCCAAAAGAGTGACTGGTAGACTCCAGGGCTGGGGGAAGCAGGGAAAACTCTAAAACATTGGGCAAATAGGAAGTTGGAGTCTCCAGGAGTAGGGAAGAGAGGAGTATAGCAATGGGTGGGTGTGTGTGTGTGTGTGTGTGTGTGTGTGTGTGTGTGTGTGTGTGTGTGTGTGTGTGTGTGTGTGTGTGTGTGTGTGTATTGGCGGGAGATATCCTGGGGGAATGGGATATTCTTTATGGGGTGAGGACTTCATACTTCATTTGGTGCCACCCCTAGCTCTTCGACGGGATGAGACTCGCCAGGCCATAGCCTGCAGAGAACGACTCCGAGAGAGGCTGCAGGAGTTGGAGGCTGAGGTGGAGGAGGCTCGAGGTGATGGAGAGGCTGTGTATGCAGGTGAGAAGAGGGGCCTCAGACTGTAGGACAATTTATCACCAATTTGGTCTTTGAGTTTTTTCCACTCAGCATAAATTGGATGAGGCTCTTGTGGGATCTTAGAAAGGGATGTCTCAAGTTTCATAACCCCTCCATCCCACAGTGATTGTAGATCTGGAATGGGACAGGAGATCTGGTTGTCTTTCTGTTCTCTATTTGTTATAAATTTCCATCTTTTGAGTGACTTCACAGCAGAATTTTCTATATCATAAACAAGCCATGGGAAGGTGTTTCCCAAGGCAACTTCCTATAATATCATTCCCCCATACCAAATTCATTTCTGTGTACCACATATTAAGAAGGATGTAAGTTGGAAGGAGGAGCTGTGCCAGGATGGAGAAGAACCTCAAAATCATATCAGATAAGGATCAGATGAAGGAATTGGGAATTTTTAGCCTGAAGAAAACTTCTAGGGGAAATGCAGCTGTCTTCTAATATTTGAAGAACTATCTCATGAAAGCGATTAAATTGGTTCTTCTTGGCTACAGAAGACAGAACTAAAAACAATGGGTAGAAGCGCGAGAGTAGCAAATTTAAGTGTGATAAGGAAAAAACTTCCTAAAATTTAGATCTATTGAAAAGTAAAATGGACTGCCTTGGAAAGTATTATGTTCTCTCTCACAAGGAATCTTCAAGTAAAAACCAGGTGACAAATTGGTATGTTGCAGGGAAGTTTCTGGTTTTGGTATAGATTAGACTATATGGCCAACGATATCTTTTCCAATTCTAATTCTATGACCTTCCTTACTGGGAGTGCCTCCTCCTACTATCCCATACCCCTAGAGATGAGTCGTCAGTATCATACCCTGAGAGAAGTGACTGAGACACAGAGCCATCAGTTGGAAGAGAAAGTAAAGGTCCTTCAGAAAGAGCTAGGTAGGTATGAATCTCTGTCTCCTAGATGGGTACCTGCTCAGTCTGTGTTCTGAGAATGGGATATAGCCAGGCTAGAGCTGGACGAATGAGCTGAGTTTGACAAGAATGAAGGGATGAGGCAGCACTCTTTTAGGTGAGGCATCTAATAGTATTCTGTGTCTTAGAAAGTGCAAAGGGGACAGATTCTCCCACAGGCCACTGAGCAGGCTCTATTCAGCTGCCTTCATATTCCTCCATTAATCCTCTCTCTGGCTCCCCAGAGACATGCCAAAGAGAGGCAAAAACTGCTAAGGAAGAGGCTGAACAGGCATTAGTAGAACGAGACAAGACCCTTGCCCAGCTTCAGGCCTATGTGACAGACATGGAGGCTAAGTATGAAGAAATTCTACATGTAAGTAATAACCAGCATTACTCTTGGACCTTTCCCTCCTGGACTTTGGCATCCTCTCCCCAGGCTCACAAAACAGTTCCTAACTAGCTCTTCAGATGTCCCTGGGAAAGACAAAATCTGACTTGGAGATAGTCAAAATTTGATTTGGAGTCCAGGGTCCTCCATCCCTTTCAGTAGTATATGGCAGGTGGCATGGCTAATTTAGGTCCCTGGCACTAGAGGCTTTTAAGAAAACAGCGGGAGATGCAATTCCAAAGCCACTGTGGGGCATCACTGACTTATTCTCTTCTGTGAGGTTGAAACCAAGTAAAAGATAGTTCTACTTTACAGCACAGCCTGGATCGACTCTTGGCCAAACTGGCCACAGCCAAGTTGGAGTGGGATGCAGCCGCTTTGAGGCTCCATGAGAAACACAAAGAACAACTTCAGCAATTTGGGCTCAACCCCCTATACTTCTGAAGCTGGGGACCCTTGGACTTCAGGGCCTTCTGGGCTCCCAACAATAAAGGTTTTGTTGCTCTAGCTCTAAGCAACAGGGGGCCTTTCTCCTCCTGAGCCCTTGAGACCCTTCTCTAGATGAAGCCAGCATGGGAGGAAGCTCTATCAGTGGGAGAAAGCATATTAGGTTGGAGGCAGAAACATCTAAGTAACACTTTATCTACTGAGTTGTGGAGAAAGAAATGTTGGCAAACCTAACCCATCCATAGAAATAATATCCCCACTCCCCTCCCCCTTCCCCCCCACCCCCAAGATTCATGGAATCTTGATCTTTATGTCAGAGGTAGCTAGGTGATGCAGTAGATTGAGCACTGGGCCCAGAGTCAGGAAGACCTGACTTCAAATCCAACCTCAGACATTTACTAGCTGTGTGATCCTGGGCAAGTCACTTAACCTCTGTTTGCCTCAGTTTCCTCAATTACAATATGGAGATAATAGCACCTACCTCCAAAGGTTGTTGTAAGGGTCAAATGAAATCCATATAAAGTGCTTACATAGTTCCTTGTATACAATAAGCACTATATAAATGCTTATTCCCTTCTTTACCTTCCCCATATTCTTTCCTCCACTCCAGCACAAATACAGGCAGCGAGACTTGTGGGAAAGGATAATTTCAATAGGTTCTAAATCTATATCAAACACATACTTGTTGCCCTGGAATCCTCCTGTTCCTTGCTTTCCCCATAGGTCCTGAGGGAAGGAAGGAAACTAACATTTTACAAATATTTCATTTGATCCTCACAACAACCCTGGAAGATAGGCATTATTACCCCCATTTTACAATTGAGGAAACTGAGGCAAAAAGAGGTGAAGTGACTTGCCCAGGGACATATAGATAGTATCTGAGGCCAGACTTAAACTCAGGCTTCCTGGCCCCAGGTCCAGAGCTCTATGAATTGACATCATGAAAAGGAGATATCACAGAGAGAATTATGAATCAATCTCCCTTTAATTGAATGTTCAACATCATCATACATCAGGGAAGAGCACTGGCCCCACCCCTCAGACACAGTACAGGAGATCCTAGTTTTGCGGGTCCTACTCTCCCATAAACAAACTGTATCTTAGCGGGTCCCCTGGGCCTCCCACCAAACTCTTGCACATTTCTTCTGACTGGGAATATGGATGGGAAGCTGTTGACAGAACAAACCCAGTACATTGGGCACAGCTACTTCCCCTACTCTTTCCCAGGGAGTGAAGCCCTGGGAAAGGAAAGAGACTTATCCCAGAAGGCCTATGTAGTCCTGTGAGGACATTCTATCTCTCCAGCCCTTGGGCCCAGGAATTTCCATCCACTCCTGATATAAGGAGGTGTAGTAGACAAAGCAACATTAGAAAGATCCAAGCCAGATAGGATACTCTATAGCCTCTCAGAAGGAAGAATCCAGTCCTAGGTTTGGAAAT
Organism: Bettongia penicillata ogilbyi; assembly: GCA_023548195.1. Taxonomy (NCBI): domain Eukaryota; kingdom Metazoa; phylum Chordata; class Mammalia; order Diprotodontia; family Potoroidae; genus Bettongia; species Bettongia penicillata. The sequence goes on from JAJHZJ010000311.1 coordinate 4,176,676, forward strand.
AAGAGAAGATAATGATTGAGAACCTAGAATCCAATGGCCTTTTGCTTTCCTCCACCCCTCGCAGGGCAGGAATCCCCATGAATGGGATATAATCTTTATTCTGCAATTCATTTCTCCAACCTTGGTGCCCTCTATTCTGTTCATCTGTTTAACACTCTCTCTGCCTTCTCCAGCCTCACTTCCTTCCTCCCCTCACCTCTAAATTCTCACCTTTCTTGGCTCTAAAGAGCTGCAGGTTTCAATGCCTTGTCTTCCCTGGGGTGCCAGCCTCAGTCGAAGCAGGGACTTAGCATCAGTCAGTTGCTGCAGCACCTCAAGAACATTCTCCCTACTCACAGACTGTCCATTCACCTCCAGGATCATATCCCCCATATGAAGTCCTGCTTGGGAAGCTGAGCCCCCTGGGGTCACCTGGAAACAAAGGTGGATCAGCAGAGTCAGCTATGACATAAAGGTGGAAGGGCACAGAGAGAATAGGCATCCCTAAGGGATCATGTAATTGTGGAGATATGGAACACAAGATAACATGGAATATGAGATATGGACTGGGCTCTCTGTGGTTCTGGAAAAACAGGGGAGGAGGCACCTTTAGATGGAAGAACTAAAATCAAGGGATCAAAGGTACATCACCTGGGAAATGATGATATGGGGCTTGTCAGCCCCACAACTGAGTCGGAGACCATAACCACCATTAGGTCCTGGGCTCAAAAGGCATTGACGGTAGCTAGGCAAGGCAGGAGGAACAAGGGAGGTAGAAACTTCAAGAGGTAAGGGCAGATCTGTTGCTGAGGATGCTTGATTCTCCACCTGCGATACTGAAGGAAGCTCCTGGGAAGAAGCTGAACCATCTGCTTGGTTACTAGCATCCTCCAAGAAGAGGAGAGGAGATAGGCGAACCTAAACAGAGGTTTAGGAACAACCTCTTGTTCCACTGTCTTGATACCTTTTAGCTCCTCCCCTCCCCCTCTGAGCCCCAGGCACTGGGGCATACCATGCTGTAGAAGCTGTCAGCATCTGGGTCCACAACAATTAGGGAAAGATGACATCCCTGGGCCCGGATCCTGGTCACAGCCTCCTCATGGTCCAATCCCTCCACACTATCCCCAGCCACAGCAACCAGTCTGTCACCAGCCCGCACCCCAGCTTGGTCTGCTGGCAGCCCTGGGTCCACCTCCCATAGGAACTGCCCTGGGATACAGACATGCTCATTGCTCCTTCCCTCAGCCCAGGTTTACAGATGTGGACAGCCCAGGATAGGTAGACATTGACCTGTTGCTTGAATGGATATTCTCCTGAGTTGTATGGAAAGGGCACATGTGCCCACACATCCATGGAGAACACAAGAACATATGACCTTTAGCTCAAAGGGGGGACATGTTAACAACTGGGTATGGGAATGGAAGGAAACCTAGCTCCTTCCACATGCCGGGAGGGGATAGGTAGATACTGGCTTAGGTGCATACCCACCCGTACTCTCCCCACCCACCACTCTTATCCCATACTATCCATGGTTCCCCACTCACCAAGCTGGCCACTGGGGCCTTTCTCTTCCCGAAGCAAGAACCCAAAGCCCTGGGGCCCTTTTTCTAGATGCAGCTGGCGTGGCCGAGCAGGCAGTGCCCAGCCCTCAGCCAAGGGGGCAGCCAGGGGTAAGCCCAGCTGACGACACTGTTCTTCCACTTCTGGCCCTGCCACAAGGAGGGCTACCTGCTCCCCGCTCTGCCGAAGCTGTGGGGACCCCCAGAGCACACATAAATACCCAACAACCACAAAGTAGCTCAAGGCAGATGCTTCCCCAGAATCCTCTCCTCCCAAACACAGGAAAAGAGGCATTGAGGTTGGCTGGGTCACCATGCAGCCCTGACACAGTGAAAGGATAGGAATAGAAGGGACCTGGTATGAACCTTCAAAGGAGGGGTCAAGGAACAGCATAGGATCATAGATCTAGAGTTAGAAGGTACCTCAGATACCATCTAGTTCAAACCCTTCATCTTACAGATGAGAAAACAGAAACCCAGGGAAATTGTGCCTTCCCAAATTACAAAGGTGGTATACATCATAAGTAGGATCTGAACCCAGGTCCTCTGACTGCAGAACCAGTGTGCTTCTAATTATAACATCAAAAACATATCCTCCAAAGGTGAGGCGAGAGTAGTTGAGCATGAGAATAGATGAGAGAAGGAGACATCTCAGAGGCAGAAATCCTTCACCCTTCCTCCCACCTCCCCTATCTATGGATGTGCTGACTGAAGGGAGAACACGGGACTTCAGGATATCCAAATGGAAAGTAGAAAAGGCAGAAGAGGCTCTGTACCTTTCTGCTGAGTTGACTATTTGAGAAACTCTCCACACTGATCCCATTGACTTCCAGTAACCGAGCCCCCTGGGGTACCCCAGCCCGCTCTGCTGCACCTCCACAACTCAACATCAACCAGAAAAAGCCCCTCTCTCCTGGGAACAGAGAACGGGGTTTAGTCTGCTGTCTGCCCAGGAAATTGTGAGAGAGCCTTCTCCCTAACTGCCTGCCTCCCCCCTTTCAAATCCTCAGAACCAGTTCACACCATGGGTGACACTAAAGCCAAAGCCACCCTCATCTTTTGCCACGTGACACAGCCGAGGTCGGACACTAGAATCCAGGACAGGACAGAGAGAGGCACCACTGCCATTAGCCTGATGAGCACGAGCAACCTCCTCGACATTCCCCGACAACACTATCAGCAGCACCCGGGGACCGCTTGCACGGATTCGACGTATCACCTGAGCAGGGAGGGAATCATGGGAGCTCCTGAAGGAAAGTCCCTCAGGAGATCCATATGTGGGTATTCCCGTTTAAACAGCCTCATTTCTTCCTGAGAATACCACTTGTCTCTAGGTCTTCCCCCAAACTCCTCTCTTCCCCTCGTCATTTCTTGTGCTAGAAAGAGAGAACTCAGCGGTGCTTAGACGACAATACACACTACTCTAGTGAGTGACCAGTCTGCCCTCTGTAAGCCATAACAGGGTTACAGTACCAACCCTGACCTAGGCAACCTTACCCCATTGTAATCCTCATGCTCCACGATGTCCCCATTGACCCCCAGGATTCGATCTCCATCCTGAAGTCCTTGGCGCTGAGCAGAAGTGCCTGGTTCCACCCTTCGGACTATATGCCCAGTCTGGCCCAGCTCCTTATGTAGGCAGAAGCCAAATTTCCCCCCCTCATCTTTGCTCAGCAGACAGAAACGGGGGCGCTGAAGGCCCCAGGAATCTGTCGGAGAAAAAGACGCCAGACTCAAAGTTCAAGGAAGGGCAGCTAATCACCACAGGTGATTATTCTATCTCTCAGAGGACACTACTTTCCCTTCTAGGGCACAGGTCAAAAATATTCCCATAGGAGAAAGGAACTGGGAAACAGTGGAGAATAAAGTAAATCACACATGTGTGGTGAGAGTACCTATCACATATAGGACAGGGTTTAGGTTACTCTAATGGTATGGGGATGAGGAAGAACTGACAAGGGCCCCATAACTGATTGGGTATTCTCAGGATGATGGAAGAGGGTGATTGCTATGGAGATGGGGGTATTTGGGGAAAAGCTGGGATACTTTTCATTTGAAAGGAATAGATGAATTTTGGGTTGAGAGAAAATTACCAAGGTGGTCATGGTCATCAGCTAATGAGAGCGCAGGATTATCAATCCCCAACTTTGGGTTAAATGTAAACTTCCTGTAAAGAGGCAGGTGGAAAGGACAGTACCATCCTGGGCACTATGCCCAAGTCAAGTTTCACCAGAGCCCCACCCCAAGCTAAAACCATCCCTTTTCTCTGACCCACCCCCACCCCCACTAAACACAAGAGAAGCAATACTCCTTATCTCCTTTTCCTTTCTTCCATCCTCCTCAACATAGAGGAGAAGGGAGGACATCTCCTCTTTCCTCTTTATGGAACTCACAGATTTAATGTGGCTGTATCCTGGAGATCTGGAGGGGAAAGAGTAGGGTGAAGGCAAGGAACACACATGCCCTCACCAGTTCTGGATTATACCACCAGAATGATCTTTGTTGTCTGAACCCCATTCCCATACAGGTTGCCCCTTTGCCCTCTAGCTCCTTCTCTAACCCCAGGATCCCTGGCGCAGATCTATCAGTAGAGATACACATAGAATGCGAATGGAGCAAATATCTTGTCATAATTACTTCCTCCCGATACCCATACCTTGACCACTAATTCCAAGATACCAGGCTCCCCATTTTCAGTGTCCCCCACAATGGTTCCCTCCTTAAGGGGCACTTCATTATGCTCTCTACCTGTTGCTGCTTCCATGTCTGGCCGAGTGTTCAGGGTAGGGACAAGGTCCACCACAAGCAGCTGACCCTCCTTTTCCTTCCCCAAGTCCCGCCTCCTTTAAGACACTGTTGCCTGAGGTAATGGTTAACGGAGGAGAACCTTGCCTCTAGGGAAGTGAAGAACTTTCTCCCATTTGCCAATGTTCAATCAGCTTCAGGAGTCTCCCTCTGGTCCATTCTGGGCATTCCAAACCAAGAGGTACAGGTACTACTGTTCTGAGTCTAAAGACAAAGTTGAGATGAACAACACCAGCCCTGCAGCAAATCATAGGCTATCCTTTCTCCAAATAATCCCCCTTAGACCCCCAAAGTCTGTTGGCACCCATACTTGAATAATATCTAAGTCACAAAACCACTCACAACTGAAACAGGAAGGGAGACAGGTGGGTTAGTTCAACCCTCCACCAACAGGTCCAGGCCCTCTGCTTTGAGCAGATTGTTGGAGACAGTAGAAGGAGAGATACGGGAAACTGATGCTCCTTCCTGCCTCAGAACTCTGAAGGGAGACCACGAAGTGAGTAGTAGAGCTTACTTGGTTATTTACTAAGAACGATCCCCAGGGTCATCTCTGGGTTCAACTAGCAATACATTTATTTTATTTTTTCCAAGGAAGAAAAGACCATAGCATCAGATAGAAGACACATTTTTGTTTTTAATGGCAGCAAATCAGGGCACTTAATTTCTAGGAGCCACCAAGCTTCATTATGAGTTTGAGGAAAGCAAATAAGGAGAAGGTACCAATGGAAAAAGAACTCCCTTGGCACCCACAGAGTACTTGATCTGGCATAGGATGAAGGGAGGGGGCAGTGTGGGCAGGTAGATGGTCACTGTCTTCACAACTAAACTAAGTGATCTCTCCAGGAACAAGGGGCAAGCATGGGCCACATCAAGTGGGGGTGGCTGAGATGATGGTCAACTTTTATACCCTAATTCTCAGGGATAGTGGAAGAAAGTAACTTAGCTCCTCAAAATGCTAAGGCAGAGTCCATCTTACTCCATTGCTGACATGCCTTCCCCAGCAAAATGAGAGCAAGCAAGTCCCACCAATATAGCAACAATTTCATGGCTGTGATCTGAGTTCCCCAGAATTTAGGGAGCATAGGTGGAATCTGCCATGTCAAAACAATGCTGTGACCACTCCCTCATCATCCCAAGTTCTGAAGAAGCCCTCTCAACTCAGAAAAGGATCTCCCCACCACCATACATAGAGTCTGACAAGGGATAAGGGGGCAGGTGAAAAGAATTAGGATGACTCTGTGCCTCTTGCCTGCCTCAGCTCCCTGGGCCACCTAAATGCTCCAGCAGAGATTTGACTTCCCCCTCCACCCGCAGCAACTGGGCTTTGCGCCAGGGATTGAGGGTGGCACTCCGGCTGTCTTCCAGGTCTCGCAGTAGCATGGAAAGGTGGCGCTGGACTCGGCCCCGCTCCCAGCTGTTCAAGTTGCGCTGGATTTCACCCAGGATGACAGACCAGTGCTCTGACACAGCTGTGCCTTCAGTCAACGATGCCACTACTCGGGCCCTTCCAGTGGTGGCACCTTCTAGCTCACGTAGTCTCTTCCGGCCCTCTGGGCTCAGCTCATTGAAGTAAAGGCTAGTGAGGAAAGGGGGAACAGAAGGAGTGATTCATCAAGAGGCATAGTGGGAAAAGGAAAGTAGGTAATAATGGAGAAAGGAGAGCAAAGCAACGAGAGGCAGCAGAGAAGGGAGAAGTAACTAATTGGAAGTGAGAAAATGGTGGCCAATGGGGGCTTAAGGGTAGCCACAAGGTACAGTGTAGACCAGATCCAGCTTGGGAACCAGGCAGCTAAGACTTTAAGAGAAACAATGGTGGAAGAAAGAAAGATTGGGACCACTTACAAAAGGGTCAAGGTGGAATAGGGACCAGAAGAGTTTAAATTACAGACATTAATCGAAAGATGTAAAGACTGAGAGGGAACTTCTACACATGCAGGTCTCAAGGTTTCCTGATCTAAAAAGGAAAGTGGGAAGAGTGTCTGGCCTTGAAAAGATGGAAGCAGAGCCCAAGACTAGGGGAAGAAGGGAATGAATGATCACTTACTGTAACAGCTCCAGGGAGGGGTGATCTCTGGCAGCCCTGGCCAGGACAAGGGCTGCTGCATCACTTGCTCCATTATAGGCCACATTCAGCTCCCGGAGCTGTCGGTTTCGTTCCAGGTGGGTAGCCAGAAGCTCCAGGCCTTCATCTGCAAGTCCAGTATGCAGCAGAGACAGGTGGGTCAAAGAAGTGTTCCCACTCAGCCCTTCTACCAAGAGGGCCAGACCTGCTACTGTGAGTGGGTTGTTGGAGAGACTGCAGTAGAAGAAAGGAGAGATATGGGAAACTGACACATCCTCCTGCCTCAGAGTTCTGAGGAGAGGAGCCAACAACATTTACCGAGAACCAACATCAAGTCCATCCCTAGAAGAGATAGTAATACAAGTGTCCTCCCCTTCACATAACATTGTTATTCAGGTGAAATCTGCTTAGCAGCGCAGGACTTAGAGCCAAAAGAGATCCAAGAGATCATCTAGTCAAGAAGTTAATTTTTTTGTAATGGACCCTTGCGGTAGTCTGGTGAAATGTGGACACCCCTTCTCAAAGCAACACTGTGTAATGATCAGCTACGATGGATTCGGCTCTTCTCAGCAATACAATGATCCAAGACAATACCAAAAGACTCATGATGGAAAATGCTATCCACATCCACAGTAAGAATTTGGAGTCTGAATGCAGATCAAAGCATACTATTTTCACTTTTTTTAATCTTTTTTTGTATTTTTTTCCCTTTTGTTCTGTTTTTCTTTCACAACATGACTAATACGGAAATTGAAGTAATATACCACCTATATCAGATTGCTTGCTGTCTTGGGGAAGGAGGGAGAGAGGGAGAGAGAGAAACTTGGAAATCAAAACCTTATAAAAGTGAATGCTGAAAAGCTATCTTTACATGTAATTGGAAAAAAACATAAATACTATTAAATGGGAAAAATAAATTTTAAAATGATGGGTTTTAAATGCAAAAACCAAAATACATAAGATTACAAAGAAAGACACTTATATTGAAGTAGTTATAAATTTATTTTTTAAAACCAAGTTCACAGATACTAAGGTAAAAAGTCTTAATCTAATTCAAACATCTAATTTTTCAGATGAGGAAACTGAGGTTCAGGTGGGAAGAAACAACTTGCTCATGATCACACAGCCACTAAACAGCAGAACCAGAATTTGAACCAGGTCCTTTGATTCCAGACATAGTGCTCTTTCTGCTACACCAGTGGTGTCAAACTCAAATAGAAACCAGAGCCACTAATCCATATATAAGGATCCTCACAGGTGTATATTGACTTAGCCATAAAATCCCATATTATCTATGTTTTATTGTATTTTTATTTATTTTGTTAAATATTTATGAATCACATTTTAATCTGGTTCAGGTGCTTCTCATTTTTTTTCTTCAATTTCCAGAGTCCTTGGCTCTGCTGCCTGCCACCCTGAGATTTCTCAGACAGTGAATCCTTTATTCATTAAGAGCAGCTTTAAAGAAGAAACCAATGGAAGATGCCATAAAAGAGTCATATGCGACTTACATATGGTAGAGAGGAGGCAGATGCAGCTACATTAGAAGAGAATCAGGTAACTGGGGGCAAGTCTTTGCAGCAACTCTCTAGTAAAGGTCTCAGCTGAGGACAAGCTAGGGGGTACAGTGGGTACAGTGGGTAGAGCAATATGCCTGGACTCAAGAAGACCTGAGTTCAAATATAGATTCAGATACTAGCTGTGTGACCCTAGGCAAGTCACTTAACCTCTGTGCCTCAGTTTTCTAAGCTGTAAAATGGGGATAATAATAGCACCTACCTCTCAGGGTTGTTGTGAGGACCAAGTAAGATATTTGTAAAGTACTTAGTACATTGTCTGACATAAGGCAGAAGCTATATTAAAACTTTGTTATTCAGTTGTGTCCAATTCTTCAATGACTGCATGGATTATAACACACCAAGCCCTTCTGTTCTCTAGTATGTCAAGAAGTACGTCCAATTCTCTTGGCTTTCCTTATAGCCCAACTCTCACAGCTACATATTTTTACTGGGAAAGCCATAGTTTTGACTATATGGACCTTTGTCCATACAGTAACATCTCTGCTTTTTAGTATGCTGTCCAGATTTGCCATAGATTTCCTTCCAAGGAAGGAGTGTCTTTTAATTTCATGCAGTTGCTGTCTGCAGTGATCTTTGAGCCCAAGAGTATAAAATCTGACTCTGTTTCCATTTCTTCTCCCTCTATTTGTCAAAAAGTGATGGGACCAGTTGCCATGATCTTAGTTTTCTGTTTTGTTTTCTTTGGGTTAAGCTTCAAGGAGCTTTTATACTCTCCTCTTTTATCCTCGTCAACAGGCTTATTAATTTTTCTTCACTTTCTGCTATCAGAGTGAAATTATCTATATATCTGAGGTTTTTTATGTTTCTTCTGGCAACCCTAATTCTAGATTTTGATTAATTTAACCTGGCATTTTGCATGATGTACTCTACATATAAGTTAAATAAACAAGATGACAATACAAATTCTTATTGTACTCCTTTTCTGATCTTAAACCATGTTGTTCCATGTTCAGTTCTCACTGTTGCTTCTTGACATACATAGAAGTTCCTTAAGCGACAAGTAAGATAATCTAGTACTCATTTCTTTGAGGACTTCCCACAGTCAAAGGCTTTAGTATAGTCAATGAAGCAGAAGTAAATGTCTTTATGGAGCTTCCTTGCTTTCTCCATAATCCAACAAATATTGGCAATTTGGTCTCTGGTTCCTTTACCTCTTCAAAAATCAGCCTGTTCTTCAGATCATTCTTGGCTCACATACTGATAAAGCCTAGCTCGCAGAATCTGAAGCATAATCTTGCTGGCATGTGAAATAAGTGCAATTGTTCAGTAATTTGAACATTTTTTGGCATTGCTCTTCTTTAGAACATCTGTGGGGCATAAATTGATCTTTTCCAAACCAGTGATCACCGCTGAGTCTTCCAGATTTGCTGGCATAGCGAGTGAAGCACTTTAACAGCATCATCTTTTAGAGTTTTAATAGCTCAGCTGCAATTCTGTCACTTACACTACCTTTATTATTAGCAATGTTTCCTAAGGACCATTTGACTTCATTCTCCATGATGCTGTTTCTAGATCATCATGCGGTAATACCACCATGTGGTATTAAAACTATTATTATTACTAAGATGTGTAGGGGGAGAACTGATTCAAATTTATGAGAATAAAAATTATTTCTCAACTGATAAATGGTCAAAGGATATGAAGTTCTCAGAGGAAGAAATCCAAGTTATTAATAGCCATATGAAAAAATGTTCCAAATAACTGATAATTACATATTTAAAGCAACCCTGAGGTTGCACCTCACCTTCATAAAATTAATGAAAGTAGACATATGAAAAATAACAAATTCTGGAGGAGTTATTAATATAGGTATATTAATATACTTTTTAAAAATATATTTTATTTATTTTGTTGAATATTCTCCAATTACGTATTAATGTACTATTGATAGAACTATGGACTGATCAAGCCATTCTGGGGAAAAAATTGGAAGTATGCCCCCAAAGTTAATAAGCTATGAATACCCTTTGACCTGGAAATGCCACTAGTAGACTTCTACCCCAAAGAGGTTGAAGAAAGAGAAAATGAATCCCTAACGTACAAAAATACTAATAGCAACTGTGTGTGTGTGTGTGTGTGTGTGTGTGTTGCAGGGAGGGAGGGGTGTTTGTTTTTTGACACAATCATCTAGGTCAAAAGATACAATTCCAGCCACCAGGACAGCCTTTCAGAAAAACTCCCTGGAGTATTCTAGTTAATCTTTCACCAAAGGAACTCTTTGCAGAAGAATGCCCTGGAGATTGGATTCCTGGGCCTTAATTTTAAATTTTTCTGAGCTTAGATTAAGTTTACTCCAACACTTCTGGGAATGATTTATCCCTACCATGAAGGCTGAGGAAGGATCACTTCCTTTAAGAAAATGATGAGTTTTAGTAACAGTAAAATACCAAAAGCTTCCCCTTCAGATAAAATTTATTTTGGTATGAGACCAGGAGAAGAGTGCCCTTAGAGAAATTGTTATTGGCCTGAAACTTCCCATACCGAAATGAAGAGGGCAACCAAAAGGTAGAGATATTGAATTATGCTAAAATATATAAAAATCCAAATGGATCCCAAATTTGGTGGCAAATTAAGGCTTTGAAATTGGACTTTCAGGAGGACATAAGGAGGTTAGCAAATCTTATTGTTTTGTCTGTGTTTTTGTTTCTTTGTAGAATGCAGGAAAATCTTTGCCTTGTGTCATGTTTCATGTTTTTTTTTTCAATTCTGCTACTTTGAAAGATTTCTATGGGAAAAAATGCAGCCAGTCAGAAAACTGCTAAAAAGTTGCAGTCAAGGAGTTTAGAAAGCTGAGGAAGATTAATAAAGTTTCATACTGGAAACAGTTTTCCTTTATGGTTGTTGTACTTGTCCAGTCGTTTCAGTCATGTCTGACTCCTTGTGACCACATGGACCTTTGTCCGTGTTTTTGTTTTGTTTTTTGGCAAAGATATGGGAGTGGTTTGCCATTGCTTTCTCTCATACCAAATAGAGGTTGTTACTTGTCTGAGGTCATAAAACTAGGAAGTGTCTAAGGAAGACCTGAGACTCAGGTCTTGGTGAGTCCAAGCCCAGTGCTCTACCTGCTATACCACCTAGCTACCTCAGAGCAGTTCTCCTAACTTTCATCGGTGCTGTCTTGACTTGAAAGTGAATTGGATTTAAGCAAGGCAGAGTTGCACAAAGTTGTCAGCCTCATCCTCTGTTCCCAGATCATCAAAGTTCAGTGACAGGACAAAAGTTAAGCCTATTGGTGATAGCCCAGGATTCAGTGAATGACCTTAGCTTCTTGGATGCCTGACCAAGCTCTAAGCACTCCATAGTGCCACCTTCATGGTCACTGGGACAAATTGTACTCAGCTGCCCATTCCACCACGGGAAGTTTTCACACGGCCCTGGTAGACACCCTCCTAATCCATTGATGGGTTTGAGGTCCATCAGTTACCTTCAACCTGGTTTAGACTGTCTGCTGAGGTGGTTTGCCCAAGGCTGGCCGCTAAACATGCTGCAGCTTCTTGGAGCTACAGGTGGACACCAAAGGTGGCTGAGCATCCCTGAAAAGGACTTGACTAAGTAACCTATACATCTCCCTGGCTTTCTATAATGTGATGCCAAACTCTGTCACAGTAAGCAAGACTAACTCCCATTTTAGTCTTTCAGCAGGAGAGAAAGTTTTAAGTAAGATACTTGGTCTCTATCATTTCAGTCTTAAGCACATAGGAATTACAAAAATAAAACCAGATAATCAAAGAAAGGAAAACTTCTTCCTGGTTTGTAGGAATTTGTGTCATTATAAATGAATTAGAGATTCAAAATTATGGTAACTGCTAAAAACATCTTAGTAGATTTTTGTGGTTTGGAGATTAAAGAGACTGGAAATTAATCATTAAGGAGTTTGGAGAGTGATCATTTTAAGACTGCAAGGGAGAACTCCTAGGACTTTGGGTAACTCCAGGAACTCATCCCCTTCTCTTTGTCCTAGTTGATAAGGCACTTAGGAGAAACTTAGTATATGTGGAAATGTCTCACTGAGTTTTGAGGTGCCACGCTGTAGAATCTGTTTTAAGGAAAAAGAATTAAATTCTGTGAAAATTTAAGGGATTAAAAGCACTTAGATGACTTTCTCCATGAAAACTGAGATTGTGATTAGTGCGATTTATGTATCAGCACCATGTCATAAAAACAATTTGGGAGGAATCATTCTTTGCCTGTTTTTCCAAATAGTTTATATACTATTGGAATTTTGGTAGAATTCACTTATAAATTCATCTGGCCCTGAACATGTTTTCTTAAGAGAGTTCGTTGATGGTTTGTTCAATTTCTTTTTCTAAAATGGAGTTATTTAAGTGTTTTATTTCCTCTTCCATTCAATATTGTACTAGAAATGTTAACTTTAGCAATAAAAGAAGGAAAAGAAATTGAAAGAATTAGAATAGGCAATGCAGATGATATGATGGTATATTCAGAGACTCCTAGAGAATCCACTAAAAAAACTACTTGAAATAATTAACAACTTTAACAAATCTCTGGATATGAAATATACTCACATAAATCATCAGCATTTCTATATATTATCAACAAAGCCCAGAGGCAAGAAAGAGAAATTCTATTTAAAATAATTGTAGATAACATAAAATATTTGGAAGTCTACTTGCCAAGACAAATCCAGGAACTATATGAATCCAATTACAAAACACTTTTCACACAAATAAAGTCAGATCTAAGTAACTGGAAAAACATCAGTTGCTCATGGGTAGGCCAAACTAATATAATAAAAATGACAATTCTACTTAAATTAATTTATCTATTCAGTGCCATATCAAACTACCAGAAAATTATTTTCTAGAGCTCAAAAAAAAAATCAATATTCATCTGGAAGAATAAAAGGTACAAAATATCAAGGGAATTAATGAAAAGAAGTGCTAGAGAAGATGCCCTAGCCATAACAGATCTTAAATTGTATTACAAAGCAGCAATCACCAAAAGCACTTGGTAGTGGCTAAGAAATAGAAGGGTACATCAGTGGAATAGGTTAGGTATATGAGACACAGTAGTCAATGATTGTAGCAGTCTACTATTTGATAAACCCAAGGACCCCAGCTTCTGAGATAAAAACTCACTGTCTGACAAAAACTGCTGTGAAAACTGGATAATAGTGTGGCAGAAACTGGGCATAGACCAATGCCTGACACCATATACAAGAATAAAATGCAAATGGGTACACAATCTAGGTATAAAGGCTGACACTATAAACAAATTAGGAGAGCAAGGCATAGTTTGTCAAATTTATGGAGAATGGAGAAATTTATGACCAGTAAGACATAAAGAACACTATGTTTAATGGATAATTTTGATTACGTTAAATTGAAAAGTTTTTGCACAAATACAGTGAATGCAACCAAGATTAGGAGGGAAGCAGAAAATGGGGAAAGAATTTTTATAATTAGTGTCTGTGATAAAGGCTTCATTTCTAAAATACATAGAGAGCTGAGTAAAGTTTACAAGAATACAAGTCCTTCCCCAATTGATAAATGGTCAAAGGATATGAACAGGCAGTTTTCAGAGGAAGAAATTAAAGCTAACTATAGTCATATGAAAAGATGCTCTAAATCACTATTGGTTAGAGAGATGCAAATCAAAACAACTCTGAGATACCACATCACACCTATAAGATTGGCTAACATGACAAAACAGGAAGATGATAAATGTTGGAGAAGAAGTGGGAGAGTTAGAACACTAATTCATTGTTGGTGGAGCTGTGAGCTTATCCAATCATTCTGGAGAGCAATTTGGAACTATGCCCAAAGGGTCACAAAATGTGCATACCCTTTGACCTAGCAATATTGCTTCTAGGGCTGTATCCCAAAGAGTTCATAAAAATGGGAAAAGGTCCCACATGTACAAAAATATTTATAGCAGCTCTTTCCCTAGCAGCCAAGAACTGGAAATCGAGGGAATGCCCATTAATTGGGGAATGGCTGAACAAGTTGTGGTATATGAATGTAATGGAATATTATTGTGCTATAAGAAATAATGAACTGGCAGAATTCAGAGAGGCCTGGAAAGACTCATATGAACTGATGCTGAGTAAAATGAGCAGAACCAGAACATGATACACAGGAACAGCCACAGGGTGCGACAACTATTTTACGATAGACGTAGCCTTTCACAACAATGCAAGGACCTACAAACATTCCCAAAGGACTCCTGATGCAAAATGCCATCGACATCCAGAAAGTACTACGGAACTGGATCGCAGAATGAAGCAGACTATTTTCTCTTGTGTTATGTTTTGGTTTGTTTTGGTTTTTCTCATGGTTTCTCGTTTTAATTCTTCTATGCAACATGACTAATGTGAAATTGTGTTTAATAAGAACATATGTGTAGAACCCATATAAGATTGTATGCTTTCTTGAGGAGGGAGGGGGAGGGAGGGAGAGAAAATTTAAAACTTATGGAAGTGATTATTGCAAACAGAAAACAAATTAATTTTAAAAAAAAGAATAGGAGGAATTGCTTTTTGCCTATTTTTTCCAAATAGTTTATGTAGTATTGGAATTTTGGTAGAATTCATATGTAAATTCATCTGGCCCTGGACATTTTTTCTTAGAGAGTTCTTTGATGGTTTGGTCAATTTCTTTTACTAAAATGGAGTTAAGTATTTTATTTCCTCTTCCATTCAATATTATTCTAGAAATGTTAACTTTAGCAATAAGAGAAGGAAAAGAAATTGAAGGATTTAGACTAGGCAATGAGGAAACAAAGCTACCACTCTTTGCAGATATGATGGGATACTCAGAGAATCTTAGAGAATCAAAACTACCTGAAATAATTAACAACTTTAACAAAATCTCAAGATATGAAATATACCCACATAAATCATCAGCATTTCTATATGTTATCAAAAAAGCCCAGAGGCAAGAAAGAGAAAGAGAAATTCTATTTTAAATAATTGTAGACCATATAAAATATTTGGGAGTCTAATTGCCAAGACAAATCCAGGACCTATATGAACCCAATTGCAAAACACTTTTTGTACAAATAAAGTCAGATCTAAATAATTGGAAAAGTATCAATTGCTCATGGGTAGACCAAGCTAATATAATAAAAATGACAAATTCTACTTAAATTAATTTACTTATTTATTGCTATACCAATTAAACTGCCAAAAATTATTTTCGAGCTAGAAAAAATATTAACAAAATTCATCTGGAAGAGCAAAAGGTCAAGAATATCAAGGGAATTAATTCAAAAAATGCAAAGGAAGGTGGCTTGTCCATATCAGATCAAAAATTATATTATAAAGCAGCAATCATCAAAACTATTTAGTACTGGCTAAGAAATAAAAGTGATGGATCAGTGGAATATGTTAGATACACAAGACAGTAGTCAATGACCATAGTAATCTACTGTTTCATAAACCCAAACACTCCAGGTTTGGGGATAAGAACTCACTATTTGACACAAATTGCTGGGAAAACTGGAAAATAGGATGGGACACTAGGCATGGAGCAACATTTCACACTATACCAAGATAAGGTCAAAATGGATATATGATTCAGACATAAAGGGTAATACCATAAGCAAATTAGGAAAGTGAGGAATAGTTTACTTGTCAGATCTATGGAGAAAGGAAGAATTTATGAGCAAACGAGAGATAGAGAACATTATAAAATGCAAAATGGATCATTTTGATTACATTAAATTAAAAAGGGTTTGCACAAACAAAACCACCACAACCAAGATTAGAAGGAAAAGAGAAAAATGGGAAACAGTTTTACAGCCGGCGTTTCTGATAAAAGGCTTCATTTCTCAGAGAAGCAAGTCAAATGTATAAGAATAAAAGTCATTCCCCAATTGATACATGGTTAAAGGATATGAACTGGCAGTTTTTAGGTGAAGAAATTAAAGCTATCTATAATCATATGAAAAAATGTTCTAAATCACTACTGATTTGAGAAATGCAAATTAAAACATCTCTGAGGTACTCCCTCATACCTATTGGACTGGCTAATATAACAGAAAAGGAAAATGATAAATGTTGGAGAAGATGTGGGAAAATTGGAATATTAATGCTTGTTGGTGGAATTGTGAACTGATCTAATCATTCTGGAGAGTAATTTGGAACTATGTCCTAAGGGCAATCAAACTAGGCATACCTGTTGATCCATCAATACTACTACTAGGTCTGTATCCCAAAGAGATCATGAAAAAGGGAAAAGCACCTACCCATTCAAAAATATTTATAGCAGCTCTCTATGCGGTGGCAAAGAATCGGAAACTGAGGGAATTTCCATCATCTGGGGAATGGTTGAACAAGTTGTGGCATATGAATGTAATGGAACACTATTGTGCTATAAGAAATGATGAATAGGAAGACTTCCAAAAAACCTGGAAAGACTTATATGAACTGATGCTGAGTGAAGTGAGCAGAACCAGGAGAACATTATACACAGTAACAGCCACAGGATGTGAGGACTATTTTATGATAGACTTAGCCCTTCAAACAATGTGACAACGTAAAACATCCCCAAAAGTATCTTGAGGCAAAATGCGGTCCACAACCAGAGAAAGAACTATGGAATCAGAACACAGAATGAAGCAGACTATTTTCTTTTGTGTTATATTCTGGTTTGGTTTGTTTTTTCTCATGGTTTCTCCCTTTCATTTTAATTCTTCTGGGCAACATGACTTATGTGAAAATGTGTTTGATAAGAATGTAACTATAGGAAACCCCCACCCAAAAAAAAGAAATGATGAGCAGACAGATTTCATAAAAATCTGGAAAAACATATACTGATGCTGAATGAAGAGAGCAGATCCAGGAAAACGTTGTTCACAGTAACAGCAACATTATTCAATGACCAACCATGATAGACTCAGCTCTTCTCAGCAATACAATGATCGAAGACAATTCCAAAAGACTCATGATGGAAAATGCTCTCCACATCCAGAGAAAGAATTATGGAATCTGAATGCAGATCAAAGCATACTATTTTTACTTTTTTATTTTTTTGTGGCTTTTCCCTTTTATTCTGTTTCTTTTTTCATAACATGACTAAGAAGAAAATATCTTTACATCATTACATATATATAATCTATAGTAGATTTCTTGCCATCTTGGGGAGGGGAATGGGAGGGAAGGAAGGAGAAAAACTCTGAAACTTAAAATTTTATAAAAAATGAATGTTGAAGACTGTCTTTACATGTAATAGAAAAAATAAAGTACCATTTCCAAAATAAAATAACAGATAAAAATAATAATAACAACAATATTACTAATTTACTGTTTGGAGAAAATAAAAAGTTTCACAGACCTTTTAAGATATCTTTACCTGTGAGGTTTCTTGACACTTTGTATTCAGGCAGATCATAAAAATCTTATCAGCCCTATTGACTGCAGTTGTAAAATTCTAAATTACTGATGTTTAAGAACATAGAACTGAGAAAATAGGATACCTTTTCCTATTTCCTATCAAAAGGGAGGAATTTACAAGTTTACTATAATAAAGAGTGAGTTTTCATTTAAAATTTTTGGCTATCACTTATAAAAATTATGAAAATGTATAGGTGATTTTAAAGATATAACTTCAATACATTAATATGAGTTAACCATAAAGTATTTACTGCATGTTTGAAGCCCTAGAATGTGGTTAATTTTAATGTATAGGTAAAGAATAAATGAAATGTAAATATTAGGGAAACATAAGAAAATGAATAGTATTCAGCACTAAGTTGTGACGTGAAATTTTGTTATTTGTGGAAAAATTTCATGGGACTTTAATTTTGTTTTGAGTATTGATCACAGGGATGATTGTCTGACTTGTTATGAAGCCAACAGTACAAAATGATATGTGCTGATGTCTAAAAACACATGGATGTCTGTCCCTCAGAAGAGCTGAGGAAACTAACTTGACACGGGCTGAGGAAGGATCTTCTTGATTCAGTTTCCCCATTGTGCTATTTCCTTTCTGAACAAGAAATTTCTCCACATGGTTAATCCTGAACCTGGCTTTCAATACTTTGTGAACAACATGGAGCCTTACTATATAACTGGTTGTCACATATACATCATGCTAAAGGAACTTTTCTATTGTTATGGTCTGTCAAGTTAGTTCGCGCCCTTCAGAGAACAGTCTTGACATTGTTATAACTGGGTCTCTCTTTTTCCTTTCATAGCAAATTTCTTTCATCAGGACAAGTTAGCAGTACAAGCTTTGTAAGTATAATACTAAATCTATTAATTAATAGATTGATCCTGGAGTATCTCTGAGTTACTATAATAATATGCAAGTATGAAAAAACTTACAATTTTAACTTGTATTTGTGGTCAAATTATGATATAGGGATGATATCCTCTTATGGGGAAGTTAGACAAAGTTGGAATGTAAAAGTTTTAGTAAATTTTGAGAAAGCAACAGTACTTCTCCAAGAACTATATATATGTGATTAGCTTCCAAATATACCTAGCAGGGAAATTTGGGTTTTGATTATATTTTAGTAACAAGTTCTCAAAATTAGATTAAGGCGTTTACATAAAAAAATGTATTGACAATTGTAAAGATAATAAAATTATTTTCCCATTTTTAAAGTATCTGATAATTTTAAAAAGGAGAAGGGCTTATTTTACAAAACAGATCATCACAATTTTTTTTTTTGAGATTCTTATGTCAGGTACAGGGTTTAGATAAAGAGAAACAGCAAGTGCTATATAAAAACTGAAATTCTCTAAAGTCTTAGCTGAATTATAGGTTTCTGATTTGAGGTTCTTCTTATGACTCTGTTGTTAATAGGATTAGCTCCATGAGATCTGAACTGGTTTTTACCTCATAAACAAATTTAAGAGGTTGTACTAAATTATACTGAGTCTTGTTACTGGCAGGTTTTAGCTGAATTGCCTAGGAATCTCTACAAGAGATTTGGAACCAGACAAGCAGAGCCCACTTCAGAGATGACCCAAGAATAAGGTCTATTCCAAATGTTCAAGAGAAGATTTTCCAAGGACCAGATGACTACATGGAACATCTGGGACTCAAAATGTCAAAGTGTGCTGATTAATGGACATTGGGAGTCAGTTACTACAACAAAGGGAGTTGGTATTATTTAATATTGATGGTTATCGGAGTACTGCTTTGGACTTTGCTTCATGGTATTTATGTCTGCTGAGTTTTCTTGGTTACCTTGATGACATGTAAATCTTCCCTTTCAAAATTAGTTAACTGCAAACCTTCAAAATAGTTGATCTGTAGCCTGATTCATGTAATACTGATAATGAATATATGAAAAACCTTATAGATTTGGCTTACAGGTGATTAATGGGAGGGGTGGCTGGCTCCTTATCCAAGAATCAGGGGAACTGAGGGAATTGTGGGCATTACGTGAACCACACTGACTCTATTTTGTGCCAATTCCAGAGCTAGCTCAGTTCCCTTTCTATTCAATTATGGTTCTAGTCCAATTTCTGTCTTGTGAAAAAACTTTATTGCATTGTTTAAACCAAGTCCTGCATGGCTGGGAAGGTGGACTACCTCTGCTTGTTGCTTAGAGATCTCAACTATGGATCTAGGTTTTGCTGACCAGAAACCAGTCAGATGCAAAGAGTGATGCAAGGAGTCCCCTCACAATTCTACATCCCAAGCAACCCATATATCTTACCTGAAAACTGACCCCATAATGATCAATCAGTTCCTATTTCCTTGTTCCTTTGATTGAATATAGACACTTTGGGTGGAGAGGAGTGGGATATCTTTTTCTCTGATTTCAGGAAATTCCTCCAGTTTGCTCTCTTCCACCCAATTCTGGAAGCCCCTAATCTTTCCTCCAATTAGAAATCAGATTACCTTATCTTGTATCCTGATTTATATCCTGTTAATTGTTTTCTTTTAATGCATAAAAATCTGTCTCTTTCTGTATTTGGGGTCCAGTGCTAAAGCTGAAGAAGCTTGGTCCTGACTTTTTATGCAATTGGCATACATTGCTTAATAAATCATTATGCTCAGAAGCTTGAATCTTTCTCTCCTTAGTTACTTTACTCAATCCACCCACCATATGTATGAGCCCCTCATGTCTCTTTTTAGCATAGTCTCCACCTTAAGATGATACCTTCCCCTCTGACAAGTTCTCTTTCCCCACTGGTCCTTACAACTAAAGCCACCTGATCCCAGGAGCAGCATGGGCAACTACCCCAATTTACCTTTTCCTAAGGATGATATAGGGCATATAAATTAGTTTAAGACACCATTTTTTTATCTCCTTAGCTGAAAGTGTTCTTTGCATACTCAAATTTTCCTCACCTCCACTAGTCTCTACTTTTATATCACAGATTTAGACCTCAAAGACACCTTAGAAGTCAACCGACACGGTTGTCTCATTTTATAGACTTGAAAATTGAGACAGACACACACACACACACACACACACACACACACCCCTCTCCCCCATATCCCTGGAGATGCCGCAACAATACTGTAACCAGCTAAGCAGCAGAGGTTGGATATGGCCCCCAATCTTATGACTCCAAATACATTGTTCTTCCCACTGCATTTCACTGCATCCCTAATTCTATATATTGTATTTATTTGTACTATTATGGATGTGAACTTGACCCTAGACAGGGCTCTTCTCCTCTCTTGGCTTTAGCTTTCTTATTTGTTAAATAGGGATGCTATGTGTACTAGCTACCCAGAAGATTGTGAGAAAACATGCTGTATACCCTAAAGTGCTCTATAAATGGGCTATTTTGGTCTTTGTAATCAGCACATATCACCCAGTAGGCATTTAATAAGTATCTGTTGAATGTTGATGAAGTCCCTGTCTTCGAGGAATTGAAGGGGAGGGGATCAGGAAATAGGACCCAGAGAAAGTCAGCCTTCCTACATCCTCTTAATAGGCTTCCACACACTCACCGAAGGGTGGCCACTTGGCACTGGTCATGCAGAAGAAGGTCCCGGATGTCCTTACAGGCTTCAGGGCCCAGACTGTTCAACTGTAGGCTAGAGCAGAGAGAGAAGACCCAATGAATGTGAGGAGGAGGAAAGGAATAGGGTTCGAGAGCACCAGGAGGGATAGAGTTTGCCCTACCCATCACTCCAGTCGTTTGGCCTTCTGCCTGACATTTCCTCCCATCCTATTCTCATCTCCTCAGTCAGTCAGACTTCCCCAGCTCAGCTTTTACTACTCTGCTTCCCCAATATTTCTCTTCAATATCTAAGATTCTTCCTAAGATTTTCTTCCATCTTTCCCCACCCTCACTCCCCAAAATCCCAGTCATATGGAAGGGACCTTAGAGATCATCCAAGGCAACATCCTCATTTTACAGATATGGAAACTGAGGTCTGGAGAAAATTGACCTGACAGAGTCCACAGAGGTAACAAAAGGCCAAGACAGGATTTGAACCCAGCAAGTTGCTACTTTTTTCCTCCTTCATTTCCTATACTGGATGGTCTCTCCTCTTGCCTGGCAATTCTCTGCCAGGTTGAGTAGTGCCAAGGAATCACAGCAGTTTCTCACCCAAGTTTCCGGGCACGCAAGAAGACAGGCATGAGTGTACGCAGTCCAGCAGGGTCCAGCTGGCAGGAGGCCAAATTGACCTCATCCAGGGTATGTGTACCACTGCCCAGCACTGATGCCACCACAGAACACTTAAGGGGTGTCATACGCACACCTGCCAAATTGAGCTGGCGCAGAGAGCTGAGCACCTCAGCTGAGAAGTGCTGGTTCTGAAACTCATAGTGAAAGAAAAGGTGATCTAGAAGCTCTGAAGGGGGCAGGCCTTGGCGGCCCAACTTCACTAACTTCTTCTTAATGGCCTGGGCATTTTCCAGGGCATCCATGTTCTTGATAGGACAGCCCAGCTGGGCCAGCACGACCCGATTCCGGGAGGAAAGCAGTCCACCCATGAACATGGGGAAGAGTTCAAAAACCTCATCATCAGGTGGCTCGTCAGGATGGCGCCGTGGGCCCTCTACCCCCAGAATGCTGGCTCCCAACTGGTCTAGTACATCATCATTGTAATAGTCCTCCTCCCGAAACATCTCCAGGACCATGGCCTGGGCCACTGCTTCCCGACTTTTGCCTGCCCACCGTCCAAACACCCGAGGCACAACCTGAAAAGAAAAGTAAGGGGAATGGTCAGGAAAGCCTTCTCTAACAACTCCAGCCCCTCCACATGTCTCCCTCCCTTCTCTGAACTCCTTGTTCTTCCTGATTCTATATTCTATCATAAGCTACTTTGTGAAATCTCTTTTATGTTGCATGTAGTATTATGTCATTATTTAGCTTCCCACCCACATGTTGTGTGCTATATGTTGTAATAGGAAAAACAATGGCCTTAGACTACGAAAATCTGGGTTCTGGAGCTAACAGCTACCTCTTTGCTCCTTCTACCCACTGTCACAGCTGTGCCATCTTTGGCCAAACAGAAGAAGTCTAATGTCTCTTGCACAGGAGAGTCCCTCAAAGATTTGTTCCCCTTAGTCTTTCCTTCCCCACGATTGCTTCTGGACACGAAGCCCAGGCAGAGGGAGAGCCCATGAAGCCCAGGCAGAGCCCAGTGGTGACTGTGGGGTGCCACTGAAGGAGTTTATCTCACTCAAGACAGTGACTTTATCAATCCAGACAATGACATAATAAAGGATGTATTCAAGGAAGATTAGTCATAGAGCATTTTATTTATACTATTCTCATTGCCCAGTGAAATATCTGTGCATATCTCTCTACTTGATTGCAAGCTCTTAGGAACAGAAACCAGGTCTTATCTAAACTCTGTGTCTCTGACAGTTTCCAATAAATTGCTCTACACACTATAAGTGGTTCTTTGACTTAAACATCTTCACTACCCAACTAGGTCTTAAGCGCCTTCATGGAAGAAAACATATCTTATACTTCATATCCTCCACATAGACGTATTTGTTCACTGATTTCTAGGAAACAGGGTGCTGTTGAAAACCAATCCCTCCTAAAGTCTACCCTCAATCCCTTCTGATACCATCATGGAACAATTTTTCCTCCTAGGTGAAGAATCTCTCAGATTTTACATTAATCCTATTTATAGAAGTTATGGAAGCTCTTAGCCTCTATCTTCTCTTTTCCAAACTGAATCATTCCAAAACCTCACCTACCTCAGTCTCTAATCCTTCTTCCCTAGCAATATTGCTCCCTTCTACCTTTTTCCCATGTGTCCAGAGTTCCTTTGAAGCTAGGATCCTACTTGGAAAGAGCCGTTGGATCATTTACAGCTAGAAGGGACCATAGTCCAGCCTCTTCATTTTACTGATGGCTTTGATAGGGAAGTGACTTGTCTAGATTTATCACAGTTAATGTGTCAGAGCTTAGATTTGAATCAAAATTCTCTGTTTCTAAATCAAATAGTCTTCCCACCTACTCTGGGGCCACATCTAAACAGCTACAAAATTCATCAAACCAAGTAAGTTATGGTGGGGGAAAATAGATTTTCACTCCTGGCTAGAGAGGGTAGAGAATGAGACCTATTAGAGCACAGCTGTGAGAAAAGAGGGTGTCTTGGGGCAGCTCAGGGGTGCAGTGGATAGGACACCACTGTAGAATAGCCCTGGAGTCAAAATGACCTGAGTTCAAATATGACTTCAGACACTAGTTGTGTGACCCTAGGCAAGTCATTTAACTCCAATTGCCTCAGGAAAAAAAAAGGTGTCTTATGAAATTTGGGGATAAACTAAATTCAGATTCAATTATCCCTTTTTCTAGGTGATAAATAATTGTAATAAAATCTTTTATAGGTTCTTCCCTCCCTTCTAGTCTTCTCTTTCCTCTCTAGCTCCTCAGGAAATCAAGTCTGGCTACCTAAAATACTATTTCCCTGGAGGACAAGATATAACGATAGTCCTAATACAGAGAGGAGGGATGGTGGGGATGGAGGACAGGGCTATTACCTTGAGTAAGTTGAAAAGCAGAGGCAGCACCCGAAGGGGCAGTAGCTTGGTTATGATACTCAGCACCAGGCTAACATCCTCACCCACTCGGCCCACCAACTCTGCCGCCTCCTTGCCCACTCGCTGCCAGGCTGTCTTGCGTTCACCCAACACAATATATAGAGCAGCTAAGTACTCCTGCATCGCAGGCACTGTGAACACAAAAGTACCATGCTTCCCTGATTCCACACAGGGTGCCAAGAAAAACCGCAGGGCATCTCGGCGGAAGACATGCAATAACCGAAACTCTTCTTCTGTCTTCACCCCAGACTCTAGACATTCTCGTACATCGTTCTCAGAGAAGTAGGTTTTCCGAGATGCCACACCCTCATAGGCCAATTTACCCATGGTGCGAGCAGCGTAGGCCATCAATGATGTCCGAGAGGGATCAGTGCTATCTAGTATCTCCCCACTAAAGTTGAGTCTCAGGAAACTGGTATAGATGCCAGTCAGGGTCTGCCCAACAGGTGTAGGTACATGGAGAAAATACAAGGTGGCACACACCAGCCAGCAGTAGGAGGGCAAAAAGCAGGCAGCAGCAATCTGATGGTGCCCCTCCAGATTTCGAGAAAGCATTTCTACCAGGTTGTCCCGCTGAGCTGGGGTGATAGGGGTGCCTACTCCATTTGCACCGTGTCCACAGTCAGGCTGGTTGAGACGGAGCTGGAAGTACAGTTTCTGCAGGTTGGTGTCAGAAAAGCCACAGATCTCCCCGTAGCGACCCACGTACTTACTGGGGATGCGGCCAACTGCAGAGGCTCGGGTAGTCACCAGGATACTGGCCTAAAGAGAAGACAGAGGGACAGAGGGAACTTAGCTATTAGGTTTATTTACCTCCTTATATTTCCTAAGAACTCAGAAGTTCCATCTATCTACCTTTAGACCTTAAAGTTTATACCTCATTAAAGTAAATGCCTCACTTACAGATGATGAAAGTGCAGTGCAAGGAAGAGAGAGTTTGCCTAAGGTCACAATACAATTCAATACAATAGATCACAATACAATGTAATAAGATCACCCAAATATTCTTGGAATTAGGATTCCAGACCTCCTCTTTTGTTAGGTTTAAAGTAAACTTGACATAGCTATAAAGGTCTATGAATAGAGTAGGTATTGATAATCTGAAGGAACTATGGGAAAATGCAATTCCCATGGGAAAGAAGGCTATTTCTAGGCAAAACAATGGAAAACACTTAACTTGCAGTACTTGTTCCCAGAATGCTTCAATCACAACTTGGTCATTATGCCTGCATGACTATCCCTCCCTCTGCCCAAGCATCATACTATCCTCCATTTGTCTTTCAACTCTATAGCCCCCTCAATCCAACTGTAAGACTGAATTAATCAGTCCCACTTAGCCTATACATTGCTGTGTACCTGGTATGGTCCTGTTCATCCCGTGTGCAAGACATCAAATGTCTTGGTTAAGCCAGGAAAAATGCAGAGCACTAGGTCAATTTTTCCAACATATTTAGCACCAAGCAGTAATGGGCCCAAGAAGTGAAACAAGATATACATTTCTGGCCATGATCAAAGGGGGAATTTCTTTTGCTTGATTATATATATTTGTCACAAAGGCTTTTTTTTTTCCCCAGTGGGAGGTTAAGGGGGTAAGGAAAAAGAGTAGGAAGGAGAAAAAAATAGTTGCTTGTTAATTGAAAAGAAATTTTCAAAAAACTGTATTTATTACCATTTTTCACTTGTTTTCTCTTTCTCTGTTCAAAGGACTCAATACAGAAGGTGCCCAGAGAAGAACAATGAAATGGATGTGCCCAGGAAAGACTGGGATAAGAAAGAGGAAAGAGGAAGGAAATCTTAGAAGATATGAGAGGCAAAAGCCAGAGAAATCCCAAGAACTGAAGGTAAAGGTCAGTGATGCATACCTAGTAGCCATAGTACTTGAAGGGTGGTAACCACCTACCTCAGGCAACATGAACTTGCGCAGCAGATTAACAATGATGGCAGTGGGCACTGCTGGCATTCCAGGATCACCATGCAGCCCTGTGCTCTCCATCCGGAAGTCTAGGTTGAGTCGCTCCATACCATGGAGCACAAATAGGAGCCGGGATCCAGCCTTGTCCAACAGAGGTAGTGCTTCTTTCAGATGGGGGTACCGGTGAGTCACCATTTGGTACAAGGAGATTGGTGTGGGACCCGGGGCAGACAGGTCCTCACAGGAGAAAGGAATGACCAACTCAAAGCTGGGCAGCCGCCCATGACACCAGTCCAGGACCATTTTCCTAACCAGAGTACTCTTCCCTGTGCCCACCGTTCCATACAACACCACTGTCTGGACTCGTCGCCCACACGCATCAGAGTCAAAGAGCTGGGGCAGAGCTAGTAGATGGCGCTCCATGGGAGGAAGTGGGTGTGCCAGGGTAGGTTCAGCAGGTGGGTGCAACAGCTCATCAGGGGTGCTTTCACGAATTACGGGGTCCACGTGACCTGTGTCCAGGGAAAATGTTGGCCCAAACTGGCGTTCCTCCCGTGGCAACCGAATGAACCACTCAGCCAGGCTTTGGCGGTACCGATGGACTGATTCTGGTAAAGAAATAAGGAAAAGAAGGCCAGGGAAAGATAGGAAAGGCTTCAAGAAACCTGGAGGAAGCTGCCATGGGGAGTCAAGAGGGGTGCCAATGTATCTTAGAAGTCAGGACAGGTACTTAGACCAGGTAGGAGAATCAAGAAAGGTAGAAATTAGATTCAGGGTGACTCACTGAAGTACTTGAGGGACCCAGGAGTTATGAGAGGTGTCAGGAGGTAAGAGAAAACAAGAGAGATTAAGGGAATCAGTCAGGAGAAAGGCATCTGGGATGAATTAGTCAGGAATCTAAGACATCCTGAGTCTAGAAGGGTGTGATGTATACAGTCTGATATGTGTTGTTGTTTTTTCTAATTTTATTTTTAATTTATGGAATAAAACAAGCACTTCCATATAATACAGTATAACAAAAAAGATGATTATACTTGTAAAAAGGGTAATTTCAATTATTTTAAATAAAAATTTTCTTGTATATAGCCAAGAATAGAAGGAATGAATTGGGGAATAAAAACTGTCATAGGCAATCTCTCAGACAGGATGTGATTGGGTTGAAATTTTGCTGTGTAGGAAATAATGAGCTGTTGATTTAGAAAAACATCGGAAGACTTGGACTTATGAAGGAACATGCTATCCATCTTCAGAGAAACAGATGATGGGAGGACATAAGCATAGTACAGGCTTACATATAGGCATATGACTATATGCGTATATATGTGTATGTTTATTGATATCTGTGTATGTGTGTATATGTATAAACATATATATATTCACACTTAATTGTAGCCTTATTGAGGGTGGTACCTGGGGGGAGGGAGGGAGAATAATAACGCAAAAAGTGCACAACAGAGAACAAAAAAAAACTGATAAGAAAGCAAAGAAAAGCTGGGCATCTTTGAAAACAATGCGTGGCATTTATTATATCGCTTTTTTATAATGAATCCTCTCTTATGGTCTGCTGTGTAGATGGCAAAGTTTTTTTTTTCTTTTCTCATTTTTTATTTAAGTTGAAAATTTAAAAATTGCCAAAGAGATGATTGTACATGAAACTGCAAATCTACTATGCACAACTTGCTATTCCTTTGAAATATGCAACAAAATTATCATGTACATCTCTTTTTTTCTTTCCTCTCCCCTCATCTCCCACCCTAAAGATGGCTGTCATTAGACACAAATAGGTATATGTATGTAAAATTTTCTAAATGTTCTTCTGTTTATCAGTTCTTTCTCTGGATATAGCTAGCATCTTTCTTCATATGTCTTTTATAGTTAATTTGGGTATTTATAATAATCAAAATAACTTATTTTTTTCATAAAATCTCTCTTTATATCTTGGTCATGCATCCATTTTGACTTTTTCTTGGTAAATGGTGTAAGATACTGGTCTTTGATCAGTTTCTATCTCTAACTGCTTTCCAGTTTTTCCAACAATTTCTACCAAATGAATTCTTACCCCAAAATCTTAAGTTTTTACACTTGTCAAACAGAAAATTTTTTTTGTACCACTGTAGCTGGTGCAGATTAGTGACTTATCAGTAATTTACATATTTGGAGAGTTGCCTGGGTCATTGAGAGCTCAAGTGATTTGCCCATGATCAATAGCTAGTATTTGTCAGAGACAGATTTGAACTCATAACTCTCTATCCACTATACAAGGCTGCCTCTTATGAGGACAGTAGATGCTAAATAAACATGGACTAACATGAAGGCCCAGGTCAAGGGCTTGTGTTAGTAAAGAACCACTCAAGGTTTTTGGGGAAGAGAAATAATAAAGGGTGTATTAAAGGCACATCAGTCACATAGCACTTTGTTGATACTACTTTCATGGTATTTGTCAAATTCAGCTTTGTATTATTTGTTTTATACTTATTTATTTACATGTCACTCTATTAAAGTAGAAGGGTAGGGATCATGTTGTATGCTCCATTGTATCTCCATGGAACATTGCAAATAGTCATTTTATTGGATGGATGGCTGGATGGCTGGATGGGTAGATGGAGGCTACTAACATTACAACCTTCTTCCTTTGTACCCCAACCAGGGTAGTCTCCTGAAAACTGAACTATGTCACCAATAACTTACCCATAGCTGGGATGCTTCGAAACAGCTGCCCTTGGCTCACTGGGGGAGCTGTGCCACCAACAGAACTTCCTTGGTGTCGGATGAAAGCCCTAAAAACAAAGAAAGGTGAGACAAGGTCTGGTTCTTCAACGCCAACCAAAGAAAAGGACTGTAGTATGTGTGGGAGAGAGAAAACGGAAGACGGGTTTGGTAGTATAGAAACAGAGTTATAAATATTAAGGAAAAGAAACAGTGTAATGGTGAGAGGGAAGAAGGGGCTGAGAGAATACGAATGACAAGTATAGAATTTGAAGGGAGAGGTGCTGAAATAACAAAACTAGGGCAAAGAGAGATAAAAGCAGAGCAAGTCAGTCAAGGAAATAGAATTGGAGACCTGAAAGGGGATGGGAGGGAGAGTCAAAGCACTGAGAGAAATGTGGGAACTGCTTTATCCTAAGAATTAACCTGAAGGGCAAATCAGAACACCGGGCTTCAAGTGGCTGACCCCAGCGGAGGAGGAATCGGTCATGACTACCTGCAAAAAGCAAAAGAAGAAACCAATATCACCCTCTATTCTTACCCAAGCCATAGGTGACCCTCCAATCCTAAGTCCGCTCTACCCAACAACATCCTCCAATGGCCCAGAGAAATGAAAACTCAGACAGGAGATCCTAGGCCCTAGAATTACAGTCTTGACTACCTCTCTCTTTTCATTCCTCTTTTTACTACTAGGAGATACCCTGTTTTCCAGAGCTAAAGTCCAACAAGCAAGCCTTGCCCTGAACTTGGCATAACAATCCTTTGTGCTCACCCTTTGAATGAACTGTGCCACAGCTAAGTCCCAGAATTGTTTCATACCAGTCTCAGGTAGTCCCTGAGCTTGAACAAGCACCTATTTGTCCAGACCATGTTCCAGTCATGAAGCCCTGCTATGAATCAAACTTGCCTCAGAGTTACTGTTACTGTCTCATCACCACTACTAAAGCTCTATGTATAGCCACCACTATCTGCATCAAGGCTCAGTCTCCCAGGTGGTTTCTCAGTATCAGAGCCGACCCTGGTACATATATCTAGTCTCCCTACTCCCATCGAATAAAGAATTTTTGCCTATTAACCTCTGTGAGCTCTTTGATCATTTATTTTCAGAGCTGACATAAGGGAGAGCTTTTCTTAGAGCAGGGGGCAGTGCTTTAGGGGAAGATAATAGTAATACAAAGAAAAAAGGGAGAAAAAATTAATGAAACACATAAAAATATACAGAAGGAAGCTCAGAAGAGGACAATTAAGATGGGCAATGCTAGTTCTACCATGTTAAGGCCGATATGTAATTTTTAAAAACCAAGTTGTATGGGGCAGCTAGGTGGTGCAATGGATACAGTGCCAGATTTGGAGTCAGGAAGACCTGAGTTCAAATCCAGCCTCAGACACGTACAAGCCTTGTGACCCTGGGCAAGTCACTTAACCCCAATTGCCTAAAAACAAACAAAAATATTCATGGCAGATTCATGGATGCATATGAAATCCTCTTCCTCTGTCCTTGAGCCTAAATGGAAATGTTCATGTTTGTTGGTTACTATACAGTTCCAAATAAGTATGTTTAAAGGCTCCTTCTCTTTCAGATAAATTAAAAACTCCTCTAGCTGGTCCTTCATTATCTGGATCCAAACTACCTTTTCAAGCTTATTACTCTTCTTCATTCACTCCATGTTCCAGCTAAACTGGGCTCCTTACTGTTCCATCTCCCACCTCTATGCCTTTGCCTAGGCTGCCCACCATGCCTGGAATATACCATCTCCTCACCACAGTTTCATAGAATCCCTAGCTTTCTTCAATGCTCACCTCAAATGCCATCTCCTACGAGAAGTCTATCAGGAATCCTCTAGCTACTAGTGCATTTCTCCACCAAAATTACTTTGTATGTTGTCATTCAGTCCTTTTTCAGTCATGCCTGACTCCCCATGACTCCATTTGGCATTTTCTTGGCAAAAATACTAGAGTAGTTTGCCATTTCCTTTTCTGCTCGTCTTACAGATAAGGAAACTGAGGCAAATAGGGTTAAGTGATTGCCCAGGGTCACCCAGCTACTAAGTGTCTGAGGATAGATTTGAACTCAGGAAGATGAGTCCTCCTGACTCCAGGCTTGGCATAGTATCCACTGCATCATCTAGTTGCCCCTACTTTGGGAGTACTTTACATTTGTTTTGCATTTACTTATCTGTGCATCTATTGTTTCCCCAAAATAGAATGTCTTTGAGAACTGTTTCATCTTGGCCTTGTGTCTCCACCTGCTTAGCACAATGACTTAAACATAGCAGGCTTGTTGGATTACATGGTACTGAAGTTGAATGTCGTAACTGAAAGAGATTATAGAGATCACATGGTCCAACATCCTTCCTTTATAGAGGAGGAAACTGAGACCCAAAGAGATTAAATTATTTGTCTAAAATGACAGCTTATCAGTGACAGAGTCAGGACTAGCTGACTTTGGGATTCAGGCCTCTGTTCTTTTTTGGGGGAGAGGCAGCCTCCAGATGTTACGGAAGAGATGGGACAGGCATAAAGAACTCCCAGACTGAAGAACAAGATCCCAAACTTTCTGCTCACCTGGTGACCAAAATGGGCCCCTCAAATTTCTGCCCCAAGAGGTCCAGGGCAAGTGATTTCGCCACTGCATGATGGAAGGGGGTTAGTCAGAGCCCCGAAGACTCAGTCCCACATTTCATCCTCCTCCAGCTCCCCAGACCTGTAAGGACAGCATCTCCGAGTGGTGGATTTTCTCCAAACCCACCAACCTCTCTGTGCCAGCCACTAAGGAACGACCTCCCCCATTTCCCTTTAGGAAGAATTTTATCCTAAATTGTCAATTTGTCCTAAATTGTAGATTCTTCTCAGAAAGCTCTGATCTCCGACTTCTTACTAGGCTAATAGACTAGAAGAGACATCACCCTCTCGAATCTGGATAGATGCCTGGAGTAGGAATATAGAAAGATGTTGGAGTCTAAGAAAAATTATTCTAAGAATCATACGGCAACCCTAGGGTCACAGAAGGGACCCAGGATGAGGATCCTGGTTCCTTTCCGGTTAATCATACTTCTAAAAAGAATAAGAAAGAATGAAGGCAGGGGGTAAAATACAAGGGTGGTATCCCAGCAGCCAGGTCCCTCCTGTCTCCCTGCTGGGGCCCCAAATTGCCCTCCCAAATGACTTCTCCAGCTTCTAAAAATAAAGAGCTTTCCACCATGCCCAGGCTTCCAAAGAGTTCCAAAGGTCTCTGCCTCCCTTACACTGGAAAATGCCAACCTTTCCCAGGCTCTTTTATAGTTTGTGCCTGCCCCCAACCCCCAATCCCGGCACAGTCCCCAAACTGTACCCCCATTTCCTGACTCCTCAGTGCAGGACCGTGTGCCTGAGGTACAGAGGGGAGAAAAGGGAAAAGCACAGAGAATCGAGGGTTGGGGGAAGGGGAAGGTGAATAGAAAAAGACTTTACCAGCGGCTGCCCAGCCTCGGGGAGCAGCCCCTAGGTCGGGGACAGCTAAGCCCCAGACTCAGTGCCGCAAACTCCGGAGCTTAGCGCTCCCAGAGTCCCTTGCTCCTCAGAGCCGAGGGAAGACTTCCTGGCCAGCTCCCTCCCCTCCCCGCCTCCATTGCCAAAGATAGGCAATTGGGAGTCCAGCCCAGCCTAGCTCAGTCACCGTTCCTCCTCGGACCGTAGACAGGAACTAGGGAAGGGCACACAGCCGTAGCTCCACCCTCTCTAGCCCTTGCCCAATTAAGCAATGAGTCGATGGCCCCTTCAGGTGTAAATAGAAGAGAAGGGTGGGTAGCACTGCGGGGGAGGGCACCTGCTGGTGCTGGTGCTCGTGCTATGAGATAACATCCTTCCACCCCTCACTCCCCGCTTGCCCTCAAGTTAGTCCTTCCCTAGGAGTTGAGTAACCTGCCCCTCCTCCCCGACATCTCATCCATCAATTAAGGAGGGGGAGAGGGGAAGGCTATCAAGGCTTCTTACCTGCATATCACAAGGACAAGGGGTGGGGGTGGGGAGCATTATTTCTTTGTCTCTGAAAACCATGTTCAACCGATTCTCCTGTCTTTGGTTCTCACTCAACACCTTAACTTGTCTAGGACTGGAGACCAGTTTTCTGGGACGACCCTCCCCCACTCCCCGCTCCAGCAGGAATCCATTCCACATCACTCTATTCCAGAGTGTACTCAAGAAGGAAGGACGGGGCAATCTGCTGTCTCTTCCTGACCTGCCCAGGCCCGGTGGTGCCTGCTGAACACGCTCCACCTGGTGCTTACAGACTCAACAATCCCAGGTCCCAGATCAGTGAACGTACCTGAGCTCCATGTGTGTGGGGCTCCTTAGGCTCAGTTATTGTGACCAGGCATAGGAGGAGAGGGTAGGGGAAGCTGCTCTTACCCTCCCCCCGCCCCGGCCCCCCACCCCCACCCCTACATTGCTCCCCCAGCTGCCCTGCTCTTACCTTCCCCACCCAGCAATGACTAAACTCAGCCCTTAGGGCTTCCTGCTCCTTAGTGCCCCCACTCCCCAATAGTGTGCCAGCATAAAGTACTATAACTGACACACCCAGAGCCCAGGTAAGCTGAAGAAGGGGTGTTACCCACCACCCACAGCTGGAACTCAATCTATACTTATACACTCACACTCACTCACTACAGAGATATGCAATACAAGAAAAGCTCATAGGGAGAGCCAGCCCTCAATTGTGAAAGAGTCTGTTTGCCTTAGGCATGCCATCTCTACCGAGTTCAGGGTCCTACTCCATGAGGAACTCAAGGCCCACCACTATAGTAAGTAACCCTTCCCACATGAATTGATTCAATGTGTCATCCCTCCCATTTTGCAGTAAAAAGTAGAAAGAGTCCTAAAATTTCTGCTGTGACGATTACTAGCTGTTTCGCTCTGCACAAACTACTTAACCTTTCTCAGCCTCAGTTTCCTCAACTGTAAAAATAGTATACTGATACTTGCATTAACTTACCTCAAAGGAGTATTGGGAGAAAAGTGCCTTAGAAACCTTTAAAGTACTCTAGAAATGTGAGCAATTTGCATTTTTTAAAGATTTTAGCAAGGCAAACACCACCAAGAAAATAATTTCTAATAGTGGAATATCCCTAGAACATAGCATATTGTATATAGCTTTTAGCAGACTGAATTGAATTGAACTGAGTTCAAGGCACAATGGGGGCAGGGGAGAAAGAAGGGAACACTCTGGAAGAGGAAAGTATTTTAAATAGGAAAACTTGCTAGTGCCTCTTAAAAATCATTCCACTTAGGCAATCACCCCTTCCATTAAACAACAGGGAGTCACCAAAGGTTTTCGAGCCAAGTAGGGACCTGGCCAAATCCATTAATGAGGAAGATTAGCCTGGAAGCCATGTGAAAAATGGACTGGGTGAAGAAAGAGGAGGCAGGAAAAGTGGTTAGGAAGTTTTAATAGTTCTGGATGTTCCTAATCAGGGCCTGTACTAGGACAATAGGAGTAGAGAGGAGGGGAGAGATAAGAGGTTTTGTGTATATAGAAATCCTAGGACTTGAAGGTTGGTGAGGAAGAAACACGGATACCACCAGACAATCAAAGATGGTGGATTAAGTGAATGATGACAGCAATATGGCTATTACTGGTAGTCTTTAGAGGAAACACAGAAGGCTTGGTGTTTTAGCCCTGCTGAGTTTGAGGTGCTGATAGGAATGGGAAATGTCACAGAAGCAGTTTGAAATTCAAGGATGGAACTTCAAAGAGAAGTCAGTGCCAAAGAGAGATTCAAATCATCTCTGGAGGTGATAGTCACTGAAGTGATAGGAATAACTAAGGTTACTTAGGGAGCATGGGACAGAAGGAATGTTAGTCAATGTCCAGCTCAAGGACCCTGTACATTTAATAAATAACAGTCGATGACACTGATATTTAGGGTTAAGGTTTGCAAAGTATTTTACATACATTAAATCATTTGATCTAAATAGAAATATAATCCACCCATCTGTGCAACACACAGTCCCCTAGCTGGTATTTCTGCAACCAGTCTCTCCTCTTTCAAAATCAGCTTTTACAAAGTTGCTGGAATAATATTTTTAATAATTTGATCTCATCTCTGGTATCTATTGGTTGAATGGCCCCTGGGCAAGTCATTCAACCTCTTGGAAGTTACTGATAGGTTTTGGTAGAGTGCCAGGGCTGTTTTTGTCTTCTGTATCCCCATTGGTTAGCACAGTGCCTGGCACATAGTAGGTTCTTAATAAGTACGTGTTGAGGGATAGCCAGGTGGTGCAGTGGAGAGAGCACTGGCCCAGGAGTTAGGAGGACCTGAGTTCAAATCTGCCTTCAGACACATACTGGGCAAGTCATTTAACTCTGATTGTCAATAAATTAATGAATAAACACTTGTTAACTGACTGATGCCAATGAAATCATAGGTTCAACTCCAAACACTCCTATGTAGCCCATAACACAGCATATATGTCTACACACAATATGCACACAGTAGTCACCTGTAGTATGCACATACCATACATTAATACTTAAAGGCTGCATACCTGCCAGACTCTCCCTTAACAAGTGTCCCAGAGAGCACCTCACTGACTTTAGCAGCCAGACACACCAGAGACACCCAGTTGCAAATCCATCCATATGCTGAGGAACATGTCAAAAAGGCTTAACTTGGGAAATATCAAATTCCACAAATGCCCCTGGCAATTCTATAAGAGGTACCAAGACAGGGGGTCACTCTATGCAGGAATGGAAGCTCCTCTTCTGCCTGATCCATGGACAAAATCTCCTCCACCATAAAGGAGTCTGTACTCCTTTCATCCCTCCTCCAAACAGCAGGACCCAGCAGGAACCTAGCCAGATGCTGGGCTCTCACCTCCTTCAGGTATAATCATTTGGAGTGGGGAGCTGGGGATAGAAAGTTTTTCAGATCCAAGCACTGCCCCCAATCCAGCAGCCTAGTAGTACTGGCTTTGGAGGCATTATGGAGATGGGGGAGTTCCCAGGACCCCTTATGTTGGAGAAGCAAGCTCCATAAGGGAAAGAATTGTCACCTTTTTTCTAAGAACTCTATAACCACAGTACCCAGGATGGTGTTTCACACATTTCTTTAATAAATGTTGAATTGAAAATTTATGCTCATCTATATCAGTTGACAGTACTATCCAGAAGTGGCACCCTGAGAGCCATTCTTTGTGCCTCAAAGAATGAGGACTAGAACAAAGACTCCACCCCCCACACCCTGAATACACTCATACCACATGTATGAAGTCAAACCATTCTTTGAAGCTGAAGGGTTCTCTCCCCCTGCCCCTACCCCCACCTTGGCCTAGAAATTGACTTCATTCTAGGCTAGGTTTCTCATTTTTGACCCTGGCATACTCAGGGTACCTTAGATGGTTACCTACTCCCATGCTTCTGCCAGGATTCATACTAGTCATACCATCTAAGCTGCACAGAAATTTGCCAGGATAGAAAAGGCCGGGAAACAGACTGATCGTCTTCAGCCTGACTCTTCCCAGAGTCGGTGATGCCATTTAGGCACTATGTCTGTAGATTCATGATCTCAGCACTCCAGGACCTGATGAATTAATTAAATGTCCATGTATCTGGCTTTCTAAGCTTTGTCATTATGGTCAGGGGAAGAATTGCATAGGGACTTAGGAGCATAGAGAAGCTGTTCCATTGCAACATGTTCCCCTACTGCTTCGGTCTAGGCCTCCCCTCCCAGCCTGGTGACTAGGCTCATTCCCCAGGACTTCCTGTTCCTCAGGTCCCACCCCCAACCCCACCCAGCCCCTCCATCCATATGATTGCACAAGGCTCAGAGAGCCACCACAGAGCCCACAGAAACCAAGTACCAGGACCACCGAAGGCCACATCCACACAACAGGCAAAGAACAGGTGATGGACATAGAACACACCGATCCAACACAGACACATCACCTCCACCACTACAAGGATAACATACACATTTACCTATAACTATGTGTAATATTTACAGATGGACTCTCAGGCATGCAGGCAAACATACACCTGACTGACATGCACCAGCTGCTTCAGAGACCCTGCAGCTGCAACTGCCAAACACATACACAGCCAAAGTACCGTATAAATATAGGTTTTATTAATAATAATGAGTGAAATCCCCCAAATACACTGGCATCTCCTTATGATAGGAGACTGTGGGTCTGTGGGGGATGGTAGAGTGTGGATAGGAACCAGCCACAGCACCCAGGTCAGGGAGCTCAGCAGCAGGGGGTCCTGGACCCCCATTGGGGAAACTAGAGATGCTCCGGATATGTCTGTCACTCTGTCCCTGTGAGGTGGTGACCTTGTGCCCAGGGGCAGCCTTGACTGGTTGGGAGGAGGGCAGGGGGTGGTCAGAAGATTGAACCAAGCAGCCAAGAGGAAAGGGAAGGGGTGTATCTAGAGGGTGCCAGCCCCAGGGAGGCATGCCCTAGGGCATGGGAAAAAAGGACTCTAGTGGAGCTGACCAAGGCCAACTTGTGCCAGCTGCCTGTGCTTTTTTCCAGGTCCTGAAATACAGGTGGAGGGAGTGCCCTGTGCTTGCCCCTGGCTTTGTGGAGGAAAAGAAGACTGGAGAGGAATTACCCATACAGATCCTCAAGATGATCCTGAGCAGAAATCCCACCTCCCCAGAGCTGTTGGAAGGTCACATCCACCTCATCCTCCCCAGGGCCCCTCTTCCAGGGCCAAGTGGCAATTATGGGCATGTACCTATGAGTCTGGAGAGGGGATGGGAAGGCCTGGCCCATAGGGCTATAGGAGGGCAGGATCAAGGTCATCCCCTCAGCCTCTCCCCACTTTCTACCTCCCAAAATAAAGTGCATTCTCCAGTTCCAATGTGGGCAAAAGAAACATGGGCATTATTGCTAAGGTGCCATTGTGCACCATCCCCCCACCAAATAAAGATGGACAGGAAGGATAGGACACCTTAAGACCCCAGGCCTTACCTTCTCTGGGGTCTGAGAAGGGCAGTCAAGGACAGAATTTCCAGCCTCTGCCTCAAAAGATTGTTCCAGCAGCCTAGAGTTGAGAGGGGGGAGGGGATGACTACCAGAGTCTCCCCCTGCTCAATTTCATAATGGGACTTTCCAGGGAACCCAGCCAGGGACCAGCCCTGGGTACTATAACAACCCTTTGCAGCCCAATTTTACAAACACTTGTGTGGTGGGGGGCCCCTGGGGAGGGGAGGGGGCACTTTGGTCAATTGTAAAGGGGAGTTTCTGGAGGTGAAACTCAGGTTGGCCCCCACGCCCACTGCCCCAAGGCAGATAGTGGGAAAAAAAGAGGGCTCTGAGCAGGGAAGGGGAAATAGAATTAGAGGGAGGGGAGAAAGGAGCTACCAAAGTCCAACAAATGTCCTTTGCATGCAGGTATTGAGGAAGAGGTGAGAAGGAAGCCACAAATTGCATCAAAACACAAGAGGTGATAGGACTGAGGAAGAAAGTTTAGAGCCTTCCACCATCCTCCAGGAGGACCCGGAAATCCATGGAGTAGATAGACATTGATGGAGGGGAAGGCTGGCTGCACCAGCAACCAGTTCCCAAGTCTCTGAGATTAAAACAGTCCCCAATGGGCTGGAAGGTGGGGTAGAGAAGCAGAACAAGGCTTCCTGCTGTGGTTGGTAGGAAGCGGGTAGCTCTATCTCTCAGACTTCACCCGGTAGCGGAGCACAAGGTATGCCAGCAGCCTCAGGGCCAGGAAGAAGATGCCCAGGACAAGGAAATCCATGTAGAGCTTGGCATCTTCTACATCCAGCTGGTGAAGGATGCTCTCAGGTTTCTGGAATGGGCATCCGGAGGAGTTCTCAGAGCAATCAAGGTCCCCCCGCTCCATGCCGTAGATGGTCAGAATCACACCTTCAAAGCCATACCTGGACACAGTGGAAACAGCAGAAACACTTGGCAGTCCCTGCTCCTCACCATGGTTGGAGCGTATCCCTTTCCCTCCCCAGACAAAGCACTAAGTGCGAGTTGGTCCCCAGAACACATGCCCTGAGGAGAGAAGATAGAAATGGTCAAGCAGACCTACATAGCCTGGGAAACTGGGGCTGGGAGGGAAGGAGGGTAGGCCCTGACACAACCTGGGAAGAGGAAGGTCTCAAGACCCTGACTGGGAGCTGATGAGGATGGAAACAGCGCTGGTACTACTTACCTGACATAGGAAAGGTAGGAACTCCATTGCAGATAAGTAGGGATTGTTTTGAAGCTCACAAAGAAACCAGAGAAGAGGAGCACAGGGATAGCAGTTACCGGGCCCACAAAGGTGGCCACCTGAGAATGTGAAGGGGGGAGGGGAGGAAGGAATGGAAGGTGACTT
Source organism: Bettongia penicillata ogilbyi (assembly GCA_023548195.1). NCBI lineage: Eukaryota > Metazoa > Chordata > Mammalia > Diprotodontia > Potoroidae > Bettongia > Bettongia penicillata. The sequence continues at coordinate 4,215,548 of JAJHZJ010000311.1, forward strand.
GGGATAGTGCTTGCACCAGCTCACACAGAAAATCTGCATCGATGCATGGACATATATACACACGGTCTTTACTCCTTTGGGCTGGGATGCCTCTGCTTCCATAGCCAGCCCCACAATGCACTCCCTTGTGATATTAAGTGTTACCTTCTATTAGGGTGTAAGTATCTTGAGGATAGTGACTATCTTTCTTTTTGTATTTGTGTCTCCTAGTCTTAGCAAAGTGCCTAGTAGATAATAAGCCCTGAATAAATCCTTTTTCCTTCCTTTCTTCCTTCCCTTCCTTTCCCCTCCCTCCCCTTTTCTCTTTCTTTTTTATTTATTTTTCTTTCTTTTTGTCCTCTCTTCGCTTCCTTTCCTCCTTCCCTGACCCTGCCTCTCTTTTTCCCTTCCTCCCTTCCTCTTTCATTCTTTCCTTCCTTGCTTCCTTTTCCCACTTTACCCCCACCCCAGACACATACCTAATTTCCCCTTCCCATTTCTCCCACTTTCACCCACCTGCAGGGAGTTGGATGCAGCCCCAATCAGTAGCCCCAGGGACTGAGCTACCAGGGCAGTGGCTGTGGCCAGAGCAGAGAAAAGCAGGAATCGGGAGGCTTCCGCTGGCTGACTGGTCATCCAGTATACAATGCTACAGTAAGCCATGGGGCAAATCACCTGGTGGGAACAAGAAGAAGGTGGGAGAGAGGGGCTGGTGTATGAGCAGCAAGTCTCCTCCCCGCCCCCCTTGCCTTGGTCTTTAGTTCCCTCGTGGGATGCAGAGGGCCACAAGGCTCAGATGGCACTGCTCAGGACAGGCCTCGTAGAACGTCAGACTGGAAAGGACCATCTGAGATTACCTAGCCCACCTCCCTCATTCTACAGATGAGGAAGAGGAACCTGATAGTAGAGAGTCTTAAACTCTTTTCTCTCTGTCCTTATACCTGGACCACTCTACTCCTCCATCAAGCTCTCCCAGGTGAGCAGATCAAATGAGTTAACATATATGTACAGCCCTTTGCAAACCTTAAAGCATTATATAAATGACATTATTACTCTTACCTAGCCCAGAGAAGGGAAATTATTTGATCAGGATTCCACAGCTAGTAAGAATAGGGGGTTCAGACCCAGGGCCCTTTCCACTATGCTGTGGTACAGGCTCACCTCTGAGAGTTGTCCTTGCCTGAACTTGCCTCCTTCTATTCCTTCTCTGGATCCCACCTACCTTTAAGTTCCACCTTCCCTGGCAACCCCAGCCCACAGGACCCTACATCTTTCTATCCATACATTCTGCCCTTACCATGCACTTCCTGAGATTATTAGTTATTGTATTACATTCATTAGTTTCATTTCTCAAACTAAATTTTACACGGAAGGTCAGAGATCATTTTTGTATTCCTTGCAGGGCTAAGTATACAGTAGGTACTCAACAATACTTGTTGATTGAGTCATTGATTGATAAGCTTACCTGGAAGGGCACATCAGCCATAGTCTTGGCCAAGTAATAAGCTTTGAGGCTATACCAGTAGTTGAGATGTTCCCGCATGAAGACAGCCATTTCTAAGGGAACTGGGGCAGGAAAAAAAGAGAAGGCATTCAAAGCTTTCTATAATTTGGCCTTGTCCTATTATACTCCCCAATCCAAACCTTTTACTGCCTCCTGAAGGATCTATTACTGGGACTGTAGGGTTGGAAAATTCCCCCCATAAGATATCTGTCCTAACCTCCCTCTCCTATAGTCCATCAGCCTGCCTGAAGCTTGGGATCAATACTCAAGTCTCCCCCCAGCCCAATCTCCTCATCTCATCTCAATTTCCTCTCAATCTCATCTCTTCTCATCTCAAGTCTCCCCCCAGCACCCATTCTTTCCCCACCCCTCCCACCTTGCCCCCCAGGGGCACCAGATGTTGAGGACTCACATGTAAGAACTGTAGGCATAAGGGCAGCAAACATGAGGAAGAGCATGGAGAAAAAGAGGCAGCCTGTGTTGTTGAATACTTTGCTGGCATCGTTTCCAATGTGCAGATAAAGGAGACCGATGAGTACACCAATCACCACATGGGACATGAAGCGAAGGTGGGTCAGAACCTGGTAGTAAAGAATGGTCAGTGCTAGGGAGGTAGATCAGGGAGCTCTCTTTGGAGGTACTAGGGTGAGGACTAGTACCAGAGGAGGGATGATAACACCATTCAAGGTGGGGAGTCAAGAGAAGGCAGTTTGGGGGAGGACACAAGACAAACTATGGTGTCCATATTAACTAAGAGCCCTCATAACTGTGTTCAAGAAACCCTTGGGTGCAGGGAATGAGGCTCAGGAAAGAAACATCTTTCTTTTTTTCTTCATTGCCATGACAGATGGCAGGGTTTAGGCTATTGGAATTTTCCAGGATCTCCATATTACAGTCTCTCACCGTGTCTCTAAGGATGGACAAGAAGGTTCTCTTGAAGAGGATGCAGAACTGGGTGAATGTATTAGTGGCAAATGTGTGACTCTCGATGGGATCGACTTCCTGAGCAGGAGAAAGGTCACAATCCAAGGTCACAGGAAATGAGACCCACTGGGAGGGATGTACAACACCACCCACCCAATAAACAAGGACCTTCCAAACTTCTCATGAGGCCTGCTAGGGCACAAGGCAGAACCTGTTGGCATCCTGGCACTCCATCCCCAGGGGCAGGATCCTTGGCAAAGGGAAGGCTCCCAAGATTGCTGGATTTAAAACTAGAAGGGACATTAAAGGTCATCTATCCTAATTTCTTCATTTTATAGATGAAGCAACTAAAACTCAGTGATGGGAAATGACTTTTGATTCATCACATAGCAGTACCCTTGCCATCACTCTTTCCCCTGGTCACTTCTCCCCAACTCTTATTCCTCATCTCCACACACGTATACCCTGCATTCTCTCTTTCACTCACTGGAGGACAAGCAGGGCATGGGGATTGGACGTGGTTTTTCTCTGCACTGTCCTTTTTCTCTGCCACAGTACACAGCCCATTCTGTACTGCCCGGAACAGCATTGGATTCAGGTCCCCATACTCTCCTGATGCTACTTCAATGACTGCAGAAAAGGAGAACATGAGCTGCTCAGGTGCCATTCTCTCCAAGACAAAATCAGTCCTCTATCAGGGAACTGACTGCATGCCAATCATGTGTAGTTACTGCCCAACACAGGCAAAGGGGACAATTCAAGACCCCACCCCCTCCCCCAAGGAGGCCCTGCCCACATGGTCACCAGGGCCCCAGTCTAGAGTCATACTAGCTTGCAGTGATGCACTTCCACTCACTGAAGTCAGCTGGATTGTGGTAGGTGGGACAATGTAGGCCAAGCCCCTTCAGGTAAGGGATCAGGTTTGTGACCATACCCTTGAAGATGCACTGACCCTGGCTCAGGATGTAGAGCTGAAGAAAGATGAAAAAGTGATCAGCTGGTAACATTGGCATCTTCCACTATACCCTAGCACCATGTCAAGATCACTGTTCCTACTAGGGACCATATCTAGACAGACATTTTCACACCCAGAAGACCTTCCTACTCCCTGCTATCCCAGCACTTGAACACAATAGACACTAATGGGTTTTCTCAACCCTAATCCTCTCTATTCAGAAGGACAGACAAAACTGGTAGCCAACCTTGTCAAACATCTCAAAGAGCTTGGCACTGGGCTGGTGGATGGTGCAGATGATAGTTCGGCCCCCCTGAGCCAAGGACTTCATTAGTGATACAACCTGGAAGCAGGAGGCACTGTCCAGCCCACTGCCCAGAGACAGAAGGAAAGAGAGGAGAGGGAGAAAGAAAAAGTGTGTGTGAGTGTGTATGAGGGGGACAGGGTAAGGAAATAGGAGAATAGAGAGAAAAAGATGAGGGAATATTAGGGGTATGGAGAACTCAAATAAGGGCAATGGATCTCAATGGGAAGGAAAGGTCCTCACTCTAAACCCTATTCAATTCAAGTCAATCAACATTTAATTAGCACAACATAGTATGTGCCCCACACTGTGCTAAGTCCCTGTCCTCAAAGATCTTTCAATCTAATTCTACACCCTGCCTCCCAATGCTACTGCATCCTCACATGCCCACTGGGATGTCAGGAAACACGAGTCCAGCTCCTCACTCTCCTGAGCTGGTCTTGGAAAGCAAAGGCTCTGGCTCTTTCAATAGCTCTATCTGGAAGGAAGGGGGTGGTGGGGATTGGTTTGCTGTGGAGGGAAAGGTCAGCCTGAGGAGAATAATACCTGGTAGGCTCATCAAAGAACATGACTGGTGGATTGTTGACAAGCTCCAAAGCAATTGCCAGTCGCTTCCTCTGACCCCCGGAGAGCATGGCTGTCCTCGTGTTGGAACAGGACATCAGCCCCAAAGCTGTCAGAATCTCAGTCACCTGGCCAAAGTCCAACCCACATCAGCCTACAGGGCTTCCAGAAGCCCATAGGCCTTCCCGCCATTTCTCCGCCCTAAAAGGGCCTCAGCAGGGTACTGACTCCACCTGGGGACCATCTCCAACCTGTCCTTACTGAGCTAGCTCCAGGACTGTTTCTCCCTTCCCTCAGGGGCTGCTCTGGCCCCTCAGTCCCACTGGCCCAGCTCAGGAAGGAAGGAGACCTCTAACCAGCTTCTTCCTCCACTCACCAGCTCCTTCTTCACCTCCTGTTTTTCATTCAACTTCAAATTGGCAGAGACCTGGGCCCAAAGACAGAGATTGGTCAGTGGTTTGGGTACTGTAACCTGAGAGCCCCAGGAATGCCACCTCAGCCCACCTCTTCATTTAGTCAGAGGGTCAGGAAGAAAAGTAGATTTTACCAGAGCACCCTAGTGTTGGAAGTAACATGGTCCCTATCAACCTTGAAGCGGGGGAATAAGAGTGATGAAGTATCTAATGTTCATTACCTACCACTAAACTATAATTCCTTGAGGGCAATAGCTATATCTTATCTAAAGTTTGCATCCTTCCTCCATACACATAGCATGATGTTTCCTTTATATATAGCAGATGCTTAATAGCATTATGGATTATATCATTGTTATACCTATGAAACCCAAGGAAAACTGTTAGGAGGGAGTAAGTTATGCCAGTACCTCAATACCTAGAGTGGGGGTGGACCCTCACCATCATGGCCTCTAGCACGGTGAGATGAGGAAGCAGCATGTCATCCTGCATGATGTAACATGACATCTTGCGGAAGGTCCGCAGCTCCCGAGGTCGCCCATTCACCAAGATCTGCCCCTTCATGCCGGACTCTCTGCAGAAGTAGCATGTAAGGGCGATCACAGTCTAGAATATTCTCAAAGCTCTAGGCTACCGATCTCTGAAAAACTCCAACCACTCCTATTCCTTCCTATAGAACTCTGCCTTGAATTATCCCACCCACTGGAGACTGTAGCTAAGCCCCAGTACTATGCTGCTTCATTCCACCCAATTCCATCATGTGCACCCATATACATACACATATACACACATACACAACCCCATCCTCACCTATACCCAGCAAGGATGTTCATGAATGTGGACTTCCCAGCCCCCGAGGGTCCCATGATGCCAATCAGCTCCTTTCGACAGAACTTGCCAGACAAACACTTGAGAAGGGTCTTATAACCTGAGGTTAGGAGGAGGGAGAGGATATCAGGGAACAGAGGTACCCCAATCTCCCAAGAAATTCAGTGCCTTTTTCAGGAGGGACCTTGGGCAAAGATGAAGGAGTTGATTGTTTAAGTGGATTGTTTAGACTACATGGTCTAGTAGCAGAGGGGCAGCTCAATGGTGCAGTGAGTGGACAGAGTGCTAGGCCTGAGGTCAAAAAGACTCATCTTCCTGAGTTCAAATGTGGCCTCCAACACTTACCAATTGTGGGACCCCAGGCAAGTCACTTAACCCTGTTTGCCTCAGTTCCTCATGTATGAAATGAGCTGGAGAAGGACATGGCAAACCATTCCAATGTCTTTGCCAAGAAAACTCCAAAATGTGATCAGAAGAGTCAGACACATGTGAAACAACTGAACAACAATGAAGCAGGATTCCAGATCTAGAATCAGAAAAGTTCCTCTGATTGGATCATTTACTATCTCTGGAATCTTTTTTTTTAAATATATTGATATCTTTTGTTTTTACACAAATTAAATTTCCCATTATATTCCTCCCCCTCCCATATGAAGTATGAATCATCCATTATAACAAAGAATTTTAAAAAGAGAATAAACAGTTCAGTGAAACTAATCAATACATCATCTGAGTCTGACAGCATGTCTCCATAATACATCCAACAGCCCCCTCTGCAAAGAAGCAGGAGCTGCATTTCCTCATCTCCTCTTCAAGGCCAGACTTGGGTATTCTGCCTCCACCATTATCCCTCTGGGTCTGTGACCTGAGGACAGTCATTTAACTTCTCATTTAATTCAGTTTCCTCATCTATAAAATGGGAGTAACTGCCCACAGTTACTCACAGGATTGTTGTGAGGAACCCTCACAGGACTGTTGTGAGGAAAAGTGCTTTCTGTAAATCTTAAGGTGTTATACAAATGATTGTGGCCAAGGGACAAGAAAAGTACTCCATAACAAATCAATTCCTTTCTTCATCTAAGGTCTAGTTTCCTGAACTTATTGTGATGTGCATACACATTCTAGAAGAACAAGGGATAGTCTGAGTTATAAAGTAAGGGGTAAGATCCTGACTTCTCTGTGGGCATGAGTTATCTCTCTCCTTTGCTCCAAGGAGTTGCTTCCAGCCTTCCCTTCTGTTTGGAAAAGCCTCCCTTTCTTCAGGGCCTGGCATAAAGCCAGCTCCCTAATGACTTAACTCAAGAGACTTGAAAGAGACCAGAAACATCTATACTGGTCCTAATAACTATTACTGTCTTCCTCCCTATGGCACCATCCAACCCACTTATTGTAAAGTTGGAAAGAAAACATTACCAGAGACCCTGGATGGCTGGCTCACACACCTGGCCCACAGCAGCTATACAGGAACCCTGCTTTTTATTCCTCCCTTCCCAGTGTTCTTCCTGCCTTGAGAAATTCTATAGACCTTGTGGGTTCTTAGTATAGTCTCTGTGAATAACAGAACCTTCTCCAGCTCTTTGACGGTGTGATTCACAGAATCACAAAAGCTGGAAGGGTCTTCCCAAAGCCATTTGGTTCATCTCCCTGCCTACAGGCAGAGATCTACCTAGCTGCAGATGTCACAACTGAGGCTGGGAAAAGTTTAAGTAATTCACTCAAGATGACACACGTAGCCTAAGAGAGGTCATCAGTCCTAACCCTATGTTTTCATCATCAAAAAACTATTCAGGAAGTGACCTTGTGTACCTGCCTCTTAGCATCACTTTAAGGGAAGGGGGAAGTTGAGTAGTAAAGGTAATTCCCCTTCCATCCCTTGGTTCTTCCAGTTTCTAAACTGGATTGAACGCCCCACAAGATCAAGTTCAATTTAAATGAAGAGTGGCAATAGACATGGTTTCAAGGAAGTCACAGACTAATAGAACAGGAATAGTACCTTAAAGACCACCTAATCCAACCCCCTTGGAGCTGCTAAAGTTATGCTTACATCACTATCGATGAGCTATATGACCTTGGACAAATTACTTCTTGTTGTAATGGGAAGGTCACTAGACTCAGAGTCAAAAAACCTGGATTCAAATCTTGCCTCTACTATTTTCTTGGCAAATCATCTGACCTCTTTCTCTGGACATCATATTCTCCATCTATCAAGTAAAGAGGTTGGACTAAATCACCTCAAGTCCCTTCCACCTCTAAAACCTATGATTCCATCGTTAAGATCTCTGTAAGGACTAGATCCTTTTTGAACTTTTTGAACCTCAGTTTCCTCACCTGTATAATGGGAAAGTAACCTTCTTGATGGGGCTATTGAGAAGATCAGATGAGATAATAGATATCAAAAAGCATTAAATGCCATGCTTTTGTTTACCATGGTCACAAATATCTGCCAGAGAAAGGAAATACCTTCTTTCTCCCTGGTATTTCCCCTGTCCTCTTTCTTTCTGGCTATCCCAAACTTCTTTTTCTCTTCTATTCTCTAGTGTAAAAAATGAAGGAAGAGAAGAAAAGAAGGAAGGAGGAAGTCAGAGAATATTAAAGGTATGACCAAAGGATAGCAGAGGTAAAAAGGAGTGAGTACAGGTGAAGGGTGGGAGAGAAAAGACATGGAAATCCCACCGAGGATTTCAGAAGAGTTCGGAATTTCCAGGGTGGAAAATGCTTCTGTGTAATATTCCAGAGATTTGCCTGGGGATCCCTGAAAGATCATGACTTGCTCAAGATCATACAGCTAACATGAGTCAGCAGCAGGATTTGAACTCAATGCTGCCTCAATTAGACCCAAATAGAAGATGTCCTAAAAAATTATAGTACTCATAACTTCAGAAGTATAAATGCTTAAAACACACACACACATACACATCTGGAAAGTTCATTATTTAAATGCTTAAAATATGGATGTTTGCTATTAAACGTATCAACATAAGCACTATCTTGTGTTTTATATATATAATCTCAATTTTCTAACTTTGTAAAAACTTTACTTCTGCTGTTCAGAAAAGGAATGCATTTGTATTCAGTGTTGTAATCATTGTAATCATAACCAAAGAATGAGGTTTCTACACATGTGACAGCTTTTATATGACTCCACAAGAAAAAGTCTAATGGAATACATCATCTCACCAAGGTGGCCAAGGAAGAGGTGGCCAAGCAATTCCTCTGCCAATACATCAGCCTGAGAAAGTGTCACTCAAAAGCTGTCCCACCTGTAATGCCTACTGACTTGTCTTGTTAAAATTAAAAAATGTATTATTCAAATTCACAAAATTAAATCAATATAAAAATTAATAATTAACCTTGTAAGCAAGGTTTCATCTGTTTGGATTTATGTTTATGAAGTTATTAAAGCTTCAACCTGCCCTCAAACTTTTAGGACACTCTATAGTCTGTCTTCCTACTCCACTCTTCTTCCCACCAAAAACATCTAGCTCACATAAAATTCATGGGTGACCAAAATATATACATATGTATGTGATTTTACTTTCAAGGAGATTTGCATTAGGAGTGTGTTCTATATTCAAGCCAAAAGAATAATTAATTTTTTCATAAAATAAGGGGATAGGGGTATTCTTCAAAAGTTTTCCTATTTTATCATTTTACTGAAAGCTAACTCTATATCCTGGAATCACATTGATGCTCAAATTTCCACTCAACTCCTGCCCCTGTCCTATTTCAAGTTCCCAGGAGTGCAAGTGTGCAAAAAAGAGATGGGATACTAAAGGGACAGAAGTGTGCTGAAAGCCCCGCTCAGCCCAGCTCAGAAGGGTTTCAGTCTAGCCAAATCCAAGAGAACAATTCACTCTCCCAGTCTCCACCCTGGTTTTGGGAAACAAAACTTCCCTATTCTCAGCTCGTGTTGCCTGCGGCATAGGAGGGACAGCTAGGCTTTACTGAACTCAGGACATTCAGTTCCCAGTCCCCGAATCATCGTTCACCTGCCTCAACACCTCCACTGAGACCAGTCCAGACAGCTCCAAATTTTGACCAGGGAGAAGAATGAGAGCCCCCTTTTCTACTACTGGACTGGTTCTGTGCTTAGAGAGTACCAAGACGACACAATGCAAAGAATAGGGGCTGGTGGTCAGAAGATGTGTTTGTTATAGGTCCCACTTCTACCTTAGGCTAGTTATTTAATCTCTTTGGAGCACTTCTTCCTCTTGGCTACAATGAAATTAATCCTTTCCCCTCTACTTTCCTTTCCAGTATCCCACAGTCCTATTAGTTATTTTGTAATCACTAAATAGTAATTGTTTCTCTTTTACCTAGAAACCCTGAGGGTCTTCCCCTCCCAATTTAATTTTTTTTTTTTTTATTAAAGGGGCCATCTCTTGAATAACTTAAAGAAGCCTATTCATTGAATGGGTGTTTCTCACTCAAAGTAAGATTGTGACAAGACCTAAGCCTGAAAGGACCAGGGTCTCACATTGCATCCTGGGTCATCTTCAGTTGTCCTGATGAATATTATGACACTGGACCCAGATGGCTCAGGAGAAGAAGGCGAGGTTGGTGACCTTGCACAGCCCTCCCTCATGCAAACCAAAGTCAAGTATGTCATCATCTTGATGTCATGGTCCTCTTTGAGAACGAAGGACAAACACAAGCCCACTGCTGAAACATTTTAGCTCCATATCGCCTACGAATTTAAGTTAAAAAGCCAACCTAGCACTACCCTACCTTATTTTATCTTAGATATTTTTGCCCTCCAGTAAACTGGATAACTTTCTGCCATCCTTGCCCCAGAACAGCATTTCATTCTCACAACTGCATGCTTTTCTGAGGTTGTTTCCTATGCCTGGTTTGTCTCCTTATCTCTCTTCAACAGTTTAATTTCTTCCTCTCCTTTAAAGTCCAATTCAAATACTACCTATTCCAGGAAGTCTTCCGTTATTCTCTTCCCTAAATGATCTACAAGTTTTTCACTCCCCTGATCTCATATACCATTTTCTTGTAATTGAAATTTAAACGAATACATTCATATATGTGTATATAATGCTTCAGAAACTTTAAGACACCACATATAAGTGCCAGATAATATTATAACAGTGATCAGAGGGCATATATTTAGAACTGGAAGGCACTTCAAGGATCTTCTGGTTCACAGAGGTGGTTTGCCCAAGTTCATATTAGATGTGAGAATGTTTCACAAGTTTAGGAGCATTGTGTTCAGTGACCAGAGAGCTCCACAGAGCTTTGTCTCTCCCCGAGATTTTTATCCCAGACTCTTGACATATTGAAGAGATTCCTAGTTCAGCACAATTAGTAGGAAGAGGATATAGGTAGTTAAATATCAAGCAAATGGGAGGAAAGGAGAAGAAATCTACATAGGAAGTAATGAGCTCCTTATCTCTAGAAAGACTCCAACTTCAGGGGGATGACTACTTATCAGGGATATTATAAAGTATATCACAAAATTTAGAGGGGGCCAGGAACTTAGAGAGGTAAGTTTCACACCTGAGGCTCAGGGTAAGTGACTTGCCTAAAGTTACCATGAAAGAGTTACTCATTAAGCTATGATTCAAACTCAGATTCTCTGATTCCAAATTCAGGACTCTTTCCACTACAAGCTGCTACCCTGTCTGCCTCCAATATTATTTCAGAGATTCGTGAAGTTGATAGGAAGAGGACTCCAAGACCTCTGATAACCCTTCCAACTTTTAGATGACATTATTTTATAAGTTATTAGTGACCCCCTCCTAGGACAGAGGATATGGTGCCCAAATAGAAGGCAAAAAAAAAACATCAATGACCAGTTAAGAGGTAGAAAAGAGCAAAATAAGGGGACAGAACTCAGGAACAGAAGTAGTGATCATTCCATACCCCTCTTGCGCCAGCAAGGTCCTTCTCGAACAGAGTAGGACAGCTCCACGAATTCTACGTCAACTGCAGAGCGCTTTGGAAGATGAGAGAAGCGCTGGGCTTCTGTGATGTGGTTCTCCACTTTCTTCAGGTGTGTGGTCAGTAGGGGGGGCTCTGTGGGGCCAGGGCGCCCGGCCATATCCTCCAGGGCCACTGCCACAGCCCCTGGCCCCAGCCCACAGCTGCCCACCTCCAGTGCCTTCTCCTCCATCACTTTGCCCTGCAGGGAACCAGGGAGCTGAGGGGGACTTGTTTAACATCATGCCCAGTCCTGGGTCCATCTTCCATCTCTAACACTGCTTCACCCCACCTCCCCGCAACTTGCTCTCTTTCTCCTGCCTTTATCACACAGTTGTCTCCCTAGACCCCTCATCTCATCCCCCAACAATTGCTGCTTTCTCATATCCCGCTCCATTTCTTTTTCCTCAAGGTCTCCCTTAAGTGTGTCTCCCATACCAGCTCCGTCAGCCCTACCTTCTCAGAAATCCGGTCCAGGCTATTAAACATTACTCATCTGCCTCAGGGCTCTGTTCTCTTAATGCATACCACAAGATATTCCCCTTTTACTAGCCATCAAATTCTAGCCCCTTCATCTGTGCCTGCCAACCATCCTATTTTGCCCCTAGCCCGTGCAGGCCCTCTCCTCTCCCTCCTCTCTGAAGCTCTAATCTCCTTACCCGGCAGGACTCTGGCCAGCAGCCCCAGCCCTAAAGAGGAGGGAGGAGGGTTAGAATCCAGAAGGGAGGACAATGGGAGGGGCAATAAGGTACGAGTTTATAGGAGGCTATCAGAGAGGGAAGGGTGTGGGGGAGATCGAGCATCCCCAGAGTCAAGGAGGCCTCCTTCATACCCCTGGGGAAATAGGACCCATGGCCAGTCCAGCTCCTCCCGATGCCCGTTCCTGTGCCCTGCGGCGAGCCTCCCTAGAGGTGGGCGCTCAGACTGGGACGCCTGTCCCCGCTACAAGCCACTGGACTAACAAACACGGCCCCCCACGTTTATTTTCACACATCCAGTCACCTTGACGCGCCCCGGGGGCTCCTTAATAGGAGGCCCGATAGGATAGGAAGAATGAGGCGTTTCCCCCGCCAAGACTGCAATGGGGTTTTCGCCGTTGCCCCCCTTACCTGCCTCTGGTTGCAATAGAGCTGTCCAGGCTCCCGGTCCAGCGGCCCGGGCTGGGCGGGGCCGGGGCGGAGCCGAGATGTAGGGAGGGCCCCGGCCCCGGGTTTGAGGAGAATGGAGGGGCGGGAGCGTGGAAGTCCCAGCTCTGGGCCAGCTGCGCAAACCCCTCTGCCCCTTAGCCAGTCCGCCCCGCTGCCTCCTCGCGAGCCAGTCGGCCGGGTGGCTGCGCTCTCCTCCCGGCGGCTGCCGGGCTCTGCCGCTCTTAAAGGGGCGGCGCAGCCCCACAACTGGCAGGGGGGAAGGGGAGAGAGAGTATGAGGAGGAAAATAACTGAGCAGGTGAAGTGGGGGACGTGAGTGGAGAGGAGCTGTGGACAAAGGGCTCGGGGAGAACTGAGGAGCAGGGAAGAAAGAAGTCGCTAAGAGAACCGGGAATAAGACTTCTCAAAGAATAGGGGTCTTGCAGTGCAAGGAAGACAATGGGGGTCGGAGTTTCTGTACTATTCTAAATACCCTTCGCACCTCTCCTTCCTTTGCCCTCAACTCCCACCCTTCCCTCAGTATCTCTTCGCCCCAGGAGAGACTCACTCCCAGGAATCACTAATCAAAGTATTAAATGTTAGGAAGAGAGGGGACAAGAGGGAGGTCACTTTCTAATGAACTTTAAATACCTTCCCTCGATCTCCAAATTTCTGTCCACCTTCCCCTCCCCAACAAATACACCCCGAACCAGAGTCCTGGGTTAAGGAGCAAGAGGAGGGACAGTTTCTTGGGGAGGGACCTGGAACTTTCAAGGTTGTATACAAATATGAGGAACTCAAGCACATGCCTGCCTGCAAACACGCATAGGCACTTATTCCTTGCTCAGTTGGAGAAATAGTTCTTCCCATCAGCCAACCTTGTATCACAAGCACTGACACGACAATGGGGACCTGAATGTGCATTCCCTCTCAAAGACTTTGATACTTTATGTGACTTTCCCATTTCACACCTTCCCATGTCTCCTGAACATGCCTTCACATGCATGTGCTGCAAGATGTATGAGCATACATGCAGAGATTTCACCATTTGGCTTTCTTCTAGGGCATCTTCTTACGGTCCCCACCTGTCCCTACCATCCTACCATGGCATCTTCTCCAGGGTAAGTAGGTTAGCCAACCCGGGGAACATGATGCTGCGTCTTTAAGTCTTCCACCTGTCACACAGCGCAGAGCTAACAGGGAAGGGAAGGAAGCTGCTGCTGCTGCTGCTGCTGCAGTAGTGAGGTTACTAGCAGTCAAACCTCATCCATCTCCTCCCCATCTGCTTTCTGCCAACCTAGAGGCTGGCTAGGAACTGGACACTATCCCTGCTTCCTTCCTGTGACAAAGCTTCCACCTCTATCTTGGAAACCACATTGGAATGTCTCAGATTCTACATTTCCCCTTTCCTCTTTCTCATGCATTCCCCAGGACAGAAGCCTACCCCTCTGTTTTCAGAACATTCCCTTCCTTTTTCCCTAGGACTCACTCCTCCAATTTCTCAGGATATATTCCTCAGCTACCTAGAATAGTCCCATCCTCTGAGAGATATCCCACCATTCACTAGGACAGATTGCCCCACTTTTTCCCGTATTTATGCCTTCATTCCTAGGACAGATTTCCCCTAACCCCCCACCTCCTCCTCCAGGACGACTTCCCATTCTCCAGGAATATACCTAAGAGTCCCTCCCTAAAACAACCCTTCCGTTCTTTAATGATATGCCACCCCCCCAATCCCCTATGACATTCATTCCCTAGAACAAATTCTTTCCTTTTTTTAGTGGCATACTCCTCCCCATTTCCTCTCTATTCTCTATTCTCTAAAGACAGATCCTCTTTAATATTTCTTAGGTCATACTCTCTAGTCCCCAAGACAACTTCCCTTTTCTTCAGGGATATACCCTTCCTTTCCCTAGGACAGACTACCCCATTTCTCAAAACCTCCATTTCCAAGGATAAAATCCCATTACCTAGGATATCTTCTGTTCCCCAAGACATCCTAAGGAAAATTGCCCTATTGTCCAAGGACAGACACACCTCATTCCTCAGGAGATATTCCCCATATTGTAGAACAGTCATCCTTCCTATCTCTCCCCACCAATTGCTTAAAACATTCGTGCATTCCCTTGTTCACTTTCTCCATTCATTTACTCATTGAGAACATTTTTTATAAGGTTTTTGTCATGTGCAAAGTTCAAGCACTCCCATTCCCCGGAAGGGACCCCCTCCTCCACTCTTTCCTTCTAAGAACCTCCATCCTAAAACAGTGTCAGAGCAGTCTGAAGGTTGCTGAATGGAGGCAGGGGCAGAAATGTCCTTGTCTCAGCTCAGCAGCTAGAGCTAATCTACAGAAAGCAGCTGGACTGGGGATTTATGGAAGAGACAGCTGCTGAGCAGATTTATGGGGCTGTGGAGGGAGGAGGCAAGTGGGGTCCTGTGGGAACTGGAATGGGGACACCTAAGGCCATCTGAGCCCCGGCTCTGCATTGACACTCTCCTTGCCCCTCCTCCCCCTTATCTCTTAGGCAGCTGAGTGTATTCATCTCTCCTGTACCCCCTGCTGTTTCCAGAGGGAACTGCAACCAGAGAAAAGGTGAAAAAAGACAGGGAAGGGAAATCAAATGAAACTGCCCTCCAGCCTCCCAAGTAGACAATAACCAGTTAAGCAAGACAATCAGCAGAGTCAGAATGGTGGCTTTACTGAAGCAGAGGATAGGAAACTGGAAAGGACAGTGGTGACTTTTTCCAGGAAAACAGCTAGTCATCCTCCAAGACACTAAGATAATTTCCCCCAGAAACAGACGTGGTCTACAATCATACCTTCCATTTGTTCCCAAGGCTGCATTAGCGACTTCAACTGTAGCCAGCATCTTCATCTCCCTGTTCCTTGAGTATGGAGGGTGGGAGGAAGAAAAGAATGAAAATAAAAGGGGAGCAAGAGGGAGGTATGGTCTTTGAAAGAGAGGACCATGACCAATCCCAGTCGAGGATCTTAAAGTCACAGAACCATCGTTTTAGAGCTGCAATAGACTTTAAGGCCATGATCCTAACCCCTTTATTTTACAGATAGAGAAACTTGGGCAAAAAGAGACTACATCACTTGCTCAGAGTTATACAGCTAATTAATGTCTAAGGTTTTTTATTCAAATTTTCCGGACTGGATCCAACGCTATATACACCATACTATGCTGCCTCTCAAAAATACAACTATGGGAATATGGTAAGATCTCCACCCTGTTACTCCCCACTACAAAGACTAAGGAATAGGCAAAAGTTAATCTTCAGGGCAAAGCTAGTATTCTGGGTGCACTTGGTCATTTCCCCACACCTACCCAGAGAATAACCCCCACCATCCACCCTTCCATCTCTGTTCCTAATGGATCTTCACCAGCAGGGGCATATCCATTCACTGATCTGACAGCAGAAAAAACAGCAGGCTTAGCCTGGGGGCTAGGAGAGATAATGATTAAACAGATAGCTTTGGAAGGACTGAGGTCCCGGTGGAATAATAAGGCAGAAGGAAGACCAGTGGGAGGTCAATTGCAGCTGACCCTTTTCCATCTGGCCCTGGACAGGGACTCCTGGATGGCATGGGATAGGAATAATTATAGAAGAGATGGTATCACCCCACCCCAGTGATGGCTTTTCCCATTTAATAATTCAATTAAATTTCAATTCAGCCAACTTTAATTGAGAGCCTACTGTGTGCAAGGCATTCAAACAGTGTGAGGTCTGAGGACTGATTTACAGAGAGATGTCAGGAGAATGTTGTCTGCCTCTCCCTACCGCCTCAGTCTTGAGAATCTACAGGGACAGAGACTTAGCCTATATAGACATCTGGAGGGTTCTAAATAGAGAGGATCATAGAAGATGCCTTCAAGTCTATCTCTCTTATTTTATAGATTAGGAAGCTGAGGTCCTGTGAGGACACACAGGAGTGAATAGCAAAACCTGAGATTTTAAACCCAGATCTTCTCACTCCTAACTCATGCAGCACAAAGACCCAACCAAGACAAGCCCCAGGTAAGCAACTGGGGAGGGGAAGAGCAGGGAATGGTGTCCTGGATCTTGGACAGGAGAATACCAACTGAAAATAGCTGTTCCCCCTCTGTCAACCTACAAACCTCATTAAATCCACCATCAGTGGACACTGAGTCCCATACTACTTTATAATATCTTCATCTAGATTGATTGAAAACTCAAGGACACAGATCATCATAACTCATGATTTGAGGCTACATATGAGATTTCCCAATATACTTTGTATAAGAGATAGCTTGTCCTGATTTGGGGTCTGGGAAATATTGTCACCATCCTTATACTTTTCTGTATCTGCCTCTGTATCCTGAGACCTCTCTGCTTCTGTCCACTTAGAGTCTCTGTCAATTGTCATTCAGGAAAATCAGCTAGGAGGGGAAGATTTCCTGCCATTTGTGACCATGTTTTCTGGTTGCATCCATATCTGTCCTTTTCATAACATACTGGAGATCACATATCAAAATTCACTCCATGTTGCAATATTATTTACTATCCATAAAGGATGTGAGAGGCAAAGTGGCATAGTGCACAGAGTTAGCCTTGAAAACAAGAGTTGGATTATGTCCCACCTCTGACTTGTACTGGCTGTGTGACTGAGCAAGTCATGTAACCTCTCAATGTTTTAGGCAAGTCTCTAATAAAAGTTGTAGAGAGGGTGCTGACCTGCATTGGTGGAGGGAATTTCCTCACCTGTAAGTTCCATATAAGTAGAATTACAGGTCCAGTTCCTATTTCTATGAGGGGAGGGGATGTGATGAGATACACACATACCTCCTTTTATTGCGCTTCGTAGATACTGTGTTTTTTCAATATAAATTGAAGGTTTGTGGCAACCCCTTCGTCAAGCAAGTCTGTTTATGTCATTTTTCCAATAACATCTCATATCATGTCTCTGCATCACATTTTGGCAATTCTCACAACGCTGCAAATTTTTCATTATTATTATGTTACAGTGATCTGTGATCAGCAACCTTTAATGTTACTATTGTAATTGTTTTGGGATCAGATGACGAATTTAATGGATAAATATTGTGTATATTCTGACTACTCCACCAACCTGCCAGTCCCTGTCTCTCTCCTTTTTCTAGGGTTTCCCTATTCCCCAAGAAGCAATACTTTTGAAATTAGGCCAGTAAGTAACCTTACAATGGTCTCTCTAAGTTTTTAAGTGAAATGCAGCAGACTTCACTGTTGTCTTATTTTAAGAAGTTGCTATAGACCCTGTTGAGTCAGCAGCCATCGATGTTGAGGCAGGACCCTCCACCGGCAAAAAGATTACCATTTCATGAAAGCTCAGATGACGGTTAGCAGTTTCTTTTTTTTTAGCAATAAAGTATTTTTTTAAATTAAGGTATACATATTTTAGACATAATACTACCGCACGCTTAATAGACTACAGTATAATATGAAAAATAACTCATATGCGTTGGCAAACCAAAAAGTTACTATGACCCTTTCCATTGCAATATTTTATTATGGTGGTCTGGAACTGAACTGGTAATATCTCTGAGGTATGCCTGTACTGCAATGTTATAAAATGTCTAAGCTTTTCTATTCCCAGAAAGAATGTGTCCTGTTAATCAAAAAGCACTTATTAAGTACCCATTATGTGCTTGGTGTTGATAATTCAAAGCAAGAAAACACTCCCACCACTACCACCCTTAAGAGACTTTTATATTCTGTGACAAAGAAGTATTGTATAGTGAAAAGGAAGGTAAGCTGGTTGTCAGAAGAGAAATGGACTGGAATCCCAGCTATACCCCTTACTCATCGTAACCCTTGGCAATTCACTTAGGCTTTCAGAGCCTTGGCTTGTTCTTTCACTTTTATAATAGTTGTGCCCTTTACCTTACAGCGTTATTGTGAGGAAAGTGTCTTTTTTTTTTCTTTTCAAATCTTAAAGTGCAAATATAAACATGAGTAATTCATTCAACAGGTATTCGCTAAGCACTGATTATGTGCTAGGCACTGGGAATTCAAAAATGAAAATGAAACTGTCCCTACTCTCAAGGAACTTACATTTTATGGGGGGGAAAACAATATATACGTATGAAAGTAATCACAAAATATGTGTGTGTGTGTGTGTGTGTAGGATGAGGACACTTGAGACTCGAGGAAGTTAAGAATTCTAAGTGGATGTAAGGAGTTAGTGAATTCTAGGCATGGGAGACAGCATGGGATGAAGTAGGGGATGGCATGTCATCTATGGGGAACTAGGTAGGTCAGTTTGGCTATAATGTGAAAGAAAATAATTCTCCATAAGCCTCAGAAGTTAGATTGGAACCAGGTTTTGAAGAGCATTAAATGTCAAACAAATCAGTTTGTGTTTTAACCTTGAGGAAGCTGGGAGACACTGGAGTTATGAAAGATAATCTATGGCTACATACTCCTCTTCAAGTGTGCAATCCTTCCAGTTTTTCTGAGTCAATATCACACCCCTTATTTTCATACTTTTTTTCTGAAGCTGGTGGAGATGTCCAGAAATATTCAAGGGTGCCACCCTCATGACAAAGAGTACTGTTTAGTCAAGACAATAACTATTCACCAGTCACCTCACCCTTCCAGTAAAATACCAGCCTCAGTACCAGTCCCCTCCCAATTGTATAAGATTAGAATAGGGATCAAGATGGAGGATTAAGAGGAAGTAGTTCAGCCTAGCTTCTCACTAAATTTCCTAAAAGATCTTTAAAATTGTACTAGACAGAATTCTGATTGGGAAAAGTCAAGAAGTCACAGTGAGTCATTTTTGTAGCCTGGGTGACCTAGGGAGACAAGAGAGGTCTGTGGACATGGAGGTGGATCTGGCCAGAAGTTCAGGGAGCAGTGCAGCATCAAAAGACTGAAAGAGAGCTAAAACCAGGTACAATGGCAGGAAGTACTGGGGCAGAAAGAAATCCCAGGAAATCCCTGAACTAGCCTTGGATACAGGAATGGAGGCCATCTGCCAATTTTGTCACCCAATAACCAGTCTGAGTCTCAGATCCAGGGTAGAGAAGGGGTTGGAATGTGGGGTCCTGTGTACTTATAAACATTCTAGGACACATCAGTTCTACTACTTTTTCCCTAATTATCTTTGGAAATAGACCAAGTAGTGGTATTGCTGGGTCAAGGGGTATAGGTAGTCTCGTAATTCTTTGGGCATAATTCTAGATTGCTCTCCAAAATGGTTCGAACAAGTTTAGAAGCAAATCATAGCTGGGTGGTTCTGATCCCAGGAGCAGAGCCTACAGTTCTAGCCTACAGACCACTTCCCCTGTGAAAGCTTACAGTAGAATAACCAGGGCATGGGTCCCAAACCAAAGAGGAGCCTGTAGCTTAGTCACTCAGAATCAGCAGAGCCTCCCAGTGGGCTAAGAGTGGCTGAGTTCAGTGACAGTTGGCAGAAACTCCCAACCAAGGATAAGCTGACAGACCCAAACCTGAGTCGGAAAACTGCAGAGCTCAGAACAGAAAGGCAGTGAGATTTTGCCCTGAATCACATCACTTCAGGAACGCTGAAAATTTACAGGTCCTCAACCTGAGCTTTGAAAACAGCAGAAGGATGTCAGAGGACAGACGCTCATGCTAGACATCCCTTCTAGTAGTGTGCAGAGCCCAGTCCCAACATGAAGTCCAAAGTCAAGAGGCTTTAGAATAACAAGCAAACAGACTCCCTCCACCCACAAAGAACTATTATGGCAACAGGGAAACTCAAAACACAGACCCAGAATAGGAGAATTACTTTAAATATCTACAAGCAAAACTTCAAAGAAAAATCCAGGTTGAACACAAGTCCAACCAGAATTCCTAGAAGAATCAAAACAAGAGTTTAGAAAAAAATGATTTCAAATGAGAGTGGTAGGGGCAGCTAGGTGTCTCGGTAGACAGAGCACTGGCCCTAGAGTCAGAAGGGTATGAATTCAAATACAGCCTCAGACTCTTGTTAGCTATGTGACCCTGAACAAGTCACTTAATCCCAATTGCCTCAAAGAAATGAGAGCAGTAGAAGAAAAAAATTGAAAAAGAAATTAATTATGGAAGAAAGATATGAGAAGAGAATTAACAAGGATAAAACTCTATCAAAGAAAATAACTCATTGAAAATTAGAACTGGCCAAGTAGAAATTAATAACTCCATGACACCAATTGCATGGGATTACATCGAAAGAGTCATTATTCAATAGTTCAATAAATATTTGTTGATGGGCTGGAGAGAGGTCCATATTGGGTGGGAAGCAACATCATCTATCAGCCAAAGATGTGGCTAAGAACTTTCTCTCTGGGGCTCTCCATCTTCTCCATCTTGCCCTTGAGCTTGCCCTTATCTCCTCATGATCTTCTTTCAGGCCCAACACTTCTACTCTTCTTAGATTTGTGAAAAAATGAGACCATGGTCGGGGTTGTGTGCCAACTGACCCTGGCATCCTTGCTTTCCATAAGTCTTCAGACAGGGTGTCGCTTGACCATTAACCACAAAGGAAATCTAATATCAATTTGTCCTCCAGGCTGACATGCTCTGGCCACCAGGTCAGAAGTCCCATCAAGGTCCCTTTGATCCATGCACGCATGCAGACAGCCTATCCTTGCCAATTCGCTTCATGAGACCCACCAGGAAAGAAATTCTCATTGACCTGGATTCTGAATTCTACCCTAGGAGTTATTAAATATTATGCAAAAATTTAAAATTAGAGAAATCGCATACTTATTATGCATCTTTTCTCCCACCCACAATCCCACCAAAAATTTCCTGCTGTCAACCAAACAAAGCATTCATAAGACTAAGGGAGTAACATTCAGCAGTCTCAGTTTATTTAACATTTTGAGACTGCAAGGGGAAAAGTTCAGTGTGCTTACATGTATATGCTGCCTAATGACATTGCTGAACCTCCTCTCACACCTTCAGAGAGCAGAAAAAAGAGATTTGGTACTGGCTTCTACAGCCTCGCTTCTGCTCCAGAACAGTAGAGAGGGGAAGAAGGGAAAGGAAGATGTTTCTCACCAAACATGGAGATTTTTTTTTTGAAATTGTTCTGCTTCTCCATCCCATTCGGACTTGGCTCTCTACACCAGTAGACCATAACTGACTGCACTGGTCAAGGCCTAATCCAGGTATCTTACCATAGCTCTCTCCAGATCTGAAGGTAGGTCCCAGAAGCTGCTTAGTCCAGCAGTCTAACAGCTGCCAGCCTAGTTGCTAGTGTGTGCCCTGCCCTTGCATTCCAAATGCCTACTAGAATGTCCCTAGTTTACATGCTGAATTGTCACTAACTCATTAAGGCTTTACCCTTTGGCTGTTGAGTGGTAAGGAAGTCAAAATCTCAAGGGCAAACAAGAAGGGAAGAGAAGCCAATTTGGTAGGCCCACACACAGCTTCCCCATTGCTCAGTGCTTACGTGGACTTTCTTTGCAGATGACTTACGAGCAGTAATTCCCACCATCCCAGACCCAAACCCAGGGCAATACTTTTTGACCTAAAACTCCAGGCTTATAGGAATGCTATCCTCCCACAGGTCTCAGGTCTAAAGCTCTTCCTGCAGCCCCTACCTCAATCCTGGTTGGTTCATGTTCCATTAGTTTGACCAACCAAGAGTATGTACCTAAGGGGACGGGCTTCCCAGTATTCCACCTGCCAGGCAAGGCAAGCAAAAGGAATGTTAAAAGGTTTCTAAAAAGATGTCTACAGTAAGATACTCTTAGTGACAAACTGATCCCACTCTGACCAACCTATCCCAGAGAGTGTGGCCGTGGTTAGAAAAAGTACCCTAGCCTAGTACCTGGCATGTGTATGTCAGTCTTCTCCATTTCAGAGTTCCTCTCCCCAAAACTCTAAACTGTTCAGTCAGTGGGAAAATCCACACCAAACTAGAAGTGGGAGTAGTGATGCTATAGAGGCAGGTATCTAAGCCTAGGAAAAAACCCAACTCTTCAACTTCTGATGGGTACATGGAGAGGCAAGGATGTGAGAAATAAGGAGCATGAAATGGGCATAATGTGTTTATTGCCAATAAGAAAAGTCATATTCAGCACCCTCATCAATGCCTCCCCCAATCTTGTCCCTGAGAGTAACCCAGACATGAGGATGGGGGAAGGACCCAGAGACCAGGAAAAAGCCTCTTGGCTTGGGGATGGGGGCTAATTGAAATGATAAAGGCCTTTGGAGAGTAAGAATGGGAAATGACCTTGACAGACCTATGGTCTTTAGATATTTCCAGGAAATTAGCATGATTTGGTTTCCCTTAAGGAACTATGTTCAACAGCTTTGAGGTTTAGAGTTTAGTCCAAGATGCCCCTCCACCCCCAAATACCCTACCCCACAAGGAACCAAATCCAGGGGAGACTTTCACAACGGCTGCCACACATGGGCTGGCTTCCTGGTGAGGCTACTCTAAATCAAGGACTGTTCTGCAGTCATAGTTGAAAGAGATGTTGCCTATCCTTAGGATGACCCAAACATTGATCTCCCAGAGTATTCCATGAATAGCTTCTTCCTCCCACTCCCAGGGGATCTTTTCTTCTCAAGTTTGGCTCTTGGGCTAAGATACTTCTGTCCTCACCCCACCACATATGCACACGCACACACACACACACACACACACACACAGTGTGCTACTCCTTACATTTGTTACCAAGGGCAGTTCAGAAGGTCCCTCTATATGTCTCTAGGATGGGCCATAGCAGAAAGTATGGGAGGAGAGCAAAAATGAAAAAACAAGAGCCAATCTCAAACCCAGGATGGGAAAACAATGTCTCAGCTGGGTCCTGAAGGGAGTGGAACCTTCAGTCCCTCATTCTATTAAGATTCCCAGCTCCTCAGCTGTCTTATGCAGTTTCTCCATGATGGCGTCAGGGGGATCGGGGTCAGGGGCTCCCTCTTCTGGGATGCTAGGCTGAACTCCAGAAGCTGGGGCCAGGACGTAATAGACTGTCTCATGTTCGCCTTGGGAATTGGTCCTGTTCAGCACATGAATGACAGGGCTGGAAGAGTCCTGGGCAGCAGAAGCTGAAGGTGCTGGCCTTTCGCTTTCCTCTGCCTCTATTTCTTCTTCTTCCTCTTCCTCCTCCTCAGGCCCTGGATCCTCAGGCCCGGGTTCCAGGACAATGCTTTGCAGGTTGCCCTCAGTCAGTGCTGCCCCTGGGCCTGGCCCAACCTGCTCTTCTCGTTCCCTCAGTAGCTGCTCAGTCAGCTCCACACTCTCATAGCGAATCAGCTGCAAGCGCATGTAACCATCCTCATGTTCCTTGTACCTGGGGAGCAGAGACATAAGAAACAGGAAACACACCCACCCACAGAGAGAGGGGAAGCATGAGTGGGCAAGGAGGGAGATAACAGAAACCTGTTGCACATAAACAAGGCTGGGGCTTGGGGAAGAATAGGGATTCACTGAAAATGTAGCAGAAAGGGAAAAAAGACTCTTGCTAGGTAACCCACTGGACAGAGTGCTGAGCTGGGAGTCAAGAAAACCTCGATTCCAATTCTGCCTCCAATTCATATTAGCTGTGTTACCCCAGTTATACCACTTCACTCAGTCTCAGATTTTTCATCTATAAAATGAGGGGGTTGGACTCAATGGCCCCTACGATCCCTTCCATCTCTAAACCTGGGATAATCTAACTCCTACTGCAGCAGAGAGGGACTGAAGCTTTGCAGACTACTTTCTTCACAGCCATGAGAGGTGGCGGGTGGGAGAGTAGGAATATTTATGGACATATATTTGTGAAGAACTGCACTCAAAGGGGGGAAAGTGGAAGATTCAGTGAAAAAGACATGGGCCAAGGCAGTAGCCTTTTGACTGGTCTCTCTGCCTCCTACTCAAACCTTGACACAATTCAGGCATTCATCAAACACGTATAAAGCAAGTACAATGTACAATTCGATATACCAAGCCCTGGGATCATTTAAAAACAGTAATAATAATAATAAAGGTATTTTCTGCCCTCAATGAGCTTAGGCTATTAAGAGAATGAATTTGAACAGCTAGCAATAGACTGAAAAATCCACAGCTGTAGAAATCCGAGTCCTTACCCAAAGCAAGTCACCCAAGGAAAATGTTGTACATAGTTACAACAATATTGTAACGATGATCAGCTGTGAAAGACTTGGCTACTCTCATCATTACAATGATCCAAGACAGTTCTAAAGGGCTATGATGAAAAATGCTTATCGATCTGATAACTCTGTGCAATTTCAAGCATATTTTTTTCACTTTATTTTTCTTGCTTAAATCATTCTCCTCCTCCCAAACATGGCTGATGTGGAAATGCATTTTTGCATGACTTCATAAATATAATGGGAATTGTATTTCCTTCCTTCTCAATGAGGGTTGGGGAGAGGGAAAGAATTTGGAACTAAAAATAGAAATTTCAAAAAAAGTCCCTTGTGACATTCCAGTCAAACACCCATCCAGGCTGAGCTCCAACGCCTTCTCTGAGGTGAAGGAGAGACCACTGCACCACCTAGACGTACCCAATGTACGTCGGGATAACGCTAAAAGTTAAGAAGTTTTCACTCATTTGCCCCTCCATTACCTCCTTCAGGTGGTCCCTGCTGTAAAGTCGATGGCTAAACCCACAGACTAAAGCAAATTCCTCTTCCACATGACAACAGTGCTTTAAAGTAACTGAATCCCACACCCTGCTGCCTGAGGAGTCCTTCCAATATACAACTCTGACCATTTAATTCCTTTGCCCAAAACTCTTCTGTGGACTTTTCAGTGGTTAGCAAAAAAGGCACAAACTTCTTGACCTTGAGTCCAAGGCTCTCTAAAACCTGGCTCCGACATTTCTCCCCTCCCCATACACAACAATCCTGCCAAACATCATCCCTATTTGTTATACCCCTTTGCTGTTTCTGGGCACTCATCTCATCCTTCATCCCTGAAACACCCTGATCACACTTTCCTCACATTCTACCACTGAGCAAAGTTCAGCTTTACTCCTTCTTCCCGGAAACCTTCCTGACCTCCACCAGGCATGAATATCGTCCTCAGATCTCTCACAGCATCCCATCTGTACCTCTCCTGTTTCTGGAATTACAGAAGCTCAGAGGTGGAAGGGACCTTTACTTGGAAACTTCTGGTGAAGAACATGCTACCTCCTAGGCAACCCTGTCCACTTATTGAATGCCATTCTGCATTATAATTACGCATCAATCTTATCTCCTTCTACTAAATTATAAAATCTTTGAAAGCAGACACTACTACTCAATTTTGTATTTGTGTTTCCCCATAGCAAACAACACAGGGCCTTGTGCATAGTAACAGTCAATAAATGTTTGAATTTAAATATTAAATTCTTAATTCCAGCTCCACCTTTAGCTCACTGTGTTCCTGTAGTAAGTCACTTATTTAGCTTCTCTGTGCCTCAGTTGATCCAGTTTTATAATGGAGAGAATAATCTTTGAGGCAGCTAGGTGGTACAATGGATAGAGCACTGGGCCAAGAGTCAGGAAGCCTCAAGTTCAAATCCAGCCTCAGACACGAGCCGTCTAACTCTGGGCAGGTTGCTTAACCTTTGTCTGTCTGTTTTCTGAGAAAAAGGAGAATAATAATAGCACCTACTTCCCGGGTTGCTGTGAGGCTCAAATGAGACAGCAATTGTTCAGAGACTGGCCCACAGTCACTACATCAACGTTAGCTATCACTATTTATATTATCTGTGCCCCTTGTTTTTTTAGGGTAAAATGTGAAATGCCAAGGGAGACGTATGGAAAGCACAAAAATTCAAAGGCACATTCCCTCCGAGTTCTCCCAACATCGTTGCTGCTATTGCTGAATGACGAGGGTAGGGAGGAGAACTTACCGGAAGCGGGGGTGGCCCGAAGGCCACTTGAACTGATGCTTCTTCCGAAGGTGGACAGTGAGGTTGTTGCCTCGAGTGAAGCACTTGTCACAGACGTGGCACTTGTATCTTGGCTCCGAGTCACCCTGTCGGTGAAGTCCAAGTGACTGAAGCCTAGCTACCCGCTTCATCCGCTCAAGCCTTCCCTAACTGCCTTGGCCTTGCCTTAGAAGGTATCCAGCAGGAATTATTCGGGAGGCAAATCATTACTGTCCTCAAGAGGAAGGAAGACCTGGCTGCTTGTCCCATCTTTGACCCCAGGGCAAGTCACTTAACTCCTCAGTGCCCTAGGAAATTCTACAAGTTGCAGAAAAGATGCCAGCCTGCATCAGGGCATCAGTAGAGGGAATTTCATCAATAGGAATTCCCTATATGAAGAAATCCCAGGTCTTGTCCCTACCACAATCCTGGCAGAGGACTCTATAAACAGGAAACTTTCCCATGTGGGTTGAAGCTCTGACTGGCTCCTAACCCCAGGCCACTCCCAAGGTTTAGGACGTCTGCAGGCCCTGGCCCCAGCCCCATATGTCATCTCCTCCTCCCTCCCCAGGTCCTACTCACTTGGTGCACTTTTCGGTAATGGGACTTGATGGAGCAGTGGGAGCGGGCGCTGAAGCTGCAGCTTTCAAACTCACAATGGTAGGCAGGTTCCTTGCTATGAGTGTCCAGGTGCTTCCGGAGGTCAATCAGGTTTTTACAACTGCCAGAAGAGGGAAAAGGGTCACCGGGGCAGCAATGAACCTGGGAATGTAATGCTGGGCCCAGAGGGTCCCAACAGCTGCCCCCATCTCACCTGTAGTCACAGTAGTCACATTTAAAGGGCCGGTCTTCACTATGTCGGAAACGAATATGGTTCCGAAGGGAGGAGGGCAGCGGACAAGTCATGTCGCACAAAGGACACTTGTAGTGATTTACTGTACGGAGCAGAGAGGAAAAAGATGTGAGGGGAGGGGAGGGCAGAAGACGAGAAAACATGGGGAGATGTGCTTGGGGAAACCGACCATGATTGCGCATGTGGTCTCGCAATAGTCGCTCTGTGGCAAACCTCTTGGAGCAATGGGAACACTGGAATCGTTGTTCTGGGTGGGAAAAGGAGAGTAAGAACTTTGAGAGGTTGAAGAGAAACATGAGATGAAGAGACACGGGAAGGAGTTTTCAAGTACTTTTCATAGAATTGTTTTGAGGTAGACTGGCTCATTTTGTCAACCCCAACCCCATCTTACAGATGAGGAAATTGAGGCCTAAAAAGGTTGAATTACTCATCCAAGATGATACAACTAAGTGTGACTTGGAGGGGTCACAGGAAAGAGAAGGTTCTGAGAAGGGACAAAAGCCCAAAGGCAGATGGAGGCACTGGGTCTCCAAATGCCCAGCTCTGTCCTAAGCAGGTCAGCTAGTCCCTTCCCCACATGCCTACTCCCTCCATCCCCAAACTCACGGTCTAGTGACGTCTGACGCCGGATGTGATCAAAGAACTTGGTGTTATTGGCAAACATCCCTCCACAGGTGGGGCAGGCCACCACCTTCTCCTGGGTGTGGCTTCGAAGATGCTCTCTCAGTTTACAACGCCCTTTGAAGGTACAGTTGCAGTCTGGGGAAGACACCAAATCAGGTCCCTTCTACCCGCCCCAAACCCTATAGAATGTCTCCTCCCCCCATCCCCCATTTTCTTCTTGGTCCCTTCCTGGTCCAATGGCCAAGTCTTTCATTTTTAAAGAACAGGGAAGCTGAAATACCTGGGACTATCCACAGCCCTCCCATTCATGAAGGCAGGGTTCCCCTCCAAAAGGGAGGATTATCCAGCCAGGTGACTAAAGTATCCCTAACCTTTCCAGCCACATGGTACCACATGGTTCTCCTTGCTGGCTGCCTTGTATTCACAACACAGGCTATGGGCCTCCACGTGCCGGTAAAACCACTCTGGATTGTCAAAGGAGCTCTGTTGAGGGGAAAAGGGGAGACAAAGAGTAAGGAAAGAGTAGAGGGATAGTAAACCAAGGTAATATTCTAATCTTGACCACCTTCATGGTTAAGAGGAAGCAAGAAGAAACTGGAGAAAGGAGAGTACTTGAAAGATTTCATATAGATACATGGTGTCTCTATCCAGGACACAGCATATCCTTCCCCCAACCCTGGCCCCTGCCTGCTGACCTCACAGTGTTCCCACTGGCACAAGAAGTGGTCAGGAATGTCGGGGATCATGTTTCGGCTTTGGAAGTCCAACAGGCAGGGGCTGAGTCCGGCCTGGCCTTGCAGAGCCTGAAGTCCCCACTGTTTCAGCTTGGTGTGGTAACAGTGGAAATAGACATGCCGGACCAGGTCGGCCGAGTTGTCTGGAGAACAGAAGCCACATTCTTGCCACAAACAGGAGTACTCTTCAGTTGAGGATGGAGGAAAGACAGAGACAGGACACAGTCCTGCCTGAATACAGAACCCGGCAAGGTGAACCCCATTTCTGGCTCTAGCTCAATGCTCCCTAAGTAATACCTGAATCTCCTCTGAAGACATACTCCCATCCCCACCTCTGCCAAGTCCCATCTTCCCAGTCTGCCCAAGGACAGTAAAGGCAGAGCTGGCCTCCTCTCACCTCTTCTCGTCCCTTATTCACTCACCAAGTGGGTCCACCTCATCCTCATCTTCTTCCTCAGGGCTCTGAAGATGCTGCTGGAGGTGCTGCGTGACATGTTCACAGAACTCCTCCACAGCTGAGGCCACAAAGGTACAGGATCCCCACTCACACTGTAGCACCAGGGCCTCCCTTCGGGGGACCTTTGTAGGAGGTGGCATGATTGCCACACTGTAGTAAAAGGAATAAAATCATGGGCTGTCCAATAGCCCAGGCAACAGCTCGGTAATACAGTGGATAGAGGACTGGGCCAGGAGTCGTAAAGACCTGAGTTCAAATCTGACCCCATTGCTTTAGCTGGGCAAGTCAATTAAACTTCTCTCAAGAGTCCATTTCCTCCTCTGCAAAATGAGGATAAATAATAGCACCTACTTCCCAAGACTGTTGTGAGGATGAAATAAGATACTATTTGTAAAATTTCTTTGCAAACCTTCAAGCACATTATAAATGTTAGCAGCTATTACTCATTTTAGATATTATTAAGCAGATTTTGCTGGTAGAATGGGATGGGATTACTCCAGAAAAGGTCCCTTTCAGCTCCAAGTCTGTGATCCTGTAATACTTTTCTGGGAAGGAAAGCAGTAGTGACTGGAACTCCTGAAACTCTATAAAGTGAGTGTTCTATGGATTTATCCAGGGCTCTAATTCAATCTGCCTCCAACCTACCTTTCCAGCTTTATTTCTCTTACTTTCCTTTATGAATTGTTTCAGTCAAACAAGCCTTTAAGAGTCATTCCTCAGTCTTGTGCTTTATTGTCCCCTGGCTCCTCAGACCCTAAATACATGACCCTCCTCATTCCTACCTCCTGGAATTCATTATGCTGTGAAGGAGATTTATTCTCACCTCTTCACCTATGAAGTCATTTTGTTCCCCCTACCTAAATCATTTCTCCTTCTCCCTTCCACATAAACCCTGCTTATCTTTCTGAAGGAAACCTTTCTATAAAATTCTAATCTTCACCCACATTATCTGCATGACTGAAGGCAAGTCATTAAGACTTCCTAGGTTGGACCAGGTCAGCAGTTTTCAAACTTTCTGGCCTCAGGATGCCTTTATACTCTTAACAGTTACTAAAGAAGCCTCCCCTCCCAAAGAACTTCTGTTTATATGTATTATATCTATGAAGATTTACTGTATTAGAAATTAAAACTTTGAATTAAAATGTTAGCATTATTATGAAAATAGTTTTGACCTCACAAACCCGTGAAAGGGACCCAGAGAATTACTGAAGAGGCAACATATAGTAAACAGGACGTTAGTCATGAAGGCAAAAGAACTATATTAAAATCCCAAGCTGTGTGACCCTGAGCAAATCAGACTTCTCAGAACCTCAGTTTACTCATTTTGTAAAATGAAGATCATAAATGTATCTACCTTACATTGTGGCTATGAGCACATGCTTTGCAGACCTGAAGGGCTATAGAAATGTAAATTATATTTATATTTACATTCAAAGAGCTTTCTCTCTATTACTTCAATGGATCCAAACAACTACCCAATGGGGTAAGCAATTTAAAAGACTACTAGGCAAAAGATGCTTTGGTAAGAAGTCCAAAAAAGTCTCTTAAACACCTAATACTCTACTGGAAGATGCAAGTCGTATAGGCATATAAATAGAAAGTATTGTGAAAAAGAAACCACTAACAAATGGGGGATCAAATAAACAGGAGAGTCAGGACTAGATCCCAAACCTTCTGAAGACTGACAATAAATGTGTAAGTGTACAGCGCTTTACAGTTTACAGGTCTGAGAAGCAGTAATTTTTTAACCTAACCTATAATTATATTGTGTGTAGAAAACTCCCCAACTGCGTTCTAGCATCCAAAAAGCCTTAGAGAGTTTTTTGGCAGCAGAGAGGTTAAATAACTTACCCAGGGGTACATAGCCCCTATTTATCAGAAGAAGAATTTGAATACAGGTCTTCTTGGCTTTAGGCCAGTTCTGTATCCATTACACCAACTGCCTCTTTAATTTAAAGGAAAACCAGAATATGAAAGGCTTCAGCAGAGGCGGGAGGAATGAAGGACAAGAACCCTGAATTTTAATCGGGGCTGCACCTCCTGTTATCAGTGAGGCTGCAGGTTTCTCCTTCTGAGACTGTTTTCTCATCGGTAAAATGGATAACTGTACAGTGTAACCCATTTAAGGGGAAGTACTGTTTCATTTTTGTCTCTATATTCCCAATACCCAGTACAGCAGTCTGCTAAGTTAAATGTAACTATTTTAATTAACTCTCCTGCAAAGGGTTATTTCTGGGGAAAGCCTGTATAAACTTTAAAACCCTACAGAATAAGTTATTTGCAAACTGGTCTTTGCAGCAGGCTTTCATCTCATCCAACCATCTGCTCAGTTATTCTCCCCACTTCAGAGACGAGGAAACTGAGGCCCCAGGAGGGAATGATTTGCACAAGGTCGCAGAGGAAGCGGCAGCCAGGATTCCTAACTTCCTAGTCCTGTCTCCTTTCCATCCTTCTCCAGGAAAGGATTACCTTAGCCCAAAAGGGGCTAGCAGAAGTAGGGGTCGATTCCCTCCAGCCCCAGCTCCCGGGGAAGCTGGTGGGAGGTCCAGCCCTCCAAACGCTTAGAGATCTCCCTCCCTGGGATTACTCCGGAGGAGTCAGGACTGCTTTGGATGCTAGGAGAAGCAGGAGCCTCCGCAGAGTGAAGAAGCCCAAGCCCCAGCCCCGACCCCCAGCCTTACCTTGCCCTCCGCTCCCAGGTCTCTCTGTTCCTCTCCCACGTCCAGCCAACTCCGGGAGGGGGACACATGTGAGTGACGGCCAACGAGAGCCAATCCAAGACAGCTTCTGGGCTCGGCCGTCCCGGCTCTCAGGCAATCACTGCGCTGCGAGGGCGGGGCCCAGGCGCAACCAAAACACGGAAGGGGAGGAGCAGGTGGGGAGTCCGGTGACGCGCAGCAATCCGAGGGGGTGGGGCTTTGGGGGCCCCGGGCGTAGGGAGGCCGGGCTGGAGCTGCGGATAAGCAGAGAGCCACTGGGCCTCTGGGGACCAGGCCCAGCAAAACTGGGGTGTGGACGTGGGCGGGTGAGGTCACGGCCACGGGGCCGGGTCGCTGGGCTCCAGCGCTGAGAGCTGCGACGACTGTTCGGGCCTGCTCGACTGGGCCTTCTTGGGCATGCGCAGAGCTGGAGCGGGGGCCGGGACTGGCCCTTCGTGAAGACAGCCTTTCGGGCACTCGCGGAGTACCTGGTCCCGCGTGTACCCACTCTTCGGGCCCTGAGGAAAAGCCACGCACGGGCTGGCAGCGAATTGGCTGAATCCTTGTCCGGCGAATGAATGAGCGTGCTTTCTGGAGTCAAGAAGACCTGAGTTCAAATGCCGCCCCAGACCGGGCCGCGTGGGCCTGGAGGGATCACTTTGCTTCTGCCTCCTTCCCGTTTCAGTTATTGTTGCCATTTTACAAATCAGTCCGAGGTTAAGTGGCTTACCCAGGTCAGACCGCCAGTTAGTGCCTGAGACTGGATTAGAACTCGGGTCTTCCTGTCTGAAGGTCCAGCGCTCCACCCACTTCATCACCTAGCTGCCTATAAATATATAAACGCGGATATACGTGCACACCTAAAATAATAATGCCTACAATAATCTACAATAACATTCATGTAGCGTTTTAGGATTAGATAATGTCTCACAACAACCCTGGGAGACTGGGAGGTTCAGTCGCAGAGCGACCTGGCAGAATTGGAAGCCGGGTCTCCTGAGTGCAGGCACAGTTTGCTGATTTCCCCTGAATCTGTCGGTAGTGGAGTACAAAGGTTAACACCCTCCACTATGCGTATTTCCAGGGGTGACGTGAGGATCGAGTGAGAAAATGATTGTAAAGCGCTCTGCGCATAGTCTGTGGAAACCTGGGGAGGGGGAGGGGCGCTTTTCCATAAGCTCCAGAGAAGTTTAGTGACCCCGACAAGAGCATTAGATTTGGAATCACCTTTAAATGATAGGCTTGAACCTGATGACTCCCTTGACTTAAAAGTTCCCTTCCAACTCCATATAACGGAGTGCTTTACTATGCTGCTTTGTAAATTACAAAGAAGGAGAATACAGAGAATCATGGGAACACACATGAACGGATGCAAAGTGAAATAAACAGAATGAGGAAAACCACACAATAGCTACAAAATCATAACTGTTGCAAAATTATGACCGAGCTTGGCCCCAAAGGGAAGAAGGTATCTCTCACTCTTGTTCATAGGGATGTGGAAGCCTTCAGATGTCAGACTTTGTTCGAATACGTTCATTAGTTTTGCTGGTGATTTTATTTTTTTGGTATGAGGAATGGCTCTCTTAACAGGGGAAAGGGAAGGGATATATTGGGAAATGTAAGTGATATAATAACAAAGATATAAAAATTTATTTAAAATTTTAAAAAATTCTATGTATAACCCCGTGTTTCCAAATCCAGTGTTCTTTATAATGTTGTTTTCAACTTTTTAACTGAAACCAAATAAAATGAGCATTTATATATGCAACGTTGAACAGAAAAAGCATTGTGCATGAAACTGCAAATTTAATATGTACAGCTTGATTTTCCTTTTAAAAGTAGATAAATTCAACATGTAATTTTCAAAGCTGTAAAACTTGTTTCTTTTCTGGCCGTCTGTGCATCTTTTAAAATGTCTCAGTGTCTTTTACTTTTTTTGCTACACATCGTTTCCCCCCCTTTTCTTTCTACCTCCTCAACTCCAAAAAAAACAAAAACAAAAACAAACAAAATCCTCTTGTAATAAATACAATCAAGCAAAACAAATTCCTTCTTTGACTATTTCCTCACAAACAAAGTCTTATTCTATATTCTGAATCCACCACCTCTTTATCAGGAGGTAGACAGCATGTTTTCTTATGAGTCCTTTAGAATCACGGTTGGTCATTCTGCAAATCAGAGTCCCTAAATCTTTCAAAGTTGTTTTTACAATATTGTTGTCATTGTATAATTTGTTCTCCTGGTTCTCTGTTCACTTCATTTTGCATCAGTACATCAATTCATATAAGTCTTCCTAGGTTTCTCTGAAACCAGTCCCTTCATCATTTCTTAAAACACAATAGCATTCCTCATATTCATATAACAATGCAGCTTGATGGCACAGTAGATAGAGAGAATCAGAGATCGGAGTTAAAATTTGGTTTTAGATACTTTCTAACTGTGTGACTCTGGGCAAGTTATTTACTTCTGTTCGCCTCAGTTTCTTAAACTATAAAATAGGGTGTAATAGCACCTATTGGGTGGCTAGGTGGCACAGTGGATAGAGTACCAAGCCTGGAGTCAGGGAGGCTTATCTTCCTAAATTCAAATCCAGCCTCAGACACTTACTAATTATATGACCCTGAGCAAGTCACTTAACCCTACTGGCTTCAGTTTCTTCATCTGTAAAATGATCTGGAGAAGGAAATGGCAAACCATTCCAGTATCTGCTGAGAAAACTTCAAATGGGGTCATGAAGAATTGGACACAACTGAAAAATGACTGAAAAGTTTCTATCTCTCAGAGTTGTTGTAAGGATCAAATGAGACAATATTTGTAAAAAGTGCTTAGCAAAGTGCCTGAAACAAATAGTTTTGATAATTCCTGCTTTGTAGTATAGTTTGATATCCCTTCCTTCCCCCTTTTTTCATTATTTCCCTTGACATTCTTGACCTTTTGTTCCTCTGAATGAATTTCATTATTTTTGATTGCTTTGGCACTGAATCAGTAAATTAGGTAGTTATTATCATTTTCATTATACCAGCAAAACTTGGCAGTCAGCAACTAATCTTTTCTCCAATTTTTTAGGTGTGTATTTCTGTAGAGTGTTTTGTAATTGTCCTCATATTCCTCTGTGTATGATGGTAGGTGGACTTCCCTGTATTTCTTTCCATGGTATCACACTCCCTTCCTTATGGGCTCTAGGGTAGAGGGTTCCCAAACTCCTTTAGAATCAGACGTAGTTATTCTTTCCTCCCCTTTAGGGAACCTGATTTTTCCCCACCCTCCAAAACACCCTTCTCCACCTGATCACTTGATGCATTTATGATGTAAATATTCTGTAGCTTCCTATCAGAAAGCCCTGGATTTAAGAGTCAGGAGACCAGATTTAGCATTGAATCTCACTCATCTAAAAACTGAGAATATTGCCTCTTAAAGGTTCTTAGAAATCACCTAATCCACACCCTTGCTCTAACAGATAAAGACCTTGAAGCCTAGAAAGGTGACCTGCCCATGTCCAGTCATAGAATCAAACCTCCAGCTGGCAGAGACCTCAGAAGGTTTCTAGTTCAACTCCCTAATTTTACAGGAGAGGAAACAGAGAGGCCTAGGGAAGGTACACATCTTGTCCAAAGTGACCAAGGTAGGTAATATGGGAGGCAGGATTTGGATTCCTATCCAGTTCCTCCCTTGGACTTTATCCTCTCCAGAAACTCTTTTCCTGCATGATGAAATCAACTTGAAAACTCACATCTCAACCACCACCCCCAGCCCCTGGGGCCTCTTCTTGCCTCTAGCTGTAGACTATGGAGGGGAGAAAGTGGAGCTCCTCCCAGCTCTGTAAGGAAGGTGAGCAGGGAATTCTCCTCATCATTTCCCACCTGGCTGCTCTCCTGGATTTCATGATCTCCAGAAACTTATCTTTCTGTAAGATGAGATCAACTCAGACACTCCCAGCTCCTGAGATCATGTTTCTTCCCCACCCCCACCCCCCCCACCGGATTCAGGACTTGAAGCTTCTTTTTGTGTGTTCTCTTCTCCAATTAGATTATGAGTATCTAGGGGACAGGGATTGTCTTATGCCTTTCTTTAGATCCCCAGCACTTACCACAGTGCTTGGCATGTAGTAGGCATTTCATCAATGCTTACTGAGTCTGACCTAGAAGTAAGCTACTCCCTGGTCTGACTTGTATTAAGGCCTGGCTTCCTGATCACTTCCTCTATATGACCCAACATATGGACATAAAACTTAAGATTTTTGGATAAGATGAGAAGCTCTCATTTGTCTGGATTGAGGAAACAGTTTGCCTAACTCAAAGGTTAAGTCCAGACAAAATATCCCCTATGGCTCAGCTGGTTGCAGGGATGCAGAGATTCCTGCCTCCCCCTTCCCTAGCTCATGCATGCTTCAGTGGTCATTCTCTTACCCATCAGGCATTTCACAGATGAACCTCACACAAATGACACTAAACATAGGCCCCTCTCAGCTTCCCTAAGCCTGTCACCCCTTTCCCCCTACTAGTGGCTCCATCTCCCAACTCACAGAAGATTAACTACAGGTTTTTGTAAACTCCAATTTAATTTTAATTCAATAAGTTAAGTTCCAGGCCATCACACAGCAATGGAAATCATTGTCTCCTGAAATTCACAAAGGTGCAGAGTTAACTTCCTCCTTCATCACACATTCCTTAAATAAAAGCCAGTCATGGCCAATACTGGCCTGGGGAGAGTTCCCGCCTGGCCCCTGGCTCCTTCCTTCTGCCTATGGAGAAGGCATCAAGTACAAAAACAGTAATAAAGAGAGAGGGAGGGATATGGAGGGTATTGGGGAGGGGGGGGAGTACCTGCCCCCCATCCTGGGCACCGGCCCGGCTTCCTATGAGCTGCCAATGTGCCACAGGGCAAACATTGGTGCTGGTCTGAGTGATGATCTGAGGCCTAGATACTCCAGGCCAAAGGAAATTGCCCTATCCTGGGGCTAGAAAGAAAGGGCACCTGGGAATGAGGCCCTCTTCTGTCCACTTACCCAACTCCCAGCCCACTGAGAGTCAGAGACCACACTTATAAATAGAATAAATAAAGGGAGAGAGGGAAACTTTGCGTACCTGGGCATCCTGGGACTTCTGTGAGGGGACAACATCATCAGTAGGCACCAAGTTCTGGGTGCAGCCCACATGTGCCAGGACAGAGCCCTCCTGCATGCTCCCTGCCCTTAACTAACTACCTTCTTCTTGGTTCTCAGAACTGGATGTCTGACACTCTTAGCCCTCATCATGAGTACCCAGAGAACTGGCCCCAAAGCCCAAGGCTGTTAGGGCTTCCCAGCATCCACAAGACTGCCTCCAGCCCAAGTTGCCAAGGGGCTGGTAGGGGGTGTGGTAGGGGGAGGGTAGGGCTGCATCTCAGCCCTTTCCTGATCCTGTGGTAGTTGGGAGACACTCAGAGCTGGGGACTGGGGCTGCCATTGGCCTTGGGTTTGGATTTAAAGGAAAATCGCTTAATGAGGCGCCGGGAGAAGCTGCCAGCCTTCTTTCGGACACTAGGAATGGCAGCTGCATTGGAGAGGTCATCGTGTGACTGGCTCAGGCCTGCCTCCTTCTGTCGTGGTCGCCGGCGGAAAATCAGCTTCGTCCCACTTCGAAGGAAGCTCACTGTGGGAGTTGGGGCAGAAAGGAGATTGAGACCCAACAAGTCTAGAGAGAAACTAGCATACAGAATTGAAGGGAGGAAGGATATGGAGAAATGGGGAAGAAGCTACATCCTAGAGATGTACGCTAGCCCTTCTATGACCTAGAAGGTCCTGGGCATCCCCTGGGGTAGAACTGGCAATACACTGGAGAGCATCCTTCCTGTCTACAAAACTAGGGTAGATTTAGAATCCTGTATGCAGCTCAGGAGGGAGTCAGTGTAGGAGCTTGAGCTCTTCAGGCTAGAAAGATGAAGGCTGACAAAGGGGAATGTCCCCAAAACAGGCCATGACAATGCTCAAAATCCTTCCATGGCTCCCTAGTCCTTTTAGGTAAAGCGTTCGTTCCTAAAATAAACTGGGTCTAGGTCTCTCCTGGCCCCCATCACACTGTCTGATGTTATGTTACGTTACGTTACGTTACGTTACGTTTATTAGTGAACACACTTATGCCATCAGAGTAGAAGGGCAATTCTGGGGGGGACGAGGATTACAGTAGTCACTTAATAAACACTGGCGAACTGAACAGTTAAACTCCCTTGGTCTAACCTTCTATAATCTGAAGCTATGATTGATTTCTAGCTTTTTACTTTATTATTTCCATACTATAGAGGCAGCTAGGCTTGGAGTCAGTAAAACTCAGTTCAAATTCAGCCTCAGACACTTAATAGCCACACCCTGGACAAGTCCTTTCACCTCTGTACCTCAGTTTTCTCCGCTGTAAAATTGGGATAATAATAGCACTTACCTCCCAGGGTTGTTGTGAGGAACAAATGAGAATACTAACTGTAAAAAATGCTTAGCAAAGTACTGGTACCTAATCAAGTACTATATAAATGTCAGCTATCATTATTATTAGATATAAAATGAGAATATTAACAGCACCTACCTTGGTTGTTATGAGGATCAAAGGAGAAAATGTTTGTAAAGTGCCTGGCTTGTTCTCTTCCCCATCCCCACCCCAACCTTTCTTCCAGACCCAGCCCATGGTCACCTCCTCTGGGAAGCTTTCCCCATTCTTCTATTTGGAAGTGATTTTCCATTCAACATAACTTGTTATGGTCCCCTACTCTGTGTAAGTCATAGTCCCTGTGACAACCACAAAGATAAAGAGGGCATGGTCCCTCCCCTCGAGGAGGTTAAAATCTTTCCCTTCTCAAGCCTTCCCGTAGTGTTTTCTTCTCATTGCTTCTTTATGCTTCACTCTGGGTTGTAATGATTTTCAGTTTCCATGTGTCATATGCCCAGCCCCTCTTACTGAAATATAAGCTATGTTATACTCAAGCACCTAGCAGGTCATTTTCTACATCTTAAGTGCTTAATGTCTGTTGGACTGTTGACTTAGGCAGGAGTCTCTCAAAGCTTGAAAAGAGGCAATTCAGAACCAACTAACAAAGCCCTACTTGACACAGGAAACAATCAACTTAAAAAACCTGGGAACGTGTTAGATGAATTCACAGAACCTTAAAGCTAGACAACAGGTATGCAGAATGGATAAGTCAAGAAGGGAACTGGGATGCTTTCTGGTAAGCCCCTGCCCCATTAGACTCAGGACAAAGACAACCATTCACTACCACAAGATGTGTCACAATCACAAACAATCCTGGTCTGGAATCATTCTGGGTCTCACCCAATGTGGCAATTCTTATGTTCTCAGGCACAGTGGGGTATGGGATGGGCATGACTGAAGGTCAAAGTGAAGGTCGGATAGACAGACAAAGAGCAAAAATTGGATTGAAACCTAGGGAAGAGGAACTGGTGCAGAAGAGAAATTAAGATCAAAGGGTAGTCCCGAATGAGTGGGGAAACATGGAAAACAGGCCCAGAGAGAATGGGGAACTAGCTAGATCTGTTAGATTCTAGCATCTAAGAAAGTTCTCTGTGCCCTAGACAAAGCACCTGGTGATCTATGTAAGGTACAGTTTGGCAGACTGGGCTGCAGTCAATATGCCCTTGGATGTCTAATTAATGGATCCTAGGTCACCACCTCACCTTTGTGGTCCTTGAGGCTTCGCGTCTCCAAGGCTCCTGTAGAACCAGTTTCTGATTCCACATCATCCACAGAAGGCCGTTCTGAAATGTCTGAGCGAGTTGTCTCATCTGTCTCCTGAGTACCTGCTGGACTGGACAGGGCTTCCAGGGGCCCAGGGGACATGGCTGGAGGATCCAGGGGAGGTAAAGAGGGGTCCCCACTGCTCTCTGCCTCACTCTGCATTGAAGCCTCCAGAGAAGCTGCATAACCCAAGGATAATGCCAACTCATCTTGGGCAATGGGAACCTGGGCAGGAGAGACAGGAAGTCAGAGGCTGGCAGGACACCCTTCCCAGTCAATTAATACATAAAAAAAAATATTTATTAAACAATTTCTCTGTATGCCAGGGCCTGTGCTAGGCACTGGAGATAAAAAGAAAAAGCAGAAATAAGAGCTTACAGTCTAATGGGGAGGAGGAGGACAATATAAATCAGAATCTACAAGATAAATTCAGAGTAGAAGGAAGGTAATTTTGGAGAGGATGGCACTAGCAACTGGGGGTGGGAATGAGGGCCTCCTGGATAATGTGGTACTTGACGTGAGTCTTAAAGGAAACCAGTGATTCTGAGAGTCATTTGGAATGAAAAGCCATGGCCAGTGCAAATGCATGGAGAGAGAAGATGGCAACCCCATTAGAGTCCAATCACCTTGGAGACCCCAGAGATGATGAGGGTGCTACGCTTGGTGGGGGTCTTCTTAGCTGGACGTCCACTGGGTTCTGTCAGCTGCCGGATTGCCGTTTCTGCCACAGGGTCCAGGCCATTGGAAAGGTGGCTGTCCCCTGCCAGAGAGTATATACTTATCAGTGCTTCCTGTCTAGATCCCAGAGTCCTTCTGGGGATGAGGGCTCTCCCAATCTGGCTCCCAGTTTCTTTGATATCTGGTACTTAGGTATTGGCATCATTCTATGGCACTGCTGCTTCCCCTGTGGCCTCCCACTGTGGTCACTTTGTGAGCGTGTGTCCACACACACACACACACACACACACACACACACACAGACTCACGGCTGCTGCTGGGGGAGGCGCTGCTAGGGACGCTGCTGTCACTCAGCACGGTTGTTGTTTTCTCTGTTACTTCCACCTTGGATGGGGAGCGTGAAGGGGAATCTAGGGAAAGAAAGATCATGATTTGAAAGCTCCCTCAATTCCACTCCCTCCCTCCAATTTTTCTAGTTAAGTCAGCACTAAGGTACTAAGCTGCTTAGGGTCAGAGAAAGGAAATGCAGGTGCAAGAGGATGGACAGAGACCACAGAGGCCCAGAAGGTGGGACCAGGAGACTGGAGAAAAGACTAATGAGGAGACTGAAGGGAATGGGAAAGAAGGGAGAAAGGAGACAGACTGGGAGTAAAGGGTAAAATGGAACACAGAAAGGACTGGAGACTATGTGCCCAGATATGGGAAGACGAGACAAGCGAGAGTGACCGCTAAAAAGAACGCCATGCAGAAGTCAGGAGCCGCCGTGGGGTTCAGGGTCTGCTTCCATGCTTTTGCCATCCCTCCTCCAGAAGGCTAAGGTCACGCTTAGTTATACTAGGGTCCTGTCTCTGACAGCTTCCTGCTCCTTCCCAAGCTTCTTCATCATCTCCCCTTTTACCTAGCTTGCCATCAGCTCGGGGCCGCGACTGGACAGTAGTCACTGTGGTGACAATGGTGCCATCAGGCATGATG
Organism: Bettongia penicillata ogilbyi; assembly: GCA_023548195.1. Lineage (NCBI taxonomy): Eukaryota > Metazoa > Chordata > Mammalia > Diprotodontia > Potoroidae > Bettongia > Bettongia penicillata. Next base: position 4,256,640 of record JAJHZJ010000311.1, read on the forward strand.
GTACGATCCAATTCAATCTTTTTGGTGGGTGTGATGCTGGGTCGTGGGGTGGGTGGGGCTGGGCTACTCAGGTTCCCAGGGGAGACCTCTTCGTATAATAGCTACCAGGAAAAAGGAGAACACAGAAAACAGGCATCAGGGTGCCACCCTCCATCCTGATGGCCCTCTCCCATCAGGAGGTCAGTTTCTCACCTCTAACGCTAGCATGGCAGCTGGTCCTGAAGTCTTTCCTGGCCCAGGAGTCAGGGGACATAGCTGCCTTCTGGATGTCTGCCTGGAGGGGGAGCCCACAGGCAGTGTGGCATGGCCTAAGAGTACATCTGCAGAAAAGGGGTAGTGTAATAAGTGATGCCCACCTCGAGGTCAGGTCCACCTCACCCCACTCCTAGGATACCCTCCTTGTGCACACTCACTGTCTCCAGCACTGCTGCTCCTTAGCACCTTTAGTGTCAGCTCTCGGCTCTGGGGACCTACTTCCCTGTGGGTCAAGGAGGGGGGTAGGGAAAGATTACTGATCAACTGGGAAGCTGTATCCTCTTAGGCAACCCCTCACCCTCCCAGGGTCATCTCCTGGAGGCAGCTTCAGGATACCAGGACAATATGCCATGTCATATGGGAGAAAGAGCATTAAGAAATTCCTTACAGAGCCAGCTCTTCCATCCATTCAACATCTGGAGCAGCAGCTTGTACTGGCTTTGTCCACTTCTGCTGTTGAGGGCTGTCCAGCTCCGCCACGCAGCACAGCTCCCCATTTCCTGAAAGTGAACCAGAGTCAAAGGTCAGACTGAGCAAGGTACAACTGAAAGGGACCTTAGAGTTTATCAGTAGAACCTCCTCATTTTATGGGTGACGAAAATGAGATCCTGAGAAAGGAAGTGATCTGCCCAAGGTAACATAGCTAAAAAAAATAGGAGCCAGGACCCCTAACTCCAATCACTTCAACCATACTACAAAGAGCAGAAGTCTAAGAGTCATAAAGGAAGAAAACCAGTTTAAAGACACATTAGAAGCTGAGTTGCCCCAACAGCCCCTCCCCCACTTCAATTGCTCACCTCCTGTCTCGCTTCCTGACTCGCCTCCTGTCTCACCACCTACATGGGTTGCTCTTAACTGCCTTAACAGAAGCCGAATGGGTTTGGGGGCAGTTGGTTGAATTGGGGGCCCTGTGGCTGGCTTCTCACAGGATACCTAAGAACAGTTGGAAAGGAAAAGAGAAAGGAGAGGTTAAAAGTTCCCAGAAAGACAGATTATAGGATACAGCCCTAATCTCCTCAGGTATCTACTCACCACGCCCCCTGGAGCTGGGCAGGCCCTGAGGTTCACCATCATGGCAGGCCGTGTACTGACAATGGTGTCCTTAATCAGCTCCTCAATAGTAGACAGATCCACCTGCTCCTCACTTCTCTGCAACAATGGCAGACAGGGTGAGGAATCACAGCCCCGTGGCCTTCTCCCCCTTGTTCAGTCATCTCCCAATGACCCTATTTGGGATTTTCTTGGCAAAGGCAGTGGAGTGGTTTGCCACTTCCTTCTCCAGCTCATTTTACAGGTGAGGAAACTAAGGCAAACAGGTTACAGTGACTTGCCCAGAGTCACACAGCTAGAGGTGGTATTTGAACTCAGGTCTTCCTGATTCTCTCCTAGCTGCCTTCTCCCCTAGCTGTCTGTGATTCTCCACTGAGATTTTGCTCAGATACCTCCTAATCCCCCTCTTCTCCCTGATCCACTTTCCCTTAGTTCCCTCTTATCTGATTCTCCAGGCCTTCCCAACTTATCTCAGCCCACTATCTCACTTACTCTCTTCCTACCTTGCCTCACCTACTCTCCACCACCTTACCTGCTTCCCAGAACCCCAACGTACTCACCTCCTTCCCCAGCAGTTTGGGACAAACTGTCATGTTTAGCTCAGGACAGTCTTTGAAGGCCCAGGACACCAGCAACCCCTCATTGGCTATTTCTTCCAGGTTGACCTCCAACTAGGGATGGGATTGGGGGCGGAGGGGCAGAGGGAGAGGAGGTACATGGGTATAGTGTCCATCCTTTATCACTTCAAATCATCTTCCTGATCTCCATTCCCAAAAGGAGGTTATGATTTAAACCTCAAAACTTGAGGCACATTCATCCTCCTCTTCTTACTTCTAGTCCCCAACTTTCCCCTTTCCCCTCTACCTGTGCTGGAAGAAGTGTTAGGGTGACGTGGTAGGTCTCCATGGAGACGGCAGCTGGGGACTGCTGGGTCACCGAGACTGGGAACTGAACCTCCTCAGCAGAGAGCTGGCAGTGAAGGACCTGAGACAGGTACCGGGAGGAGAGACGCAATGCTTCCGGCCCCCTGTCTAGCTTCTCTATCTGGGCACATGTTTCAACACAGATCCTTCCCCCCACCCTTATCACAGATCTCTGGGCAACTAGAAGAAACCCCAAGTCTCTGCCACAAGTGTTACCTCCAGCCCAGAGCTGGGCTAGGCACTGGGGGGGAAAGATGAAGTTTAAATAAGTCATAGTCCCTGCTCTTGGAAAATCTATTGGAGAGAAAGGACACATACATGGATAACAATAACATACACGATTGCTCTTATCCCATCAGAGAGACAAAAAAGCCAAAGGCACCGTGATGTGAGATGGAGGGGGGAACAAAGGGCACTGAAAAGGATGGTTATGGAAGGCTTTCTGGGGGAGTGGCACATGAGTTGGGCTAGAATTCAACAGGTAAAGGGAATAAAAGGAAAGGTACTCTAGGAGTTCATCTTATGGATCCAGAGTTAGCTATCACCCACCCAAGCACCGTCCCAGGCCTTACCATGCTGTGCTCTGACTGGTCCACGCAGGTCACATGACTAATAGAAGCATTGGGTGGAAGCTGGGGTATCTCTTCAAAAGTGATCTGGATGGAGCTCTAGAAAAATAATTGGGGGCTGAGAAGAGGGTCAGGCTCCCTGGAGCTGACCCGATCCCCATCAGGGTTGGGCTGTTTCCATCTGGTGGAAGCTGGGGTATCTCTTCAAAAGTGATCTGGATGGAGCTCTAGAAAAATAATTGGGGGCTGAGAAGAGGGTCAGGCTCCCTGGAGCTGACCCGACCCCCATCAGGGTTGGTCTGTTTCCATCTGGCCAGGTTCCTGGAAGCTGCAGTCACTTCAGCTGCAGGGTTGGCTCCTGGCCTCCCCCTGGACCAAGACCTGAGTACAAGGACCTCTCCCTTCTAAAAACCCCTCCCCACCAAGGGACTAGTTGATGCCACTTCTGCAAAAGAGGCTAGGGGTGCGTTGAGGAGGCAGGGCCCAGAAGACAGAGGCACCTGTTTACCCGGAAATTCATTCTCCCCACCCCCATGCAAAGAAGGCTATGGATTATCCTCTAAAAAAAAACCCAGGGAGAGGGGACCAGCATGCAATAATAATGACAATTATTCATAATTATTGATTGCTTTAAAGTTTACAAACATTATTCCTAAATGTCAAAGTGCTGGGGAATGAGTGGTTAGAGCCTAGGACTTGTACTGAGGATAGAAATCCATTGGGTGGAATGTTTCAGGCTGACACATCGGGGTGGGATTGGAATTTTTTTTTTAAAGATAGGGGAGGGAAAAAGAAGAGAAAAATTAAGTATCAGAAATAGAGAGGGTTTGGAGAATACAGTCTTGACCCAAGATCAGCAATATCTACTGAGCTAGGCATGGCTCTGGGGGACAGACAGGACAGGAAGAACAGCCAGCATGCAGGGTTCAGGTCCCAAAGGGGCCCAGGATACTGACTAATTCTTTCAGCCAGACACCGGGGCAAGATTAAGAAGAAAGCTCCTTAGTTCAAACCTCAGCAGAGCTGGCTCCTAAATCACCCATAGCCCAGCAGGAGCGGCACGGGGACACTATAGATGGTAGGCTCACCCAGAGTTCAAAAAGGGGTACAGGCCAGGAAGAGCTCACTGGCTGGGGGGAGGGGCACAAGTTGGCTCCTTCCCTAGGACTTATTGGCAAAGGGAGCAAATCCCCAGAGCTCATTTGCCTGGCAAAACAAGTCAGTAAGTGCTTCTGATCCAGCAGCCTCCCCCCATTCCTGGCTCAGACCCACCCACTAGAGGTAAATGGATGCTGTTCAGGGCCCCAGACTCCCAACACCTAGGGGAGTCCAATGTGCAGCTGAGTTGTCAATCTTAGAAAAACCTCTCTTCACCTGAGGACAAGGTGCACAGAGCTGGGCACAGGGGAGAGAGGTCAAAGTTTGGCCTGTCAACTGCCCCCTTGACCCTAGAGGGCACAAAAGGGAATATATAACAAGTCTGTGTTCCTATTAATGGAACTGGAGAAGGATAGGACCACTAGTTTAATAAGGAATCCTTTATTAAACTCAGGAACTGAGCTAATGTTGCTCAGGGGTAGAGAGGAAAAGGGGGCAGAAATAAAATGTTGGGGCTGGGCTGGTGGGGGCTCCAGAGGAGGGAAGTCCAGCCCCCTCCACCCCAGTCTCATGACAAATGCTTCCTGCCCCACTTCCTTGGTGGTCAGATGTCCCATGGTGCAATCCTGGGGACATGAACTGATCCCTGGCCAGGTTGGAGCTGACTGACCCTTAGGGGTCAGGTCCAACTAGGTCCCAGGAATCTCATATGAACAACTCCCCTGTAACCTCATCCATCTATCTATATGGAAGATGGTATAGGGGCTGAAAGAATAGAAGCTGGTGGGGAGGAAGCAAGTAGCGGTGGATTTGGGAGGGAAGGTCAGGGATCTGGGACATAAGAAGTGTCTGCTGGAGGCAAGGTAACCAGGCAGATTCCTGAGGCTGCTGGGTGCTTCCTATCCAACCCCTCCCAAACACCACCAATGCCACAGCTCCAGGTGGAGAAGCAGCTCCCTCTACACAGGGATTAGCGTTGCTATGAGAACCGCAACTTCTCCGACGATTTTGGAGCACCAAGGTTCCCCCGCCCACGGGGACCAGTGATTGGGGGCACAGAGCGGCCCCTGCACCCACACCCCCTTCTCCTAGGTGGAGCACTTAGGGGAGGAGGGGAGGGGTGAGGAGTACTCCAAGCTGGCCAAGCCCTGCTTTCGGTACTCCTGAACAACCCTGCTACTGCGAAAGGGAAAGTGGCACAGAGTCTCCGGGACCCCCTCTGACTTACCCCATCCCTACAGGCCTGCTGATTAAGCGCTCGCACCCAAGCTCGCTGCCAGTTTTCCCGGAAAGACTTGAAGGCGAAGAGTGAGGCCAGGAGGCCCCGGACACCTGGCTCCTCCGGGTCTCCAGCCCGGCTGGACCGTAAGCGCAACAGGGAGCGCCACACGCCCAGCTCTCGTAGCGAACCCCCCGGCTCGGCCACCCCGAGCCCCGGCCCGGGCCCCCGGCCCCGGCGCGCCCGCCCCAGCCACACACCCCGGGCGTATTGCAGCAGCCAGCCGGCCACGGTGAGCAGCGAGGCGACGAAGAGGAGCAGCAGAGCCGCCCAGCCCACGTCCCGCCGCCCCCAGCCCGGATCCATGCTCCGCGCGCGGCCCCAGCTCGGGCTCAGCAGCCGCCCCGGGGGAGCATGGCCCGGGCAGCCGTGAGGCCGGGGAGCGGGGGCGGGAGCGGGCTCGGCTGTGCGCGGAGCGCGGCTGGAGTCCGGGACCTCTTCGGGTTCCAAGGCAGCCGAGCTCGCTCTCGCTGGCGCCGGGCTCTCTCGCCTCGCCCCGTCACATCGCTGGCCGGCGCCGGCGGCTCAGCTCGGGCTCACGCTCTCTCTCCCTCTGCCTCCCCCTTCCCTGGCCTGCCTCCCTGCTCGCCTCCTGCCCGCCGCGCTGGCTCCTCCGGAGCTGGCTCGGGCTCCGCTCGGGGGGCTCCGGGGGCTCGGGCCGGCGCGGGGAGGGCTGCGTGCGCAGAGCTGACACTGACAACACCGCCGACGCCCCGCCCCCACCGCGCCTTAAAGGGGCCGCGCCCGACCGGGCGGGGCGTCAGCGGAGCCGGGAGCGGTGGGGAGGCCGCCCGCATCTGCCGGGGGTGGGGGTGTGGGGGGGGGCTGGGGGTTTCTAGGAGGCGGGGTCGTCCGTCGCCTCCCCATCTGGGATAGGGGGAAGTGCGCACGCCCCGCGTCCCCACGCATACCAGTGGGAGTCTGGGCAACCTTCAGAGTTTCCTTGCACTCCCTCCGCCCCCCACCTCTGGCCTGAGGTTACATCCCCGGAGTGGACTTCGCTGACCCCCGAGGGAGACCGCAAAGACCTGCCCCGCCTTCCAGAGCCACTTGTCCCCGCACCCCGTCACTCCTCCACGCTCCCCCTTCCGGGACGCAGCAGGGATGAGGGGCGTCGCATGGCAGGATCAGATGGAGGAGCTAAAGAAGGGAAGTGGGTTTGGATGTGGGGACCCTGGCCCAGGTGGGAAGCCAGGGGATGAAACCCGGAGCCTCCTGGAGCTCTACGGAGAGCCTGTACCTCCGAATCCTGTTTCCAGCTGTCAGGGCCCGGGAAGGAATTTGGTTTGGGGTGTGGGGGGAGTCTACTGTGGCCTCAGCTTCTGAATTACCTCCTTAGTCTAGCTATATACTTCCATAGGAATACCTCCCGCCTATGGAACCGGACGGACCAGGTCGTTTGGGTGGTGGTGGGTAAACGCCAAGGGAACATCGGTTGGCAATCCTTAGAAGACTCAGAGTCCTGAAACCCAACCAGCAGAAATCAAAGGAGGGATGTCGGGCTCATCCTCTGCCCTGCCCTGGCTGTGGGAACCAGGGCAGAGTGACCAGGGCAGTTCACTAGTATAGGACTGGGGTTGTTAGCTACCTGCCAGGAGATTGAAGGAGGGGTGCGGAATAAAGCCTCTGGTGGAAAGAGTATCCCTTTATCTTAGAGTATCCCTTTCCTTTCCTCTAATAACCTCCTCCGAAAAACACGGAAAGGGTGCAGGTAGGCATTCACCCCTTCTCTTGGAGAAGGGAGGAGAAGGGGTTAAACATCTCCCTTTTCTCTCCTGCCTGCCTCCTCCCCCAACTCATAAATCCAGCTACTAGTCAGGGGAGTGACCCAAACCGCAGTAAACAATGGAGTCCGAGAGGTTGGAGAGCAGGACGGGGTAGGTCTAGGCTGGGCTAAAGCTGTACAAGCCCTAGGGAGCCTGAGGGAGTGGGGATGCAGGCTTCATGGCACAGCACCTTTCCTTGGGAGGCTTAGAAAGCGGTGGAGTTGCTCAGGTATATATCCCTCATCCCAGAGGATTTAGGGGACAGAAAATTTAGGGAGTAGACTCCAGGTTTTTGGCCTGAGGGAGTAGTTAGTAGTGGAAACTGGGATTGAAGGAGCCAGTTCTTCAGGAAGACCGCCTTTCTATATCCAGGCCCTCTTATCTGAGCAAAGTGTACACATCAAAGTCTAACTCAAGGCCCACTTCCAGAAATCCAGAAAGCACTTCCCCACTTCTTTGGTGCCCACAGGTCCCCCTTTTCTTTGAACCACAGTAGCATCTCTTCTAGGAGGCAGGCTAGGATGGTAGGAAAAGCTCAGAACCTGGGTTCCAATTCGGTCTCTGATGGATGGGCAAATATTTTAACACTTAAGAGTCATAAAAAAGTAAAACAGGATTTTACAACTCTTCACTTTACAGATGAAGGAACTGAGGCCCTGAGAATCCAGAAGTCTTGCCCAAGATCACACAGTTAACAGTTATAGGCTGTCATTTATCACTCTTAGGTTCCTAACTAGATTGTAGGCTCTTGCGGAAGGGAAGCATATCTGAAACCCCTCATTGAACTGGCTTCCAAGAATTACAGTACTTTCTCAACCAGAGGGGAGGATCCGAAGGGGATGGAGATTGCTCAAGAGGCTGGGACTACAGATTCAGCCAGATGCATAACTATGATCTTCTAAACCCACAAAGGAAAAATCTAGTGATTGGCTATGGGAATCGGTCACACCCCTTGGGCCAATATAAAAAAAGCAAACCATCTAGCAACTCGAGAGTTTCACTTCTAGCCAGAAATAAAGTAAAATTCAGGGTCCTGTTTGTCTGGCTCCTCCTCAGTCCCCTTTGCTGGATCATTGGTTTGAGGGTCTGTCTGAGCCCTTTTGCATCCCTATAACTTTCTCCCTTCGTAATCTCTACCTAGAGAATAGGCACGGGATCACAGCTGAAAACACAAGGTTTCCTAAGGGGTAGACAGAGAGGAATGGGCCAGGCAACTCAAACTACCAGCATTACCCCAATCACCAGCTCATTTCAGATCTCCCATAAGGAGAGCCCAGGACCCCAAACCCAAGAGCCTTGGAAATAGGGCTTCCTGTCAAGTATCCACAGCTATCATCTATCAAAGCTGTTCTTGTGGAGATACCACATGGCAGCTGCTTCCGTAGGCACAGCAAAGAATGGTTTTGTCACTCAGATCCTTGGCCTTACCATCTGCTTTGTTGCCTCAGCCTAAGAACCATGGGACCTTTCTCTTTGACCTGCATTTGAAATCTCTATGTGTTGTCTCCCCCATTAGAAACTCTTTGCCTTACATTTCTATTTGTGTCCCCTGTGCTTTGTACAGAGTAAGCCCTTAATAAATGCTATTTCATTTATCTCCCATGGGTTTATAAGTAAATCACTGTGCAAACTTTAAATCCCTAAGTAAATGTCAGCTGTTATTCAACTTCCAATTTTATGTAGCTAGTTCTACTCTTTTTCTTGAACTACAGTACCATACAATCAGCTGCTTACTGGACATCTCCGCCTGGATAGAAATGAAAGGCAACATGTCCTAAACAGAATTCACATTTCTTCTTTTTAATTCTGAATTGATACACCAAAAAAAGTAGCATTTCTCTTTTACAAATAACACAAAAAAGAAGACTGTATGTCCTTACTTTAAAAAAACTGTAAAATAAATTCAAACTATTACTTTCAAAAATGTTTTGTTTGTTCCTGCCATACTCAATCTGTGCACTCTAAAAACTGTATCAATGATCAACATTTTTCTTTTCCATTTTTTAGCATCATCATTGATAATGTCTGCCTCAGTTGAAGACAGAAAGAAGAAAAATTCCTTATAACAAAATGAATACCGTCAAGCAAAACAAATCCTCACAGTTGCCATATTCAAAAACATAGGTATTTCTCTGCCACCCTGTATAAAATGAAATATATAGGGTTACAAAGGAAACCAATTATATTGAAATACACTTATAACATGTTTCATCCTAGGTCCTCTGAGGACACAGCTGGTCATTTTTTGACTATCATTCTTAAGTCAGATTTGTTTTTCTTTACAATGTTGTCATCATATAAATTGCTCTAGTTCTGTTTATATCATTCTGTATCCTTCTCAAGATTCTCTGAAATTATCTCTTTTCACATTTTTATGGTACAATAATATTCTATTATATTCATATAGCATTATTTATTGAGCTCTTTCCCACTTGATCGATATGCCAACTGATAAGAACCTGGACCTGGAATGTCTGACCTGGGTGTTACCATGACCACATTAGTCCCTGCTGTGACTATTTTACTCTAGGCTCTAGATCACCTGAGGACTTTCTCAGTGAGGCCCTTAGCTCTCTCTGTCTATAGATATAGAGCAAGCTTGCAGGCTACATGTGCCTCTTGTTACAAGTTTCTGGTGACTTTAGGAAGTTTCTATTTTGTTTAATGAGGGCACTGATTTTGCTGGTGGACCCATTCCCTATTACCCTGAAGCTTCTGGCTGAATTTTTAAGCAGTTATAAAATTAATGGAGTCACCATCTGTAGTTTCTCATTTTTTTTTTTTTGGAGCGGGGAAGGCAGGGCAATCAGGGTTAAGTGATTTGCCCAAGGTCACACACCTAGTAAATGTCAAGTGTCTGAGGTCAAATTTGAACTCAGGTCCTCCTGACTCCAGGGCCGATGCTCTATTTGCTGCACCACCAAGCTGCCCCCCTCATTTTTTAAAAATCATTATTCAGTCCAGTGTGATTTTTTAAGTTTTTGATAAAGTAGGTGGGAGGAGAACTGAGTCGCCTGGAGGTGTTGGGCACTTATTAAATGCTTATTTGCCCTCCCCACCCAAACCATATTGAGAGGGAGTCCAAATCTATTTCTTCCCAAATGCATGATTCCCTGAAACTTCATGATGCTGCCCTTAGCCTTCTGGTCACGAAGGTTCTTTGGAGTCATCCTTGACTCTCTCTTCCTCCATCCCTCTATCCTATTATTTGCCAAGTTTTGTTGATCTAATTTCTACAACTCTTCCATTCATTCTTTTCAATATTCACACAGCCTCTACCCTTCTTCAGGCCCAAATGACTTTATGCCTGGACTGTTGCAAAAACCTTCTAATTGATCTCCTTGCTTCCAATCTTCTCTCCCTCACCAATTCATCCTTCACATAGTCAAGAAATTGATATTCCTAAAGCCTAGATCTGACTGACACCCCTTCCTCTTTCATCTTCAATGGTTCTCTAGAAATAATTTTTTGGATAAAATACAAGATTCTCAGCCTGGGATTTAAAGCCCTCCAGACTCTGGCTCCCACCTATCTTATTTTATATTACTCGCCTTCACAAAATCTCTATACAAGTCAAATAGGCTAGCTTCCCTCTCCACTGTCCCCTATATGCCTATGACATGAAACTTCCTGCTTTCTTCCTTTTATACAAGAGATCCTCTATACTGCCTCTTAGAAACTGTCATCCACAGCTTAGCTGCTCCTTCAGCAGCAACTCCACACAGTACCTTTACCTGATTTGTCCACCTCTGCCACTGGTATTCTTGAAATTGCTTTACACGTACTTGTGTGCCTGTTATCTATCCCCCAACAGAATATAAGTTTCTCAAGAGCAGGTAGCATTTCATTTTTGTCATTTTTGTCTCAGTGATTGGCACATTGCTGGTACCTAATAAATGTTTATTGAATTGAGGACTTTTCCTTTTCACTGGAAAATTCTCCTAGCTGAACCTTAGCTGGTTTTAGTCATCAGAATTCCATTTCCCCCCCAAATTCCCAGTTATGGCATCCAAAGCACTTTCCTGAGAACAAGGCAAAAGTAGGTAGTGCTAGTATTTTGCAGATGAGGAAACTGAGGCCCAGAGAGATGAAAGTGGCTTGTTCAAGGTCACACAGCTGCTAAGTGGTAGTACAGGATTTGATTCCATGTTTAGTGGTTACAGTTCCATGTTCAAGGGCCCTAAATACTTGGCACTTATGTCTCTGTCCAGCTCTGTGTTTTGCTTTATTTAGTGTGTTTACTTAAGTAGGTCTAAATGTTTCGTCCTATCCATTCAGCTGGAAATTCACCAAGGGCAAGGACTGTGTCTCCTTCTTCCTCTAGCTTCCCATCGTGCTTGTACAAAATTCTACACAAAAACAATAAGGATATGGTGTATGCAGTGACACGCTTCTGCCCTGCCTACCTTCTTGGCCGGGGGTAAAAACAACATGGCTGACCTACGCTTCTGAGGGTCCATCTGTCTCTGTCCAGCTACATGCTTTGAGGTATCAGGGAAAAAGTATGGAAACTTAATAGAGGAGGAAAATAGGTTTTATTTTTATTTTTCAGATTAGGTTAAAAGGACTTACAACAGAAAGGGATTTTAGCAATCCAGGGTTTCTTAAACTTTCATGTGGACCCTTTGTAGAAAGCAGTATGGTGAAGCCTATGGGTCCCTTCTCAGAATAATGTTTTTTAATGTATAAAATGAAATAAAATACATAAGGTTATAAAGGAAACCAATCATACTGAAATAGTTATTGAAATATAAATAAAAAAACAAATCCACAGACTTCCAAGTTAAGACCTAATACAGTTGAACTCTTTCATTTTACATAGGAGGAAACTAAGACCCAGAGAAGGCATGTGAATTATCCAACATCACATTGATAGAAAGTAGCAGAACTAGGATTTGAATCCAGTTCTCTAATGTCACATCAATTGTACTTTCCAACTATGCCATAGCTTATGGCATATCCTATTAATATGTTATAAAATAGGTCAAGTACAACCTAATGCAAAGTCTATTCTAATCATTTCCTGGTTGTATGACAGAAAACATTCCTTAACAGGTCAAGTTCCTTTTTAGGGAGGCCTCCACACTCTGGATAATATAACTTCTATAGAATAGGTGAGGCAAACTGCCAGATCTCTAGAACAAGACTCAAACTTGCTTCCATCTGGCACAATAATAAAAAAAAAAAAAAGACATTCAGTACAGATTATCTCCAATGCCTTGTGGCAAACTCCCCAAAGGCAAATAAATGGTCAGTTGACTACCAGTACATCCTCATTTAGGTAGAATTATCAGTCTGAATCTTACCTAGTAGTTCAGATCATCTCCAGAAAAGTAAGTATAAAAAGACTCTCTCTCCTATTTATCTAGTTGCTCTAGCACCTCACCTTCTGCCTGTGTCCTACATACAGGTAAGTTTTTTCTATCCCATTCTCATCGCTTCCCTTCCTTCCACAAAGTCCTCCTTACACTCCAGATATATGCTTTCCCCTCCAACATTCCATACACAGAAGGGGAACACTGTGGACTCTCTAAATAAATCTCCACAGATCAACAGGAAAGAGTTAAGTCCTGCTTCTCTTTCTAGAGACTTAACCTCCAGTAGGATACTGATGAGGCCTCATAATAATAAAAAATGTTGCATTTGGGGCATGTGTTATATTTGCAAAGTCTTTTCCTCATAATCTCCCAATGAGGTAGGAGGACCTCCCTTATAGGCCATCTCTTAAAGAAGAAAAAAACAGGAACTTAATGGTCTCTACAGTCTACAGAGCCACCAGACAGCCACTTATCGTTTGAGGCTAAGCACCTTGAATATGCAGAACCTCATCCTGAGCAACAAAGAGGGGAAAGGAGAGTCGTTGCTCTGTGGGCAAGTCTGATGGGAAAGCTTGACGCACAAGTAAGACATATAGGAGACATAAAAAAGAGTAACACCTAGACTTCCTAGCTGTTCCAGGAAGAAGACACTCCATCTCTCAGTTCCCAGAATTTTTTCTGGTTGTCCACCATGCCTAGAATACTCTCCTTCCTCCATTCTGATTACTGATCACGTGGATTCCTTCAAGTCCCAGCTAAAATCCCTTCTTTTGCTAGAAGCCTTCCCTAATTCTAGTGCCTTCTCTCTGCGAATTACTTCTGTCCTGAATACAGCTTGCTTAGTATATCTCTGCGTGCATGTGGTCTCCCCCACAGATTGTAAATCCCTGGGGGTAGTCACCGTCGTTCCTCCTTTTGGATCTCCAGCGCTTAGAACAGTTCCTACACAGTAGGAACTTAACGCACACTGACAGACAGAATTATATAAAAGGTATTTGAGGAGGTGAAAAGATACAAGGACCACTAAAAATATTGAATCAGGGGAAGTTTCAGCGATGGAACGGAACTGAATTAAAACCTAGAGGCTGTCGATCCAACCCTCATTCCTACAGGAGCTGCTGGGAGACTCGCTCGGGGGGTCAGAACTCGGGGTTCTCTCCTGGATGTGCCGCGAGATGGTGGGTTGCTGCCAGGGCCCAGCTCTCCTCCTGGGAAAGGAGGGCATCATCGGCTGTGGCACCGCGGCCCGGCGGCGGCCGAGCGCCGCTCCTGGCTGTGCTTTACAGAGGCCTCCTAGGAGGCGGCTCCTAGGGAACCAGCCAACGCAGAGCGGCGCCGGGGCTGGAGGACTGGGAGGAAGCCCTGCGTGGGCTCGTGGCGGCCGCTCCGAGGTCCCTCCTCTTCAGCCACCTTCACCTTCCATCTTGGCAGCTGGGAAGGTGGTGGCCCAAGGCCCCGAGCTGGACTAGCCGTCACACCGCCGGGCAGGCGCCTGGCGCCGAACGTGGGGGCCGCTGCCTGAGTCGGGGGGCTGGACAGGGGCCCCGTCAGCAGCCGGCCACCGCAGGTACCAGGGAGAAGCGCGGCGAGGCGCGAGGGCCGGGAAGGGTGCTTATGAGACTCCTCCCCTCCCCGACCCTGCTTCCATCCTTCTTCCCAGCAGAGGAATTGCGAGCTTCTCACTGGGGCTCGGGGGCGGGCCGCGGGTCCCGGGATCACTTGGTTCTACCTCCTACGCCCGGCTGAACTGACAGGCGGGGACCTGACCCTTTAAAGCCTCCACCCGGGTTGGCCAATGGGAAGCCGGACGTGGAAGCCGACTAGAGGAGGTGGCGACCACGTGGTACGAGGAGGAAGAGGCCACGTGGTATGAGGAGGCATCCATCTTGGAAAAGGGCTAGGAGGGATTTCCGGTCTGGGATGTCCCTTTCTCTCTATTTGCTCCGCGATGCAGCCCGGCAAGGTTGGGTTGCACTCGACAGTATTCGGTCTGTGCCTTGATACCTCGGAGGAAGAGCGTCCTATAGAACAGAGCCACCTCACTGCCGCTTCTGCCCTCAAGAAAAATGGCCGCCCTCCTCCTTCACTGCCCACTTCTGCAATCTGCACAGAGGAAGTTACAATGCGAAAAAAGTCCGGCTGGAAACCTCAGCTGGGCAGGTGCAGCAAGGGAGTGGCCGAAGAGGTAGCTGGCTCGGCGGCTTGGCAGGGCTGACTCCGGCGCCCGCGGGACGGGCAGCGCCTGCGGCGCCGCCGCCTCCTTCGCTTTCGCGAAGCCCTCAGCCCCCTCGTGGCCCCGGGCGACGCAGCCCGTGGCCGCCCCGGTAGTCTAGAAGGGTACCTTACGTCGGCGGGCTGTGGTCCCCGGGCCACCCGAGCGGGCTCCTAGCGGGGCTGAACCCCGCTAGGGCGCCTCTCATGGCCATGATGCGGCCGTTCCCGGCGCTGCCGCTGCTCATCAACCTGGGCGGCTCGCTGCTGGGCTTCGTGGCCACGCTCACGCTCATCCCGGCCTTCCGCGGCCACTTCATCACGGCTCGTCTGTGCGGCGTGGACCTCAACAAGACCAGCCGCCAGCCCATGTGAGGAGGGAGCGGGCGGGGGGACCGGGGGGGGTGGGGGGGGGGGGCGAGGAGGGAGACGGCGATGGGGGGACCCAGGGAAGTGGCCAGGGCTGGCGCAAAGGGGGACAAGTAGGGATACTGAGGAAAGGGACAGCTGGGGATGGAGAGGAGGGAAAGGAGGTTCCAGGGACTAAGGGGGCTCCGGTTTGGGAAGAGAGAGAGAAAGAGCCTAGAGATTGGGAGACAGAGGGCAGGATGAGGCCGAGAGAAGGGAGCAGCAGGGCAGAAGGGCTAGCCGAGGGGCCGAGACCTGGGGAGGGCTAGACGACCGAGCTGTGAAAACAGGGCTGGGGAGACAGCTAAGAACTCAGCCTACCCTGGGGCGGGAGGGCCTTGTCAGAGGATGTGAATGTGTGGAGGGGATAGGGCAGCATGTTAAGAAAGATGGCCATCCTTGGAAATGAGGTCTTCTCATATGCTAGCAGTAATACCCACTTCCTTAGCTGGGACATGGGAGGAGGGGAGGAGAGGGGGAGGAGGACGTGTTCCTGAGCTGGTGGACCCTGAAGTCTAGTCCCGGTGAGTGACAGTATGTCTCCCCCCACTCCTCACCTGTCCTGTGTCACAGCCCCGAGTCACAGGGTGTCATCAGTGGTGCAGTTTTCCTCATCATCCTCTTCTGCTTCATCCCTGTTCCCTTCCTAAACTGCTTTGTGGAGGACCAGTGTAAGGCCTTCCCCTACCAGGAGGTTAGTAGACCTGGACTAAGGGAGGCTCATCTGAAGATTTAAGGGTGGCAGGAGAGAGTGGATAGAATCTACATTTGTCAGGGGTTGGGGTTTTTAATTTGTTTTATTTTGGGGGGTGCTTATATAGGAGAATGGTAGAATATGAGGGAATAGGGTGTAGAATTGAACAGTATAGTGGCTATTGAGAAGAGGGCTGGGCTTGGACTTAAGTCAAACCTGATACTTAATAACCTCTAAGGCTTTCTGTAGAGGGCAGTCCTGAGCCATCTCACTTTTCTCCCCAGTTTGTGGCCCTGATAGGTGCCTTGCTCGCTATTTGCTGCATGATCTTTCTGGGCTTTGCGGATGACGTGCTGAACCTGCGATGGCGCCACAAGCTGTTGCTACCCACGACTGCTTCTCTACCTCTCCTCATGGTCTATTTCACCAACTTCGGCAATACAACCATCGTGGTCCCAAAGCCTTTCCGTTCCATGCTTGGCTTGCATCTGGATCTTGGTGAGAAGCACCATTCCTGCCTCCCAGAATCCTTCTTTCCCTGTGGCCCTTCACTCTGTAGCTGAGGTCCCTCTTGTCATGTCAATACCCTAGCTGTGTACCTCACTCAGCTCAGTTTGGAAGCCTTTGCTTTCACTGATCCCCATATTCATTGTGTTCTTCTGCCCTTCTGTTCTCCCTCTCCACCCCCAGATTCCTTCTGATAAATCTCCACCCTGTTCTATATTCACTTTAGTGCCCCTAGTAAGCATAATGTCAGCTGGTGCTTTCAATCAAGCAAGCATGTTTTTATTAGATGTCTATTATATGGGAATATAAATACAAAAAGAGATAGTCCTGCCCTCAAGGAGTTTATATTCTACTGGGAGGGCAGGATACATGTTCACAGACTTTATTAAAATATAGTATATATACAAAATCAAAATGATTTGGTGGGGGATGGGGAACCAGAGGGGAGGAAGTAAAACTTGGGATCAGGAAAGGCCTCTTGAAGGAGATGGTGCGTGAGCTGAGCCTTGAAGGGAGGCAGGAGTTCTCAAAAGTGGAGGTAAGGAGGGCCATTGTTCTGTCTCCCTATAGCTGGTGACTTCTTCCACCTCCAGGCATCCTGTATTATGTCTACATGGGACTGCTGGCTGTGTTCTGTACCAATGCTATCAACATCTTAGCAGGGATCAACGGGTTGGAGGCTGGACAGTCTCTAGTCATATCTGCCTCCATTATCATCTTCAATCTGGTAGAGCTTGAAGGTAGGTTTGGATGTGGAGGGGGAGATAAAGGAGGACAGTACTGGAGGTATAGAGGGGTGAGCAGATGATAACAGGGGAAGAAAACAAGAACAAAGACAGTCAATAACGTTGTTGGGTTTGGTTTGGTTTGGGGTTTTTTTGTTGTTTTTTTTTAATAATGTTAGAGAAAGCAGAATGGTAAAAGAGTTACTGACCATTTCAGAAGATCTTCTGTCTGGTTCTGTCACTGTGTAGCTCTGGAATCTGGGGGGGATTCACCTAAATCCTCTGATCCTTATTTGCATGGACTATCCAAGAGGGAAATCTTGGAGATGATCTTTGTTGTGGATTTTTTTTGATGTATTATTGATGTTCTTTTCTTTCCTACATCACTGTCACTTCCCAGTGATTCCTGGAGGTCATCTAGTCCAGTCTTCTCATTTTAAAGATGAGGACACGGAGTCTCAGAGAAGGGCAGTGGTTTGTCCATGGTCACATGGCTAGTAAGTGGCAAAGTCAGGATAGGAACTGCATTCTGGCTTGTAGCGTAGCAGTTTTTCCACCGTGCTGTAGCCACGGACACTTTGAGAGCATTTTAAGGTTTGTAAAAACCTTTGACAAGTAGCATCCTTTACAGACAATAAAAATTTATTGAGTCAATTATTACTTGCTTGGTAGTGGGGATATAGAGAGGAGAAATGAGCAGTCACTATGCAATACTGGCCTACATATCAATAAGATGATATTAATATTGGTACTTCTTGTCTTACAAGAAAAGAGTTTGTAAACTCTCAGGCGCTGTGTGAGTTTTCATCATTTTTGAGAAACAGAGTAGTGTAGTGGAAGGAGTGCTAGACCTGGTGTCAAGAGACCTGGATGCAAAGCCCAAGCTTCAACTCTGACTAACTGTATGACCATGGGCAAGTCACCTAACTTCTCATCCTCTGTTTTGTCATCTGTAAAATGGCGTTAATAATAAAGTGTTTGCCCCACCTACATCATGGGGTCGTTATGAAAAACGTGCTCTATAAACCTTAAAGTGCTGTAGAAATGTAAGTTGTTGTTATGGAGTGCAAGTTGTTACTGATAAATTACCACCATAGTGCGTATATGGCAAAAATAGATAGTCTAGGAAAGCTTTGTGGAAGAAGTGAAATGTCAGAAGCTGTCTGAAAGAAAAGCCTCAGTGTAGCATGCATAATGAAGTTGGAGAGGGATGCAGAATAGCTTGGGGCATAGGTCGAGTCAGGAGCTTGGCATTAAGCTGAGGGAGCAATTTATCACCTGAATGATCTATCCCATTTTTCTGTTCTGGAAGGTGATTACCAGGATGACCACGTCTTTTCTCTCTACTTCATGATTCCGTTCTTCTTCACCACTTTGGGACTGCTGTATCATAACTGGTGAGGGGCTGTGCAGACGGTCTGTGTGGTCATAGTTGTTGGGAGGAGCCTAGACCAGGTGCTTAAGGATTTCCATATCTGTTCAGGGATTTTTTTCTGGGTCCTCAATCAAAAGTGTTTTTAAACACTCTAACCCCGATGTGGGGGAGTCTTTGTGCCAAGGCATTAAGTACTCAGAAATACCTAGGGATGCTATGCCAAGACTGTGGGTGTTTTGGAACTGTCTGGGAGGAACTGGTGAGGAGAATGAAGGTGGGAGGGGAGGGAATGTTTCAGCCACAGGTCCGATCTTGGTGCTGATGGCATCAAGTAAGGGGAATTGTATGTGGGGGTGGGAAATGATGCATGCCTGGTGATAAAGGTCAGTGATGCTCCATGCTCCCACTTCAGGTACTCTCTTTCCATAGGTACCCATCCCAGGTGTTTGTAGGCGATACTTTCTGCTACTTTGCAGGCATGACCTTTGCAGTGGTAGGCATCCTGGGGCACTTCAGCAAGACAATGCTCCTCTTCTTCATGCCTCAGGTGTTCAACTTCCTCTATTCTCTTCCACAACTTCTCCATATCATCCCTTGTCCACGTCACCGTGTGCCCAGGTACCTTTTTCTACATGGGATTATGAGGGAAGGAGAAGAAAGGGGGACCCTGTTGGCATAACAGAGGGATCTAGATCATGACTTTGAGGAGTCCCAATACATGGTGACATTTAAACAGATGTGGAGATCTGGCCTCCTGTGATTGTGTGTGAGCACATGGATGAAGTACACTAAGTACATTGCCATGGACTAGGACACTCCCCTTCAGTCTAACCCCTACTATGATGCTCAGTGGGAAGATCAGTTAAAAAATAAAAAGATGAGGAGCAACTAGGTGGCAAATTAGATAGAGTGCCCTCCCTGGAGTCAGAAGGACCTCAGTTCAAATCCGGCCTCAGACACTTAATACTTAACACCCTAGGCAAGTCACTTCACCCCAAATGCCTCACAAAATAAATTACTAAAATATATAACTTTGGTGTAGGTGCTGGTGAGACGCTTCCTGAGTTGCAGCTTTGATTAGGATAGCCTGAGCAGCGATGGGAACAGCCTGCTTGAGCTCCCCCTCGCACCTGTCTCTCTTGCTGTCTTAGCTGCTTCTGCGGATGTGTGCCTGAGAAGCATAGACGTGTGCTGCCATGCACCTCATCCTCCACGTTCATAGCCTTCAGCGCTATCTTTGATTTGTTCTTCTCTCGCCTCTCTCTCATCATCCATCAAGTACCAAATTCTAGCTATTCTGCCTGTGCAAAGTCTCTCATTCCATGCTTTCTGTTCCCACTGTAAGTCACCTTGTGTGTTCATCACCATCTATCTGCCCAGGCTTCTGCAGTAGCCTTCTAACAACTTCTAAAACTTCCACTTTCACTTTTCCCTCATTACAATCCATCCCTCATAATGCTGCCAAGTCACAACCCCTCAGAGGATCACTCTTTGTCCCCTGAATAAAGATCACACTGCCTTGCCTGGCATTCACAACCCTCAGAAATCTGGCCCTCACTACCTTTTTAGTCCTCTGTTACTCCCCTATATCCTGTACTTCAGTGAAATTGTACTGCTTGTTACCTTCACATGTTTTACACTTGGCTACCTTTCCTCAGCACAGTTGCTTATGCCTAAAATGACGTTTTCCCACTCCCACCTCCCCAGTCCTTTAAAGCTGAACCTCTTACTGCTAGGAATCCTCCCCTTCAGTTATGACATATTCCTTCCTTCCCTTCCCTTACACCTGTGCCTTTTCAGCATTTTTGTGGACCTTGACTTACTTAACTTCTTATATATTTTATTTTTATTTTTTTTATATATTTATATTTTATATATTTTTTTATTTTTATATTTTCTCTGTTCACGTGTCATACTCCTTGACTAAATCTTAAGCTCAGGACAGGAATTGTCTTATCTAAGCTTTGTTTCCATTTCATCCAGCACCTAGCGCGGTGTTCAGTACACAGTAGACACTTGTTTGTTGAACTGAATAACTCAAATGTACATATTTTCAGGTCTATAAAGTACTTTCTTCACAGTCCTGTGAGGTAGGATTATTATAATCCTCATTCTACAGATGAGGAAATTGAAATTCAGAGAGGATATGTTATCATGGGGTTCCACAACCAGTAAGTGTGTGACCCTAGAATGTGAACCTAGGATTCTTAACTCTTTCTATAATACTCTGCTGCCTCTTGAGTGTCACACTCCATTTCCTCTGTAGGCTCAACACCAAAACTGGGAAGCTGGAGATGAGCTATTCCAAGTTCAAGGCCAAGAACCTTTCTCTCTTGGGCACCCTAATACTGAAGGTAAGGTTGACACGCACACAGGTGATCAGGTACTACTGTAGACCCAGAGGATGGGAACTCCAGACCCAGAGCAGACCTGAGGTAAGGTTTGGGCTTTTCCTCTTACTCTTGTGAAACATGGCTATGATTAACACCCACCTTCTGCCTCTCTAGGGTGCAGAAGCCCTCCGACTGGTGGCTATCCGTCGAGGTGAAAATGAGGCTGGTGCCTACATTGAGTGCAACAACATGACCCTCATTAACCTGCTCATCAAGATCCTGGGGCCCATTCATGAAAGAAATCTCACTTTGTTGCTTCTGCTCCTGCAGGTGATCCTTTGGGCCAAGATGGGCATGGCGGGTCCTTATCCCTCTTCCTTTTTCTTCTGTTTTCCATATATCCTCTCTCCAGCATGGTTACCTTCCTAAGGTCTCCCTCCCTGCCTCCCTTTCTCATGACTCTCCATCTGTTTCTCCTTGCAGATTCTGGCTAGTGCTGTCACGTTCTCCATTCGATACCAGCTCGTTCGACTCTTCTATGATATTTGAGTCTTTGACAGTGTCTCTATACTTCACAACCCTCTGCCCGTCTCATGTGGACCCTTGTTGGACTAAGACTGTATTCCTCATAAGCCTATTGGGCTTCTCCCCGTCCTTTATTGTCCTCAAAATTATCTCCTGGGGAGGTATCCTACCCCTCAATGATTATTTATTGATTTTATTTGCCCTATGGACTTCTCTAAATTGACATTTTTCTCCCTTTCCTTCCTTTCCTGATGCCTCCTCTGGGGCAGGAGGCAGCAGCTTCTTGGAAGCTAGGTTGCCACTAGGGATCAGGCTAAGTCCCTGGTGGTTCCTAATGATTCCACCCTGAATTGATATG
This sequence comes from Bettongia penicillata ogilbyi, assembly GCA_023548195.1. Classification (NCBI taxonomy): domain Eukaryota; kingdom Metazoa; phylum Chordata; class Mammalia; order Diprotodontia; family Potoroidae; genus Bettongia; species Bettongia penicillata. Next base: position 4,278,034 of record JAJHZJ010000311.1, read on the forward strand.
TTACTGGGAATTAAGCATTTTGATTAATAAGGAGCAACCTGAGTGGTCATTAGCTCCTTTTGGTGATGATAAATGTGTTTGGTTCACTTTTTTAACTGTGGGTATGCTATTGTTTTCAGATGATTTTGGGGGGCGGGAGGGAACACTTCCCTGCCTGCTTCCGCCATTAGGTAAATATCAAATCCTGGCCCCTCTTCCTGTCTTCTTTGCTCCAGATACTGAGCTCCTTCCCTTCTTTGCAGGTGGGGGAAACATACATAGTTAAGTCATGCAACCTATGTGGAAAATTACATTGCAGAAAAAGAACCGGGTGGAATAGCTATCTGAAAATGTGTCACACACATTTGTTTTGCCTGGGTCTTGAGTATAGACCCAAGGTCAATGAGTGGAAGTCACATAGGAACAGATTTTGGCTTAGTAAGAGAAAACTTTCAAAACAAGCTCCTTATCAGAGCTATCCACAAATGCACTAAACCCCTTCAACAAGCAGTGAACTTGCCAGTCAGTGGAAGCTGTTCAAAAGGAGGTCACTAACCACTTGTCAAAGACTGCCACTGATAAGAGTGAATGAATGAAGCATTTATTAAGTGCTTACTATGTGCAAAGCACTGTGCTAAGTGCTGGGCAGGCACATGGAAAAGTCAGGTCGGCTCTCCCTAGCTGCTCATGTTCTAATGGAGAAACACCACATGCAAGGTTTCAGCTGCAAGTCCCACGGTTCTTAGGGTGCAGCTGCAAAGGAGCTGGAAATACCTTTTCTTTAATGTTACTTCCACCAATAAAATCATATTGACTTCTGATGGTAAACCACTTGGCAGTGCCAGGGGCTTTGGTGGCAAGACCCTTCTTTTCCAAGTCTTCAGGAACTGTGGCTTCAGCACTTTCAGAACAATTTTGAGGGCTGGGCTAGAAGCATGAGTGATGCTGTAAGGGTTGCTGAAGCTCTTAGGCTCCTGTATCTATCTGCCTGTTGGTGGCAATTATTTTTAGTGTTGATGACAAAGGTTGAGAGGGATGATCGCCCTTTTAACTGTCAAATCTTAAGAAGTCAAAGTGAAGGATGGGGGGAAAGGCTGATCTCTGAGGAAGACATAAGACCAAAGGGTGGAAATCTGAAAGGCAAATTTAGATTTTTATGTAAGGAAAAATTGCCAAACTGAGAACTATGGAAAGGTAGAATAAACTGCTTTGGTCAGTAGTAGTTTCCCCCTTCTTGGGTGTCAAAATCTTGAAGCTAAGGTTATCTTGTAGTTTGGATCCTATTCAGGTATGGAATGGAACCAGGGATGAGGAACCTTTGGTATCAAGGCGGGAACTTTGAAGTTTGGATTCAACTGGCGGTACTAGAGGGCCACAAGTGTCCTTGAGGTCAATGGTTCCCCATCCTTGGTTAGATGGATGAAAATATTTAAATGCCCTTCAGTTGTTTCAGACTCTGTGACCCCATTTGGGGTTTTCTTGGCAAAGATACTAAAGTGGTTTGCTATTTGCTTTTCCAGCTCATTTTACAGGTGAGGAACTGAGGCAAACAGCTGCCCCTAACAACAAATGTGCTAAGTGCTGGAGATAGAATTAGAAAAGTTTGAGAGTCCCTGCTCTCAAGAAGGTCACATTCCAAAGTGGGGAACCAGTCCCCTCCACCTTGTAGATGTCGAGATCTGATCCTTCGGGTGGGGTTGGAGCCCTTCTGTTAGGGATTGAGCTGCAGGGACCTCTTCTTACCTTTTCTCACACCCCTCCCCACTAAACGTGTTGAAACAGGGTTTGGATTTTGAATAAAGGGGCCTGGGCTAAAGGAAAACCAATTTAGAAAATTATTTAAATTTTTAAAAAAAGTTTTCGATTTCACTTTTTGACACTGGGTTTTTACATTTCTCAAGACGTCACTCTCCTACCCAATGAAACATCCCTAGTAACAAAGCATAGAGGGTGGGGGACAAAGAATGTCCACCAAGCCTCCCACCGGAGTCACAGCACTTAGTAAGCACCTCCAGCGTACTGCCATCAGGCACCTAGGGACACAGAGGGCAGCGCCAGGCTGTGGAGGCGGAAACACACCTTCCTGGATTCAGACCTGCCGGCTTTGTGCCCTGGGGCCAATCTGGGTGCCTCAGTTTCCTCGTCTGTAGGAGGCTGGTGAGGGAAATGGCAATCTACAAACCACTCCGGTATCCGGGCCTTCCCTGGAGGCGCACCCAGGCTGTAGCGGGGAAGGAATACGAACACGTGGAAGGAAATCTGCGGGACCAGCAATTAGGGGAAGGGGCGGGCCCTTATCGGGCGGACGGAATGGGAAACAGCCTCCGGGAGGGCGGGGCCGGCTCCGCGGGCGCTGGACGATCCCGAGGGGCCGCCCTCCGTCAGGCTTTTTCAGTCGTGTCTGACTCTGTGACCTTGTTTTCTTGGCAAAGATATTGGAGTGACTCGCCGTTTCCTTCTCTAACTCATTTTACAGATGAGGAAACTGAGGCAGACAGGATGAAGTGACTTGCCCGAGGTCACAGCTACAGTGTCCGAGGTCGGATTTGAACTAGGGAACCCGAGTACTCTTCCGCGGGCGCCCTCTTGCCCCACCCATTTTCCTTTCTTGGCGCCTCTGCCATTTGAATCTCGCGCGCTTCTGATGGATTGGCCGCTTGGGGGAGCGGGAAGCCGGGGGTGGGGAGGGGTGAAGCGGACTGCGCCCCTCCCTCTAGTTTGCTACTCAGAGTGATCTTCCCCGCGTAAGAGGAATTTTTAAATCCAGCCAATCGGTAAGCGCGCTCATACGCTCAGGAGGAGGAGCCTGACGGCTAAGTGCAGCCAATCGGAGGCGGCCGCCACGATGCAGCCAATAGGTAACTAAAGGACGGGGTGACCGGCTGCCTTAAAGGCGGCAGCTTTGCACGCGGACCGGCATTCAGACTGCGGCGAGAGTTTGGTGGGTGTGTGTGCGCACGCGCAGCCGTTACTCGCGGTAGTTCTCTCAGAACCAGTCTCGCGCTTTATACGTTAGTATGTCGGGTCGCGGCAAGACCGGCGGGAAGGCCCGTGCCAAGGCCAAGTCTCGCTCTTCGCGGGCCGGGCTGCAGTTCCCTGTGGGCCGTGTGCACCGACTGCTGAGGAAGGGCCACTACGCGGAGCGAGTCGGAGCCGGCGCGCCGGTGTACCTGGCGGCCGTGCTGGAGTACTTGACCGCCGAGATTCTGGAGCTGGCGGGGAACGCGGCCCGGGACAACAAGAAGACCCGCATCATCCCCCGCCACCTGCAGCTGGCCATCCGTAACGACGAGGAGCTCAACAAACTCCTGGGCGGCGTGACCATCGCCCAGGGCGGCGTCCTGCCCAACATCCAGGCGGTGCTGCTGCCCAAGAAGAGCGGCGCCATCACGGGACCCAAGGCCCCGGGCAGCGGCGGCAGCAAGAAGAGCACGCAGGCCTCGCAGGAGTACTGAGCGCCTCGGCGCCGCGGCCGCTCGGGCCCGCACCGGCCCCCTCCCCCACAAAGGCCCTTTTCAGGGCCGCCCCCCCTCACTGAGAGAGCTGCTGCACCCGCCTCCTCCCCGAGCCCCGCCCCCGCCCGGAGCCCGGCGCTGCGGCCCGCCGGGCCCGCTCCTCCCGACTCCTCTCTCGGCAGCTACCGAACAAAGCCCGGGGCCGTCACGCGGGGCCCCCGGCCGGCCCCGACCCTGGACAATGAACTGAATCTTCTCAGCTTAGACTCATTGCCTTTATCCGGGGGAACTGAGAGACTGAGCGACAATTCGGAAGTCTGATTAACTTAATTTTATTAAATGTTTTTTCTAATGAAGTTTCTTGTCTTTCTTCAGCGTGACTGTAGTAGGCTCCCCTAGGTCACCAAGGTTAGCTAAAGAGCGTGGTAATTCGGTTGGCCACTCTAACTTGGGGAATTTGGGTCTGTAGTGTAAAAAGATTTTAATATGTAAATCAGTGCATATTTATGTGCCAGGGACTGGAGATAGATATACTGGAATGTGAACGGGATGCCTGTCCGCATCCCAGTCGTAGGCTACAGGCTAAATAAAAATTCCACTAGAGTAAGGTGAGGTGTTTTATTGACAGATTTGGTTACATTCAAAGTCTGTTGACTCTCCACAGAAAACAATTCTCCAGCCCCTAGTAAAAGGGGGCCAGAACAAGGCACTAGGAAGCTTAGCAGCAACAGGTCCCCTTTCCCACACCTGAGTCCCGGATGATGCAGTTTTTTGTGCCCAGGGACAGTCCCTGTTGAGATAATTAATCCGGGAAGGAGTCAGGGCACCCCAGAACGAATGTGGTCAATGTTCCTAGGCAGAAAATGCCCTCGGGGCTAGGTTAGTGGGCATCATTAAGCTGTCTTGCTATATCCAGGATCTTCTTGGCTCCCTTGTTCAGTAGCAGGTTGGCAAGACTGACACCCAGGTTTTCAGCTGCCATTTGGGCTCCCTGAGATACATTCCGAGCAGTAATGCCCACCCGCTGCACATCATCATCTGGGCCATCTTCATGCTACAGAGGAGAAAAAAAGAGTTAGAGAAAAAGGAGTATGATATAACCCTTGTTTGCTCTCCCCAGGGTCCTGGTACCTGGGCTAAGACATTGACGGTTGTCTGCATGGTTTCCTTCAGACTATCTGAGCCATCCAGACTCCATACTCCTCCAGTCAGGTATAGCTAGAAAACAGAGGTAACAGTCTTACTAGAGGGAGTTTCATAGCAGCAGGGAATCTGCTTATTTAATTTTTGTATACTCTAATACCTAGTAACAGAGTAGGTTCTAAACGTGTATTAAAACTAAAGGTCAACCATGCCTTATGGAAAGGTGTTATTCTACTTCCAAGCTAGTATTTTAAGTATGGGCACTTCCCACCACTGCCACCTCTGTCCCTAAGACAAAGTAAAACACTTACCTGCCCGTCCTTGAGGACCGTATGGACTGCCACAGGCACACTGCAGCCTCCTTCCTACAACAAGACCATGGCTGTGAGCTCCAAGGGCTCTGATAACATACTTCCAATTACCCCATTCTAAGAGGCTGGCTGGAAACAAGTAAAGGGGAAGGTGGGGTGGGGAAAGGCAAGGGTTCTTATTGCTAGGTTTTCCAATCATTCAACTATCTGATATTTCCTATGTACATAGCATACTCAGGCACACCCTCCCCAAATGAAATACAGGTCCTACCAGATGCTTCAGGAAAGCCCTCTCAGCAATGCATCGGAGCAAGGTCTCAGGATCATGTAGCACACAAACCAAATCCAGTACTTCCTGGTCCCTAGCTCGGACCTCCACACCCAGGGCGCCCTGGGGAGAGACACCCCCCCCATACTGCATCAGGCCTTTGCCTTTCACACCAAAACAACCTGATTTGATTAAGTATTGGGCTGCCAAAATGATTTCCCAGGTCCCCAGTGAATCCAGGCTCTATCTCAAAGTGTGTTTCCACTCCTGGGGAAGAGAAGGCCAAAGGCTACAGAGCTTATTCTTGAAGTGGGAGAAGGAGCCAGGACTCATATCCCTGGTCATCAAAGATGACTTTCATGACAGCATACCTGGCCTACAGCATACAGACATTCTTCAGGGTATAGGAGCTAGAGGAACAGAAAAAGAAGTCAGTCATGAGACACAGAAATTGAGATGGGGGACCCTGCCAAATAGCATGACTTGCAAGGTTGGAAGCCTGGACTCTTGGTTCCTAATTCCAGCACATTCCAATATGGATCTTGCTTTCCCATTTATATGATAATGCTGGAGAGGTGAGGTGATCTTGAGTAGGGCATAAAGAGGCTTTTGTTGGTGGTGGGTTTTTTGGGAGGAGGGGGTGTGTGATTCAGTACCTAACTCAGGGCTTTGAACATAAGTGTAAACCTTCCTGGTCACAAAGATGTAACGAATGATAGGAAAAAGAATTCTTACCTGCCCTACACGGTTCTGCCAACCCATACGTTGCAGTCCAGCTGCTGCCAGGATGATAGCACTAAATTCCTGCTGTTCATCCAGTTTCCGAAGCCTGGTATTGAGATTCCCTCTCTGCAGGGGTGCAGTGTTAAGGGCTACCACTGAGGCTTCTCCAAGGCCCCAGGCATGCATGGTCTACTCACCTGACTGCACAAGCCTTTCAGTGAAGAGTCCTCCCTACCTAGCAGATCTTTCTGACCCTTGTTACACCCTATCTCAAACTACCAAAAGGATACAATACTTTTGAATTCCAGATGTGGAAATCTGTGCTGCAACTGGGCTGCTCTACGAAGGGAGCTGGTCCCTACCACACTGTAAATTCAGAGGGTTTAGGGAGGCGGTCACCCACAAAGTAACCCTTACCAATCCCTTCCTGACCCCTTTAGCATCTGCCTTCCCAGCCCAATCCCACCCATCCTTTCCAGGCTCTCACCTCCTCTCTGGCAGGGTACCCAAGGTCTGCCCAGCATACTTAGGGTGGAAGATAACAGCGTCATAGGGGCTTTCCCGCCTGCGGTGCAGAGGGAAAGGTTATCAAATGGGGACCAGGTAAGTGTTTGATCAGCTCAACACAATCTGACCTGAAGCCATCCCAGTCTCTCTTCAAAGAATCAACCAAAAATTGGTCACTGAAGTCAAGAAAGTAACACTGAGGGCAGGAGAGGTAACGGAAGAAAGGAGTGCTGAAACGAGATGCACACCCCTCCCCAATCCCCTCAACTTCAGCATTGCCTCTTACTTGCAGACAGCACCAATAGTGAAGGCTGGAGGCAGGACAGTGGGCAAGTCCTTCAGGGAATGTACAACCAGGTCCACTCTGGGAGAGAGAGGCAGGGAGAGGAGAAAAGTTATAGGAAGCAACGGTTTCCCATTATCTCCCTATCCCCTCTCAATGTTTTGGTAGGATGGGGATCAGGAAGACTAATTACAACTCCCAACTTCTAGAGCACTTTAAGGTTTCCAAAGCATTCTCCACCTCTCCCCAACTTGTGAAGGAAGTAAGTGTAAGCATCATGTTTATTTTACAGATAAGGCAATGAGCCCAGCAAAGGTCACATTGCTAGTGAAATGCTATGGCTGGTATTTCTGACTCCCAATTCTGACCTCCTTCCACTATACAGTACTGCCCTGCACTACATCTCAGGAACCCAACAGGAAAAGGCCTATTCTTGCGTCCTAGATGCCCACACACCATCTCTCTGTACCACTAGGCACAAGATATCAACGTGGACACTTGTGTTATAGTAAGAGCTCACTCCAGAAAATTAAGGACAGGGTTGTGATCCCAGCAAGGAACATGAAGTCTTTCAACTCTGGTTCCAAACCTACTCCTCCTGTAGTCTACTCTTGGCCCGCATTTTTTGGGTGCCAAACCCTCTGGTCTTTGTAGCAACCAGTTCCCAGGGCAGTTGTGATCCCAGGAAGGCACAAAGATGGTGAAAAGGCCCCACACTATCCCGGCACTAGAAGAGTCCTGGGGTAGCCTGCCCCACTCCCCCACTTACTCATTCTTTTCCAAGGCATACTCCAGCTCCTTGGTGAATAGGCTTTTCTCCCCAATCTATCAGGGAAAAGAGAGGGGCATTATGATACCCACAGAACTTGGAAAGATTAGCAGACTAGTAGGAGTCAGGGAAGGAGAGAAGGGTTACCTTAGAGAGTGCAGTATCCAGGATCTTGTCCCCAGTGGTGGACATTGCAACTAGAAATAGAGTGATTGGCTAGTCAACAAATATCTGAGTATTTAACGTACGCCCCTACCATGTATAAAGCTGTGCTAGGTACTAGGGTAGGGAGAGAGAAAAAGTAACAGGATTTTGCCTTCAAAGAACTAACTTTCCAAATGGGGAGACAAAACACATATATCTAAAAAGTAAAAAAGATCAAGCAGTATATACAACAAGGACCAACTGAGTTGTACAGACAATAGGAGGTCACCATGGCTGGCTGATGAGGGAAGAGTTCATGAAGTGGGTAAGAATGGTTTAAATCCGTTCTTCCATCAGATTAGAATTTAGAAGTGCTATAATTCTGTCCGCTCCCTTCCTGGAGCTAGCAGAAAAATTCCCTACGAATCCCCTCTCTCCACTGGAGACACTTGAGAACTCACCGATTTCAAACTGCAGACCAGGGTAGAGGTCCTTCAGCATTGCCACCACACTGTCCGTCTGTATCCTTGCCAGCTGGGAAGCAAAGATCTGGTTCAGTTCTGCCCTTCCTTCCCCACTGTCCAGGAAGCTAGTCCAAGACACTGAACATACATGGGAACAGGGAAATCCCAATGGGGACACACTAGGGAGAATAGCAGTCCATGGGATCTGACCCAAGCCTCTTCTGGGGGAGGCAGGATACTTAGTAGTCCAGTGCTCCCAACAGTTTTAGCCCTTCTCCAAAAAAGTCCAGTCTTAGATTATTTCTCAGTAAAAAACGGAATAAGGCCTATCTTCTATAGTCACCCCACTTGGAGTGGTGAAGCAGATGAGTCCTCTGTGTCCCCCAAACTCAGATTCCTGGTGCCTACAATAGTGGGAACCCCTATCCTACCTGGCTCTTTCGAGTACCCACACGGATCACTCTCATCTTTGGGCTGTTTCCGTCCTGTCGGGAGAGAACCCAGAGTTATTTTCCTCCTCTGCACCCTTTCCCCTGAAAATCCAGAATCCCAGAACATCCTCAAGAGGCTGCAGGAAGGCCACTCCAACAGTCTGGTCTGTGGATGAGGGTAGCCTAGGTTTTTTCTGGGCAGGAGGGTTACTCTGATGCCTCTCTACCTTCATCAGTGTCTTGGACTAAATTTCAAGTGACCTTCCTGCCTTACCTGGGAGGAATAAGGTTTTTCCAATGGCCAGAGATGAAGGGTACAGGCGGTCAGAAGTTAATGCAGCTATACATCCCAACAGGACTCTGAACCCTAGAGGGGAGACTGAGTAAGGGAGTACTTGAAGGAGGTCCTGGATCCACCCAGGTGGGCAGAGAGATAAGTGTCATCGGGCCAACCACAAGGAGGGTGGAGTCAGAACTGGAAAGGGGGGAGGGAAAGAGGAAGGCAGGAGGGGCACATTCTCTGGAGCAACATCGGAGGTGGCCACACAGTGGATAACTTGTGCTGAGTCACCAACAGTTGGAGAGATCAGTGACCCACAAGAAAGTGGACAAAAAAACCTACCTACACAATCATTGGTGCTACCCAAATGCTAAAAGTCACCATTGTGCCTATAACTTTAAATGCCCTGATCAGTGATGGGAATGGGATGGGAGGAAGGAAGGAGGAGCCTAAGAGGAAACAAATCATTCTCCTTCAGAAGGCACAAATCCCTTCCTTTGGTTTCACCAGCAAAGAAACTCCTAGACACAGAATTGAGACTTGGAACCAGAAGGGACACATTCCTTCCTCTTACTAAGTTTCTCTGAGAATATCTGCCAAGGGACCAGGGAGGAGGTTCTGTGCCCTGAAGGCCAGAATAAAAAATCATGCTTAACCAAAATTAAGTCCAGCCACTTCACCTGATGCCAGTTTTCCCTGCCCTAGGCCCAGCGGGGGTAGACTTACTGCAGCTGAGGATATAATAGTTACAGGATATGTCACCTTGCAGCTGTCTATCACAGCATCTCCCAAGTAAACACATCCAAAGAGACTCTGAGCAAACTAAAGTTAAGACCAAAACCCTTAACCTGCCTCACAGGGATCTCTGCTGTGTTCCAGCATGTTCACTGGCCACATGAGCGAGCCCACTGAAATGAGTCAAGAGCATTCCAGAGCTCAGAGATTCCAAGTGGGAATGCCCTGGTATGTCAGAGAATGTTTCAGTCCTACTGAATGGTGTGGACAGTGAAGATAAATTCTCCCTTTCTCCCCAATACCCCAGGATACACCTTGGCCAATCATGGTTACGGTGTTATCTCAGTGACCAGCAGGAGCCCTTGAGGATGACTTGAATCAGGCCAAATTAGGATTACTGGGTGGAAGCAGAGATGTTTATCTACCCAAAAGAAGCGGTCTTTAAACACTAGGAAGGACATCCTGGGGGACAGGAAGCCTTACTCTGCCTGGCACCAGGCAGCAGTGACAGAGGTCTTCGGCAGACTTGGCCAATCATTTGTCAGGAAGTACAGAGGGTAAGAGTTGTCGTACTACATGACCTCTGAGATCGATTCCAATTCCGAGAGTCTACAATTGGTCTAGGATTACAAGTAGCTCCTAAAGAGGAAGGGGTGACAGGTGACGTCTTGGCCCAAACCAAACGGCTCCCTAAGGTCTGGAGGGGACCATGGAGTTTGGAGGCTAAGGATGATATAGTCCCATCCCCTTTATGTTTTTCGGGGTTGTGGGGGAAGGGGGTAGGGAGGAGAGGGGAGGGACCGAGGGGCGGAATTCTGGGGTATGAGGCTGTTAGGAACTTCAAAGATTATCCAATCTAAGAGCTCTTAACCTGGGGACCCTGACTTTATGTTGCTAATTTAAAAAAAAAGTAAAAAAATTTTAAATATTAAAAATAATTTTAAAATCATTTTTAAAAATAACTTTTTAAATAATTCAGCGTAATTGGATTTCTTCATAACACTACATACTTGATTCTATGCATTTAAAAAATACACCCAAAACGCCCAGTCCTCTCACTTTACACAGGACCAAACCCGCCCGGAGACGCGGCGCCCTGTCCACGGACCGGCAGCGGCACGCAGGCCTAGGGAGCCAGGAGCGCCTGCGGTCCCCTCCCCCGCCGCTGCCCTTAGTCCGCTTCACACACACCCCCCGCCGCCGGAAGCAGGCCGCTGAAAGGTAGAGGGCGCTTGCCCCGGGAGCATGAGCTCGGAGACGCTGCCCTGCGTTTCCTGCACGCGGTACAGCCAAGTGCCTCCGAGCCCAGAGCCCACGGGGAACATCTCATTGGGGAAAATTCGGCCTCCCCAGCAGCCGAACCGGGGAGATCCCCCGCCCACCCCGGGCACCAGGGCCACTCTTGCTACTGTCTCTTTAAACCCCATTCAAAGCCCGGCATCAGTGACAGCCATTCCGACCAATAGGCTGCGGAGGACGGCGGTCAACAGCCAATCATTTGTTCGCTACACGCAGAGACGCAAACAGGGTCCTTCGAGGCAGGACTCACCCCAGCGGCCGCATTTCCGCTCCCGGACATGGCTCCGTCCGTAGAGTGAGGCCGGAGGCTGCGGGCGGGGCGGCACCCCCGGCTTGCCGGGGACGCGAGACCCTCAGGCCTGCTGGGGAGCCGGGGGGGCACGTGGTGTCTGGGCCGCCGGGCTGACTCCGGCTCCCCGACACTCGCGGAGGCCTGTGCGTCACTTCCGCCGCGTCCCTTAAAGGGGCAGACGCTGGCGCAGCCCGAGGAGGGAACGTGAGACCTGGAGAGGGCGGGGCTGGCCCACTTTCTCAGAGCCTCCTTCTAACCCAGCTTCCTTCTGCGATTTGGGGCTCCTGCAGAAGCGCAGGTTCCCCACCCCTACCCAAACGAAACAGCTGCAAAGGACCCAGGTCCTTCTTTGACAGCTTAGGAAACTGAGGCCCGGAGAAGCAAAGTGCCTGCACACACAGTGGCACGAATGGCAGGACCGGGTTTGGACCGTGTCCGCCGATGCCAGTTCTCACCGCTGGCATGCCTTTACTTCCCCTATGCCCCGTTAGGTTCCAAGCTCCTGGAGGCCGGGGCCTCCTTTGCCTCTTTTTGTATCCCCAGCACTTAGCACAGTGCCGGGCACATAGTAGGTGCTTAATAAATGTGTACTGGGTTGAATTATCCCAGAACACACGGGAAAGTGAAGGGGAACACGGCGTTCCTTTCCCTGTCACTTGGTGGCTATGGCACTGCTGTCACGCACCGGGTTGGTGAGGGGTCTGAAGATGATGCCAGGACTGGGGATGGTTGTGGGCGTTTGTATTTGTAAACCCCCTCCCCTCCCCAGCACCTAGCACAGTCCCTGGTATACACACACACAAGGGTCTGTGGATGCAAAGGAAGGAACAGACGATGCTTCTCTTCGAGAGGAGGTAAGGAGAAGTGCGAACCACCTTCAGGTCTCCGAAACATTGGCATGCGGAAGAGGTGTTAGACTGCCTGGAGCACAGAAAATAGGATCCAACGGAACCGCACAAAGTGCTCTGCCAGTCTTCCAGGGCTGTACAAATGCTAGTTATTAATAATAAATGTTAACAATTAGTGGGAATCACACCTTTTGACAGAATATAAGGAAAAATTCCCTAGTTTCATGCAGCCTAAAGAGGTAGAGATCCCCCCCCTTAGAGCCCAAGGAAAAGCTAGATTACCACTTAATTTTGCACTGAAGGATTAGCAATCATTTATTAAGTGCTTATTATGTGTCCAGCAACAGGGATACAAATACAAAGGATGAAGCAAAAAATGTGAAATTATCCCAGTTGTTACAAAGGAAGGATAAAACGATGCTCACTGGCAATCGAGATTTCTTGACTAGTCCGAGGATCTTTCTATTATACTGCTTTAAGGATAGATGACTTGTCCAAGGTAAGTGGGAAGGCAGGAAGGAGGAAAGGAAGAAAGACGAATGGGGGGAAACAATTTTTTAACGGACTACTGTGTGCCAAGCACCGTGCTTAGTGCTTTAAAAACATGTCATCTGATGCTCACAGTCCCTATTTTACAGCTGATGAAGCAGGCAGAGGTTGTGACTTGCCCAGTCATAACTAGTGAATGTCCAAGGCCAGATTTTAATCTAGGTCTTCCCAACATCAGCTCCAATGCTCTGTCTACTTTGTCTGCGGATAACCAGGTCAGTAAAGTGGTAGAGACTACCTAAAATTCCAGTCTGATTTTCAAGCTAGTTATTCTCTCTTATACTGCAATGCATCCCACCCCCAAAACCAGCACATGATGATAACCTAAATGCAACTCATTCACAGCTTTGTCAATACTGATAGGATAACAGCAGCTTGATTTTCATATGGTAGCAACAAACTGACCCTCTCAAAGGATTAGAGTTTTTAAAGAATCATTTATTCTCTACGCTCCCCTTTCCTTCCATTTCAGTGTGCAGCCAACACATCCTAGCCCCCTTGCCACAGTGGACCCCCTGGACCTTAAGCTATGGATGTCTCACACTTCACCTTGTTTGAGAAGCTACGAGCCCCATTAAGCACAGGAATGAGGTAGAGTAGCACCACAACCTTCAAGAGTATCTCTAAGGAAAGATGTGGCTGCAAGAAGTGGGACAAGGAGTGAACTGGGCAGGCAAGTCAGGAAGGGCCATAAAGTCCCAAATAAGTCATTTTCCCCTCCAAAAGTGTTGTCTTTTTATTTACAAAATGGAAGCCTGGACTCAAGCAGAAACTGGTGCTCTAGGCTAAGAAGAAAGTAGCTCTGGTCCATATATACAGAGGGCTACTTGGGTGGCTCCCCTTGCCCTGATGAGATTCCCATGAGGACCATCTTTCTCTGCTGGCAGCAGTCAGCATTGGGAAGAGGCAGGCTAAGGAAAGGCAAAGGAGACTGTGAGAAAGCAAATCTCCACTCCTAAGTGTTATGTAGTTAGAGATGGGAGGAGAGAGGGGCAGTTGCTCTCCAAATTGTTCATTGGGACCTCCCACTGGGGGAACATCATTGTTCATAAAATTAGTCCCTGAAGCCTCGTTATTTGTGTCCTTCTACATCCATGCTTTATCTGCCTTCCAATGTCACTCCTCTGAGCAAAGTGTCCTTAGGTACCCCGCTTGGAGTGCATGAGCAGATCTCGTTGCAGGCCAGCCTCCAGGCTGGTGCTCACTCTACCCACAGGTGGATCAGTCAGCAGGGTCAACTTGTTGAAGACACCACGTCCAAAGTAGTCAGCAATAACAGAGAAGCTGTCATTAGAGTACTTGAGCTGGCAGGAAAAGAGAGCACACAGTTAAAACAGAACAAAGAAAACTTCTTAGTGCTCTTACTCACTCCCTCCATTGCTACCCTCTGGCTCAAATGCCTCAGGCCCCAAGAGAAGATGTAATACCCATTAGTGCATCCTACAGGATTCCTCTTCCTCTGCTGGGAGCCTTACCCTGATCCTGTTTGCCATCCCTACCTGGTGCTGAAATTGATCATGCAAATCCCGCTTTTGTTCCTGGGCCCGGATCATGTCCATAACCTTTCGGTTCTCAGGAAGGCAAGTCGGGCAATCGGCATCACTTTCTGAGTAGCTCTCAAAACAGTGTTGGTGGAATGAATGGCCACACAAAAAGTGGACTGAGGGCAGCTCCAGGGCACTGGTGCAGATACTGCACTTGGTCTTCTGGAAGATCTTTGGGCTATAAACAGAAAAGAAAAGGTATAAGATGTGACAGTAACAGCACAGAGGGCAAAAAGTCAGCTAGCACTTCAGATAAGTTCTGAGCCAAAGCTCGGACCTTGAAAATCTTTACCCTTAACCATATTAAATGTCATTTTGGCAAGTCAGAGAATGATAGAACTTAGTACTACAAAGAACCCTAGAAATCACCTAATTTTAAAAATGAAATTAACATCCAGAGGCAAAGTAATTTGCACATGGGCAGAGCCACATGAAATATGGCAGAGCTGGGATTTAAACTAAGGTTATCTAGTTCTAAGTCTAGTGCTCTTTACACCACTCAGTACTGCCCTCCCCACAAAAAAAAATTTTATATCATACAGGATGGGGCAAACAGTCAGAAAAATCACAGGGTATAACTGAACTGAGGGCTAAACGAGAGTCATCGGTGTGATGAGATTGATAAAAAAGCTCTTGCAATTTGAGGTTACATTAATTCAAATATAGTGTCTAAAACAAAGCAGGAAATAGTATCTATTTCTTGATGGTACCACACTCTCTGAGTGATCCAGGACTGAAATCTAAGTCCTTTTCCTCTAGTCAACCAGCTACCTCCAAAACATCTCTGGAATCCTTCTCCTCCCATAGCCCCCACCTCTCTCCAGATGACTTCAGTTGCCACCTCCAGGCCCTCCCCTGTCCAATCCACCTGGTGTGGGCTTCAGAGCCCTTCAGCAGCATCTCCCTTCCCAGTGACACTTCATGGGCTTCCCCTCCTGTGTACTCTTCATTTGAATCCAGCAAACATTAAGTGTACACAACACTGTTCCAGCCAAAGCACATTACTTGCTATTCCCCAACCTCAGCCTGCTCTGTTCCTATGCATTTCATGTGCCCATGCCTGCCTAGGGGAGTCACCCTCAGCCCCCATCTTCAGCTCCTGACATCCTTCCCCGGGCTTCATGTAAAGTCCAGCCCAGATGTGGGCACCTCTGTGGCTGATTCATGGCTGTCATCCAGTTTCCAATCTCATATTAATGTGCCTCTCTCCCTCTGGACAAGCAGGAAGGCAGTGGTCAGAGACACCCTTGGAGTCAGGAAGCCCTATGGTTCTAAGTCCAGTGACACCCAATGGTTGGGTGATTCTGTGAAACACACAACTTTCTCAAACTGTAAGCTGCTGGAGCAGCTGCTGATCACGATCAGGAAGAGTTTTTTTTCCTTACCATGGCTTCCCTACACCAATGAAATTATAGATCTAGGGGGAAAAAGAGTATTTGCATTATCATTGTGTTTCACCCCATTAATTAAACGCTGAGTTCCTTGATAGCTAGGACTACCATCTTTCATTTTCCTAAGCTCACCTGACCAAGCAAGTCTCTGAACATCTGCTGAATGAGTAAGTGATCCTGGGATGCTCCTCGATGGTCAGATCACACTGGAATGCTGTCTTTGTTCAGAGTCCCCATCTTAGATAAGAATGATAAACTAGTGGCTGACTAGGATGATGAGAAGGTTCCATGAGGATCAGCTGAATTAGATACTGGGATAAAGTTTAGCCCCAGAAAAGAAGTGTGGAGATTCACCTCCCTCTCTTCTTTGCAAAGGCAGGGAGAGAGCTGGGGGTATGGAATACTGCATACGTTCTCAAATCCCTCCACCTCATGGAATCCCTTCATTCCATTAAGACACAGATCAAGCACTACTTCCTGCAGGAAGAACCCCCGCTACACACACAACTAGTGCTTTCCTCCCACCCATAACACCCCACTTAACTACTCTGTACGGATGAGTATGCACAAGCATGTATCATTAACTTTATATTGATATCAGCTATGTTTTTCTTTGTACTTGTCTCCTCCATTAGAATGTAAGCACTGTTCCATCCTTTGTATTGGTGACCCCAGTACCTAAGACAGTGCCTGGAAACTGGAAGGTGCTTAAGAAATCCTTGAGGGTGTGTTTCCAGAACTCCTTCTTTTTCTACTTTTAAAATTTTGCTAATGAGGGTTGGCTTAATAGGGAGGAGGAGGAGGGATCTGTTTGGAAATGATGATGATGATAAATTAAAGAGATTTTAAAAAATTACTTGGGGAAAGGTGTTGGGTGACACAACAGCTACTTTCAAATGTGTTAAAGTTTAAGTGCAAACAGGTAACAGACTCATTCTGCCTCTCTCTATAGAGGGCAGACCTAGAACCCCAATGGATGGAAGTTACAGGAAGACTGACATCTGCTTGAATGTAAAGGAAGAAATCCCTAACAACAGTGGCATGGAATGGCCCATGACAGAGTCAGCTTCCCAACGCTGGAGATGTTCAAGTGACCCCTGCAGGAATCTGGTCTGGAGTGTGGAAAAAAAGATTCCTGCTTGTAAAATTCAGAGTCAATGACCTAATGAGTCACTTCCAATTCTAAGAAAATATGATTCTTAAAAACTGGAAGTGGTAAAGGAAAAAGAAAGTCCCAGGGCTCATCAAAGCTTTGTATGGTCATGTTAGGCACCTGCAGCCCAAACACATTTTCTCCTTGACTTTTTTACAATTACTATCCAGATTTTCTTCGGTAACAGCTGTCATTATGCCTTCTCTGTACTTCGCACTAAAATCCTTTGTCTATCATAGTCAACTGTCAGCACTACAACTGATCTTTATTACAAACTTTTTATTCCAGGCTAAAAAATCTTATCTCACACCAAAGCTGGTAATCTTAAAAATAAAGTTTATGATAACAAAAAATTAATTATATTACATCCAAAGCTAAATATAAAAGATTATTATATAATTGACTACTTTCAATTTCTCATACTATAACAGCCCTCTGTAGAAGCAGATAGCTAAGAAGAAACTTTCTTCAACCATGACCAATATCTGACCCAATAAAGAGGCTCAAAAACCCACCATAAATCAAGTTATTGCATACATAACCCATACCAGATTCCTTCCCAAGCCTAACCTCCAAGTACCTGGTCTTCAGCTCCTGAATCTCTTGGCGTATTCGAGTGGTTTCCTCCCGGTACCTTCGTACCCGAAGCTCATCTTTCTCAATCTGTTGACTCTGCTTTTGCAGCTTCTGTACCAAATAATCCTTGATGACAGACAACGTGGCTGTTGAGTTATGAGCCAAGGTCTGCACCACTAAAATGAGGTGAAAAAGGAAGAGATCTATAAGTGGGTAGACCCTCGTTCAATGAGACCCAGATCACAACATTCTAGGCCTCTTACCCACCTAAGAGGGGTGGCATGAGATTCTTGCTCTCAATGTGTTTGAGCACAGCAGCAACATATTCCTTGCAGTCTTCTTCCTTTCGGGCAAAGTAACTGAGTGCTTGCTCCCACAGAGAGGGCTCTTGCTCTCCATGCCGTTCACAAACGGCAATCACCTGTCGGTATTGCTCATGTTGCATATGGTAATGCATGATCTGCTGGAACCTGGGTCAGTGAAGGGAACAAGGTCAGTGACTAACCCTGAGAAGTCACCTGGACTCCTCCTCTTGCCCCAACTTCCACAACCTTCCCAAACCTTACAGCTTTCCCTGCTCATAGAGGTATAAGACGCCATCTTGAAAATCATGCATCTGACAAAGAACCAAGGCCTTATCAAAGACATTGGCAAAGTGGCCACTCTTCAAGAGAGAGAGTGCCTCAGCATGGAGCTTCTCCTTGACCTATGGGAGGATGAAGGGAGTCAGTGTGAGTAATAAATCAACTACCCCACACTCCCTAAATCCCCTTTACCAAATGGAATTCAGCCCCATTACTGCCCCTTAGCGGCTCTAAAAACACTTACAGAACTACTCACAAGCAGCCAACCCAAGCAAAAGATTTGGAACCCACCAGCACATTTTAATTTTCTTATGGCTGCAATATACCCTGCATAGACTCTACCTGTGGGTCCTTCTCATGAGCCCAATTCTGTAGTCTCAGTTCTAGCAGAGTATCATAGACACCCTGGGATGAGTCTGCCTGCACCTCAGTCATATGTTCTAGGAAGGCCTTCAGTTCCCTTGGGTTGTTGGCAAAAATAGGAATGAATTCTTCAGAATTGGCCTGGAGAGCACAAAATGAAAAAGGGAGAACTAGTTGGATAGGCATGCTTGGCTTTTTTAGCATGTGGTGACCACCATCTTTGATGTCTTCCTTACCCTGCAACCAGGACCATCACTCTCAGCAGCAGCTTCTGCGCAGGGCCGATAATCTGTACACAGTACTTTCAGCAGTTGGGTGGTTTGTTCTGGTACATGATGCATGAGGATCTTGCCATACCGCTTCATGTTGCTTTCTGCCTGCTCAAAGGGCAGCTTTCCAATATACTGTAATGCCTCCTGGTAGTTCTGGGAGAAAGAAAGGGTAAAATTACACCCCAGCCCAGGCCCATTGCTCCATCTTCCTCTGGGATAGCATCCTGAGAAGGCAGCTGCCTCCTGAGTCTAAGACCTTGCTCACCTTGATGTCCTCTAGCTGGACCTTCAGGTACCACTCATGGTGAGCATGGTTCTCAGCCAAGTACAGGGCATGGGAATAGTAGCCAGCCTGCCGAAGGACCTTGATGGCTGTTTCTACATCAAAGTGTACTTCACTTTCACTCTTCGTCTACCAGGGAAAGAGAAACCAAAGTCATCATTAACAAAGCAGTGGAAACATGCCCCCAAAATGAAGCCAAGAGATATAATATCCCAGACCCAGAAAAGACCCTTTCATTTGTTTCTTCTTGGAGAAACCTAGGTATGAAACACAACTCCCATTTCCCCATTTCCTACACTTAAGACATACTGGCTGAGGAGGAAAGACATCCTGTCATTCTACTGCCTCTCACTTCCCAGGATGAGTCTTCCCATTCTTCCCTGACCCATTAAACAAAGATAGTAACAATACCAATCCTATGAGATTACTGTGAGGATCAAATGAGATGATATACATAAAGTACTCTGCTAGTCTTAATCTGCTCTATGCCAGCTACTACTGGAGAATGGAAAACAACAATTTAAGGACCCTTCCCTCCCACTGCCAGCCCTCCCTCCAAGCACCTTGATGAATTCCTCTAGCTTGGAGCTGTCCTTGAGTTTCGTGTAGCAATTGAGCAACAAGGTGGTGTGGTCGGCATTGGCCAGTGACTGCCGGTGCAGGGTTTGGAGATAGGCAGTTAGGTTGTGAATACGCTGGGCATCCAAGAACTTCCGAATGACATAGGATGGCTCCAACTTCCCTATAGTTCTGAGAAGATGTGTGCATGCATGTTAAAAAGGAATACCAACGTTCAGTGCCAACAATGGTAAGGAAGAAAGGAGAATCAAACCTTAATTACAAACAAGACTGGAGCTGAAATAAAGGATGCTCATTTGTACATAATTTCATGCTAGTTAGCAGAACATTAAAATGCAGACATTTCCTCCCCAATCTCATACATTTTTTCTTATTTGAAAACATCACAGTTTCTGCAATTTCTGTTGCCTTTCTAGATTTGGCTACCCCAACTGAGAAAATTTCCTGTGTGGGTTCAATTCTATACTGACCGGATATACTGCTGGACAGCACCATCATGGTTTCCCTTGCTGTAGAGGTGGTCCCCATACTGCATGAAGATCTGTGCCAGACCATCACTATCCAGGTGTTGGCTCTTGGCCAAGTTGATTGCCATCTCAAACAGATTCTTTTTGAACAACATCTAGTGGGGGAAAATGTGGGGAAAAAGGAGAAGTGGCACTGGGAAAAAGGTTTCCCCAAACTGCTTCCTCAACAGTACAAACCCCACAAGCTGAAAGCCTCTGAGTAAACTCCAAATGGAGTCAACTATTCTAAATTCTAAAATGCAGAAGACTCATTAAGATAACTCCTAAATCAACCTGACAACAATCTGCATACTAAGAATGACCCTAGGCAGAGGCCAGCTGTCCCAAGGATGCTTCAAAAGAGATCACTTCCCTTCAGGATCCCAACCTTGATCATTCACTGTATAATTCCATCCTAGGAAAGCTAAATAAAAGTTGCAGGAACTCAGAAGCCCCTGACATAGAAGAGAGGAGATATCTCAACCCAGAAGATGAGGGCAACCTGATCCTGGAGATACTGCAGCTAATTTCCTAGTGCCTGCTCCAGGGAACGAGGTGATCTTGCCTCCAGTTTAGTTTGGGTGTCCTTTTCCTGAAGCACATGGACTCGCCCATCCCGAGTCAGCACATACAGAGAGCCCCACTCAGCCAGTACATCCACCACATCCTCAAAGACGGAGCTATAGGCAATGAACTTGTTGCACAGATCATAGATGTTGAGGATCTGCTTGTCTGAGCTCTGGGAATCCCTGCTAGTGAATTCTGACCTGTAAAAGGAGGAGCAAGGGTCAGACCTGATCCAGCCCCACTTTTCTTCTCTCTTCTCTCCCCATTTCTTCTTTAGTATACTCCCTCAACATTATCCTTCCATGTACAACAATCCACCTTTTATAATCTCTAAACAATTTATCACAAAACACTGATAGAACCTATAAATAAATGAGCTTCCCACAGAACTGGACAGCATAGAGAGAAAACAGTTATCTGATCTTCCAAACAAAGATATAGCTCTGACAGACACTGATGGGACAGAAAACTAGTTTATTCACTGAAAAAGTATGTGCTGGGAAAAGAAAAAAAAAGCAGATCTGAAAAAACACCACAGAGACAAACTACAACCCTGTAAACGAAGATACAACATAGCCACAACACTGAGGTTAAACACAACCACTGACTAGTATTAGTGTGTTCAAATTAACACAGCCCCTCTCTTCTTGAGTATAAAGTAAGTTAACAAGGGCATGGAGTTGTATATATAAACACCAGGTTTAAATGCTTGGGGTTGTTTTGAAAAAGTTTTCAAGAAAGAAACTTTGCGTTTTGAGTGCTTATTAGCTGTGTTAGAAATCTATTAAAAAATATATATTTACTGCACACAAAGCACCAACTGAAAACATTATACCAATGACAGGAAAGCAAATTTATGACATAGAGATGGCCCCTCCCCTCACTTAGATTTCTTCCAAACTACTAGTCCTAAGACTTACCAGCACTAATTCTGACATCTCCTTTGCCTGAATTACATTTACTTAAGTCCCTGTTGCGTTTGGTACGCAAGAAATGATAAGCAAACACCTAGAG
Organism: Bettongia penicillata ogilbyi; assembly: GCA_023548195.1. Lineage (NCBI taxonomy): Eukaryota > Metazoa > Chordata > Mammalia > Diprotodontia > Potoroidae > Bettongia > Bettongia penicillata. Next base: position 4,299,346 of record JAJHZJ010000311.1, read on the forward strand.
CTAAAAAGTTCTAGACAGAATAATCTGAGTCCTAAGTGTTAACCAGGGGAATATAAAGCAAAGTGAAGCTGGCAAAATTCAATCATTAAATCTTAAAGTCCACTTCACCCTGGGAATTTTTAGTTTTCTTTCCTCACATCCCCTCTCCAGACTTCTTGGTCCCCAGCTCCTCCCCACCCCCAAGCCTCCTTACTTGGGTGAAATCTTGCGGTCCCGGGAAACAATAACAAGGTAGCCACGGAACCAGTGAGCAATGAGCTTATGGCCCTCAAAGGCAAAGCAAGGACCACGCTCATCTGGCTGATATAAGTAAACACACTCATCCCCAGCAACAATAAACTGCAGGTCCTGGGAAGGGTCACTTAGGGCTGAGCAGCGCAGGCCACAGCCATGGGTGTCTAACTCTATCCGAGGATAATCCTTTCCAGACAGACTGTAGGACTGCAGAAAAAGAGGAAATACATGTAATCACACAAGGATCTTCCTTAAACTACCCTCATTTATCACAGGCAAAGACATTTTCCCCTTTATCTACTAAGAGATGTAGGGCTTTGTCCCTCTAAATACTTAATAATCATTATAATGATGACGTCCTAAGAAGATTCCTAAGGGACTATATAATCAAAGAGGTCACTTCTCCTTTTACAGATGGGGGCAACTAAAGACTGGAGAGGTTAAATGCTTTGTTTATGGCAATTTGTCAAATCAGTGGCAATGAAGACTAGAATCCTCTCCAGGCTTCTCAACCTAGAGTACTCTGAAGAGGCAACGGATGTGGGCTAGAAGATGGAGAAGCTAAGTATCCAGAACCTCTCCAATTCTTATTCCTTTGGAACATTTGTTAATCACAATAACCTCAAAACTGAATAATAGAAAAAAAGAAGAAAAGGGAGGGAGAATAAAAGTAACACAGAAAGGTTAAGAGTCATTCCCCCTGATTGTTCACCTAGAAAATGATCCAGAACCATACCTGTACATTCTCTGTTGTCACCACAAACAAATGGGTGGTCTTGCCTGCCTGGCGGAAGGCCAGCCCCGTGACAGGATAGCTGCCTTTGTGCAAAATCTGGGTCTTGCTGTGCCGGTCCCTCGTAATATCACCCTTATTAAGGGTAACACTACCATCTGTAAAGCCTGTAGGAGGTAATCAGAAAGAAGGTAGTTAGGAGGGCTTAAAGAAGCCAGAGAAAGGAATGGGGAACACAGACACATCAAAGACACAGACACAGACAGATCAAAGGGGAGAAATTCATTCCAAAATACTCTCTTCTATCTCAGTTTCCTATAATATAGACAGCTTGATGGTTCATACATTTTTTAAGTCAACAATCATTTATTAAGGGCCTACTTATGTGCTCACTGCTGAGGACACAAAGGAAAAAAAAAAACCAGTCCTGTTTTCAGGGAGCTCAGTCCAACTGGGGAAAACAATGCACAAAGAAGACAGATACAGGATAAAGCAGAGGTAATCCCAGAGGGAAGGCACTAAGATTACATCAGAAAAGGCTTCTTCCAAAATACGTGGCCATTTGAGAGAATTCCCAATAACAATAACGAATGCCGCTGAGATGAGTAAAGTATTTAATAAGAAGCTGAGGGGGTTGGAAGCCACTTACCTGACCCTTCTCCGGCGCTCTCACCACACTACCCTCACAAACAGGTGCTTACTAAATGACAGCAGAAACACCGGCGGGCCCACATAGAGAGCTTCCGCTCCGGTTGCTCACCAATAGCCATGAAGTTGAGGTTCTCGTGAACCGTCAGGCAGGACACCACGGTGGGCTCCGACCCGGGGATGGCGGGGAAGATGCGGGTGCAGAGCGGATTGCCGCCGTCCCTTTTCTCCAGGTTCCAGACCTTCACCTGCGGACACAGCTCGGATGCGTTACCGCTCGCGCGCCCCTCGCCCCTCGCCCCTCGCCCCTCGCCGTCTCCCGGCTCTCACCAGAGGATTGATGCCCTCTTCGTCCTCGCCCACGGACGCCAGGATGTTGTGTTGCTTCAGCTGATACAAGTGGGTGACCCGGAGCTTGTAGGCCTGGAAGCCCGTGAGCTGGAGGGAGCGCGGCAGGAACCAGATCTGTCCTTCCATGTGTTCAGGGTAGTCAAGGAGCCTAGGACCCGTATCTGCCTTTAGTCTCTCCTACGTGCCCGCTGGGCAAGGAAAAAGCCGGACACGGCGAGGGCGGACCCAGCGCGGGCAACCTCCGGGCCCCGGGGAAGGATGCGAGGGATGGGCAAGGCCCCGGCCCAGCTCAGGGGGCTCCCAAAACGGGGCTGGGGGGGGATGTCGGGTTCGGAGGTGCTCCGCTCCGGGCCGCGGCCCCCGCTAGGACCCCTTTCAGGAAGGGGGCCGCCCCGAGTCATGGAAGGATATCCCCAAAGACCAAGCTCCCCCGGCCCGAATCGCAGACGGTGATGCCCGGAGGGAGGCTGAGAGGCCTGGCCGTCCCCGATCCAGGCCCGCCTCCATCGCTCCCCGCCGGCTCCTTTACCAGCTCCTTGTCAAAAAAGACGAAGCGGCGCCACTGCAGATAGGCCGCCATCTTGCCCCCGAGGCCCCACCTTCCGAGGGCAATCACGTGAGCCATGCCGGAGGGTCACATGACGCTGGACGCGGGGCGCCCACGTGAGGTGGGTTGTACTTGCTGGCCGCTTCCGGGTCCCAGCCGTTATCACGTGGGTTCCTCGGCCGGGCGCGGATTGGCCGAGAAGGCGCGGGGCTGGTGCTCGTTCTCACCTTGCGTTCTTACCCCAACGACCCCATCGCGGGCTGTGGCCCCCGAGCTTGGGGCGGGGAAGGGGAAGATAGGCCTTGGGGTTTTACCAATGGCTGCCAGGTCCTGGTGTGGCCCCCCGCCATTCCTTCAGGGCATAGGCATCTGATTAAGCGCCTGAAGTACGTGGATTGGCAGTTTTCAAAGGCGTTAACACTTTTGCCAATAATCACTTGAAAAAATGCTCAACTTCAGAAGGGTTATCAGTTCGTACCTATCGAATTGTCATGAATAATTAAATGAAATAAAATTTTCTCACTCAAAAAATAATTAAATGCAAAACTATTATTTGAATTTTCGAATACTAAATGTCGTGAAATTCATTAAATTGTCAAAAACAAATGCAATGAGATTCATGGGTTACATGTACACGCAGTTGATGGAGTTACTCGCTTGTGAGTACAGACACGGCAGCTAGTAGAGCGCCACCTGGTATGAGGAGGACCTGACTTCAAATACAGCCTCAGATACTAGTTGTGTGACCCTGGGCAAGTCACTTAACCCTCTTTGCCTCAGTTTCCTCATCTGTAAAATGAGCTGGAGAAGGAGATGTCCAAATGCTCCAGTATCTTTGCAAAAAAAAAAAAATTCCTAATGGGTTCAGGAAGAGTTGGACATGACTGAAATAGCAACAGAATGTGACTAGGAATCTGACAAGAAGCAGTAAAAATAACAAAAATAATTCCACAGCTGGAAACATCTGTAGAAAAATGTTGAAATGTTGAATTATTGAAAGAAGAATGATCCAACCATTTTCATAGCAATAGTATATGTATAGGGAAGGGGAGACAGCAGACTCAGTTGGTAGAACCCTGACCAGTTTGTTTCCCAGTCCAGAAGATGAAATCACAGAAGAAGCCAGTAGCTGAGTGAGGGGGTAGTAGTGTTTTTAAATAAAGGCACTCTACCTGGTTATACCTTTGTAAAATAGGAAGGAGTTCATCTTCCAGCTGGCCACTGGCTGGAGAAGCTTGGCTGAGCCTCTAGGAGCCTTTGAAAGATAGCTTGCCAGCTCTGTTAATAAACAGATGGTGCCAGAAGCACCTTCAAGGGGTCTGGCTCCCTTTGCACCTCTGGCAGTCCAGAGAAGCTGGCTACGGAGGAAGAAAGGAGATGTAGAAGTTTTTGCCTTCTTGTGTCTCTGGGTGGGTGGGAGGGGAGCTGGAGTACTCTATGTTGTCCTTCAGCCTCGAAATATTGCAAGTCTTGAAGTTGGGTTAGGTAAGAGACACTCACCACAGCGCATCCTTAAGTTTGTGCTTATCTTACCACTTATGTGTGTAGTGGAGGGAGAATGTGCCCTGGCTTTAAGGGGAGAAAAGTTCTGTTACTTCTGTTCTTGTGCTATCTTGGTAAATGCTTTTGCTTTGAGTTAATTATGTCTACTATTGCAGAAGTGTGAATCCCACAGGGTACCACTTACCAGAAAGTAAGTACCCCCTGAGGAACCCAACTTGTCAATGAAATTTGAGGGGTCTACATACTACATCTAATTGGAAAAAAATGGAGTAGGCATGCCAGTGAGACCAAAGAGTATGAGAAATACAAAGAATCTGGAAAGACCTTTATGAAACAACGCAAAGTTTTAGAAAGCAGAACTAAAGGTTCTAAAACTAAAAATGCTTTATTGCGCACACTAATTATAACCATGAGGAAAAGTGGATGAGATAAATGGACCAAAAATCTTGATGGAGAAAAAGAAGGAAATACCGAAAATTGTTGGGATATTTCATGCATTGAAATAAATTTAAATGTAAATAATGTTTAGTATTTTTGTATTGATATTCCGTATTTGTTTTTTTTTATTTTAAATGTGATTAATAAATAAACAGTGGGCAGAGATCCCAGTGATGTGAATATAGCAAATATCTCTCTTTTTTTTGTTTTTAATTTCTGTGAAGATCCCTAGGGTTCAGGAAATGATGGACTGAGAAAGATTTAGCAATTTCTGATGATTCCAGCACAGTAAAATAATTATTCTTTCCCCAGAATCAGATCAATTAAAAATCCCTTTTATTTAATAAGAGCAAAAGTCATGCAGCAGAAAAACTCTTCTAGACTTTGCCTTCACTTACTGTTCCATCCTCTGACATTTTGACTGAAACTTCACTTGAGATAAAGCACCAGAAGCAGAACACGTTGCCTTGGTTCTAAACAATGAGGTGACTGGGGGACGCTAGTATAATCTGACACCACTTCTGAGTGAGGAGTAAATACCCTGTCACAGGCCAGTGTCACCCAAAACCAACAAGGGCTGGATCTTTAGACTTCCTTTGGCTGCTGAGCTGTGGGAAATTTCCTCCTCCCCATTTTTTTTTTTAAAACAATGAGCCTGATAAGAAAGGAATGAAAGTCTTTCCCCATTTTCCCTTGACACTCAAATGTTCATGGATTAGAGCTATTTCTCATCTACACAAAGTGTGGGGGACAGGGAATAGGTGTAGTGAAATGTGTGCAATTCTTTACACTTAATTCCACATAATTAAAACAATGTGATTAAAAGTGTTTGAAGCCAGGAAAGCAATGGGAAGTGACCTGACAAATTAGAAGACCTGTGGGGTGTATGGGGGATTGTAGATTTAGAGAGCAGATTTCACATTTTATTTCCTGGATCAAAGGTTCTTAACCTATGATCTGTGAACTTGTTTGTTTTTATAATATGACTTTTGTAATATAATTGGTTTTCTATGTAATATTACATATTTTACTTTATGAACTTAAAAACATTATTCTGAGAAGGGGACTACAGGCTTCACTAGACTGTAAAGGGATCCATGACTCACAAAAGGGTAAAGAAACCTCTTGCTACACTAATTTGGAACTTTGATTGCAAGAGGTTAGTTAGGAAGCTACTTCTAAGTTAAATGAACCATATCTGACAGTAAACAACCTGGGGTTTTTTCAAGCTTGCAAATACCCCAATGGCACAAAGAGGAGGCTTCAGGATATTAGAAAGTGACTAATTGATCTGTTAGGTATGTGCCAGAAAGAACATGAGAGACCTAAGCTGGCAACTCAGGTAGATAACCTGGTGGTCAATTTAGATATAGGGCAGGTTGGTGGCAAAGTGAATAGGGTGCTGGGTCCTGAGTCAGGAAGAGTCATCTTCCTGGGTTCAAAATCTGGCCTCCAACTCTCACCTAGTTTCCTAACCCTGGGCAAATTACTTAACCCTGTTTGCCTCAGTTTCCTCATCTGTAAAATAAGTTGGAAGAGGAAATGGCAAAGCCAAGAAAACTCCAAATGAAGTCAGGAAGAGTTGGACCCGACTGAATAACAATTTACATATCATATTCAGCAAATTAAACTCCCTTGTTGGATATTTAACACAGTGATACTCCATTTCCTGGTTGGAGGAAGGCAAGCACTGAACTACAAAAATACTTTAATCTCATTATCACTGAGACTTTTAAAAACGTTATTTATTTAGTATTTTATTTTTCCCCAATTACATGTTAAAGCAATTTTTAAAATTATTTTTTAAAATATTGAGTTCCAAATTCTCTCCTTTCCCCCCTCTCTACCCTTGTCTTTGTGAAGGAAAGCAATTCTACATAGGTTTCATGTATGTGTGTTTATAAATATATATATGTAGTCCTGCAAAACATATTTCCATATTAGTCATATTGTAAAAGAAAACATACACAAGAAAAGAAAAAAGAAAGAAAGTTTTAAAAAGCATGTTTCACTCTGTATTTAGAAACCACCTGAGGTTGGATAGCATTTTTCATCATGAGTCCTTCAGTTGCCATAGATTGTTGTATTGCTGAGAAGAGCTAAGTCATCTCACAGTTTTGCTGTTATTGTGTGCAATGTCCTCCTGATTCTGTTCATTTCACTTTGCATCGGTTCATATAAGTCTTTCCAGGTTTTTCTGAGATCATCCTGTTCATCATTTCTTATAGGACAGTAGTATTCATTCCTAAACATATACCATAGTTTGTTCAACCATCCCCAATTGTTGGGCATCCCCTCAATGTCCAATTCTTTGCTACCAAAAAAGAGCTGCTGTAAATATTTTTTGTACATAAAGGTCCTTTTCCTTTTTGTTTCTTATCTCTTTTGGGATACAGACCTAGCAGTAGTATTGCTAGGTCAAAGAGTATGCATGATTTTATAGCCCTTTGGGCATAGTTACAAATTGTTCTACAGAATGGTTGAACTCTACCAACAGCGCATTAATGTCTCATTTTTCCCACATTTCCTCCAACATTTGTCATTTTTCTTTGCTGTCCTTTTAGTCAATCCAATAGGTGTGAGGTAAAGCCCTAGAATTTTTTTAATTTGCATTTCTTCAATGCTGGCCCTGGAGTCAAGAGGACCTAAGTTCAAATCTGACCTCAGACACTTGCCACTTATTAGCTGTGTGACCTTAGGCAAGTCACCGATTGTCTCACTTCCCTCTCAAAAAAAAAATTAGGATCACTGAGATTTGACATAGTACTCAAAACTATGGTTATGGAAGACTATCTGGCCTTAGAAACTAGCTATGTGACCCTGGGCAAGCCATTTGACCTCTGCTTGCCTCAGTTTCCTTAACTGTTCCATAGTACCTACCTTGCAGGGTTGTTGTCAGGACCAAAAGAGATAACTGTAAAAAGCTCTTTGTGCTTATTTGTAAAAAGTGAATGCTTACTCCAATCCTCCCCTTCCTTGCTTCATGAATTCAAGAAATTTCAGTTGGCACAGAGGCCTGAGGTGAAAGTGTTGAAGGGACCTCAGCTCTCCAGAAGAGAACTGTCTTTGCCAACAGCAGAGTGGCTGATACATTTTGTATTGCATTAATGAAATTCTTAAAAAAAAAAAATAGAGGAAGCAACAAAGGGAACTGGCTATTCTAGGTCTGATTTTGACCAAGAAAAGGGAACTGTTTCTTGAAGTAGAAATGATAGGATAGAATTAGTGATAAAGAAAGGTAGGAAAATTGGGTGCAGTCTGAAAACTTACCCTATATTTTGGGACAGCATGCTTCAAGGGCACAGAGAAAGAATAGGAAGAATCCCATGGCCTAAAATTCCATAAGGAAAGCTGATCCAAGAGAGGTGGGGATCCCTCCAGAATGAATTTCTAAAGACAAAATATTTATTCCAGTGAGGAAAACTGAAGAGACTATTGTGGCTAAACAGAGATCCTTATCCACGAGCTCAGGTTTAGAAGACATGCACGTAGGTTGAAAGCAAGGGCAGGTGACTGAAGAAAGACCTAAAAGCGTCGTGATTCCTGTAAGAACAGAAATAGGATGAATAAAGTTCAGAATCATCTTACGGTATTGATTTTATTGTCATTGTTTAGTAAGTCACATCCAATTCTTTGTGACTCCATCTGGAATTTTCTTTGGCAAAGATACTGATGTGGTCTGCCATTTCCTTCTCTAGCTCATTTTACAGATGAGGAAACTGAGGCAAATGGGGTTGAGTTGTTCAGGGTCACGCAGCTAATAAGTGTCTGAGGCTGGATTCAAACTCATGAAGTTTTACAAGCCCAATATAGCTGCCCCTAGAAATTTTACAGGTTCAGATTTTAAAGCTGGCAGCGACCTTGGAGATCCTCTCCAGTTAACTAAGCTTTGAGATGAAGAAACTAAGATTTCATCCCCTGGGGAGTCACTGACCAAATTGTGGTATATGAATATAATATCACTTTTAAAATGAGAAAAAAAAATAAGGAAGTGAAATGACTGCCCTTCATCACATATTTATCAAGTATCAGAGCCAGAATTTGAATTTTGGTCTTCAATCCCCAAATCTAGTGCCTTTGTTTTTATATAAGGGGATTTTGAGGGGTTGGAAATATTTACATCTTTTTTTAAATTAAGTAAATATTTAAAAACATTGGGACTTTGACTTCCCCAGTGACTGTTTTAACAAAGAATCATTGTGTATCTCATTTTTTACTCCCAGTCCACTGCCTCATACCACAGTTAAGACTGCCCACTTTGTGAATCAGAGTTCTGGTATCTTTCAATCTTGTTTTCTTTTAAATTATTGGGGAGATTATAAAAATTATTTTCTCGGTTCTGATTACCCACTGTGGCAGTTCATATAAGTCTTCCCATGTCTCTGAATTCTTCATATTTGTCATTTCTTTTAGCATGATGACATTCCCATTACATTTCCATACTATATACATATATATATATATATGAATGTAATGGAATATTATTGCTCCATAAGAAATGATGACATATTCAGAAGAAACAGGCAAGACCTTTATGATCTGATGCAGAACCAGGGGAAGAGTTTAAACAATGACAACATTATAGAGAAAAACAACTTTGAAAGACTTTGGAACTCTGATTAATGAAATCATAAATCTTTAGTTCAGAGGACTAAATAAAGATGACTAATCCCATCAATCTTCTGCCAGAAAGAGGATGGGATTTAAAATCCAGAATGAGACTAGCATATTTGGACATGAACAACGTGAGAATTTGTTCTACTAGAATATGCCTAATTATTGTGAGGGTTTAATTTTTTTTCTTGTTTTAAATTTTCAAAAATTGTTGGTTTTTGTAAAGTTGTCTAAAGGGGGTGGAGGGAGAGATAATAAATGCTTGTATGATTAAATAGAAGTAAAAAGAGGGAATAAGACAATAAATGACTTTAGAGCACTGAAATAACCCATTCACTGTTCAACTACTCCTCAATCTGTGGGCCCTCACTTTCTTTTCATTTCTTACCCACATTTGTTCTCATCAACTCCATGAATCTGTCCAGTAGGTAGGGGAGGTATATTAAGAGCTAAATATAAATAGCTAAAATTTTCAGATAAAGAAATGGAGGTCAGAGAAATTCTTACTTATCCCACATCAACTAGCTGATCATATTAAGAGTCAGAACACCGGTATTGAATCTGTTACAGTCTTGGAGTTGTGTTTTGATAGATTCTCAACAGATCCCTGGGGAAGTGCCATTGGCAAGTCTTATTATAGAGATATATGTATAGATAGAAATATATGTGTATATATATGTATATACACATGTACAAGTACATTTTATCTATATGTATACACAACGTATATAAAGAATATATATAAGTATATATATATATATATATATATATATATATATATATATATACTTAGTTTTCAACATTCACTTTTATAAGATTATGAGTTTTAAATTTTCTCCCCTCCTTCCCTTCCCTCCACCCCAAGACGGCCTGTAAATGTATATATTTTTGTAACCGTAATGGAAAATGTGAGGAGCTATTGTAGAAATGGTCCACCCAAAAAGTTGACCCTTGGATCTCTATTGGGAATCCTTAGTCCAAAACATCAAAGTTCTTTGGAAGTTAAATAAGACTCCCTCTTCCTATACTCTGTAATTAGGTCTGGTGCGTGTGGGTGTACACTAGCACTTCCCAGGATGACTATCGTGGGTTTGCTTTCGGTATTATTACCAGCCTCAAAGTTGAAAAGATAAACAAAAAGAAAGGTGTGTGTATAGATGTGTGTATATGTATATTTGGATATATACAATACAAAAAACATTTTCAAAGCAGAATCATCAAGCTTGTTCAAAATCACTTAAAGGAGGAGAGAATGTTTTAGGACTGGAATTAAAAACTTTGGTCTCCTTTTATAGTTACAGGTGTAGCCAGCCACTCAGAAGCAGCAACACAAGTAGCTTCAGGCAACTGTCCCTTCTCCTCCCCCAAATTGCTACCTCTACTTGGAGAAACCTGAATTCACTGCAGCAGAGCAGGAATACTCTTTGCTGGTTACAGATGGAAAATTTTCTAATGAGCATTTTTCTCCTCCAGCTTTCAGATTTTCCATTTCAATGGGTAGAGATCACTGAGGTGACCGGGGCGACTTCAAAGACTTATCTTCTCTCAAGAACTTTCCTTTTCCGGTGAGACACTGGGGGAGAGAGAACCACATACTTTCTTCCTTAAAAGCATTATGGTTATTCTAAGTCTGGTATGTTGTGAAAGGAAACCAAGGCTTCAGAGGCTGAGATGAAACAGGGGAAAGGAACAGCTCGCTGGTTAATGCTTCATAACCAATAATTAAAAATTGCTTATTTCCCTACTTTTTTTTCCTCAGCTCTAAAATCCTGGCCTATGAAAAGGAAAACAAGCTCCTTGAGATTAGCAATTAGTTCTTTCCTAGGCTTGTATTCCCAGCATGTTGCCCAGTGCCTGGCATAGGGAGGTGCTTGTAGATAGACAGTTTGCAAAGAACCACTCTTGTTCTTAATTTGGTATGTCTGCACACCTTTGCCCTTCATTTCTCTTGGCTAGAACTTTAGGTTCTTTCCTCGGGTCAAGCAGTCCTTTGAATAGGTCTTTTTTTTTTTTGATACTTGCTTCTCATGGTGTTGACTTCAGGATTGGTGTATGATAATACTTGACACCCCCAAGTTATAAAATCCATCCTTTGTGGAGTTTGTCCCTTTTCCTTGTTCCTTTCTCCTTACTCTGTTCAACATTCACCCCCACTAAGAAGCTTTTCTCAATCCTACCAAGCTCAAGTTTCTTAACTAACAGGTTCCCCTCATATTTAGGTATGAAATTTTCATGATAACTTAGTAATGTGCCCTTTTTACATGCTACACTTATTTACATGATTCTTTTCCTTTCTCATCTATGTCTTGGCTTCTGTTTTCCTAAACCAATGAACTTCCACCAGGTAGGGACTGTATCCTTCGTGCTGATTCCCTTCATGGTATGCTGGATATGGTAGGCCCTGCATGGTGTTGGCCGATAATTCAGAACAGGAAGTAATGGGCAGCACCGCCTAGATGTAACAATCAAAACTTTCCATTATACTGTACTGGAACCTCTTCTTGTGAAACTGGCCATTCTCCTTCAGGGTCAGAGAACAAAGCAGCTGTCCTTCTGGCACACCTAGACCAGCCACATCTCTTCGGGGAATAGACTCTCAAAGCCAGGAGAGGCTCTTTTCATTGCAGCAGCTACTTCACTCCCACCAAAACATACTGCAAGATATAATGGTTTTTGTTGTATTGGTCAAGTATTTATTGATTAGGTATCCAGAAGTATGCTAGGTGTTGTGAGTGGTAGACTACCGTAGACACTTCTTGTGGAATGAGCACTAAGAGTTAGGAGACCTGGGTTTCTTATCCTGGCTGTGCTACCGACCAGTTATGCTCAGAGAAGTCACTTAAATTTTCCAGGACTCAGTTTCCTACTCTGTAAAAAGGAGAGGTTAGACAGTGATCTACAAGGCCCTTTCTACCCTGAAATTCTGTGATTAAGCATCTATCAAGTAGGTGTAGAGGCGTTTGCTATTGCTCCTGCCTTGGAATAAGGCGGGTGTAGAAACAGATGACATGACTGAATTAGAAGATGATAAGGAGAGTCTATTAAATCGTAGGCATAATAATATTTCAGAGAAGAGAAATGAGTGTGGATTGCAGTAGTCAGAGAAGCTTCCCTTTTGATGGTTAGCATTTAAGCAGTTAGAGCTAGACCTGGCCTGAAGTCAGGAGGACCAGACACTTAACAGCTGTGTGACCCTGGGCAAGTCACTTACCCCCATTTGCCTCAGTTTCCTCCCCTGTAAAATGGGGATGGTTATCGCTCCTACCTCCCCAGAGCGGATCATTGTAAATCGGTTAAGCACAGCGCCCCTAAAGCGGCGATCACTACTTAAACGCTGGCTCGGGGCAGAATCTGGGAGGTGAGGCCCGGCAGAGCCCGGCAGAGCCCAGACATGGCAGAGCCCGGACACGGCCGAGCCGAGCTGGGCTGGCACACCCTTGGGCACCGACTGCGTGCCAAAGTTTGACTGCAAAAGTTCCGGTGCGCCCTCGGAAAAATGCATCTTTCTAATGTGCGTCGGGGGAGAGCAGGCCAGCGCATCGGTCCCAAACCCAGCCAGCCTGGAGCGGAGGGCCTTCTCACGGGAAGAACCCGGGGCAATTCGAGGTTTCGGGTTAGCAAGGCGCTCCAGCCACCTGCAGGCTCCTCAGCACAAGGTGGGAGCCAAGGGGGTGGGGGAGGATGGGAAGGGGAGGGAAAGGGGTGGAGACTAGGGGAGGGAGGAGCGGCCTTCCATCCCGTGATGTGGACCAATGGGAAGGAGGCTCCGGCGGTTTCCCAAGGCGGAGGGCCTCCCCCACCCCTCCCCCCCGTCTTCACGGCAGGGGTTGGAGGAGAGGCGCAGGGGGCGGGCCTTCGACGTGGCCCAATGGGAGGTCGCGCCGGGCGGTGAGGGGGTGGGGCTGGGCGCGCGGCGCAGGTCCGGGTGCCGGAGGCTCCAATGAGCGCGCGCCGCGTCCGGGCCCGGTTGGTGCGCGAGACGCCGGGGAGAGGTTGGTGGATCGTGTAACAGTTTGCAAGCCCGAGGTGGGGAGTTGCGGCGGGTTCGGCGGCTCGGCTTGCTCGTTTTTTGTCTGCGGCGCTCGCTGCCCCCGCGCCGGGGCCGGCCGAGCGAGCCCGGGAGTTCGCGCGGCGGGTGGGCGGAGAAGCCGGTACGGGGGCGTAGCGAGGCCGGCCCGGTGCGGCAGCGTGCGAGCGCGGCCCGCGGTGAGTGCCGGGCCCCGCGTGTAGCCGCGAAGCCGCTGGCGCCGGGACCGGCTCCGGGGCCCCGGGGTCCGCTCTCCCCGGAGGGGAGCGAGCCCCTGCTGGGCGCCGGGCAGCCCCCCACCCCCCAGAATCGCTCCCAGCCCCACCCTGCCCCCCTCCCCCTGGGCTGCCGCCTGTTTGACAGCCCCTCGGGTGGGTTTAAGAACCCCGACTTCCCCGCCGCCTTTTTGATCGGTCACTCGCTGGAATCGAGGGTTGGGGGCTCCTGAACTCCGACTGTAGGGCCTTTTGGGGGAGTCCTCAGACTTGGGAGGGAGGGGGGCCCGACCTGGTGAGGGAGGACAGGTGAGGCTCTGACAGCTCTCCATCACCCCCCATACACGCATACCCACACTTACCCACCTTGGAATTTCAGATTTTCACTTTCCCTTCCCACCAGGCGCTCAGTGGCTACCATGGACCGAAAGGGGAGACCTGGGTGGCTGCCCTGCTGGGCCCTGGCCGCTGTGTTCTTGGCGAACCTGCTGGCGTTGACTGGTACGTATGTAGACCCCCTTCTAACCTCTGTCTGGAGCAGGCGGGTGAAGTTGCTTCTTCATTCCACGTCCCTTCCAGCTATACACACATCCACACACGCTCATGTGCTTTCTGACTGTTTCCTAGACACACTTGCCGTGATGTCTGTGGATCTGGGCAGTGAATCAATGAAGGTGGCCATAGTCAAGCCTGGTGTACCAATGGAAATCGTCCTGAACAAGTGAGGGCAGTCCCTTGGGGAGGAGGGGATAAGAGGTGATAGTGCCATCATTTGGGGGAGGGGAGATAGGGCTTTTCTTCCCAGACATCAGCTGTAAAATTTTTGTTGTAGACAGGGAGCCTGGGCTCTAACTTTTTTCCCCTCAGGTATCTGTCTCTGATTCTCTTCCCTCTCTTCTTAGGGAGTCACGGAGGAAAACACCTGTGGTGGTAACCCTGAAAGAGAATGAAAGATTGTTTGGCGATAGTGCAGCCAGTATGGTGAGCTAGAGAGTCTTCCATCCCCGCTGGTGGTAGGGAGCTGGGAATAGGGGCCTCCAGAAATCCACTGCTCCATAGTCTATGGGAAATGGAGGGAAGTTGATGCTATACTCCCAGACTTGATTAAACCCCAAAGGGCAGAGGGTGTGAAGGGAGAAGTGGTATCTTGGGTATCTATGACACCTCTTTCTATCCTCATCCAGGCCATCAAGAACCCAAAGGCCACAGTTCGATACTTCCAGGACCTACTGGGGAAGCGGACTGACAACCCACATGTGGCACTTTACCGGGAACGATTTCCTGAGCAGGAGCTGGTCACTGACCCACATAGGCAGACTGTTCAATTCCAGCTGAGCCCGTGAGTAACTATTCAGCAAATACTTAAATATTTATTAATGTTTTTACTCTGTGCAGGGGAGGAGGAGGGGTAGATAGTAACAGTTGCCCAAACTGGTTTCATCAAAATGCCCACCTCTGCCTTTCAAGTGTGTGAAAACAATCCTTCTGACATAGTGTCTGAGTGTTCCCTCAACCATCTATATGATCCTCCCCTTAGGCAGCTACAGTTCTCTCCTGAGGAGGTGCTGGGCATGGTTCTCAATTACTCTCGTTCTCTAGCTGAGGATTTTGCTGGTGAGTGGCAGGGATGCTGATAGAGGACTGGAGGCTTGGGTGTAGGGGTAAAAGTAGGGGGACTGGGTAAAGGAGTTGGGATACAAGGATGGAGGTGTTGACTAGATTATGGATAGATACAAGTATGGGCAGTAAATGCGGAATTTGGGGTGCAAATGAAGGTGTGAAGGTGGCAGGAGTCTCTCTTTTCCCCTCCACAGAACAACCCATCAAAGATGTAGTGATTACTGTGCCAGCCTTCTTCAACCAAGCTGAGCGCCGGGCTGTGCTGCAGGCTGCCCGTATGGCTGATCTGAAGGTGTTACAGCTCATTAATGCCAACACTGCCACTGCCCTTAGCTACGGAGTCTTCCGCCGCAAAGACATCAATGCCACTGCCCAGGTACTGAGAAGGGAGAGAAGCTGGGAGCACTTGGACTGGGGAGGTTCCAGTTGGTATGGCTTGGGTGTCAGAATGCAGAAACAACTCTCTAGTGAGTCCTTTGGTCTGTGTTTGTCAGGTTGAGGTGTGGGACAGTCTGGAAAAACAACTTAGTTGGGTTTCTCTGTTAGTGAGACCACTAACGGTAGTGTGTGCTGACCCACTTGCCCACTCTCTCCCTTCAGAATGTGATGTTCTATGACATGGGCGCAGGTAGTACTGTGTGCACCATCGTTACCTATCAGACAGTGAAAACCAAGGAAGCTGGTACTCAGCCCCAGCTGCAGATCCGTGGTGTGGGGTAAGTGGTCAGCATGTTTAGGGGTGCGGGGGGAAGCTTAAAGATTTCTGTTTTTTAAGTAGTGAGGGGAGGCACAGGGGGTAATGGGTTTCTTTTTCTCCATGTTTCCTTCCTCCCACCTAGGTTTGACCGAACTCTGGGGGGCCTGGAGATGGAACTACGACTGCAGAAGCATTTGGCAAAACTCTTCAATGAACAACGCAAGGGACAAGGGGCAAAGGATGTTCAGAGAAATCCTCGGGCCATGGCCAAGCTGCTTCGTGAGGCCAATCGACTCAAAACCATTCTGAGTGCTAATGCTGACCACATGGCACAGGTGCCAGCCAACCCCAGAGTGTCACTTGGAGGACTGAGCAAGGCCTCAACCCTTCATTCTTTCCTTCCTCTGGTAGCCAGGCTCCCTGGCCAGAGTATGTCTCTTGACTGGACTGTGCGGTCTTGGTTTTTTCTGATCCCACACTTTTAAACTCCTCTCCCCCTTCACCCCTCTCTCCCTTTCCTGCCCTGCCAAACCCAGAAAAGGGATCCTCAGGAACGAGTCCTTAGCACTGTCTTTTGTCCCTTCCCCAGATTGAAGGACTGATGGATGATGTGGACTTCAAGGCAAAAGTGACCCGGGCAGAATTTGAGGAGCTGTGTGGGGACCTATTTGAACGGGTGCCTGGCCCTGTGCAGCAGGCTCTCAGCAGTGCTGAAATGAATTTGGTGAGGGGAGGTGGTGAGCAGTGCTGTGGGGTCAGGGGAGTGGGAAGAGGAGGAACCCTGGGGAGATCAGGGAGGGAAATGGTCAGGCGTGAGCAGAGGAAGGTAGGGAGGAGGGTGCTGCCCCTCCCCTTACTCACACTGTGCTTCCTCCTGCTCAGGAAGAGATTGAGCAGGTGATCCTGGTGGGGGGAGCCACTCGGGTCCCCAAAGTACAGGAGGTGCTGCTGAAAGCAGTGGGCAAGTAAGTACTAGGAGGCTTGGGCTGCTTTTGTTTTCTTTAGGTGGGAGGAGGGAGCACTGGAGCTGAGGGACACGGGGGGGCTGTGCTGGGCTGTGCAGAACATGTAGAAAATACCTCCTCCTTCTCCTTCCTTGTCCCTCATCCCCAGGGAGGAGCTGGGGAAGAACATCAATGCTGACGAGGCAGCTGCCATGGGTGCTGTGTACCAGGCTGCGGCCCTGAGCAAGGCCTTTAAAGTGAAACCCTTTGGCGTTCGGGATGCCACAGTGTATCCCATTCAGGTGAGCCTGCCTCTCCTCCCACCTCAGGGATGGCAGCCTCTGTCTCCTTTAGCCTTTCTTCTCTTGGGTGTGTATTTATTAAATACCTACTATGTGCTAGGCAGTGTGATAGATGCTGGGGAATACAAGGACAAAAACAAGGAAGATTCTGTCCTCATTGAGTTTACACTCTAGTCACACATCATCCTATCCACTATCCACAATAGAGGGCCCATCTTAGAACCAGGAAGACTTGAGCTTAAAAGCCCTGCCTCACATGTACTGTCATTTAACTTCTATCTTCTGGGCCATTGAGAACAAACTCAGATGGGATCCCTATGAGCCTACTTTGATTTAGAAAGCCAGAAATTAACATTATCCATGTTGTATTGTTGTATTTATTTTAAGATTTTCCAGTTATATTTTAATGGAGAGCAAGATTGATACCTCTGTTATGAGTGACTATAAATTGCAGAGAAAGTGTCTGAGTGGGTACAAGTTTCCTTGCCTAGGAAGTCCTAGTGTTAGTGAAATCACAGGTCCTGTCTGTCTCCGCCTTCTGCCACCTGGTCTGGTTTGCTATGCTTCCCCTTCCTCCTCCACCTTCTCATTTACTCATACCCCTACTCTGTTTTGCCCATCTCCTAGGTGGAGTTCACAAGAGAAGTAGAGGAGGCTGGCCCTCGGAGCCTGAAACATAACAAACGGGTGCTATTCTCTCGAATGGGACCCTATCCCCAGAGAAAAGTCATTACTTTTAACCGCTACAGCGACGACTTCCATTTCCACGTGAACTATGGTGACATGGGCTTCTTGGGGCCTGAGGATCTTAGGTGAAGAGGCATGAAAGACATGGGTTGTGGGATATAAGTCTGAGGACTGGGCCTGGGACCGCACAGTGTTGAGAGGAAGGCTTTCAGGGGCTTGGATGCTTTTAATAGGGGGGAGGGCATAGGGACCTGATGACCAGAGGAATTCAGATAAAAATTGCAAAATTCAGACCATTTAAAAAAGTAGATCATTGAATGCTTAAAATGCAGTGAAACATCTATTGTCAAACTCAGAAACTGTTTGCTAAACTCTACGTAGATAATGCTTCTAATAGGGGAGTGTTTTGAGTTTCTGTGTTTAAATATATTTCAAACTGTTTAGTATGTCTTTTTAGAAAATACTTTGAAATTGATGCTTTGAAAGAGAGCAATTGAGTGTGAGGCAGGCCTAGGCCTGTAGAAAGTGATAGGGGAAGCAAGATGTCACACAGACCATCCAACCAAAATAATAAATCCTCAAAGTTGAAAGGGGCCCTGTAGAAGGTCTCTAATCTAGCCTCTCAGTCTAAACAGCAAGCCCCTCGGAAGTCCTACACTCTGGCACTGGGGGAGGGAAGGGAGCCAAAGGGATAAGTTGGGGAGGTAGAAATTTGTCTTGGGCCACTTTGGAACAGAGGGTGTGATGGAATCTCCTTGTGACTCCCACCTCTTTTTCCCCTTCCCAGGGTGTTTGGCTCCCTAAACCTAACCACAGTGAAACTGAAAGGAGTGGGCGAAAGCTTTAAGAAGTATCCTGACTATGAGTCCAAGGGTATCAAGGCCCATTTCAACCTGGATGAGAGTGGTGTCCTGAGTCTGGATCGGGTAAGAGGTTGATTTCTGATGGAGAAAAGGGAGGCAGGGGTGGGGCAACATCCATTCAGCCCCTGGCCAGCTCCTTGGCAAGTAAAGCCTTGTTCTGGGCACTGAAAAAGGATATGTGGAGGAGGATTAGGACACCAGAAAATACTAACTGTATGGGGAGATAAGATATACTCAGGAAAGAAAAGGCCAAATACTGTATGGGGAATTTGGGGAAACTCCATACAGTCCTAATGCTGTGTAATCTCTGTTTCTAGGTGGAATCTGTATTTGAGACAACAGTGGAAGACCGGCCTGAAGAGGAGTCCACTCTCACCAGTAAGGAAGGGGCCAGACTGGAGAGTTGGTGTTAAGGGTTTGTGCTATTGGGCATGGGTCTGGGGAAACACCTTGTGGGTTAGAAGTGGAAAGGGGAGTAATGACGCCTTACAGTCCTCTGATCCTGCACCCTCCTCTCCCTAGAACTTGGCAACACCATTTCCAGCCTTTTTGGAGGCAGCTCCACCCCAGAGGCCAAGGATAATGGGACAGACACTCTGCAGGTGAGCCCGGGACTCTGCCCTCTTCTGTAAACTCCCAGCACCTGCCGAGTGATCTCTGAGCAAGTCCAATTGGGCAAATGTTAATTAAGTAAAGTGCTGAGAGAACTCCCACACAGACCTTGGTGCAGTGTAGGCACTGACTGCTAAGCTCTAGAGTCCAATAGGAATGTTATTCAGGCACAGAGACCATTCATGTGTCCTTTTGGTGGCATGGTGGTGGATGGAGGCCTAGACTTAGGGCCTCCAGGATTCCCCAGGAAGGATCACAAGTGGAGCAATGGTTTATTCCTGAGGTGTGTTTGGTGGAGTGTGGTGATTAGCTTGATTACTTAGTATTAGAAGCATACATACATATGTGTTCTAATAGAAAACTAGAGGCTGCATTGTTTTTTTCTGTGTCCCCAGTGTCTGGCCTCTAGTCATCGCTTTGTAAATAATCCCTGACACAGAGGAAACGCTATGAAAGAGCATTGGCCTGGGAGCCAGAAAACTGATTGAGGTTCTGGTCTGCCTTTCACTTTTTGCTTTAGGCAAGTCCCATCCACTCTCACAGCCTTGTTTTTACCACCTGCTAAACAAGGCTGTTGGAGTAGCTGATCTCTGCAGTGGTCTCGTTTTATGCTTTTGTGATTGAGTGAATCCCAGGGATTTGGAAATTGACTCACAGGCAGTAGGGAGCCACTGAAGGCTTTTGAGCAGAAGTGTGATAGGACCAGATGTGTGCATGAAGAGGATTATTCTGGCAGTGGATGAAAGTGGGGTTGAGGATTTGAGGAAGACCTGTTTGGAAGTTATTATAGTCATAGGTAATGAGCTCCTGAACTAGGGTGGCTGCTGTGGGAATAGAGAGGGAAGGATGGAAATAAGAGAGATTGCAAAGACAGTGCCTGGTCGCTGACTTCTTTCTCCCTTTTATTTCATAGCCAAGTATAACCTCAAGGTTTCAAATGCAGGAAATTGTTTTTTTTTTTTTTAAATACAAGGATGAACTTTATTTCAGTCAGGGATGTCCAACCTTGAGATAGAGAGTCCCTTGTTGTTGGAATTGTTCATGCAGGGGTTTTGTTGACTGTTGTTGGAGATACCCAGGCAGGAAGAAGTTGGATTAGATAAGTTGTGTCCAATTAAAATTTCATGATTATAAATCCATTTATATCACTAGGATGTAAATCTTTCTAAACTGTTTATCTTCACAAAGACCTGTTAATTCGATTAAATATTTATTAAGGCACGGGACTCTGCTATGCCATGGGAATTCTGAAAGTAGCCCATCCAAAGCCAGCTGGCTTGATGTATCTGTGGATGGCAAAGGTCCATCCAACTCTGGTTTTCTCTTATTCCATAAGAAAGGCTAATTCACTGGTCTTGGGTTAGGAAGAAGGGTCTGTCTAACCTGGGGTTAAGGGTTACTAGGTAGGCAGGTGGGGTTGGGGAGGTGGGAGGTAGCTAATGGGTTATTAAAGAGGCGGACTATCATAGGTTAGGGCTGGATGTGGACATTAGTGAAGCCAGAATGGGGAGAATGAGTGAATCAAAAACATTTAAGCACTTAGCATGTGCTAAGCTCTGTGTTTAATCCTGGAGACAGAAATAGAAGAGTGAGTGAGCTGCTATCATCATGAAATGAGAGAAGTGACCAGAGTTTCAGTCAGGGAAGTCATGGGGATAGTGAGTGGAGCTTTGTGGGAGTCATGCCCTTTCTGGAAGTAATGGTAGTTCTGAGCTGATTATTGTTCCCAGAGGGTGAGGATGACATGGCAGGAGAAGGGAAGGAAGCAGAATCACAGCATCTCAGAGACAGGCAAGACTTCAGGGACTCTTTAGTCTAACCTCTATATGAACAAGAATCCCTTCCCCAGTCAGTGATCTTTGTTTAAAGACCTCTCAGAGAGGGGGTAACATGCTACCTCTCAAGAGAGCCAATTACTCTAATTATTAGGAGATGTTAATTTACTCTAGTTCTCTGATAGACCAGGCCTGTCCTTTCTTTGAGCCATAGTCGGTGTCACCAATCTATTCAATGTTCTTGGGCCCTCTCTCAAATTTTTCTGATGTTTCTTGACTACAGTTGAAGCTTGGTCACTTGGTTATCTTTGCTGTTAGTATGTTGACAGGCCCATCTATTTCTCTTCTCTGGTCATACATTTCTCTGATGATATCCTATACACCATTCTTCTGAGTAATGAATGCCCCATTTGTAGTGTAGAGCCACCTGCTCAGTGCTACCATGTATGCAACTCTCCACTGTCCTTCAGGGCATCTTCAACTTCAAATCTGCTTCTTGGCAGTTTCTACCCTTTGCTCCTAATTCTTCCCAACACTTGGAAACAGCTATTATGTCTCTCTCTTCAGCCCTACCCAAGTCACCTCTTCTCCAGCCGAAGTTTTTCCCTTGCTGCTAGTCTCCCAAATTACCTTCATTTTATGTGTATTATATGTACATGTTATCTTCCCCATTAGCATGTAGGACCCCCCCTAAGGGCAGGGAGTATTTTCCCTTTACTTTCATATCCCTAGCATTTAACACTGTGCCTAGTTTACAATCAACTGAATCTGGGGCACTCCCCTGAAGGGCCTTCTCAAAGTGGAGGAGACATAGGCCTAGTACTGACTACCCAGTTAATCAGCCAGTTTGGAATCCATCTCATTAATGCTCTTATCCAGCCTCTGTATCTCAAATGCTTTGCTGAAATCTGGGTCAAAGACACAGTATTCCCCCATCTTCCTCTCTAGTAACTGTATCCCTGAAAGAGAAGTAAGGTTAATTCTGACCTCACCAATCCTTTTTTCTGAAATAGATTTCTATGGAAGTCTTTTTTGTTGTTGTCCCCATAATTTCCCTCAATATCTCTCCCTCTCCCAAATAGTCATCCGATATAACGAATAATTTTTAAGACAAAAAAGAAAAGGAAAAGTAATCACAACTGATCAATACATTGGAAAAAAGTCCAGAAATGTGCAATGTGTGACACCTATGGCTTTCCCCACCTCTACAAAGGGGCAGGTTGTCCAGTTACCCCTCCCCCCCTTTTTTTTCTATCTCTGGGTTGCATTTTCACAGGACAGCTATAATCGAGAAGTAAATAATATAGATGATAGACAGTAGATCATTATGCCTCCACCTTTCTGCCTCCTGTAGACCAGCTAGACTATCAGGGCTCTGAGTTCCCTGGTTTCCCCTGAGAAAGCCAGATTCTGTGTGTGGCTGCTTTTTGAGATTTCAGTTACTCTTATCTTGGAATAAGATGCTCTTTGCTGTTGCCAGAATCCTGAGGCATGCTTACTTGGCTTATTGTTTGCAGACTCAACTCCTTCCTTTTTTGAACTTGCCCTCCTCCAGGCCTACAGTCCCTAGTTCTTTGAGTGATAGCTGACTTCAGCTCAGCAGCCACAGCATTGAGTTTTCTCAGCATCCTTCGATGTGGTTGGTAGTCTGAGGCTGTTGGCCCGAACCTGTCCAGGGTAGCAAAGTGTCCTCATTCTCTCCTAATTCAGTTCTGGATTTCAGATCTTGATTAGCCATTTTTGTTCTCATCCTTTCTAATCCAGGGAGTGTTCTTTTTTTTTTAAATTAAATTATTTTGTTTTCACTGTTCCATAATCACTTCCATATATCTTAGATATTTTTTCCCTCTCTCCTCACTCCCTCCTTGAAATGGCATACAATCTTATATAGGTTCTACACATACATTCCTATTAAATACATGTTGCATAGAAGAATTAAAATGAATGGGAGGAATCATAAAACAAAACAAGACAAAACATAATACAAAAGAAAATGGTCTGCTTCTATCTGCAATCCAATTCCATAGTTCTTTCTCTGCATGTGGAAGGCATTTTGCCTCAAGAGTCTGTTCAAAATTTTTTTAAGTCCTAAGTTTACCAGAAAAATTCCTCACATGCTGTGGTTGTTGCTGTGTACAAAGTTCTCCTGATTCTGCTCCTTTCACTCATCATCAGTTCCAGGCATGTCTGAAGTCTTCCTGTTCATCAGTCGTTTCTCATATTACAGTAGTATCTCATAACATGCATATACCACAACTTGTTCAGTCATTCCCCAATTGATGGGCATCCCCTTGATTTCCAGTTCTTGGCCACCACAAAGAGAACTGCTATAAATATTTTTGTACATGTGGGACCCTTTCCCATTTCTGTAATCTCTTTGGGATAAAGTCCCAGAAGCAATAATGCTGGATTAAAGGGTATGCACATTTTTGTACCTGTTTGGCCATAGTTCCAAGTTGCTCTCCAGAATGGTTGGATCAGCTCAGAGCTCCATCAACAATGAGTTAGTGTTCCAACTCTCCCACATCTCCAACATTTATCATCTTCCTGTTTTGTCATGTTAACCAATCAGATAGGTGTGATATAGTACCTCAGAGTTGTTTTGATTTGCGTCTCTAATCAAAAGTGATTTAGAGCATTTTTTCATATGATTATAGATAACTTTAATTTCTTCTTCTGAAGACTCACTGTTCTGTCTTTTGACCATTTATCAGTTGGAGAATGACTTGTATTCTTGTACATTTGACTCCGTTCTCTATATATTTTAGAAATGAGGTCTTTATCACAGACACTAATTGCAAAAATTCTTTCCCAATTTTCTGCTTCCCTCCTAATCTTGTTTGCCTTGAGTTTGTTTGTGCAAAAACTTCAATTTAATCAAAATTATTCATTTTGCCCTTCATAATGTTCTCTGTCTCTTGTTTGGTCATAAATTTCTCCATTCTCCATAAATCTGACAAATACACTATTCCTTGCTTGGGGAGTGTTGTTCTTGAGAGAGAACAGCTCTGGGCACCACAGCCTGTACGTACAGGGCAGTCCATTGAACATGTGGGGACATTGCTTGAAGTCTGGACATAACATGGGTGCCAGGGCAGCACCCATGTTGTCCATCTTGCTCCGTGGCACTCTCCCACATACTTATAGTTGTACTTCTCTGTCTCTTAGATGTTTTTGGTCCTACTTCTCGTGCCCAATGTGTTGCTAACATGCAGAGGTATCCACGCCCACTGGGCCATTCATAGAGTAGTTTTTACTACTGTATCAAAAGAAGAAAAATACTGTAAAGATGTAGCTTTGGTTTTGGTTTTGGTTTTGCAAGACTATGGACAAATAGGGTCTTGTTGGCTCCTTTTTTGTTTCTGCACTTTTGCCATCTGGTGACCTAAGCTGTGAGCTCAGGGTCTGTGACTAGGCCCAGCGAATTGCCTCTGGGACAGTGCGATTTCTCTTCCCACCCCCTTTAGGAAGAAGAGGAGACTCCAGCTGAGGGGAGCAAGGAGGAACCTGGGGAGCAGGCAGAACCTAGAGAGGAAGCCAAGACCCCAGGCGAAGGGGACACTCAGCCCCCAACCTCTGAGCCAGTTGACAGTGCAGCTCCCAAGGGAGAGGCTGCAGCAGAGAAAGGTGATGAGGAAAAAACTGAAGCCCAGGTGAGCCTTAAGAGAAGAATTAAGATTACCAAGAGGTCTGGAGAGGAGGACCGATGCTTGGGTATGAACTAGAGCTTTTCATGTTACCTTCCAATTGCCAGGAACCAAGTGACCAAGGAGAGCCAGTGTCGGAGGGCAAAACTCAGGCTTCTGAGGAGGAAAAGAAGCCAAAAGTGGCCCGAAAGCAGAAGATGGTTGAGGAAATTGGAGTTGAACTCTCTGTGCTTGACCTTCCTGACCTCCCAGAGGATGAGCTGGCACGTTCTGTGCACAAGTGAGTCCCAGCAGGGGGTGAGGGGGGGCCAGGGATGGGGAGCCCTCTGATTCTGCATCTTCCTGGAGCTGACACACCTTTGATTCCCCCATCCCCACGCCAGGCTTCAGGAGCTGACACTTCGAGACCTGGAGAAACAGGAAAGGGAGAAGTCAGCCAACAGTCTGGAGGCCTTCATCTTTGAAACCCAGGTCAGTGGCATGGAAGAGGGTAACCAAGGCAGCCTGCAGGCTGCCCTTCTCTGCCTGCCCAGGGACCAATCTGGGAGGTCATCTCCACTCTGCCCTCCACATAGGTGTTTTCTGTGTCCCTAGGACAAGTTGTATCAGTCGGAGTACCAGGAGGTGTCCACTGAGGAAGAAAGAGAGGAGATCTCTGGGAAGCTTAGCTCAGCCTCTACTTGGCTGGAGGATGAGGGCTTTGGTGCCAGCACCAAGGTGAGGAGCATGGGGATCAGAGGTCACTGCTTTGGATTCCAAAAACATGTCTGATGCCCTCCAACCCTTTCCATAAAATAATAGAGTTGCTAAGGGTAGGGCAAGGGCTGTGGTTCTCAGGTTTGTAGGGGATATACTCAGAAAAGTGGAGGCTGGGACCTTCAGGACCATTGCTCTTCCCTGCCACTATCCCTCAGGAACTGAAAGAAAAGCTGACTGAGCTGAAGAAGCTGTGTCGGGGGCTGTTTTTCCGTGTGGAAGAGCGAAAGAAGTGGCCTGAGCGGCTGGCAGCCCTGGACAGCCTCCTCAACCATTCAAACATCTTCCTCAGGTGAACAGCCAAGGGCCCCCTGTCCCTTATCTCTGCTCCAGCCTCTCCTGTCTTCCTCCATCTCTGACCACCCTGACTTCCAGCATTCATAAGAGATCCTCCCACCTCCCACCAGCATTTTATACAAGGGACTGAACAGGATTTGAATGGCTCCCCTGATTGTCTATCAGTGATGTTTGCACTACATTCTTATCCTTTCAAATCTTCTTTTCCTCTTTCTACTGCTTCCTAGCCTTCTGTCTCTGAGCTGACCAGCTCTTGTTTGACTTCTAGGGGTGCCCGGCTAATCCCAGAGATGGACCAGATATTCACAGAAGTGGAACTAAGCACACTGGAGAAAGTCATCAATGAGACAGGGGTAATTAATAGTCATCAATGAGACAGGGATAATTAATGCAGGCATACTGCCCCAGCCATGGCCATGGCTCGAGACTAGCCACTTCGGGGCTGTCAGGACCCAGCATCAAGCTTTAGTAAAGAGAGGGCTGGAGTTGGGGTCAGAGACTTGAGGTCAAAGCTTGTTTCTAGCATTGCCTGGCTTTGTGGCCCTGACCGAGTCATTTTACTGCTCCTCTTCTCATCTCCCTCGTCTGTAAAATTTGGAGAATAATACCTCACAAGAAAGGATTGAATGAAATCATGTGGAAAGCACTTTGTGAACATTAAAATGCCATTTAAATCGTTGGTTATATTGTTATGGGGGCCAATAGGATGAAGATTCTGTGTCCTTGAGGGGTTTAGTTTCATGTAAGAGATAGAAGTTATAGTATAAAAGAAATAACAGCCCACTTATTTGTATTGCTGTAAAGTTTATAAAGTGCTTTCTCCATGAGGTTTGGCAGTTGGTGCTAGTAGATAGCCTTCATTTTCTTTTCTGTTTTACAGATAAAATTGTGTGATTTGTCAAAAGTAGAAGACTAGTTAAGTCAAATAGATGGGCCTCAAACCTTGGTCCTGCTGACTTCATATCCTGTGCCTTGTAGGGATACAAAATCTGAGGCTCGTTTAGAAGGAAAGGACCTTTTCAGTAGGAGGTAGTTGAACCCCTTTGTTTTGGAGATGAAGGAAAGAAGGTCCTGAAAATGCTTTGCAGAAGTATTAAGCAACAGAGCCTGTATTCAAACCCTGGTCCCATGACTCCAAATCCCCAGCTTTTTCCAGAATCTTGGAGCTGCATGGAGGGCTGGTTGAGTGATATGGTCATTGGTCAGTATTCAGAGGCAGGAGAGAGTACTCTGGGCAAGGGAAGGTTCCAGGGACCAGGGTGTGACCTGGTTCCAGGGACCATCAGTCAGCTAGTTCACATAGAAGGCAGGAATGCCGAGTGTATCCAGAGCATTTGGAAATGAAGTAAGGGAGGGTGGAGAATTTATTCAGATCTGTGAAGTGTTGGAGAAGACATTCAAGCCAAGGAGAATGGGGTTCAGTGGGAAAAGTGTTTGGAGCAAAGGCTAGGATTGTTGAAACCTGGGAGCAAATGAGATCACCAAGTCAGGGAGCAAATTGAGAGAGACAGGAGAGCCTAAGTCCCCACTGAGTGAGGGTCCTGGAGAGAAAGCAGGGGTAAGACTATGCGCTTAAACCTGTACTATGACTGGGGGGAATCCAAGAGAAATACAGGACATTACTCTGTCCTCAAGGAGTTTAGTGCCTGGATAGCTTATCTTGATCAAGAATGGTCCTACCCAAAATGTTATGGAACTGGAGGACCCGACCGTTTAAGTGGTTCTCTATATTATTATTAGTGTGTGTGTGTGTAAACTATACATACACACACATACCATATATACAATAGTACTATATACATGTATATTATTAAATTCTTAAAACACTAACCAGGAGATTTCGGTGACGATTACAGGGGAGTGGATCACAGAATCTCAAGGCTGGAAGGGATCTTAGAAGTCTGGGATCCAGTCTTGCACTGAGCAGAGGTCATCCAGCTTTCCCCTAAAGCCCTTCACTGATGGGGGGCTCAGGGTTTCTGGTCAACCAGCTCCATTTTTGGACAGCTTTTCCTTTTGAATTTGAGCTAAAATCTACCTCTGTAACTGCTCCTGGTTCTTCAGGCAAACAGAACAAGTATGATCCCAACCTTCTCTCAGCCTCTGTTTCCTCATTTGTAAAATGAGAAAAACTTTTTAGACCAGGTCTGTCTCTAAATCTAGGTTTCTGTGAGTCAGGGTCTTGCCAGTTTCCTTCAGCTGACTGGGTGATATGGATTCAGATCCTCTCAGACTCCTGGTTTGTCAGTGTCCCTTCTAAACTGCGCAGAGAGCTAACCACCACACTCAAGACAGGACCTGATGAGGACAGTGTACCCATACAGTGGAACTATTCTTTCTCTTAATCAAGGCATTATGTCTCGGTACTGTCTTCTGATTACGTTAGTTTTTTTGGCCTCTATGTCTAGTGGAATTTGTAGTCACTCAACAAGGGAGTTTATGCGCTGATGCCTCTTGGTCTTTTTTTACATAAGTTCTCTGATCATAACTTCCCCACTCTACCTTTGTACAGTGGATTGTTCAAATCTAAATGTGGAAGTTTAAAAGTTATAATTTATGCAGGTTCATGTTGAGATTTATTCCCACTTACAAGAAGCTATTATGGATGAGTGGTTAAATGGACATCATGAGATTGAGGAGAAAAGGAAGAATTAAGGAAAGGGAGGTGTTTTGGAAGGTGAATTTTTTTTCTTTTCCTTTTTTGTTGGATCTGGAGAGAACAGCAGGCATCTGTCAAAGATTTGTGCAGGGATATGATATGATGAAAATTCTTCCAACAAGCCGTTAAGAGTCTGCTCTGTGCCGGTATTTTGCTAGGGCACTAGAGGTACAAATACAAAATCAGTAAGAGTTTAGGTTCTCCAGGATATAAACAAATATAAAAAAAAATTAACCTAGCCAATACTGAGAGGGAAAGACAGTATGGTTTACCCAAGAGAGGGCTGCTAGCAGAGTTCAAGAGACTTGGGTTCAAGACTTTTCTCTGACACATAGAATTTTGTGACCCTGGGTGAGGTCACTTAATCTCTCAGTGCCAGTAACAATGAAATCAGAGATAAGGGGTCAGCCACACCGTCGGGAGATGAGTACTTAGGTAGGCTTCCATCCTCAGCACCTGACAGAGCCCTGTGCCCAATCCACAGGCCTGGAAGAATGCCACCCTGGCAGAGCAGGCCAAACTGCCCTCCACCGAGAAGCCAGTCCTGCTTTCAAAGGATATCGAGGCAAAGATGTTGGCTTTGGACCGCGAAGTTCAGTACCTGCTCAATAAGGCCAAGTTCACCAAGCCTCGGCCTCGGCCTCGGGACCAGAATAAGACCCAGACTGACCCATCACAAGGTCAAAATGACAGTGCCCAGGAGGAGAAGATCATTCCGCCACTAGGTGAGAGATGCTTGGCCATACCCTGTGGCCCTTCTTGGGGGAAAGGGAGGGGGAGGTATATGACCTCTGCTGGAGCCACCTTCCCACTCATTTCTTGCCCTTCCATGTGACACACAGATGATGATGTGGAGCCCATCCTAGAGCCACCTGCTGCTGGGGAGAAGGCGAAGATTCCTGACCTAGGTGAGCGGGACAGGGAAACTCATCTTAGAGCTTGCTCCTCCCATCCCCTCCAAGCTGGTGCTGATCTTTTCTCTTCCCACTGTAGGGCTTGATCTAGGGGATACTGAGCCTTTGGAATTGAGTGGACCAGGGACAGGTAAGCCTTGAGCTAAGAGCTCTCAGGGGGTGGAGGGATAGAAGTCTCTAGGGAAACGTTGGTAAGGCTGATCTCTATCAGGAAGAGACAGTGTCCTTCTGCTCCTGCCTCATTCACTCTTTTCTTCCCTCCATAGATTCAGAGCAGAAGGAGCAGCCACCACCACCACCAAGGACGCAGGAGACCCGGTCAAATGATGAGCTATAGCTGTCCCCTCCCCTATCATTCCCTTCCTCTCAACCACCTCTATTTATTGTCCATTGAGGGGAAGGGAGTGGGTCTTCCCCCAGGGATTCCTGAGGAGGGAGAATGAAGAAGCAGCCCCCAGCTCCCTTTTTCTTCTGGTGGAGGACATTAGGGGTTAAATTGGAACTGCCACCTCTTTCCCAGGCCCTGACAACACAACATCTTGAATGTTTCAAAATTACCCCAAGTTGTCTTGGATACTCTGGGAGGTGGACAGGGACTAGCATGTGAACAGGCAGCTGATGGGCCAGGTACAAGGGCAAGGGCACACTAGGAAGGGGAGGGACTCCTGTTTGTTTGTACCCTTGAAAATAAAGGTCTGCCTGTGGGAGAGGTGAAGAATACTGGAAGGGCTCCAGGGGAGATGAGGGACTGCTGGCCTGGGGGTGTCCGATCTTCCCCTCTGGATCTCCCCACCTTCCCTATTCCCCACTCTCTCCAAATCTCCATGGCCACTAAACAAAATGCTGTCCCATGTGCACTTACTTGGTGGGAGGGGAGGGAGGGAGACTAAAGGAGCCAGTGTCCTCTTGGTCACTAAGTTGAGTATCTGGCTTCCCACCCATACCCTCTTTCTCCTTCCTCTCCCCTTCCACCCCTCCATGTTTTTTCCCCTAAAAGAACCAGCCCAGTTGCATTTGCTCCCAGGTGTTACTATCAGGGCTCTGCTCTCCCACCCTTGGCCTCACTTTATATTGTGGCAGGGGGTTAGGAGCTGAGGAGGCATAAATTGACCCATATACAACTAGGACATCCCCCATAGCTGAAGCAGGGAAGCAAGGATGGGTGAGTTAGAAATCCAGAAGTTCTGTTTTGAAGAAGTTAGGTGGACTGAGCTCATTCACTGTGAGATAGGTAGGAAAACTGACTTTGGGTTGGGGGTGGGTGACAGGAGCGATACTAAGGAGGATTGGTATGGGGTGAAAGGTCAGAGCAGGCACTGTTGTCATCCTTTTGGTTCTGTTCCCCATATGCCCTAATTATTTGATCTCCCCTTCTGCCACTGTCTCCCAGGCACAGCCTCCCCCTGGGCAGACCAAAATGTGCTTTCTACTGTGGGTCCCAGCCCCCCTGGGTGTGGGGGAAGACCATGGCGAGACTGCCAAATGCCTTTTGGTTCCTCCAGGATGCCAGGAAAGCTAGAAGTTGGAAGAAGGTGGTAGGTGTTAACTCAGTTCCTGAAGGGGTGAAAGTTTTTTAGCATCTGCTGTAGATCCAGGAGTGGGATCCCTTCCCTATGGGTGAGCTTTGCCTTCAGGGGCCCAACTCCAGGGCTCTACACCAGGGGCTAAGAAATATTACTCCAGCTGTAGGGAAGCCACATTGTGTCTGTGTCTCCATTTTTTTCTTTTCTTTTTTTTCTTTTTTGCCACATTGGCAGAAACAGGGACCTCTAGTGGTCTTGCCTTCCCTCCCCTCCTATGCATTTGGGTTCTTTGACTAGGAGTTGAGGCTGGTTGGACAGTTTTGAGTCAAATTGTACTTTGAGACATTGTTAATTGAGAAATGGTTTCAATAAAATATTCGCTTTTCTACAACCTGTCTCTAATTGTCAGTTTTCTTTCCTTTAAACCTCACTCGCCCTGAAAAATAGGTAAGGGAAAGGACTAAGCCCTGTAGAAGGGAAGACAGGAATCTAGCATAACTTTGTAGCTTTTGTAGTTGGGAGATTTGTCACTTTCCCCACCAAAGTTGACTCTATTAGAAATATGGTGTTTAATAACCCTTTTGTTAGAAGAAACTAAATTTTGAGGGGCTTTGAGAAAACAGGTACTTTATGTGTACTTTTGAATGGAGCTTTGAATTGGTAGGCTAAAGCCATCCTGGAAGGCAATTTGGAGCTTGCATACACTTTAACCCAGGTATACTAACCACCATGAAACCCATACTACAAAGGAAAAGAAGAAATGTGCCTACATGATGTACAAAATACAGGAGTTCTTTTGTGGTAGCCAAAAATTTGAAAATAAATGGGGGGAGGGAAGTGTCATCTTGGGAATGACTAAAGAAGTTGTGCAGGGATATAATGGGATATTATTCTGTCATAAGATATAATAAAATGGACAGTCTCTGATTGATAAGAGGGATGTGAGCTGAGCCATACACTAATAACACGAACACCACGTGGAAAGACTGAAACCTCTGATCACTGAAGGGTGAAGCATAAGTCCAAAAGAAAGAAGTCAAGAAGAAGGCCTCTCACCTGCCTGAGAGATGAATTGAAAATGAAGAGAAGACATTTTGTGCTTGGCTAACGTGGGACTATGAAGCTATATTTTGAGGGCCTTATTTTTCATGGTGTTTTTATTTTTGACTGGATGGGGTTGGGAGGAGTAGTGGGAAGGTTATTAGTAAGAGAAAAAGTAGGCATAAGCCCTTTTGTACCAAGACAAAACATGGAGGAGAGAAGGGAAAAGAGGAACATGAAAGGTCTTCCCACCTTCTTAAAGGCATGGTGTGGGAACAGTAGCAGTTGTGTTGAAAGGAGGGGAGAATCCCTGGTACTTTTTCATTCTCATTGTTTCCCCTCTTCCACCCTTAGTTCAGGCCCATCACTAACTCCTCTGGGTCATTGTTGCCGCTTTCTATGGGTCAATAAGAATTAAGAACCTGTGTTGGACATATAAAGACCAAGTTAAAAAAAAAAAATGGCTTTCTTTCAAGTTTACCTCAACCTTGTCTCCCTTACTCTAATTTGTTTTGACTCAGAAGCACCTACTATGTACCAGCCTTGAGGAAATACGAAAAAAGAACAATCCCTGCCTTTGAGGAGCTCACCTCACACTGAAGGAGAAGGTCAACAAACCCCAGAGTCCTCTATCAGCAAATACTAAAGAAAAGAAAAAACAGCCAAAGTCAATGAGTGTTCAGTACTCACTGATGGAATGATGGGACCTGGACCCTGAATTTTCCCATACATTTCTGCAGCCCAGATCACTGGCTATTTTTCTGAATCATCTGGCCCAGTCCACTTAGATACTCAATAGTCCTTTCACAGTGGCTCTTAATCCACCCCAGACCACTTAACTCCTTTAACCTGGGCCATCCCAGACTATTTACCACTCCTTAATCCCATCTAGATCTCACTGTCTTTTTTTGTATATAAATATCAATCTCATCCCATCAAAGGCTCAGATTCATTAGGAATCTAGCCTGAACTATTGGCTGCAATAAACCCTGCTACTTTGAAAGAAGGCTTAAGTGCTTGAATTCTTTCCAGGTAGACACACACCTTGTACCCTTACAAACCCTAAACCATATCAGTCATTATGTGCCAGGCACTGTGCTGAGGATACGATGAAAGGCAAAAATACTGATCCTGGCCTTGAGGAGCTCTCCTTATAATAAGGGAGATGACATGTAAATAATTATGTATATACAAGACTTACAGAGTACATAGAAGGTAATTTCAGAGTATAGGACACTGGGGCAAGGGCTGGGAATGGGCTTGGGAAGGGTCTGTAGAATATAGAATTTGAACTGAGTCTTGAAGGAAGTCAGGGATACTATGATGTGGAGGTGAGAGCAGAATTTTTCAAAAATGGGAACAGGGCAAAATCTGGAAGAGTGTCATATAAGAGTGTGGGGGGTGGGGCAGAGCCAAGATGACTGAGTAACAGTGCACACTTTCTAGAGTGCTGCCCTCAAGCCCAGACAAATACCTGTAAAAAATGGCTCTAAACAAATTGTGGAGCTGCAGAACCTACAGAATGATGGAGTGAAGCAAATCTCCAGCTCATGACAGACTATGCCATGTAGGGGGCAGGGCACAGTCCATCGTAGGCCATGCTAGGACAGACAGGACCTGAGCAGGTCTTGGAAAGACTGAATCTCTAGCACCTGTGGCAGTTTGCAGACTTCAGGACCTCAAAACGCTGAGGACAAATTGGAAGGGCAGTGGAAAAATCCTATGGAACCAGTGTGGGAGAGAAGAGTGGTCCAGCTCCAGGGTGGCAGAGGGGGAAGGAGGCAGAGGAACCCACAGCAGCAGGGCGGGCAGCTGCAGCTACTGTTTCTGAAGCTCCAGGCCCACAGATTGTGGGGGAACAAGCAGCTGACAGTACACTCCCCCACCCCCACCTGACAAAGAGATCAAAAGTCAAGTAAATGGTTGGGGAAACGAGCAAAAACCAGAAAAAGGAAGAGATTATAGAATCTTACTTTGGTGACAAGGAAGACCAAAGCATGCAAACAGAAGACAACAAAGTCAAAGCTTCTTCATCCAAAACCTCCAAGAAAAATATGAATGGGTCTCAGGCCATGGAAGAGCTCAAAAAGGATTCTGAAAATCAAGTAAGAGAAGTAGAGGAAAAATTGGGAAGAAAAATGAGAGTGATGCAAGAAAATCATGAAAAATGAGTCAACTGCTTGCTAAAGAAGACCCAAAAAAATGCTGAAGAAAATAACACTTTAAAAAATAGACTAACCCAAATGGCAAAAGAGATCCAAAAAGCCAATGAGGAGAAGAATGCCCCAAAAAGCAGAACTGGCCAGATGGAAAAGGAGATCCAAAAGCTCATTGAAGAAAATAAGTCCTTAAAGATTAGAATGGAGCAGATGGAAGCTAATGACTTTATGAAAAATCAAAAAATTATAAAACAAAACCAAAGGAATGAAAAAATAGCAGACAATGTGAAATATCTCACTGGAAAAACAACTGACCTGGAAAATAGATCCAGGAGATACAATTTAAAAATTATGGGACTACCTGAAAGCCTTGATCAAAAAAAGAGCCTACACATCATCTTTCATGAAATTATCAAGGAAAACTGCCTGACATCCTAGAACCAGAGGGTAAAATAAATATTGAAGGAATCCACAAATCACCTCCTAAATGAGATCTGAAAAGGAAAACTCCTAGGAATATTGTAGCCAAATTCCAGAGTTCCCAGGTCAAGGAGAAAATATTTCAAGCAGCCAGAAAGAAACAATTCAAGTATTGTGGAAATACAATCAGGATAACACAAGATTTAGCAGCTTATACATTAAGGAATCAAAGGGCTTGGAATATGATATTTTAGAAATCAAAGGAGCTAGGATTGAAATGAAGAATCACCTACCCAGCAAAATTGAGTATAATACTTTAGGGGAAAAATGGTCATTCAATGAAATAGAGGACTTTCAAGCATTCTTGATGAAAAAACCAGAGCTGAATAGAAAATCTGACTTATAAACACAAGAATCAAGAGAAGCATGAAAAGGTAAACAGGAAAGTGAAATCACAAGGGACTTACTAAAGTTGAACTGTTTGCATTGCTACATGGAAAGATAATATTTGTAACTCTTGAGACTTTTCTCAGTATTTGGGTAGTTGGAGGAATTATATACATATAAACAGAGGACACGGGGTGAGTTGAATAGGAAGGGATGACATCTAAAAAATAAAATTAAGAGGTGAGAGAGGAAATATTGGGAAGAAAAAGGGAGAAATGGAAAGGGGCAAATTATCTCTCATAACAGAGGCAAGAAAAAGCTTTTTCAATGGAGGGGAAAAGTGGGAAGGTGAGAGGGGAAAAGTGAAGCTTACTCTCATCACATTTGGCTCACATTTGGCTAACCTGCACAACTCAATTTAGTGTGAAAATCTATCTTATGCTACAGGAAAGTAGGGGAAAACAGGATAAGTGAGGTGTGAAGGGGAATGATAGAAGGGAGGACAAATGGGAGGAGGGGGTAATTAGAAGTAAACATGTTTGGGGAAGGACAAGGTCAAAAGAGAGAATAGAATTAATGGGGGGCAGGAAAGGATGGAGGGAAATATAGTTAATATTACACAACATGACTATTATGGAAGTTGTTTGCAAAACTACACATATGTAACCTATACTGAATTGCTTGCCTTCTCAATGGGGATTGGTGGTAGGGAGGAATGGAGAGAAGTTGGAATTCAAAATTTTAAAAAACAAATGTTAAAAATTGTTTTTGCATGCAACTGAGAAATAAGAAATACAGGTAATGGGGTATAGAAATCTGTCTTGCCCTACAAGGAAACAGAGGAGATGGGGATAAGGGAAGGGAGAAGTGTAATAGAAGGGAGGGCTCATTGAGGGAAGAGGTAATCAGAATGTAAGGTGTCGGGGTGGGGGAGGAGAGAGATGGGGAGAAAATTTGGAACTCAAAATCTTGTGGAAATGAATGTTGAAAATTAAAAATAAATAAATTAAAAAGGAAAAAAAAAGAATAGGAAGTGGGCCAGTGAATTTGGATCATAGAATTTGTGGATGGAAGGAATAAAGAAGAGAACTGAAAAGGCAGAAAGGGGCCAGCTGGTGAAGGGCCTTAATAGTTAAATAGAGAATTGTATATTTGGTCCTGGAGGTAATAGGAAAGCACTGGCATGTATTGAGTAGTGAAGTGAGATGGTCAGACTTATGCTTTAGGAAAATCACTTTGGTAGTTGAGTAAAGAATGAACTGGATTGGGGAGAAGCTTCCAGGAAGCCAATTAAGGAGGCCATTAAAGATATCTGGGCAAGAGGTGATAAAGAGGCAAACTAGGGTGGTGTATGTGTGATTGGAGACAAGGGCATGTAGGAGATGCTGTGAAATGATAAGATTTGGTAGCAGGTTGGGTATAAGAATGAGACAGAGTGAGGAGTCAAGGATGACATAGAGATCTTGAGTCTAGGTGACTGGGATGATGGTGGTGTCCTGGACAATTTAAAAAGAAAAAAAGTTTGGAAGAAGAGAGGATTTGGGTGAGTTCTGTCTCGGACATGTTGAGTTTGAGATTCCTTATAAGACCTTAAGTTCAAGATATCTAAAGGCAATTTTGCCAAATGTATCACTGGTTTAAATATAAACTTATTTATAAAACTCCATGGAAGAAGATGGCAGAAGATTGTGAGCTAATGTGGCTGGTGTTTGTTTTGGTCTTTTTTTTTTTTTATAAACTGATTAAAAGAAAATGAAAGAAAAAACAGTCATAGGAATGAAAGAAAAAAAACCAGTTACAGTCATAGGAAATAATATCCAACTGAGATTATCCCAAGAATATTTATAGATGAAACTAAGAGGAAAACAAACAAACAGAAAGTGGAAGAGGCTTGCCACCATTTATGCAATGGAATATTATCTGTGATGTTGAAATCACCACTTTTGTACTTGTAACCTGATATTATTTTTAAGAAGATGAAATTAGAGTCAGCAATAGGACTAGACCATATGCACCTGGAAGAGATCCATGTTGGAACCAATGCAATTTTGGAAGCAATGAAATATCTGTCCTCAAGATATTTTGGAGAAAATACCAAACAACTGGAAGAATCTCCTAGACTCATCTTTCTCTACAAAGTCGCTTCTCTTCTGAGCTCCCTAATTACTGCGGAGGGCATCACCACCCTTCTAGCCACCCAAGTTCACAACCTTGGCATCATCCTCTACTCATTCTTCTCACCCCACATATCCAATCAGTTCTGAAACCTTTTCATTCCTATTTCTACATCTCTTGTATATCTCCCTCCTCCATACTCACACAACCATCACCCTAGGGGCCATCTTCCATTGTTCTGATGTATATCTTGCCACTGGACACAGATGGTTCTGGAGGAGAAAGTGAGGCTGCTGACCTTGCACAGATAACTCTCCCTTACTTAAATCCAGTTCACTTGCAAGGCATGGCATCACTTCCCTAATGTCATGGTCCTCTGAGAATGAAGGACAAACAATAACTCTCACCTTAGATAGGCTGAATTACCTCTGGCCCAAAGCATTACAACAACCCCCTCTTTGTTCTCCCTACCCCAAGTCTCTACTCTCTGCACATTTGCCCAAAGTGATTTTCCCGAAGCCTACATCTGACCTATTATCTTTATGATCAGATATAACTCCTCTGGTCTTTATCTTCACGACCTGACCGCCTTCTTCCTACCGTTCAGTCTTCTTCCACATTACTTTTCTCTTCAGGAGCCCTGCTTCCTGACACTCCATTCAGCCTGGTGCATTCTCTTTCTTTACCTCTTCCTCTTGGAATCCATGATTTCCTTCAAAACTCAGCTCAAGTACCACCTTCTTCAACTTGGAGCCTTTCCTAGTTCTCCCAAGGGCTAGTGTCCTCCCTCCCCAAACCACCTTGTATTCATTTTGTACATACTATATCTAAGTTTATTTATGCACATTTTGGTTCTCCTGTTTAAATATAAGCTACTTGAGGGCAGGAGCTCTTTCAATTCTGTCTTTGTATCTCCAGTACTTTGTATAGTCCCTGGCAGCAAGGTGGCCCAGTGGATAGAAGTCAGAAAGACCTGACTTCAAGTTTGATCTCAGACGTTTAATAACTGTGTGATCCTGAGCAAGGTTAAGTTTTCTCATTTGGAAAATGGGTACAGTGATAGCATCCACCTCTCTTAGGGTTGTTGGGAAGGTCCAGTGAGATAGCATAAGTCAACCTTAAACCTATATGTAAATGCCACCTATTATTATTAGGCATAATAATAAATAATAAAACAAAGGCTTATTGACTGATGGACAATATTATTACCAAATGTGAGAGACAGAAAAAAGTTAAGTTTCCACAGAAGTTATTACTAGTTGATGAAGTCATTGGGAATAAGTCGGATAATAAGAAGGCTAGCAGATTGCAGGTGGACTCCACCAATCAGGAGACAGACAGCAGCCTTCAGAAAACCCCAGAATCAGGATAGAGTCGAAGTGACCTGAAATGGTTCAGAAATATGACCAAGAATAACCGGAAGAAAATTTTTCTTCTTTGCGCTTGCTTAATAAGCTACTTGCATATTAACTTCTCTGCCCAGGGGGGAGAGAAAGCACAAAATTAGGCACATTTCATGTGTTAGAGAAAAGAGGGAAAACATATAAAGGAGGTATGTAATGGGTGTGTAAAGAAGGTGGTGACCTAAAGGGGAACAGACCAATCCATCCCCTGATGGGAAGATTTGTTTTGAATTAATTGTAAAAGTTCATCTCACTTCTGAACTCAGTGCTCCCTCCTCCTGAAAAGAGGATGGGGGCCTGCTTTGGCCAAAGTATTCAATTCCTCCAAACACTGCTGTGACAAATTTTCCTTGATACCTAATTACTGTCAAGCGTTATCTCTAACAAAAAAAAAAATGTAATAAAGGCTAACAGTAAAATACTTATCTATGTCAACGTTTTCATCTTTCTTTATACTAGTGCTCTAGGTACACCTCAAGGACATCCATATTGAAATTCTGAAAAAGAAATGCTTGATTTTTTAAAACAAATCACATATTCAGTTGTGTTATTAATTAAGAGATCTAGAGAATGCAAGATCCTGCTGTTTTATATGGTCCACTATTACACAGGATATATGCAAAGGGGAAAGGGAAGGGGAACGAACATTTATTGAAATAGTGTGTACTATGTGCCAATCATTGTGCTAAGTGGTCTAGCAAATATTACCTCATTCATGATAAACATGTGAAGTAAGTGCTGCTATTATCCCCAGCTGAGAGAAATGAGTCATATATCTAATGGGGAATGTACATATTTTATTCTTACACCTATTGGTTGTTTATATCTCTCTTGGATACCAAATCCTTATTAGAGAAACTTGACACAAAGATTTTTTCCCATTTGACCACTTCCCTTCTTATCTTAGTTGCCTTAAAAATAACTGTGCAGGAGCCTTTTCAGTTTCAAGTAATCCAAGTTATCTGTTTTATCTTTTGTAATTGCTTCTCTTCCATTTGGTTAAGAATACATATATTAGCTATAGCTTCAGAAGATGCATGATCTGTTTCTCTTCTAATTTATTTATAGTATGATATTTAATATTAAAGTCATATATCATTTAGAATGTATTGTCATTGTGGCGTAAGATGTTGGTCTAAGTCTAATTTCTGCAAGACTACTTCCTAGTTTTCAAGTAAGATAGTGTTCCTTGATGCGGGGAGATAGAAACACAGTTCCATTCATTGAGGAAGGCTAAATTTTATGAAAGCAAAATGCTCCAGAGGAGGGAAGATGTACTCCAAAGTGTTCTTCTTAAACCGTGATCTTGGTGACTGCCTGAAGCTGGTCAATTTGCATGTCAAGATTTGGGGCACACAGGGGATTTTAGAAATACACAGGTGCAGAGGGGAAAGACAAACTGGTAGTTGGCAGGATATTATCTTTGGATACACAGCTGTACTAACTTTGGTTTAGCTCTGTCTCACTTTAGTCCTATTACTAACATCACTCTGAGGGGACCCAACCTGCCAGTTCAAATTGGGAAATGATGCTGTTTCTTCCTTACTTTTCTTATTTTCTTCTCTGTTTCTTCTTCCTTCCTTTTTTCCCTTCTCCTCCTCCTCCTGTTCTTCTTTTCTTTTTCCCTCACCATATGTGGTCCCTCTTTCCACTTAGGGCATCATTCCCTTACATGTAGGTGCTCTATCCAAAGAAATATAATTTTTGGTCACTTATATTTTGTAAAATATCTTGGGGTTTGGGGGATATATTTTTTAAAATTCTGTATTTATTTATTTTAAAGCTGAGACAATTCTTTGTCCTGCATTTTTTTTAATAATCTCTTGAAATATAGCTCTGAAAAAAACATTTTATAAAAGCCGATTATGATTCAATTGAGCTACTTGAGCTTTTCAATCCAAATCACTCTAGCATTCACGGAATGGCCAATAATAGGCTCCAGCCCAAACTTCCGTTGCTCATTGTTTGGGTTTTGATAGTTTAGAGTAGTGTAAATAGCAATTGTTTTCTATTTTGGCCAAAAACGAGGATATTTCCCTTCCAAATTGATACTTTTGTGATTGCAAGCTAGGTCTTTTTTTTTTTTTTTTTCAATTCTTACCTAGTCATTAGTTACTGAATGGACATTGCCTCAGAAAAACTGAGACCAGGCAAAGACCTTAAATTAAAAAGGCCAAGGACATCCACTGCATCTTGGGCCATCTCCAGTTGTCTTGACTTTTGTCTTGGCACTGGACTTTGATGACTCCTGAGGACAGAGTGAGCCTGATGACTTTGCACAGCCCTGCCTCATTTAAATCCAATTCACAACCAAGTCAAGATAATACCCCTAGGACACCCCTGTTCCTTTTTAAGAATGAAGGACCACCACCACCAACAAATTATTTCAACTTGCTCATTTGTTCTTTTATTGATTTCATTTTCTTCTATCTTCTTTTTAATCAGATTAGCTAAGGGTTTATCATTTTTATTAGTCTTCAAAAAACAGCTTTTACTTTTATCATTTCTATTTTCCCCAATTTATCTATTTCTCTCCTAATTTTTTTGTATCTCTTCCTTTGTGCTTATTTTAGGTTTGTTTATTTGTAATTCTCTAATTTTTTTTAGAATGCATATTTAGTTCATTAACCTTATTTTTCTGTTTTATTAATATATGATTGTAAGGATATGATTTCCCTCTGAGGAGTGTTTTAGCTGCATCCCAGAAATTTTATGTTGTTTCATCATTATCACTTTCTCTTAAATAGTTATTAATTATGTTCTTTGGCCACACATTATTTAAGAGTTCATTGTTAAGTGTCCATTTACGACTCTATCTTTTGTTTGTGATCCCTAAATCAATTTATATTCTTATTGCATTATGGTCTTTAAAGGATGCATTGGGCATTTCTACCTTTTTACAATTGTTTGCAATACATACGTGCCCTAGTGCAATGTCAAATTTTCTAAAATTTCCATATGGTGCAGAGAAATATGTATATTCCTTTGCTGTCCCATTTAGAAGACACTGTAAATCTTTTAACTTTAGTTTTTCCAGGAATTCTTTCAGTTTAATTTTTTTCTTTTGTTTATCTTTCTCTTAGACTTATCTAAAACTAATAGAGGAATATTGAAGTCTCCTGTTGCTTTTGTGTTGCTCTCTATGTCTTCTTGATGCTTAGATAATGTTCCTTTAATGAATTTGGATGCTAAGGCATCTGGAGCATTTACATTTATTATTTATATTGGTTTGTTGTCTATGGTTATTTTCAATATAATATAGTTTCATTTTTTTTCTTTTTTGACTATTTTTGTTTTGTCTGATAGATTGACAGCAACTACTGATATTTTGGATTTACCTGAGGTATAATAACTTTTTTCCATTCCCTCAATTTTATTTTCTGTATGTTTTTTTTTAAAATTAATTTCTTGTAAGTAATAGATTGTAGGGTTTTGGTTTCTTATCTAATCTGTCATTCATTTTCATTTTATTGTTTTTTTAATCCATTGACATTGAAAGTTATGAGTTAGATTTATAATTTTCTTCATCTACTTCTTTTTGTATTACCTTTTTCCTTTAGAATTTTGTTCCTCTTTCCTGCTTTTCATCTGGTTATATATTTCTACCCTGTTTTTTCCTCTCAGCCCGGTAAGTTCAATACTTATCCTGTTCATTACTTTTTAAAAGTGTCATTTTTTTTGTGCCCCTTTTGAAAAAGGATTTCTTTCACTCTCTTCATTATCTGCTCTCTCCTGTTTATGTTAGACCTTTATTCTCTGGTTCATGATAACATCGGATCTCTCACTTTTCTCTGTATTCTTCATACAATCAAAGTTTCCAAAGAATCCATGCTGAAATCTTCCCTGTACATGCTTTCTGTTACTGCCTTGTAGATTTACCCTATGTATTCCCCTTTTCTATTGTGCCTCACTCTCAGAATAATGCCAGTTATTGTAGGTGTCAGGAAAGCTAGGATAGGGTACTTCCCTCCCCTGATTCAGATCACAAGGATCTTGTAGACCCTTTCCCTGCTACATTTTGCCTGGAAATCTCCTTCTAGGGTCCATGTTCTCTCATTCCTCTAGGTGCAAGCTGCTCCCAAGGCTTTCAGCTCTCCCCTGCCTCAGACAAGTAGACTTTTCAGGCATCAAATTCTTCCCCCACCCCCCACATACACACCTCATCTAGTGTAAAGTCCTCATTTTCCTTTAATCAAGGAAGCATTCATCAGTGGAACCCTATGGGCTCTTCTCTTCTTGAGACCACAAAGATTGCCTTCCTCTCATTACTATCCTTTAATTTGAGCCCAGAATATGTCGCTCCTCTCTATCCCCTTCCTTCTCCCCCATCACATGCCCTCCCATGTTGTAATGTAGTCCCACAGAAGAAGTATTCACCTGCAGACTGGGTATCTCTAGGCTCTGCCCATAATTCCCCCTATTTCTTCACTGTTGCCTCTTCCAGATTTCCACTTTCTTGTATTTACCTCTCTGTGCACATATATCCCCCTAGCGCAATATAAGCTCCTTGAGTTAATGGATTTCATGTTTTTGTCTCTCACATAACAAATTATTCAATTGTCAGTTGGTTCATCTGCTTATTAATTGATTTCTTTATTGACATACACACAAAAAATAACAAGAAAGATATTATTCAGGAAAAATCTAATTTTAAAAAAGTCATGTCATTTAACAAGAATCATAGAAAAGAGATGGAAAATTCAGATGCTGAATTCATATCCATGGGCTCTCAAATTACCTAAAGGAAGGCTTCTAAAATATTAGATAGCTCCTGGGTGGAAGACTTCTGGACAAGAATCACATGGGAAGAAAAAGTATGGGTTGGTTTGTAGTAGATAGAGGAAGTACACGCAATAATGAGACCAGAAAAGCTCTAAAGTTTACAAAAAGTTATCTATCACTGTGCCACTTCTTTCATTCCTCACTTCATAGTTTACCCTGGGTTCATGTCTACCTTGCCCACCCCTTCTCTTGGCTGTGTTCTTGAACCTTCTCCTACCAAGCAGATCTGCTCTCACTGATGCACCTTGTTATTTCCTGTCTCACTACTTTTGCTCATTGCCAAGCCCCACCCCAATCTCTAGTTTACCTGAAATGTCCTCCAGTGTTTCCTCTGTTGTCAAATTCAACCCATCCTTCAAGGCTCAGCCCAGACCCCCTTTTCTTCTTGAAGCCTTCTCAGATGACTCCACCCCACAAAGATCTTTCTTTTTTGAATGCCTGTTGCTTTTAGCTATAAGTCCTCCAGTCTTCTAGGACTTATCATCTCATTTTAAAGAATAATGTAATAGAAAGTGTACTAGACTTGGAGTCAAGACCTAAACCTGAATCCCAAAACCACAAGTTGTGACCCATATGACCGTAGCAAAGTCACTTAATTTCCGACCCTCAGTTTCATTATCTGTAAAATGGTGATGATACTTGCACCACCTACCTCACAAAGGAATGTGCTTTGTAACTAGAGTATCATATAAATATGAATTGTCTATATAGCTGGCTTCTCTAAGCAGGGGATCCAGTCAAGCTAAGGAAACCGTCAAGGTGGGTCAGTACTGTATAAGGGGTTTCAGAAAACTTCCACAAGGGGGCAGAATGACCATTGAGAGCAGTGAACATTTGGATGCTCAAGACACGTGTAGTGACCTTCAGATGGAAAGACAGACTAAAACCCTTGTCTTTTCCTTTTCTTTTTTTTGTTCAATTAGTTTAATTATGCCCTTTTAAATGCTCAGGATTTCTTGATATCATTATAGACCATATTTTTTAATGTTGACTTGATTCTTTGTTTTTTGACAGTGAAATTTGTCATAATTTTTAGAGAAATAAGCCAGTTACTAACAGCATGTGAGGATACCTAGAATATTGTGGCTAAATTATTAAAATTATGGGGGGGAAAAGATGGAGGGAATTAAGAGAAGAAACAGGAATGGTCATTTCCAAAAGAAGGTCCTATCACTGATCAAGTTAAAGTAAATTTACATATTTTGAATAAGATTTCATTTTTTCCAATTACATGTAAAAACATTTTAGACATTCATGTTTTTAAATTTTGAATTCCAAATTTTCTTCCTCCCTTCTTCCCTGAGACAGTAAGCAATGTAATATGCTATACATGTACAGTTAAGTTGTGAAAGAAAACACAGACCAAAAAAAAAAGCAATAAAACCAACACCCCAAAAAAATAGACAACCTTCAAGTTGTCTTGTCTATGCTTCAAGCCGCATTCAGACTCCATCAGTGGATGGAGTCCTTCGGACTTGGCTCATTGAGAGCTGAGAATAGCCAAGTCATTCATAGTTGATCACCATGCAATATTGCTGCTACTGTATACAATATTCTCCTGGTTCTGCTCACTTCACTTTGCATCAGTTCATAAAAATTATAGTTTTTAATGACATTTTCTTAGATTATTGGTAAGTTCGAGTTAATAACAAAATAAGAAAGTCATAAGATCACATATTTAGGGATGGAAGGGATGTCAGAGACTACCTTATTTTGTTTAGGGGCTTAAAGTGACTTGTCCATATCATACAAGCA
This sequence comes from Bettongia penicillata ogilbyi, assembly GCA_023548195.1. Taxonomy (NCBI): domain Eukaryota; kingdom Metazoa; phylum Chordata; class Mammalia; order Diprotodontia; family Potoroidae; genus Bettongia; species Bettongia penicillata. The sequence continues at coordinate 4,344,014 of JAJHZJ010000311.1, forward strand.
GTAAAGTGAGAAGTGGGCCTTAAAGGTCTTGTAATTCCTGAGTCAATATTCTTTTCACTGTACCATGCTATTTTGTTTAAGTTACACAAGCTTCTAAAAAATTTCATCTTATTTTTAAATTAACAAGCATTTTTCTCTCTCCCATCTAAGCAAAACAAAATTCTTGTAACAAATATGCATACAATAACCAAACTATAACTTGCTCCAATATAATGACTCTCAAATTAAAAACCAGTCTTCAACTTTCCAGAAAATTAATTTAATTCAATAAGATTTAAATGAGATGGAGGGTGTTGTAAATAAATAGAACTGTTCTCAGTAATGAAGGCAGTTAGGTGGTGTGGTGGATAGTGTAGAGTGTTGGGCCTGGAGTAGGAAGACTCATCTTGCCCTCAAACACTTACTAGCTGTGGGACCCTGGGCAAATCACTTCACTCTGTTTGCCTCAGGTTCCTTAAAATGAGCTGGAGAAGGAAACCACTATAGTATCTTTGCCAAGAAAACACCAAAATGGGATCAAGGAGAGTCAGACTTGATTGGACAACAGCAACGAAGTTCTCACCCAAAGAAAGAAAAGCCTTCTGGCTCATATTGGCTGTGTCACGCTAGGCAAATCACAATTTTTCTGTGTTCCAGGTAACTCTAAGAAAAATAGCTGACATTTCAGTAACTGCGCTAAGCACACTACACTTATCTCTTTTGATTGTCACAACAACCCTGGGAGAGGTAGGTGCTCTTATTATCCCCATTTTACAAATGAGAAAACTGAAGCAAGAAATAGGATCACACAGCTACTAAGTATTTAAGGTTAAATTTGAACTCAGTCCTTTCTAACTTCTGGCCCAATGTTCTATCCATCATGCCATCTAACTGCCCCTAAGACTAACATGTGTTGGTAGAAGTTACTCGTAGCAGCTTCCTACACCAGTGAAATCTAAGTGCTATCCCTTACTCTCTATCTCCTAAGATAAAATAGATCTAGATTAAAAAAATGAAATTTAGATAAAAAATGAAGGGGTGATTTTAATTTGCCATAGTGCCTCAATTATTCGCTCTAGTGACATTAGACAAACCTGAAGTCAAGCCAGAAACTACTCTTTATGCTGTTAGTTTATTTTTCTCTTTAAACTTTTATTGATTTTTTAATATCACCTGTATTTCTAAATATCCTCCCTCCTCATTTTCCTCCTGAGTCATCCCTTGAAACAGAGTAAAAAAGGAAACAAAGCAATTCAACAAAACTAAAGACAGCAACCAGATCTGACTGTAAATACAATATTCTTCACCCATCATCCCTCACCTCTGCAAAGAATCGATTGATCTATCAAGAAGTGTTTTTTAAGCACCTGTTGTGTTCGAGGCACTGGTAGGTATAGGAGATACAAATGTCATAAATGAAAAAAATCCCTGCTTGCAAGTTGCTGCTGCTGGTCGTCCTTCCTTCTTGAAGAGGACTGTTACATCAGGGAAGTGATGACATGACATGCAGATGAGTTGGATTGAAGTGAGAAAGGCTGTGCAAAGTCACCAGCCTCACTTTCTCCTCCAGAGCCTTCAGGATCTGGTGGCCAGATATGTATCAGGACAACTGGAGATGGCCCAGGATGCAATGGGGACCTTGGCCTTTTCAAGCTAAGGTCTTTAACCAGTCTTAGTTTGATTGAAGCAGTGCCCATTCCCTGATTAAGGTTTAATAAAATGAGACAAAGAATGGCCTCTTTAAAAAAAAGTAGATCTGAGAGGGGAAGACCCAAACAGAAACAATTGTTATTTACATCCATTCTGAGTCAATCAGGGCCCAAACAGTGACCAAGTAGGGTTTGGTCTGGGCCAGAGTGACTTAGAATCCCAAGTCACTGGCCTTTAAGTGGAAAAACCAAAGCAAACTTCCCCCAAAATTTCAGAAATTAAAATTTACACTCCTTTTGGGCACAGCATAGGCAGGTAAGGGTATGTGTGATACCCTATGTGGAGAGAGAAGAAAGGAAGGAAGGAAGGAAGGCAGGAAGAAAGAAGCTGTGTTACCCAACACGGTAATTTCTCTACTCAAAGAGGTTGTTATTTTTCCTTCATTCTCAAAGAGGACTGTGACATCAGGGAGGTGATGCCACAATATGTAAGTGAGTTGGATTTAAGTGAGGCAGGGCTGGGCAAAGTCACCAGCCTCACTTTCTTCCCCGGAGCCATCTGGGTCCAGGGGCAAGATATGGATCAGGACAACTGGAGGTGGCACAGGATGCAGCGGGGACAGAAAGGAGGGACATAGATTTTCCCATATCTTCTTTGGGACCTGGTTGTTGTATCAGAAAGTACATATTAAAAGAGATAAACAAGGACATTATATTATGTGCTATGTTGTTCAGTCATGTCTGACTCTTTGTGCCCATTTGGGAGTTTTCTTCGAAGAGATATCACAGTATTTTGCCATTTCCTCCTTCACCTCATTTTACAAGATTAGGAACTGAGGCAGGTTCACATAGCTAGTAAGTATGTGAGGCCATATTTGCTATACAAAAACTTAAAAATATGTACCTAGATATGCATATATTTAGATATGTACTCAACATATAATATATATATATATAATATATATATATGCATTTTATAACTCTGCCGTAAAATTTGTTAAGGAAAGTCCTGCAATCTTGCAAGAAGCTAAAACTCATTAACAGTGGGAAACCTTAATGCACTACTATTAGAATATGACAAACCTAACACCAAGATATATAAGAAATCACAGAACTGAACAGAATAACTGGTAGGATTATACAGAAATAAAAAAATACTGGGATCTGTAATTTTGTCAGTGTAGGGAACCCAGATAAGCAACCAGTATATAGTGCCCCATATGTACTAAATAAATCCTAGGAAGTTGCCTGAAGTCCGGAAAGGTTAAGGGACTTGCTTTTATTTACTGAATGTCAGTCTAAATTTGAATCCATGTGGTCCAGGCTCCAGACCCAGCACTACCCACTAAGGCCTTAACTTCCTGCTTTGTCCAAACTATGAAGCTCCAAACTAATTGTACATTTTGACCTAACAATTCCATTGCTGTAACTTCATCCTAAAAATAATCATAAATAGGGAAAAAGGGCCTCTCTGAATAAAAATATTTATAGCTACTTTATTTGTAATAATAGGTTCAATGATAGGCAAATGACTGAATTATACAATAGCTAAATGATAGAATGTTATGGTGCTGTTAAAAAAAATAGGGATGAATGTGCATGAATGCAAGAAAATGTGGAAAAGACCTACATGAAGGAATCAGCCAAACATGAACTACATATACATAGGTGCTGAATACAGCTATCAAAAAACTAAAGAATGGAAACTAAGTCAAAGGCAGGGGAACTTCAGACCAGTCTGAAAAGGGACACAGCGCATGTATTTGTGTGTACGTGATTTTGTCTGTTAATGCATTCGGTTCTAATTTGCTAAACTTTGAGAATTGTACATACACACACATATATATACACACATGCACACACACACGCGCACATACATATATACACACGCACCCTGCACACACGCGCACACATACAAACACGCACACACATGCACGCGCACACACACATACATATATACACACATACATATATACACACATACATATATACACACACGCATACACACATACATCTATACACACATACATATATACACACATACATACACACACGCGCGCACACATACATATATACACACATACATATATACACACATACATACACACGCGCGCACACATACATATATACACACATACATATATACACACACATACATATATACACACATACATACACACACGCACGCACACATACATATATACACACACGCGCGCACATACATATACACACGCGCGCACACATACATATATACACACACATACATATATACACACACGCATACACACATACATATATCCACATACGCGCGCGCACATACATATATACACACATACATATATACACACATACATACATACACACACGCGCGCGCATACACATATATACACACATATATACACACACGCATACACACATACATATATCCACATACGCGCGCACACATACGCACACGCACACACACGCACACACGCACGCACACACGATTCCTTTTTTTGTTGCTCGAAATGCAGGATAGCCGCGCCTCCGGGCCTCCCAGCGTGGGAGCCGCCTGCACTCACTCGGACTGCAGCAGGGTTAGGATGAGCGCCGAGGCCCGGCTGCCCAAGCTCCACAAAGGCTGCCTCGCTCACGGTCACGGCCATCAGCCGGCACGGAAGGGCTGCTACGTTAGCAGGAGGATTTTGAACCTGAATTGGACCCTGGGGTTTCGTGACTCCCAGCCAGGACACGCTGATACGATTATTATATTTTTGGAGGGTTACGTGCTTACAATAACGCCTTTTAAAGTCTCAATTCTCAGTCTCGATCTGGAAGGGGTGCGGGTGTCCCCTCACTGTCCCGGGGTCTCCGCAGGTAGAGTTCAGGGCAGTCCACCCTTTGCTCTTTGTACCGCGCGGTGAGTTGGATAACCTTCCCCCCCGGGCTAAATGGCTCAGCCCCGGAAGGCCACGCCCCTTCTCCGCAGGGGGAGGTGCTCGGGCTCTGTGGGCGGGGCTTGTCCGCGAGGGGGCGGGGACAGGACGCTGGTTGGGCGCCGGGCCTCGGCTCCGCCCCCTCCCTGCACGTTCTCTGCCCTGCGGGCTTGGCCGCCGCACGCTCATTTGCAGTTCTCCGTGGCCGTGAGCAGGTAGGAGGCTGCTAGGCGGGCGAGGAGGGCGATGGGGACGCAGGAAGCCGGCGGCGCGCTTGCGGGCTGGGCTGGGCGAGGACGCTGCATCCGCGGCTCCCGCCCTCCCCCTCGGCCCTGAGCTCACCCCGCTCCGCTCCCTTCTCCCGGAAGGTGCGTGCGGGAGGACGGCGGCAGCGATAGGGGCTGCGCCTTGGCGCCTCCCCCGGGATTGCACCGCCCTCCCCCTGGCAGCGGCTCTGTGCCCCCTCCTGTGCCCCCTCTCTCCGCCCAGCCCGCTGCATGCCCGTCGCCCCACAGCCTTGTGGCCGCAGCGTCCGGGCCCCTTCCGCCCCCGGGCCGGGCGGTACGAGGACGCTGGCGCCGGGCTCGGTGCCCAGGGCGGCCGGCCTGCTTCCTACCCACGCCTCTTCCCGCACCGGCCTTCAGCCCCTCCTGGTCATGCCCAGCGTCCGTGGTGACGGGCAGCGGCCAACTGGGCCGCGGGAGCACCCTTTTCCAGGCCACGGACAAAGCCGCCCCTTCCTCCTCCTCCTCGCCTTTGCTTTACGCTCTAGTTACTCCCTCCATAGTCGAGGGAAGCCCTTGCCCTGTCCGGGAGCACAGGGCATCACTGTTCTGCTGATGTGCACGGCCCAGTGGCCACATTGACCCTGCTCAGCCACCCTTAATGACGCCCCCCCCCCCCCACACACACGGGACAGAGAGAAAAAACTTGAATCTCTCCTTGCCCCCTCCCCTCCCCACTCTTCCTACTCACTGGGGTGCTTGGTGATGCCCCTGGTGGCATGGATGGGGGCAGTGAGCAGCAGGAAAGTAGGTTATTACCAATTTCATTGGGTAGGAGATGATTAGGGGAATGGGAAGTGAAAGAAATAATTCAGTTTGATAGAGTGCTTAAAGGGTTACAAAACACTTTCCTGACAACCACAAGTAGGTTGTTAATGCCTGTGTTATCATCATCACCATTTACAGATGAACAGTTCCACAGAGGCGAAGTGTGGACTCAGGTTCACACAATGTTAAACCTGGAAGGTCTTAGTGTCCACTTAGTTGAACCCAAGTCTGGTGTAGTCCACCTGCTTCTGGCCACTGATCTGCATGTCCCATGAGGCACAGTAGATCATTAGGCAATAACAGGATCTGGGAGAAGGGGAAGTTCTGAAAATAAGGAGGGATTCGGTTGCATGAAGGCAGAAGGGGTTTTTGGGCAGTCAGGCTTGGTGAGGGTGGGGAGTGAGTGGATCCAGACAAGGGGAAGCTGACACCCCATTCACTTGATTTCTTGGGACTCTTCAGTCTCCCCTGGGCCCCTTGGCAGGCAAGAGTAATTAGATTATGCTTTTAATCACAGCTGAATTCATAAGTAGGAGGGGATGAAAGAAGTGGGCAAAGCAGTGTTTGGTATGAGGGTGAGGAGCAACTCCTCCAGCACCCCTGCGTGTAGGGGCATCTTGTGTTGATTGGACCAGACAGCGTTGCCTTCCTACCTATTCACTTGGCCCCCCTCTCTTTGCTTTCTCCACTGTTTTCCCTTTTCTTCCAGAACACTGGGTTCCTAGGGAGCCAACCAAGAGTTTAATGATTGCCCAGACAGTGGCTATAAAGGGAGCTGGGGAGCCCAGCACTAGAGACAGAAACTAAAAGCCCCAACTCAGCAGTTTGGGTGTGTGACCAAGAAGCGGCAGGCAGGCTTGTGGTGCCCAGACCAGTTGGAGTCCCAGAAGGCAGGGCAGGACCCCCTGCTCCCACCCACTGGACATCATGGTTACCCGGAGCTATGGGTATTACCGAACTGTGATTTTTTCTGCCATGTTTGGGGGCTACAGTCTGTATTATTTCAACCGGAAGACTTTCTCCTTTGTCATGCCTTCCCTGGTAGAAGAGATCTCACTAGACAAGGATGACTTAGGTAAGGACTCTGGGAGGGCTGGGGCCCATGGCCCATGGGAGATGGTGGATATTTGTGGGCGTGTATGGGATACAGCATGTACTTAGTGCATGTTGGGTCTGTGGGATAGATGTATGCAAAAGCACAAGTTGAGGGGTGGTCCTTTGCTATATGGGGAATGGCCTGCATATTTAGTGGGTAATTTGGAAGTATGTATGTTTATATATAGAAAGGTTGTAAAATGAGGGCAAGATGAAAAGCCTTGTGTAAACCCCTCCATTTTGCAGATGAGAAAACTGAAGCTCAGGGCATTGAAGTGACTTACCCAAGGCTGTACTGTTAATAAGTGTCAGGACTTCAGTTCTGGTTTCCTGACTCCCAGTCAAGTTCTCTTTCCATTACCCCATGCTGCCCACCCAGTCAGATGTGAGAGAGCTTGGTGTAGGAGGCCTTATGTGCATTCAGGGGTTGTATATGTAATCTCTGCCTGGGGAGGGGTGCTGAGTATGTGATCTTCAGACTGGTGTGAGTCTGTGTTCAGGATCAGGAGGGCCCAGGCATCGGGCATTCACCCTAGCTCCTCGGGAGGGGAAAGGTCCCTGGCTCAGATCTCAGGCCCTTTGCCCTAGGGCTTAGAAATGTAGTAGCAGGGCTGTGCCTTCTGTCAAGAGGTGGCAGAGGAGTAAAATGTGCTCCCGGGAAGGAAGAGTTATTCTGCCCCACAGTCCCTGACAGCTGGGCTGGACAGTTCCAAGAGGCTGAAAAGGTCAAGGGTCATCCTGGGGCTAGTGCTGAGCCGGAGGGTAGAGGGCATGGAGGGAATGAGAAGAGGGTGGTTGTGCAGGGGAGATGGGTGAGAATTAGTAACTTGGTATCGGCAGACACGTCTCTGGTGAGCCCTGGAGCGCCCTCACGCTCTCCAGGGGCCCACAACTTGCTTGCATCTTTTTTACTTGCTGCCCTTGAGGCCCAGGAGGCAGAACTCTTGAGACTGGTTTCCTTTGAAAGGGTAAGAACTGGATTACCTTGATGGGCAGGCCTCATGCTCTGACTGTGCTCTCTCTCCAGTCTCAAGGTCTCTGACCTGGTGCCCTTTGACTTCCCATTCTAACTGCCCTTCCCCTTTATTTTTAAAAATAAGCTTCACTGATGCTTTTTAATCATTTCTGGAAATACTCCCTCTTTTTTACTTGAAATGGAACCCTCTTCTTGCAATAAAGTTTAAGCAAAAACCCCCAATCATGTCTGGCAGTTTTGTACAATACTTTTCTCTAATAGTCCCATACCTCCCAGCCAAGAGAAGGGAGGAAGGTATGTTTCATTATTTGTTTTCTGGGCCCGTTAATGATTTTTCACTTATTTATAGTCGGGCGTCTTTACTGTTCTTTTCGTTTGCGTTGTTCCAGTCACTGTATATACCTCACCCTTCCCTAGCTCCTTTATCTCTTAGAACTCCCTGACTCTACCCCCTCTACCCTTCCTGCAGGACTCATCACCAGCAGCCAATCAGCATCATACGCCATCAGCAAGTTTGTGAGTGGGGTGCTATCTGACCAGATGAGTGCCCGATGGCTATTCTCCTCTGGGCTGCTGCTGGTTGGGCTGGTCAATGTGGCCTTCTCCTGGAGTTCTACAGTGTCAGTCTTTGCCACCCTGTGGTTCCTTAATGGGCTGGCCCAAGGGCTGGGCTGGCCCCCATGTGGGAAGGTGCTTCGAAAGGTAGGCTTCAGCTCCTGTGCTTAGGCTGACCCAAGAGATGCTCAGAGGACATCAGGAGTACCCTATCTTCTACCTTCCTCCAGAGCCAGTTTCTCAGGAACTCAACTCAGCTCAGATTGCTCATCAAGTTATTTCAGGCACTCGGGTGGTAGCAGGGATCAGGTGACAGCCTGGGGCTTGGGTACAGACAGAAGAAGCCATAGTCTTGGCTTTCCACTATTACTCCCTCCCTCCTTGACTCTACCCTGTAACTCAATCTCCTGGGTCCATCCCCATTCCCCTAAACTGACAGGGCCTTAATACTTAGGTGGGGTACAGTGTGAAACCCCTCCTTGGGGGATTTAGCATCCACTTTGGAGGTTGGGGCAGGCACCCACCTTGCCACATTCTGCCCCTCAGTGGTTCGAGCCATCCCAGTTTGGCACCTGGTGGGCTATCCTGTCAACCAGCATGAACCTGGCTGGAGGGCTGGGGCCTATCATGGTGACCATCCTGGCACAGAACTACAGCTGGCGTAGCATTCTGGCACTTTCAGGGGCAATGTGCGTGGTCGTCTCCTTCCTCTGCCTCCTCTTCATCCAGAATGAGCCAGCAGATGTTGGGCTACAGAACTTGGACCCCACCCCCACAAAGGGCAAGAAGGGTAAGGACCCTCCACGCCCATCCTCCAGTCATCTCTATTTGAACGTTCATTAACTTACTTGCTCATTCACTGATTCACTCAAGTGTCTGTTGTGAGCCTACTAAACGTCCAGTCCTGTGCTAGGTGTATGCTGATGCACACACACAAAAAATGTATAAACAGGGTCTTAGTCCTCTAGGAGCATAATATAGAACAGTTCAGTTGATATCACAAAGCAGTCTTTCTGTAAAGTACCAGATAAGTAGAGAAGACATTAATGCACTGATTTCTCTGCTCCAGTCCTTACTCTACAATCCCTGACCAGGAACTTGCCAAATCCAGGCCCCAATGGTCTCCCTCCTTGTCTATTCCTTTCTGTACTGGGCTTTAATTCCCACCAGCACTAGAGATCTGTCCATCTCCTGGAGCCTAGAATGTTTTCCCTAGGAAGACCCTTGCTTCCCCCTCACCCCATTCCCTTTTCCTGGGCCTATTTCTTCTAGACCTGATGTCTAGAAGGGTGTATATATGGGATAGTAGTAAAGGGGGGATTTTCCCTTCAGGCTGACCCCCTGGGCTCTGCAGCTGGACTTTGCTCCAGCAGCTAGTTAATGAATGTTGGGGGCTTGGGAGCAGGCAGGGAAAGAAGACAAAAGGTTAAATCCTGGTCTCCCCAAACCCCTTCTCTACATCCTCCCTTAGGCTCCCAGGATGATGAGAGCACTCTACAGGAATTGCTGCTGTCCCCATACCTGTGGGTTCTCTCCACTGGCTACCTGGTGGTGTTTGGGGTAAAAACTTGCTGCACTGACTGGGGCCAGTTCTTCCTTATCCAAGAGAAAGGACAGTCAGCCCTTGTAGGTAAGAGGAACTTTTAGCCAATTCCCAGAAGATACTGGGTTGGGAATGGACAAGTATAGGAGCACTCTAGGAGCAAGGACGGAAGGATAGACAACATTGTGGATTGGAGGGCACAGCTTTCCCTGTATGGCCATAGTCTCTGCCTTGAAGCTTGGCCTTGTTCCTGGACTCTGGTGGCAAGATATAGGTCTGAGCACCAGCTCTGCCTCTAGGTCTAAGGCAGGTTACCCCTAGGCTCTACCTTCTTGGGCCCACCAGCACCTTTCTTTCCATTTCAGGCAGCTCCTATATGAGTGCCCTGGAGATTGGGGGCCTTGTAGGGAGCATTGCAGCTGGCTACCTCTCAGACCGGTCCATGGCAAAGGTAAGTCGGCACAGAGAGGGAATGGACACTGGTAGAAGTACTTAAAAGCAAAGTTTTGATCTGACCACTTCCAGGATAGCTGGCACAGGCATCAGTTGGGTAAGAAGGGGGGAAGTTTTTATTCCTGAGGATAGAGTAGGCATGAGAACCCAGAGATAACCAGACAGAATGGTGCTGTGGAGCAACTGTTCCCCTTCTTAGGGAAAGCCCTTGAAAACAGGGTGGGCAGGAATAGTGACTATGGGCACTACTGTGTGAAAGAGAGTGTGTGGAGGAGGTGGAGGTGAGCAGTAGCAGCTGCTGGGCACGTGCTCCATGATGGAAGTGGGGGGGGGCAGTGGAGTTTGGCCCCAAGACAATGAACAACTCAGGGCCCCCAGTAGGGATGCACCGTGGGTGGGATTGGCAAAGCCCTTTTCCCCATGGCCTCAGAGGCCCTGATGTGTCAGAGTCCATAAGAGGAGGTTCCTGCCTCTCTCTGGGGCGTAATGCTGCTCTTGATATCATGCAGGTGGGGCTCTCGGTGTATGGGAACCCACGCCATGGATTGCTGCTCTTTATGATGGCTGGGATGGTTGGGTCCATGTACCTCTTCCGTGTCACTGTCACCAGTGACTCCCCCAAGGTAAGAGGGACTGGTCCAGGACAGAAGCAGGGGTGACTCTCTGGACACATTTGGCCTTCTCTTGAACTCCAGCTTTCCTTCACTTTATTTTTGTGTCTTAGTTTCCCCTCACATTCTACTGAAACCTCATTTTCCCTCTTCCTTCAGACCTCTGAGTTATCTAGGGTTTCTTGCCTTTTCTTTAATCTTTCTAGGATGCTGCCTTCTGGACACCAGCTCTACACCCTCTGGCTGAGCTCACAGGCTTCATGGAGCATGAGGTGTCTCATCTGTCTCTGTCTGCCTCCCACCTTTATCTTGTCCTCCCTCTCTCTTGCCCCTGGCTGATGCAAACTCTTGGTATCGCTATCACTCATTTTACTGAGCCATGCACCTTCTCCCACAGACCAGGGTTGGTCTTGGTACCCATCATGTTCTGGTGCTATAGGGGTATCTTCTTGTTATCACTCATCCCTGGGCTTCCTTTTCTCCCTCCTCATGGTGATGCCAGTTCTCTCTGGTAATAAATGTCACCCTTCTTGCAGCTCTGGATCCTGGTGCTGGGTGCCATCTTTGGTTTCTCCTCCTACGGTCCCATTGCCCTGTTTGGGGTCATTGCCAATGAAAGTGCCCCCCCCAATTTGTGTGGTACTTCCCATGCCATCGTAGGGCTAATGGCCAATGGTGAGTCCTTCCCCCCATCTGCACCAAAATGTTTCTCTACTGCCTTGTTCTGGGTTCTATTGTGGTAGTACTTTTCTCTTTGGTGTACGCACCTAGGGCAGCCTCTACTGTTTGGTCTTTCCATCTCTCTCCACAGTGGGTGGATTCCTGGCTGGGCTACCTTTCAGCACCATCGCGAAGCACTACAGCTGGAGCACTGCTTTCTGGGTGGCAGAGGTGACCTGTGCCATCTGTACCGTAGCCTTCTTCCTTCTCAGAAACATCCGAACCAAGATGGGTCGGCTGCCGAAGAAAGCTGATTGAAGGCAGGCATGGAGACACCCTTTGGTGCTTGTGTGTGCTCCTTGCTCTTTACCTGGCACTAAGCCTCTGGCTTCCCTTTTCTGTCTCTTTGCCTCATAAAGGCATTGGGGTTATCATTATAGAACAGGGTTCCAGTTCCCAACACCCTTTGCCTGTCAATTTATTTAAATTATAACCTTTGTTCCCAGGCTGTAGCAGCTTTCCATCCTGTGCCCAAAACAAACAGTTACACAATCGAGCCTACGTCAGGGTTAGGTCCCCTGTGCCCGACTGCCTCCCAATTCAGTATCTAGGTAGTGCCCTGACCAGGACAGGGCAGTTTGGTCAGTTCAGGAGCCATGCCCACAGTGCTCCCAACGTGCAGAGGACACCCACAGACACCAACATTGAGGACTTTCTAATTAAAACCTGGGGACTCATAGTGGTGGCACGTTTACCTTTTATACTCTGAAGGATTGGAACTCAAGCATTTTAATGGAAAAGGAAAAAATAAAACTAGATTTGATACTAAGCACTGTCAGCAATTTATTTCAAAAAGAGGTAGAAGAATCTTGACCTAGTTTGTGTTTACTCCCCTTGCCAAAATGGGAGGGGGGTTTTGGCAGTGCTGGAGAAGGGAAAATTACTGCCTGCCAGGTCCATATTCAATCTGTCCTCTGAACATTTCAGAATACCTCAACAGTGGTTACTTCACTTAATAGTCATGAATGACCCCACTATGGCCTCTAGGACAAATAGCATCCCAACTTCCCCATGAGGTAGGTAAAGGCAGTTTTGTTGTGTTGGTTTTTAGAACAAATTGTCTCCTTGCTCTGTTTACTCTTAATGATTTAGTGTCCAAAATGAATGTGATCATCCCTCTGTCTTTTCCCCTGATCAGATCACTCATCTGGAATTATGACTGCATCACATTTCTGAGACGGACATTGACAAGAGAGAACATATTGAGAATCACCTGAAACCTTAGGGTTTTGGGGGTGAAAATTCTAGGTGTTAGATATGAGACATGGGAAATATTTATATGTTCCACTTGGTCCTGAAGTTCAGATTTCAGTTCAGCAAAAGGAATGCAGATCCTTAGGGCTGTTCCAGTGTGCAATGGTTGGCTTTAGCGAAGTAGGAAGTTCCTTGTCAGTGGAGGTCTTTAAGAGAAGGCTAGGTATATCACAAAAGTCATATGGAATGGGACTGAGAAGGGACTTCCTTGGCCTCTAGTCCATCCATACACAACAAGTGGCTATCTGGCCTCTGCCTGAATGGTGTAATGGATGCTGGATCAGGTGTCCTAGGTGTCCTTCCAATGCTAAAAGAGCCTATGAAGAAACTGAGTTATCTAGAAGTTAAGGGACTGGCCTAAAGTCAAGCAGCTAGTTAGTTCTAGAGTCAGAAGTAGTCACTGGATCTTGGGTTACTCAGTTTATGCTCTTTCCACTGGATCATGCTGTTTTTCCCTTCTCTTTTCCTCTAGACATTTCTCCCCCTCCCATTATTTCCTTCTAGTATTCTCCTCTGCTTGTCCTGCTGCCTTTTAAGGCTTTTCAGCAGCCCCAAAGCAGGAAACCAGGTATCCCAGAGTTCAGAGGAATGTTTATTACATCTTCAATCAGGTCCCACTCCTTCCATAAATAGATCTGTACAGCACTGGGGAAGTAGGACCATTATATACAGGAAGAGAGAATGGTACATTGAAGAGTTGGTTCTTAAAAGCACCACACTACCCTCTTTTGCTCAGACCCCACTCTTCTTGATATGCTCTAACATGGGGATTTGGATCTCCATCCTAGTAAAATGGCTGAGTCCATCTCAAGTTTTGGTCTTTGCTGGTGGGCCTATGATCCTGGCCCAAAAGTCCCAGCCTTTTCAGCCACTTCCAGGGCTAGCTTCAGATTCTGGTCAAACAGCTCACACCTGGGTTGGAGCCAGAAGCCACAAGTAAGAGGTGAAGGATTATGGGGACTTGAAGTCGTACTTAATTACTGAAGGCAGAAAAACCCTCAGTGAGAACTGGCACTTTCCTCCAAGAAACTGCTCACTTGGTTTCACATCACATTTAAGATGTTTATTCCCGCCTGCTTTAAAAGGAAATGATGTCCTTTCAACACAACTGACTAAATGAAAGGGGCTGGAAAGGGACAACTTACCTGATGGGCATCTCCAAAGAGTAGAATGGATTCTTGAGGGCAAAGTCTGAGTAAATCTCATAGATCTTTCTCAAGAGAAAATCAATCCCACCTTGTCGAGGATCTGCCAGTACTACAAACTTGATACCTGTGGATTGAAGGGAAGTCACACAGTACACGGTATAGTAGAAAAAACTCCAAGAAGAAACTCCCCCCCCACTTTTTTTTTAAATCTTGCTTTTCACAAACTAGCTACGTGCCCTTGGACAATTTCCTTTGGCTCTCTGGGCTCCAGTTTCCTCATCTGTAAAATACAGTTTCTGGATTACAGGACCTCAAAGGTCTTTTTCAACTCACAGAATCTGATGAGTATAAAATGTGACAAATTACAGTAGCACCATCTTGTATCTATATACATTTACCTTTGCAAAGCACTTTTGAATCTTATCTCCTTTTCGTTTTTAAACTTTTCTAGGAAAACAGGACAGGACGCACATTTTATAGATGAAGAAAAAGACCAAGAGACCTTTGTAAGGAACAAATCCAGTGTAGGCTAGGCATTCCCCAGTAGACTAGGAGGAAGCTCTGAGAAGTCCATCTCTGAGTGGAAACAAGTGTCAACCAATAAGCACTCAGTTAAACTACTTTAGTTAAGGAGTGGAAACAATGGTCCCTAACATCTGCCAACAGCACACTTGTAAATCCCTTTTTTAGACACCAAGTTATTATGCTGTTTGAATTTTCCTTGTAGAGAGAGGAAGGAGGGAATCTGAGAGCCCCATGTGAGAGTTAACCTTGGATTAAAGGTCTGATCTATGTAAAAGAAGGTAAAGGAAATCTGGCTGTTCGGGGCTCATCTCGCTCCCCGCTTACCAAACCAGCGCCCCACGTTCGGTCACCGGCTCTCCCCCAGCCAGCCTCCAGCCCCAGTCCTTCCCCTTCTGGGCTCCGCACCTGTCAGGGTCTGGAAGCAGTGGAGTTTGAAGGTGTCTGTCTCAAGCATCTCGATGCCAGAACTCCCCAGCTCGGGAGATAGCTGGGAGCCGATGGCAAACAGCCTGTGTGCAAACAACGAGGTGCCGGTGTCTTTGGTGGAAATGGAGGCCCAAGGGTTGGGGGTGGGGGGAGGGGAAGAGCCCCACTGCGTTCCCAGGCTACCAGGTCTGCAGCCCCTCCCCCGAGAGCGCGACTCACGAGTGGAACATGGAGGCCAGCATCAGCTTCTCGTTGGACGTGAGTCGCGGTCGGCCGAAGCGGATGGACACGGGGTAGTTGGCAGGGTTTCCCAGGTACTCCAACACCTCCTTCCCATCCGCGGTGTACTTGCCGTTCACGTCCACGCCATTGATGGAGAGAACCGCGTGCCCCACTGCGGAGGCAGGGCTCGGGTCATCCCGGCTGGCCCGGGACGCACTCCTGCCAACTCCGGGAGCCACCAGCCCCGAGCCCTGAAACCCGCCATCCCTTGGGCCGGAACAAATCCGACTTCAGGATTCTCGGGCCCGCCCCACCTTCCAGCCTCTATCCCGGCCCCCGACAAGGGAACAAATCGGATTCCAGGCCCCGCCCCCACCCGGAGAAACACTCCTCAGCCCCACCCCCACGCGCTTAGAACCGCGCCTAAGACCCCGCCCACCCCGGATGCCGTCTCGTTGGCCAAAGGCAACGAGAACGCGCTCGTCGTGTAGCTTGAGTAGCAGGTCCAGCGGGTAGCTGAAGGTTTTCTCAGCTTCGGCTCGAGGCGCGTAGTTGTCCAGCTGATAGATGAGGCCGCCGGCCTTGTTCACCACGTAAACACTGAAGATCGCCATAGCTCCATTCGCCGCTGTCTCCGATTTCCGGTCGTTCTTTTAAGTCCTAAAAGCTCTCCTCCCTCCCTCGTTGCTCCACCCAGGAAGCCCGGAACACGTGATCCTCGACCAGCCCATTCTGCGTTGCAGAGGTTGTGGGGGGGGAGGAAAAACTGTGCAACGCATATTTATTGGTTCT
Source organism: Bettongia penicillata ogilbyi (assembly GCA_023548195.1). Lineage (NCBI taxonomy): Eukaryota > Metazoa > Chordata > Mammalia > Diprotodontia > Potoroidae > Bettongia > Bettongia penicillata. The sequence continues at coordinate 4,359,929 of JAJHZJ010000311.1, forward strand.
TCTCCCACCTCTATTTTATCATTCCCGTAAGGATTAATTATTAAGTGCAACGGTACCTTTTTGCCTTTTTTTGCCTCGAGTTCCTTGAAGAGGGTGTAGAGACATAAGCCTAACTGCATCAGATTCCCCCAGTGTTACCATAGTAGCCGTCTATACAGTGTTGCGTTAGTATGATGCATCTTGGGAATTGTAGTCCACGCCTCTTGAACCGTATCTGCCTGAGACATACGGTGTAAGGTGTCTGCTGGGAATTGTAGTTCGCTCCGTTTCAGTTCCTTCGGCATAACCCCGGAAGCGCTTAGAGAACGACTGAGTTTCAGCGGCCACTCTTACCATCCACTTCCTTTTTGTCCGACATCTTACCTTGGAGGCGGCAGCTGTAGGAGTTCTTGAAGCCTCACCATGGTGAGGGCGTGGGGCCTGGGACTGGGGTCCAGAAGGAGGGGAGGGGAGAGAGAAGAGGAGGGGAGATTTGAAGCACAGAGAGCTCGGGTGGTGGGGGTCGGGCGGGGCCCAGCCGGGGACCGGGAGCCGCTTACCCCGGGCCCATGTGCTCGGGGGAGGGGAGGTCTCAGCGGCGTGCGGACGGTGGGGCTGTCGGGCCTCCTCACCGAGCCTCGTTCCTTCGTTGCCTCCCATAGCCGCCCAAGGACGATAAGAAGAAGAAAGATGCCGGCAAGTCGGCCAAGAAGGACAAAGACCCCGTGAACAAGTCTGGGGGCAAAGCCAAGAAGAAGGTACGGGCGGTCGGCGTGGGAGGCTCGCTTAGGCTTTTTCAGGCCCAGGGTCCGAGTTCACAGAAGATTGATTAGATTTGTTCCTTTTGGCCCCAGAGCACTCTGGCGGGATGCGAAGTTACAGGCACTTTGTCACTGTGAGAGAGACTTCAGTCCGTGTGAGCCGGGCAGACGGACGGTCTTGTGACTCTGGTGGTACCGGGGGCCTAGAACGGTCCTGGAGCATAACGGCCTTAACGCTTACCGATTGGCCGACTTTGGGTAGATTAAGAACGACATAAGCCCTCCTGAAAAGTGCAGGCGGCCATGTTTGGAAATTTGTAGGCAGGGTTCGTGTTTTGGGTGGGGGACGTGTTACGAGATTTGTAAGTACTTTCGTGGGGCAGGAATTGTGAGGAACTCGCTGAGTAGCAACGCTTGCCTGAAGAAGTGTCTGAATGTTCAGGCTTAAATGAGGTGATACCAGAAGGGCTTGGTATTGAAAAATTAAGTATTGTAAACAGTCCGGGTTCTGAAGTTAATAGTGTATTTTCTGACCCTTTTCTCACTGTCGAGCAGAAGTGGTCCAAGGGAAAAGTGCGAGACAAGCTCAACAATCTGGTCTTGTTTGACAAAGCAACATACGACAAGCTGTGCAAGGAGGTCCCCAACTATAAACTTATCACCCCTGCAGTAGTCTCGGAGAGACTGAAGATCCGGGGCTCTCTAGCCCGCGCAGCCCTCCAGGAACTGCTTAGTAAAGGTAAAATCCGGGAAAGAGCAGCTCACAGGTTGTTTGCATTAGCCATTCTGTCTTACTTTAGTCATTCTGAAGATCTCATAGGAAAGCAGTGTCAGAATCACATGTTGTTCACCCAGCTTCACCAGATTGGTCCACTGAACTATTTTCTGAGACGTCTGACTGTATATAGGATACTGAATCAGTCAACATTTATTAAGCACTTGCTTGGGCAAGTCTGCTAAGTGCTGGGGATACAAAGAGGCAAAAGGCAGCCCTTGCCCTCAAATTGGAGAGGCAGCATGCAAATACAAGATTACACACACATGCACATGTACGTATGTATAGGATAAATAGGAAATGGTTAACAAAGGCACTAGAATTAAGAGGTTCCTGTATAAGGTGGGATTTTAGGTAGGACTTAAAAGGAAGTCGTCACTAGTTGGAGCAGACTACAGGGGTCAGCTAGAGAAAATGCCCACAGCTGAGAAATAGAGTGACTCTAAATGGAACAGCTAGAGGAGGTCAGTGTCCCTGGGTGGAAGAATACATGTAAAAGAATAAGGTGGAAGAAGACTGGACAGATAGGAAGTTAGCTTACAAAGGGTTTTGAATGCCCAAGTAAAAGATGTTTTGTATTTGATTCTCCAGTCACTGGAGTTTGTTGAGTAGGGGGATGATATGGTCATACTTTCAATTCAGGAAAATCACGTTAGTGTCTGAATGGATTGGAGTGGGGCAATATCTGAGGCAGGTAGACCTGCTAGCAGCTTAGTAAAATAGTCAAAGCTTGTGGTGATGAGGACCAGCATTATAGCAGTGATTGTGTCAGAGGAGAGAAGGAAGTGTATTTCAGAGATAATTGCAAAGGTAAAATCAGTAGGCCTTGGCAATAGGTATGTGCTAGAGATAGAAAGATAAAAGGGTCAGAGGACCTGGTTTAAAGAGGGATGGATAGAAGCATACACCTAGGATACAGGACAGAATAGTAAGATACAATGCTTTGAGAAATTTGAGGTATGGTTACAATAACCATAACATTGCTAAGTTGTGGGGAAAGTTAATGTTTTACTTGATGGCAGGCTATTGCTTTGTTTCTGCTTTGAATTGATGCCTAGAAAGAGAGAATTAGGGGAGATTTCAGGGAAGGTTTCATGGAAGATGGGATCTAAATTTCCTTCCTTTATGGAACAATTTAAGTGGGTGTGAATAGGGATTGGAGAATTGGGAGTAAAGGGAGGGTGGGGGTGTGAGGACAATGAAGGCCTTGAATACCAGTAGTGGATTTGTGCATGGATCACAGCATTGGGGAGCCATTGTAGAGGAATGATGATTGTAGTGGCATAAATATTAGTGAAAAATGGTTGGAGAGAAGACAGACTCTAGGCAGGAAGATTAGGTTTTCGTAGAAGCCTATGTGAGAGGGCTAGAAATATAATAGTTGTGAGAGTAAAGAAGGTAGGCTATGAAGTTGACTGCTAGAATAATCCTTGGCAACTGCTTATATGAGGAAAAAAGTGGAGTGATTCTATTAGCCAAAGGAATTGATGGGGTGGTATTTCATACATACTGATGTGTTGGGATGACCAGTGATCATTTGCAGTTATGAAACTAGTACAGTGGAAAGAATGTAGGCTTTTAAGTGTCAGGGTATGTATTAACCCTTACTACTTGTGACCTCAGGCAAGTCTCATTTAACTTCCCTGAGATTGCTCATCTGTAAAATGGGGAAAGGGTACCAAGTTGGATATTGCAAGTAGGAAGTTCTGGAGATATTTTAAATGTCACATGGTCAAAACCAGTCTCATTTATATTTTCCCCTAAATCTTTTCTTCCAACTCATATATTTAAAAAAAAAAAATTTGAGTCACCACCATCTTTCCTGGGTTTTTGTAAGCTTTTTCTTATTTTGGACTCCACATCCTCAGTCCACATACACAGTCAGTTGCCATTTCTATTTCAATCCCTTTGTAACTCATACAGCTACAACTTTAGTTCAGGTCTTCATTGACCTAAATTATTTTAATTCCTAATTGGTTTCTGTCTCAGATCTTTGCCCACTCTAGTCCTTTCTACACTTTGCTGTTAAGGTAATTTTCCTTAAGATCATGTGACTCCTTGGTGCCCTCCATTTCCATCAGACATTACTCCCCTTCCTGCACTTTGACATCATCAGACTAGTCTTTCTGTTCCTCTACATCTTTTGTTGTCCTTGCTTTCGGTCTTGGCTATCCTGCATGCCTCTTTGATCTCTTCCTCAAACTCCCTTTCTACTAAGATGTAGTTCCAGGATTATCTTCATGAAGCCTTTTCCGATTCCCCTATTCATTAGTATTTTGTGTGCATTTATCTTATTTATTTTAAGAGTCAGGGTATGTATTATTCTGTATGTTCATGCTGCACCTATTTTTACACGTTGATCTCTTGGATTGGAATGAGAGCTCCTTGTATGTAGGAATTTCTTATTCTCTGTACTATTGCCCTCAGTGCCTGGCAGTCTTGTTGATTGAACTGCCTTCCAGCTTTTAATCTATGGCCTTATGATATGGGCATCTGGGTGGTAGAGTGGACAGAGAATTTGTCAGGAAGATCCGTGTTTAAATTCAGACCTAGACTCCAGCTGTGTGGTCCTGGGCAAGTGACTTAAATTCACTCAGCTTCCTTATCTGAAAAAATGAGGAGAACAGCACTACTTCCAGAGTTGTTAGGAGGAATAAATGAGATTAAAGTGTCCATATATATAATGTTAGCTATTATTATTCAGCAGTGAGGAAAAAAAGGGTGGCAGTAGTCATGCAAAAGGAAATGGTTCCAACTTTTAACATTTCATAGATTAGGAAACTAAATAGTTTATGTTCTGCATGACTGAATCCAATATTTGAACCTTTTTATGTGGACCAAAAAAGTCTTCCTTCAGAACCTAGAACTTTAATTGGGCCTTTTTAAAAAATTATCATATATACAGCATTTACTGTATAGCCTTTTTCCCCCCTCCAGGTCTGATCAAGCTGGTTTCCAAACACAGAGCACAAGTGATATATACCAGGAACACCAAGGGTGGAGATGCTCCAGCTGCTGAAGATGCGTAACATGGTGAGGGGAAAACTAGACACATTTCTTGAAGAAAAGACTGTAGGATGATATTATAAATGTGCTTCTCTAATTCTCATTTTTTTTTCTTCGCAGGTTCAATATTTTTATGTACATTTTCAAAAATAAACTTATTGGACTAAAAAACTATTGGACTGTGTTAGAAAAAAAACATACTTTATTTACAATAAATCATAACATTGCTAAGTTGTGGGGAAAGTTAATGTTTTACTTGATGGCAGGCTATTGCTTTGTTTCTGCTTTGAATTGATGCCTAGAAAGAGAGAAATTAAAAAATGAGCTTGAGGTCAGGTTAAAAAAAAAAAAAAGTTCTGAGACTAGTGTTTAACTTACCGAGATTGCCATCGTCGTCCATTGTTCCAAACTCTGCCAAAGGAAGGCAGCCAGCCTGCACCTGTACTAGAGAAGTGATCAAAATTGGCCCCTACTCGGTCTGGAGGTAGCTTTCTCAATTTCTGCTTCTCTTCTGCAACGGGATAGGGAAGGTTGCAGCATTAAGTGTGGTGAGAAAAATCAATCTTACCCCTCCAACTCACTCACTTTCTTTGAGGAATTCTTCATAGGAAGGTCCAATCTGGTGTGCCGAGCTATTGCTGTCTTCATCATCCTGCAACAGCCATGGAGGGGTAGCACCTAAACAAACAAGAATTTTAGGTCCAAGAAAGTTTGTGCATACCCTCAGAACCAGAATTAATTAAATTAAATTCTAAAAGCAACTAACTTTGAATCCTGCCTCACGCTGCCTATTTTTGAAATGGTATACTTACCTCACACACAAAGTTGTTCGGAGGGCCAGGTAAAAATGACAGATGTCATTTCATACCCTACTGAAGGTATCAGGTCAGGAGTAACACTTGGGTCTTACCTGAATGAACATTGCCAACTCCAGGTGTGTCCTATGATTAGAAACAAGAGAGTCCTGTTTAGGATGGAGGAAAGAAGACTGTCTCACAAGATGTGAGGGAATTGGCAGGGAAATTTATTTAAATGCCCTTTCATTGTACCCCATCTTCATAGCACCTGATGTCCAATGAAAGTCAGGGCCTGTGCAGCCTCCATCCAGTTCAATTCTGGGGCAGGTAGTGGGTCCAAGGAGAGCTGCTGTGAGCTGGAGGCTATGCTGCAAAAGAAAACCGGGGAGGGCCTGGAGGTTGAGGTCCTTAGCTACTATCAGATTGATAGGTGCTAGCCACAAGCACCCCAAAATGGAACTTGCTCTCACCTCATGGATTAAGGTGCCCAAATCCCCCTGCATGTATGTAGGAATAGCACCACTATTCTCATTCCCAGCCTAAGCAATCTCCTGGAGACATAAGACCCTTTAATTCAGGCTCTTTCTGGTACTCTTACCTGTTCGTTCCTTTCCAGTTACAGGGCGCCGAACAGCCCTCTTCTGGGTCCGGCACTGCCTGAGGCTGAGTTTGATTCAGGAAAAATAAATGTGTCTAGAATTCCATGCCTGCCTGTGATTCCCTCCCCACCCCTCCCACCCCCATACCCAAAGGAGGAATTGGCAGCTAAGCTGAGCTGCTCAATACATAGAATCCCTCCCTGCCCCAGTTAACTTCCAGCCAGACTCAGGAAGCTGGCCAGGGTAATGCCACTCCCTGCTATCTTATGGTGAGCCCCCTCTGCCAATCACCACTGTCCTGGCCAGTCTGACACCCTGGAAGCCAAGGTGCCTTCAGTTGTAGGGTTCCAAGCAGAACAGAATTTGCGAGTGTTCTCAAGGAGGTGAGATGCTGGGGAGCTCAAAGCAACTCAGAGACCAGCCATGGTGGATACTGCGCTGGAGCCTCGGTTGGAAACCAACCTCTAAGACAGATTGTACCACCACCTGCCGGCTGCGTTCCACCTCTCGAATCTGAGCTGCCATCTGTGGGATCATTGTGGAGAGTGCAGGGAAGATTAAGATGCTGTCTAGGGCACAGGGAACTCAGGCACAGGGAATTCCTACAACCTCACCCTAACTTACCTTTTTAATCATTTCATCCTCTTTTTCCTCATAGGAGTCCAGAGCCTTTACCATAGATTTCTTGAATCTAGAAAGAAATTACAAGGATGGGAGAACTAGTCATCCTGATTTGGGGGGCATGGCCAAGTGAACCGTTCTCCAAGGTTCTGGCCATTCAGACTCCCCAGTCAGAAGTAAAAGGAAGTCCTCTTTCCTTAACCAATCTGCACATCTTAAACCCCTGCTTGGCCCCATCCAAAGCAATCCTCTCCTCCCTCAGTTACTTCTTCCTACCTTTTCCCAATTACACACTTTCCCAAACGAAATTCAGAGTTTTTGCTTGCACTCATTATCTTGGCATCCTTGATTAGTCCTTCCAAAAAACCCCAACTTGGGCCACTTAATGGAAATATACAGGTAGGGAGAGACCCTCTAGTTTTCAGTTTTCCATTTCCCACCAGTCTTGAGTGATGCTTAGTCAAGAGTGAAGTAAAACCATTTGAGGAAAAATAATCTAGGATTTCCATCTACCTTTTTGTGGAATACAGACCAGCCCCAGCTGGTATTACTTCCTTGATTGTGCAATTAGCAAGAACTAAAAACCTGTTTTCCTATCATTTCAGGGTTCTGAGTCTGACACAAGACTTCCCTTTCCTGTGCCCATGGCTGGTCTAGCTATGCTAGATGGTAGTAGCTTTGATAAAAGCTGCTTTTCACCTCAGCTGTCTGAGATAGCTGAGGCATTACCTATCACTTCCTCTTAAACCAGCCCACTTTGGCTTCAGTTTCCCTAGGTGTGCACTAGTTTTCAAATTCCATTACTGAGAATCTGATAATAGGTCTGCCTCTCCTCCCTAGTGTGAACAGCCTCTCCCACTTCTGGATAGGTCACAACACGGTTTGTATCATGCATATTAGCACTTTTTTATTCCATTTAGCACTGGATGAAATATGCTACCTACCTCCTAATAGGTGACAGACTCAAAGTGCAGACCGACACCTTTTTTTTTTTTGGATACAGCTAATGCAGTAATTTGTTTGATTTTTCATGTTTCTAATGGATTTTGGTTTTCTATACTTTCTCAATGAGAGATAGAAGGAAAAAAGGCAGATGTTAGTGAAAATAAATTTTAAAAAATTAGCTTCATTATATTGTATCTTATGCGTTCTCATAATTTTGGAAATATATTCAGCATTTCCTTTGTATCCTTTTCACTACCACAAAAAGTTACATATAAAGTAATACAGTGGCCTATTAGTGGCTTGGTAGGGATACCCAGCTGAGTTGAATTAGACTAGTCGTCTCATTACTGAGGTGGGCTAAGTGCTATTCAGTGCTTTGGGTTTTCCTGATGTGGGTAACTTCTTCCTTTGATATGCTGTGATTACCCTTCCATGCCTTAGGTGTACAAAATACATATTATAGCCAAAAAAAGTGTCATCCTCTGATGAACCGTAGGGATTGAGTCTCTCTCAACTTAGCCAGGTTTGCCTTTGCAGGGCAGACAAGATGACGTGCACCACCAGGCTCTGACTGCATCTTGACCCATCAAGGTTCTCACTTTCTTGGCATAGCTTTTTGACAACCCAGGGTTATTTTCATAACCAAATGAGGCACTGTTTATTTAAAAAGTTATAGGATTATGATATTAGAACCAGAAAGGAGTTCCAAGATCATCTAATTCAAAAGTCAATTTTATAAAGTAAGTTTAAACAAATTGCCTGAGAAAGCTAGTTGGTGTCAGGACAAGAACTCAAATCTCTTGACTCCCACCGAGCCCAGTGGGCTTTTAAAAAAGTAAGTTTTTAATGTGTTTAATAGGAATGTATGTGTAGCACCCGTATCAGATTACATGCCATCTTGGGAGGGAGGAGAGAAGGGGAGAAAATTTAAAACATGGAAGTGAATGCTGAAAACTAAAAATAAATTAATTGGAAAAAAAAGTAAGTTTTATTGATGAAGTTTGTTTTTAAAGCACAGTAATTTCTGGAAAATAAGGCAGTTAAGTATGACCAATCAATACAGTGACTCAATCTGACAGCATATACAGTATAGAGTGGGCTTCCCTCCACCCCCAAATGAAGTGCATTTCCTAATCTTCAAAGTCAAGAATACTTAATATTTAGCATTGTTTTAGCAGTGACCTGTAAGAGCTCTCCATATGGGAGCCAGGAAGACAAGTTTAAGTCCTAAATCAGACTCAAGTTATATGATCCTCGGCAAATCATTTAACCTCACTTGGCCTCAGTTTCCTACCCTATAAAACAGGATAATCATAGCACCTCCAACACAGAGATCAAATGAGATAATACATATAAGGGTTTTATAAACAAAGTATTATATAAATATTAGTCATTATATGTAATTAGAGTAATTTTGAATATTAATATTGTTTCTATGTTTCTGCTTCATTTTACATCAGTTGATACAGGTCTTCCTTTATTTCTCTGAATTCCTTATTCTCATTTCTTACAGGGCAGTAATATTCTATGACATTTATATGTCACAATTTGTTCAGCTATTCCGTAATTAATAAGTACCTACTTTGTTCCTAGTTTTTGCTACCACAAAAAGTTCTGCTATGAATGTTTTGGTATACTTAGTGCCTTTTAGGGGCATCCTTGGGATATATGCCCATCAACGAGTATGAATGATCCAGTTTCTTTTCTACAATTCCAAACTTTTCCAGACTCAAATCATGGCTTGACCAACAGCACATTAAAGTCATCCTGGAGTTCTTCCAATATTGATTTTTTTTCCTGACTTTTGCCATATCTTCTAATTTGTGGGTCTGAGAAAAAACCTGAGCAGTTTTAATGTGCAATTCTCTTATAATTACGGACTTGGAGCAATCTTTCATGTAGTTGTTGACAGTTTGAAAATTTTTCTTTTAAAAACTGTTTGGACTCTATCAGGGCCAATGTTCTCTCTACAATTCCAAGGCCACCTCTGGTTTACAATTTTTCGTCCCCACATATCCATCCTCATAATGGCTTACCGGCTGTAATCTTGTTGGGAGACTAGGAACTTTTCTTTTAGCAAGACATCTGCTTTATTCTCCCACCAAAATTTACTGGTTGCTTTCCTGTGGTCTGGACTGTGGATGAAGAGAATGATAAACATGATTAAGGACTCTTTCTTCCTTTTTTTCCTAATATATTTTTCAAGACAGATTCGTCTAATCAACTTTCCATAAAATACATTTCTAGAAATCAGTTGAACAAAGCTGCCTGACAGACTGCTAATGATAATACATGTCATTTTCAGCTTTACGGATCCTTAACAAAAAAGAAATACATTGAAATACCTTCAATGATAAGGTATTAATAACATCATCCTTTCTTTGTGATCTGACTTTTCTTTCATCACTCCTGTGATTCACACTGCATGATCAAGGACTGCAGGAACCCTCTGGTACAAGAAAAAGTGTTCATTGACACTGAATGTCCTCATACATAATATGCCACCTTGCATCTATGTGCTTTTGCAGTGGCTAGAGCCAAGCCTCTGCTTCTTTGAATCCCTGGTTTCCCCTTCAAGATTTAATTCCACCATCACCTTCTTCATGAGACCTTTGTTGATTAACCTCTCTTGTATTTGTGTTGTACGTATAGTGTGTGCGTGTGTGTGTGTGTGTGTGTGTGTGTGTGTGTGTGTGTGTGTGTGTGAGACAGAGAGAGATAGACAGACAATGGAAGCTCCTTGAGAGAGTAAGGATTGTTTTCCTTTTGTCTTTATAACTCCAGTGTCAAGCACAGTGCCTGACACTTAGCAGGCACTTAACACCTTTGCTAACGGGTTACTCTGGCCAGGCTACTTCTTGGGCCATATTAAGGGAAGGCAGGAGAAGCCCTGGTGACTGTGCTTGTGCCTCCTGCCTATCCTTTCTCAGCTCCCTGTACCTACCAGGCCAGATGTTCTAGCAGACCTCCATGCAGCACAGTCATGTTTCCATGGCTCAGATGTTTCTGAACCTCACAGCCACAGCACAGACACCAGCAGCACTGGTCATGCTCAGGGGAATAGCGCTCCACTTGGGCAGCCCGGATGGCTTTTCGGGCAGCATCCACCTGGTAAGAGAAAAAGAGGAAGAGAATGGAGGGAGCTCAAAGTCAGTCATTTCATCCTTTCATTCAATGACCTCTTCCCTAGCCCCTGGCCACTCACTTCCCTTTTTTCAAGTTCTTTACCTTCACAGGATGACATCTAGTTCAATTTGTAATAGTCTATGAATCTATTCTGAATCCCTGAAAAGTAGCTGTCAAGATTTTGATTGAGAAGCTTCATTGGAAGAGATCTTGCTATATCTCAAGACAAAACGATTCTATTTTCTGAACTCCAACTGCAGTTTTTCTTTATATCCACCCCAAATCTGCCTCATTCTTTAACCCTCAGTCTGTCCTCTTAGGCCTAATATAAATCTAATCCCTCTTCTACATGATATCTTTTTAAATGCTTCAAGTCAGTGATCAAATCTCTCCCAAGTTTTCTCTTTTCCCAGGTTAAACATGACTAGTTCATTCAAATGATCCTCAGATGGGATCACTGTGAGGCCTTTCAGTCATTCAAGCTGTCCTCCTTTAGACATTCTCTAGCTTATCAATATTTCTCCTAACATGTGCTGCCTAGAACTGAGTACAGTAGTCCAGATATCATCTGACCAGGAAACAGCGCAATATGATACTTATAACCTTAGTTCTATTTAGTTAGTTTGGGAGAGGAGAGGTATTAGACTGACTATCAAACTGAAGGTCTACAGAGCCGCTGTGCTGACCTCATTGTTATATGCTTGTGAAACATGGACAGTCTGCCAGCACCATGCCAGGAAACTGAATTGCTTCCATTTGAACTGTCTTGGGAAGATTCTGAGAATCTCCTGGCATGATAAGGTACCAGACACTAAAGTTCTTGCTTGAGCTGAACTGCCAGGTATTCAAACTATGCTTCAGAGAGCGCAACTCTGATGGGCTGGCCACGTTGTTCAAATGCCAAATGTATGCTTGCCAAAAAGACTATTTTATGGAGAACTCGCATGGGGCAGACGATCACATGGTGGCCAGAAGAAATGATACAGGGACACTCTCAAGGGCTCTCTCAAGAACTTTGGATTTCACTGTGCAACATGGGAGACACTGGCACAGGACCGCTCAGCATGACATGCCCACATAAGAAGGTGCTGTGCTCTTTGAGCAAAGCAGAATTGAGAAAGCACAAAGTAAACACAGGATGAGCAAATTTGGGATATTTACCCCAAATATTCACATGAACTATCTGTGCCCAACCTGTGGTAGCACATTCCGAGCTTGTATTGGTCTGATCAGCCACAGTTGGACACACTGAATTTCACTTTATCATGATGATGTCATTTTGGTTCTCTTCAAAGACAAAGGACAACCACCAACCAGTTCTGCACACTACAGTTCTCTCAATTCACTGTAAAACTGAATTAGCTTTTTAAACTGCCATATCATATTTTGATTCTCACTTAGCTTGTAGTCCACATTCAGAACTGTTATGTAACCATGCCTCCTCATCTTCTACTCTGGAAGTTGATTTCCCGAACCCATATGTAAAAATTTATTTATTTAGTACATCTGTCTCCATTAAATTTCACCTTATTGGACTGAGCGCAATTTTCTAGTTTAAGTCTTTTTAGATCCTTACTCTGTCACCCAACAACATAGCTCTCCCTCCTTTCTCAGCTTTGGAATACCTGCAAATTTAGTAAGCATACCACCTATCTGAGTCACTGAGGAAAACATTAAATAGCACAGAGTCATGAGGAACCACAGTAGAGGCCTTTGAGCCATTTCATGACTAGTCCTTTAAACTTATTCCACTGGTTCTGAATCCACCTATATTGTCACCTACCTACAAATTCACTTTGACCACATTTCTCCTGGCCACCTTGCATTGCTAAAGGTAGGTAATTTATATTAATTCCCTGATTTACCAGTTTAATAAATCTGTGAAAATGTAAATTAGATTATTTTGGCATGATCTGCTCGCCAGATAATTCTTTTTCTTTTCTATTACCTGTCACCTCATAGCTGACCACTATCTGTTAATAATATACAAAATGGCTACCACGTAAATGTTGTATTCTGATACTGATGGGGCGACCTTTCTCTCTTCTACTACATGTTGGTAGGTATATTGATAATGAAGATTTCTAAAATTTAGATAGTTATTCTTGCAGAAGTCCCACTGGCTCCCTGGGATCATCACTTCCTGTCCAGACGTATTCCTATGCATCCCTCTCATCAAGTCAACAAGCATTTGTGGTTAAATTTCATCATTTACGAGCTTATTTCATCCCAGAATTCCGGCAACAATTTAAACAACTATCACTCCCTGGCCTGTAATTTGCAGACCACTGACTTCCCTCTGCAATCGCAGAACCCGGGGAGGTCCCTACGGGCTCCTACTGAAAGCCTGTCGTTATTTTCGGTCTCTTTTCCAGTAAAAGGACTTTCTCTTTAGCGGAGACACCCAGCGGGAAGCGAGCGGGGCGGAGGGCTGCCTCCGTCACCCATCCATGCGGCCCGATCCCTTGTCTTCCCCGGTGGAGCTAAAAACAACGCCCGGGCTTCCCAGGCCCTTCACCTCGCGCTCCCTCGGACTCTCCCCCGATCGTGCCGTCCGGTCCCGTGCCTCCAGTCCCTCCCGGATCCTCCATCCCCACGTCCGCCCCGCCCCCGCCGGCCCGGGCCCCGCCCCCACCCCCGTGCCGGACCTGGGGCAGCAGCCGCTCCAGGGCCTCCCTCAGCTGTCGCTGGTGTTTGCGGCTGTAGACGTGTCCGCGGCCCGAGAAGAAGCTCTGGCGGCACAGCCGGCAGCGCTGGGCCGGCGCCATCGCTCCCTCCTCCCTCCTAGCGCCTCCTCCTCCGAGATCCCTCCCCGCGACCTCCGACCCGGAACAGCCCCCGCTCTTTCCTGCCTGGGCGGGCCTCTCCGAGTTCCTCTTCCCGCGGCTGCGCGGACACGCCCCCTGCGTCCGCGGGGTGAGGTGAATGCGTTCAAAGCTAGTGCGTCTTAACTCCTCCTCTTTTACGGAAGCGAAAACTGAGTGCCGGGGAAAGGAAGTGACGTGCGCTGAGGCTTGTCCGCAGCGGAGGGAGGGTTCGACCCTGCGCCGCGTCACCGTACATGCAGTCCGCTCGGTGAAGGCCTTTTAAGGTTCTTTATGTACCGTACTGCCCTTTGCTAGGTGCTGCAGAACAGCAGCCAGCTGGGAGGTCACCGACTCCGTAGAAATGCCGGGCCTACGTAGGCCTTACGTGACTTACCCAGGGTCACACAGTTGGTCGCTGATGGCGGTGTGGAACCCAGACCTCAGCGACTCCCAGGTCCCGCGCTCTGTGCGCTAGACTCGGTGGCCTCTGCTCAAAGAAAGGAGAACCAGCACAGGAAAGATGGAAGATGTTGGAAGAGTTGTCTCCAATGCTTTCCCTTTTCTGCACTGTTGACTGCCTTCTCTGGCTTCCCGAGTCCCAGCTGAAGTCTCACCTCCTACGGGAAGCTTTGCTCAGCTTCTTGGTTCCAGTGCCTTCCTTCTTTCTGTTCATCATTTCCTGTTTATCCTCTATGTGGCTTGTTCTGTTTGCCTATTATTTCTCCATTGTAGTTCTCCTGGAGAGCAGGGACTGTCGTTGGCCTCGTTTGTATCCTCAGTGCTTAGCACAGGGCCTGGCACATAATTGGTGCCGAATGTTCATTGATGGGCAGCTTAGTGTCGAATTGGAACACGAGACCTAGCAAGTTCAAATCTGGCCTCAGACACTTTAGTAGCTATGGCACCCTTGGACGAGTCGCTTAATCCTGTTTGCCTCAGTTTCCTCATCTATAAAATGAGCTGGAGAAGGAAATGGCAAACCACTCCTGCATCTTTGCCAAGAAAGCCCCAAGTCGGGTCACAGTATTATCTCCCATCTCTCTTTTTAAAAACTGACTGATACCTTGTTTCTTCACAACTTACACTTTACATCCCTCCCATCCCAGCCATCCATTATAAACAGAATAAAAACGGGGAAAAAACCATTGAGCCAAACTGACCAATATCGTGCAGTCTGACACTGTATCCAGTTCCACACCCTTAGTCCCCTGTCTCAGCAAAGACCTGGGATGGAGGTGACTTCTTAGATTTCTTCTTTGAGTTCAAACATGGTCATTATAAATCTTCCAGCATTCAATAGTTTCAGATGTCTTGTTCTTTCTTTTATTTTCTTGTAAATCATTTGGACCATTGGAGTTTTTTGAACCCTCCTGGCTTAGAGTGAATGTCAATAGTAACTGTTTCTGCTAAAAGCAACAACCCTGAGGCTCCTGTCCCTCCCAGCTTGATTTATTTATTTTTCTTCTCTATTTAAAGGGGCCATCCCCTGACTACTTTTTAAAGAGGCCTATTCACTGAATGGACATTAGCTCATTTTAAGTGAGTACCTGAAAAGGCTTTAGCATAAAAGGCCAAGGTCTCCCATTGCATCCTGGGCAATCTGTTGTCAACCTGATGAATTTCTGGTCACTGAATCCAGATGTCTCAGGAGGAGAACTGAGGCTGGTGACCTTGCACAGCTCTCCCTCACTCAAAGTCAATTGCAAGTCATGTCATCAGTTCTCTGATGTCACGGTCTTCTTGGAAAACCTGAAGGTCATTTTGTCTATTGCTTTTCTGGCCGCTAGGTGGCGCAGCAATCAAGCAATAAACATTTATTAAGCAGCTACTATGTGTCACGGAATGTGCTAAGCTCAGGGATACAAAAAAGAGGCAGGGGCATTGGACCTGGACGCAGAAGGAAGCCCTGATACTTAATTAGCTGTGGGATCCTAGACAAGTCGCTTGACATGTCCGACTCAGTTGTTTCATATTTGTAAAATAAGATGCCAATAATACTCACAGCTTGTAATCCTCCTTGTGAGGATTAAATGAATATGTACAGTGCTTTGAAAACCTTAAACTATATAAATACTAGCTTCATTATTAGCTGTTGTTATTCTTCATCCTTCATTTTGCATGAGTTCATATAATAATAATTAAATTGCTTTTTAAATATGCTATATGTCTTGCTTGATTTTCATCACAACTCTGAGACAGGTACTATTATTGTCCCTAATTTACAGATGGGGAAACCGAAGCTGGGAGAGATTTTTTTTTTTTTTAAGTGACTTGCCCAGGGTCCCAGTGAGTATCTGAGGAACGATTCTTGAACTTAGGTCTTCCTAATACCAAGTCCCAAGCTGTGCCACCTGCTGACAACATATATCTTCCCATGTGTTTATTCATAAGTCATTGTTTCTTACAGCATAGCCCAGTAATATTCCATTAAATTCATATGCTATAACTTATTTATCCATTTGGCAATTGACACCATCTTTCTTGCAGACCTAAAAGTTAATTTTGTTACCATCTCCCAAGACTCAAGATCTCCCTTTATCTCCTGGTAGAGGGGTGAATGAATGAATAAAGCATTTATTAAGCATTTACTATGTGCAAAGCACTCTGTTAAGCCCTGGGGGATTCAGGATACAAAAATAAGAGTCTCTGCTTTTTAGCTCACATTCTAAAAATGGGAGAGACCACACATGCAGGGTTTCAGCTGCAAGTTGGATGGCACAGTTCCCATGGTCCTTAAGGAGAAGATGAGAATGCCTCTTCTTTAATGCCATTTCCACTGATAAAATCTATCCATTTCTGATGTTGAACATTTTGACCATGTGCCAAGAACTTTCTTTTTTGGGTAACTAGTTGAGGAGCAGTGGCCAGACTGCATTCTGAAAGGGTTGCTTCCCACGATGATGTCTGAGGACAATGGGCTAGATAGAAGTGTTGTTATTCTCAAGGCTGCTCGGATCCAGAGTTCAGGATCCTGCTGTATCTCCATCAGGGTCTCAGGGGAGATAGTGCTCCAGGTGGTGGTGATTTGATTCACCTGACCTGTGCTGTCTCCTGTCCCTCCCTTAGGGTGCTTTGCTGCTTCAGGAGATACCCCTTAACCTGTTCTCATTGCCCCAACCCTACAAGTAGGAATCAGCTTCAGGGTCGCAGTGGTGGGGGCTTAATGAGTCTCCATGAATAAATCCTCTAAGGTCTCTCCCTACTTTGTGATTCTGTGATAGCTAAATTTTGGAATCACTGAGTATTAGAGCTTGTGGTTGTCTGTTACATCAAATCTTTTAATTTTATAGATGGGAAGAAATATACTGGGGCAGTGCTGGCCTTTAAGTCAGGAGGGATCTAAGTTTTAAAGTCTAGCTCTGACATAGGGCTTCACTCTCCTAACCTCAATGATCTCATCTGTAAAATGGGAATAATAGTATTTACATTACCTACCTCAAAGAGTTGTTGGAAGGAAATCTTTTTCTTGACCCTTAAAGCACCCTATTAATGTGAAATATGACAGGGAAATAAAAACTTGGTAAATTTCACAAGGTCACACAGCTGTATGGAGCAAAGACAGGACTCAAATCAGACTCTTAGGAACACATTCATCTCATCCATTTGTTCCCTTGTATTTATTTCAAACACTGACAATGCTTAATTCAATCCAGCAAATATTTATGTGCTGCCTACTATGTGCCAGAAGCATTATGCTAGACTCTGAAGAGAGATAAAAAGGAAAAAAATGAAACATTCCTTCCCCACCTTCAAGTAGGATGTGGAAAATACTCCTACTCGGGTGAGGGAGGTGGTAGGGAAACAACATGTGCATGGATAGGCCTAATGAAAATACACACAGAGTAAATGAGAAGGAATTTTTTTGGGGGGAAGGGGAGAGGATCAGAGGATTCCCTATGCCAAGGCTCAGAGATGGAAGATGGTGTGTTGTCTATGGAGATGAATAAAAGGGCCAATTTGGTTAGAATGGAAAGTTAGCGATGGGGAGTAATGTCTGGAAAGATAGGGGCTTTACAGACAATAGAGCCACCTGCTCCATTAGGATATCTACAACGTCAAGATATCTGTGGGATGTCTCTCAGCGTGTCAGGTAGACCCCTCTGCTCTCAGAAATGTTTTTTGGGAGGACGTGGAGGAAGAAAAGAAGTAGATGGGTTACTACTGAGTAGAGATGATATTGGCATTGACAAGCTCCACACATCTATGGAGGAATCAAAGTAGCTGCAGTTCTGCTTATGATGACTTCCTGACTATTCCCAGTAAGTGAAGCAGCAGCACAGCTAGAAGAAATTGATAAACTGCTCTCAGAGGGACCAGTGCTCTGATACATTCATTCATTCGTTCATTCCTTTATTCAAGATTTATTGACTTAGGTACAGAAGGAGCTACACAGGTCAGTCCATAAACATTTCCTAAGCACCTAAAACATGCCAGGCTCTGTGTTAAATGCTGCAGATACAAGAAGGAGACAAAATACAAATCCTTCACTCGAGCTCACAAGTAGACAAATACATACAAATGAGCTTTATACACAATGGTCATCAGTCATTTTTCAGTCTTGTCTGACTCTTTATGACCCTGTTTGGGTTTTTCTTGGAAAAGATACTAGAGTGGTTTGCCATGTCCTTTTCTAGCTCATTTTACAAATGAGGAAACTAAGGCAAACAGGATTAAGTGACTTGCTCAGGGTCACACAGCTAGTAAGTATCTGAAGCCAGATTTGAACTCAGGAAGAGGAGTCTTCCTGATTCTAAACCCAGTATTCTATCCACTTCATCACCTACCTGCCCTGATAAATAACCAATAATTAAAAGAGAGAAGGCACTAGAATTAAGCTCTCTTTTTTATTTTTATAATTAATTTATTTGCTTTCAGTTTTAACAATCACTTCCATAAGTTTTAAATTTTTCTCCCTCTCCCTCCCCTTCCCCACAATAGCACCCAATCTTTTATGGGTTCTACACATACATTCTTATTAAACATATTTTCACATTAGTCATGTTGCATAGAAGAATTAAAA
This sequence comes from Bettongia penicillata ogilbyi, assembly GCA_023548195.1. Taxonomy (NCBI): domain Eukaryota; kingdom Metazoa; phylum Chordata; class Mammalia; order Diprotodontia; family Potoroidae; genus Bettongia; species Bettongia penicillata. The sequence goes on from JAJHZJ010000311.1 coordinate 4,378,365, forward strand.
CAAATGGGAGAAATCTTGAGAAAAACCAAAACAAAACAAAACATAACAAAACAGAAAATAGTCTGCTTCATTCTATGTTCTGACAACTTAGTTCTTTCTCTGGATGTGGATGGCATTTTATATCGAGTTCATTGGAAATGTTTTAGGTCTTTGGATTGCTGTGAAGGGCCAAGTCAACCCCTTTTAATAAAAGGATTTATTCTTTAGAACTTGGACTTAGTCAAGAGGCCACACCCAAGGACCTAGAAGGTCACATGTTGTCTTGAGGTCTCAGGTTACCACCCTTAGTTTAGGGGGAAAGATAATGAGTTCAGTGTTAGACACCAGTTTAATATGTCTACTGGATATTCAGTTTGAGATGTCTGAAAGAAAGTTGGAGATTGGTGGTCAGCAAAGAGGTGAGAGAAGGATAGGTAGATTTAAGAATTGTTAGCATAGAAATGTAATTAAATCCATGGGAGCTGATGAGTTCACCAAGTGAAATAACATAGAGGAAGAAGAGAAGAGGACTCAGAACAGAGCCCTGAGGGGACACCTTTTGTTACAGGATGTCATCTGGGTGTGGATCAAGCAAAGGAGACTGAGATGGAGTGGGTAGCTGAGTAGAAGAACCAGCAGAGAGTGGTGCCCCAAAATCCTAAAGAGAAGAGAGTATCAAGGAGGAGAGAAAGATCCACAGTGCCAAAGGTTGCCGAGAAGTTGAGAAGAATGAAGATTGAGAAAGGACTATTGTATTTGGCAACTAAAAGATCATTGGAAACTTTGGAGAAAGCAGTTTTTAGTGGCATGATGAGGTTGAAGATTGTAAGGAGTTCAAGAATGAGAGGAGAGAATGTGCAAGTACCTCTTGTGGAAGGCTGTTAGAGTTTAACTACCCCAGGCAGAAGAGATATATGACAACAGTCAGCAAGAGTGGAAGGATCCAGAGAGGGTTTTTGAGAGTGAGAGAAAGAGGGATGTGTCTGTGGGCAACAGAAGAGTCCATAGACAGGGAGAGACTGCAGATAAATGATAGAGTGGGAATGACAGAGGGGGAAGAGATGGGATAGAATGGGATCACTTGTATAGGTAGAGGGGTTAGCTTTGATAAGGAGTAAGGGCACCTCTTCATGTGAGACAAGGGTGAAAGAGGAAAGAGTGGCAGAAGTCATTTGAGTTATTGGAGTGCACCATTTCTTCCTTCCCTCATCCCCTCTCCATACCCCAAGACAGTCAGCTGGACTGAGAGGGAGGTCAGGAAAGAAAGGATATTCACTAGCTCAGAAAAGGCACAAGGGTGAGACCAATTTGCCAACAAGGGTGAGATCAGTTAACCAAAAATTAACAGCATCAATTGCCAGCTGGTCTGGTAGAGGGAGAGTTGAGAGGTCAAATCCTTATAAGTCAGCAGAGCTGGCAAGCATATCGTTTTCCTGGTCCCGGTTGTCTCTTGATATTAGAAATTGTATTTGTTTTTATTGTCATCTAATCTCCTTTCCCTACCCTTTCCTTGCTAATTTTTCTGTCCTGTGGTGTTTGAGGTCCCAGATATAGGTAAGGCATGTTCAAAGGCAAGAAGAAAAATGTCAAAGCTAAGACCAGGGTCCAAAATGAGCCACACACCAAACCCATATCAAAATCTGAACTGGAACCCAGACATGTACCTAAATCTGCAACCGAACCTGGACCTGAACCCAGAAATGTGCCTAAATCTGCAACCAAACCTGGACCTGAACCCAGAAATGTGCCTAAACCCAGAAAAGTGCCTAAATCTACAACTGAACCTGAACCCAAAGACAGAAATGTGCCTAAATCTGCAACCAAACCTGGACCTGAACCCAGAAATGTGCCTAAATCTGCAACCAAACCTGGACCTGAACCCAGAAATGTGCCTAAATCTGCAACCAAACCTGGACCTGAACCCAGAAATGTGCCTAAATCTGCAACCAAACCTGGACCTGAACCCAGAAATGTGCCTAAATCTGCAACCAAACCTGGACCTGAACCCAGAAATGTGCCTAAACCCAGAAATGTGCCTAAATCTGCAACCAAACTTGTACCTAAAGAAAGAAATGTACCTAAATCTGCAACCGAACCTGGACCTGAACCCAGAAGTGTACCTAAATCTGCAACCAAACCTGAACCCAAAGACAGAAATGTGCCTAAATCTGCAACTGAACTTGAACCCAGAAATGTGCCTAAATCTGCAACTGAACCTGGACCTGAAACTAGGCTTGAGAAAGATGATGAAAGTGAGGAGGGGCATGAGGGGAAGGGAAAAGAAGAAGGGGAGGAGCAGGAGGTGAAGCAGCAATAAGGTGATTTCTAGGTCCTGTTAAATGAATTTAGGGACCAGAGATTTGTTCATCTGAACCTTTTTAAGACCCGTATTGTGGGGAGGAATATTTGGGAATGGGCGTTAGCAGTGGAATGGGGTCTAGATAGGCCCAGAACTGGTTTGTTTTTTTTTTAAATTTATTTATTTTTAGCTTTCCACATTCATTTCCACAAGATTTTGAGTTCCAAATTTTCTCCCCATCTCTCCCCTCCCCCCACCCCAAGGCACCATGCATCCTGATTACCCCTTTCCCCAATCTGCCCTCTCTTCTGTCACACTCATCCCTTCTCTTTTCCCCATCTTCTCTCTTTTCTCGTACGGCAAGATAGATTTCTGTACCTCATCACCTGTATTTCTTATTTCCCAGTTGCATACAAAAACAATTTTTAACATTCATTCCTAAATCTTTGAGTTTCAACTTCCCTTTCTTCCTTCCTCCCCACCCATCCTCACTGGGAAGGCAAGCAATTCAATATGGGCTACACATGTGTAGTTATGCAAAAGACTCCATAAAAGTCATGATGTGAAAGACTATATTTCCCTTCATCCTATCCTGTTCCCCATTTATTGTATTGTATTCTCTCTTTTGTCCTTATCCCTCCCCAAAAGTGTTTACTTCTAATTACTCCTTCCTCCCATTTGTCCTCCCTCCTATTATTCCCCCTACACCCCACTTATCCCCTTCTCCCCTACTTTCCTGTAGTGTAAGATAGATTTTCATACCAAATTGAGTGTGCATGTTATTCCTTCCCTAAGCCAAATGTGATGAGAGTAAGCTTCACTTTTTCCCTCTCACCTGCCCCTTCTCCCCTCCATTAAAAGAGCCTTTTCTTGCCTCTTTTATGAGAGATAATTTGCCCCATTCCATTTCTCCCTTTCTCCTCCAAATATATTCCTCTCTTACCCCTTAATTTTATTTTTTAGATATCCTCCCTTCCTGTTCAACTCACCTTGTACCCTCTGTCTATAGGTATATAATCTCTCCAACTACCCAAATACTGAGAAAAGTCTCAAGAGTTACAAATATTATCTTTCCATGGAGGAATGGAAACAGTTCAACTTTAAGTCCCTTATGTTTTCTCTTTCCTATTTACTTTTTCATGCTTCTCTTGATTCTTGCGTTTGAAAGTCAAATTTTCTGTTCAGTTCTGATCTTTTCATCAAGAATGCTTGAAAGTCCTCTATGTCATTGAATGACCATTTTTTCCCCTGAAGTATTTTGCCTCAGTTTTGCTGGGTAGATGATTCTTGGTTTTAATCCTAGTTCCTTTGATTTCTGGAGTATCATATTCTAAGCCCTTTGATCCCTTAATGTAGAAGCTGCTAGATCTTGTGTTATCCTGATTGTATTTCTACAATACTTGAATTGTTTCTTTCTGACTGCTTGCAATATTTTCTTCTTGACCTGGGAACTCTGGAATCTGGCTACAATATTCCTAGGAGTTTTTCTTTTAAAAATATGGAACTCTTCACAAATTTGTGTGTCATCCTAGCACAGGGGCCATGCTAATTTTCTCTATATCATTCCAATTTTAGTATGTGTGCTGCCAAAGCGAGCACCAAAACTGTTCTTAAATGAATTAATTAGACCAGAAGTAATCCACATTTAGTGGCTTCTCATCTAGCTTCTCTCATCTCCCAACACCTATAAATCAGATAAAATCGTGAAAATATACAGAATAAAGCAAAAATTACGAGAAGTTGGGGGGGAACGGATATCAGAGATATTTCAATTTTTTTTTTTTGTCTTTGTATCCATGGTGTCTGGCACATAGTAAGTAGTTTATAGGGGAATATAAAAAGAGTGGTCCCATCCAATTTTTTCCATTAATTGAATTAATAGACTGATTATGACATATACATGGTCCTTGTGTCTCTTTAACTGCAGCTAGTGTTGGAGAAAGTTTCTTTCTTCTAAACCCTGCTCCACTGAAAAATACCTTATCTCTCTGATTTGCTGGTCATTCTCTAATGCATGGCTTCTTAACCTTTCTTGTGTCATAGACTTTTTTGCCACTCTTGTGAAAAAGTCTATGAATCCTTTTTCTTTTTAAACAAAATCCATAGGATTACAAAGGAAATCAACTCTGTCTAAAAAAAGATGTAAATTTTTCCCCATTCAGTTCACTGGCCTCCTAAAATAGACTCCTTGGTAATCTATGGAGCCCAGGTTAAGAATCCCTTCCCTATTGGCTGAGGCCTTAGAAATGGTTCTTGGACCCCATGGAAACCAGTGTATTATGTTTCAAATTGGATGTCAGCAAGATTTGTGCCATTCAGGGAAGGGAGAAAGGGGAAAAATGTGTATGTGGGGGTAGGGCTGGAAAAAGATCTGTTTTATGTCTGAGCTTGGAGTAAAGGGTATGCAAAGCTACTTGGGTGACATTTTCTTTTGACTAGGTTTTGAGTGATAATCTTGACCCACTTATGGTAAATAATACTTTACTTTTAAGAAACATTTTCTATATCCTCCTGCTATTCTTTTTTTATGTTGTTAATTCAACATATTTATTAATTATGTGCTAAGTGATGTAGGGACTATGACTAGACTCAATCCCTGCCCTCAGGGAGCGTAGGTTAGCTGTGTCTGTTGGATTATGAAAAATGCTCTTGCCTTGGGTGCTTGTGGATCCATTGAGGATAACTTAGTCATAGCTGATGTGGAGCTGAGCCTTACCTTCAGACTCTGCCTCTTAAAGAGCTCAGCAGAGTTGGAGAGCTGAGGGAGTATCAACTGGAGAATAGACTTGGGCCCGTGAGGATTGGGGCATCATCCTCATCCCTAACAGACTCCTTAGGTCTCAACTGTGTTAGTTAGGAAGAAGCACTCGCAGAATAGTGAAGGAGTTTCCTCAAGGCCTTTAAAGGAGTTTGGAGGTATCTAATCTCTGCCATTCACTCCAGCCCCCACTGAGGTAATCTCCCCAAATTTTGGTGGTCCTTTGAATCCCAGTTCCATTTAGCCATGTAGCTTTTAAAAAGGAATATTTACTTCAAAGGTATAATGTATCCAACTCCCCTTCTCCAAATACCTGGGGAGTACATAATCCCTTTCCTTTGTCCCTTAGTCTCTAGGAAGGAGTAGGCATAAAGTTCACAGTTTAACTCAGTTCCTATACAGAAATAATCCCACCAAGTTCCAACTCCAAAGCCCCTCTTGGGTTCAAGTCCCAGTCACCCAGTCTTCTCAGGGTTTCCTGGTCACCCGGCTGTAGCCTCCAACCTGGAATCTTGCTTCCAAAGCCACAAGAGCTCAATTCTAGGTTAAGGTTTCCATTGCTTGAATCTTGACCTGAAATGTACAAATGAAACTGACCAAAAACAAAACCCCAATTCTGGTTATCAGGGTCACAGATAAAAACAGGGAGTGGGGAGAGAACGTCCTTTCATCAAGTTCAGTACATGGTGCTCATTCTGTGGATGAATAGGACCCTTATCCTTTCTGGACACCAGAGAGTAAGAAAGAGAAAGGGAGAAGGAGATGGGGAAGGAGGAAGAGGGAGGGATAAGGAGAGAGAGAAAATAAGAATATGTATAGGAATATGTCCATGTGGTAATTTTAAAGATGCAGTCTCTTCCAGTTACAAAGCTAATGGAAAGATGCTTCTACCCACAAATTGTCTTCTCCCAGAAGCAGATCCCTGGCAGCTGCCTCCATGTTAAGTGATCCAGGCATGCTCCAAAGCCCTGTTCTAGGAACATGAATCCAAGTTAGATCTTGTGAAAATTCCCTGGAGACTGAAGCCAGTCTATATAAACACCATGCTTGAGGTTTTGGACCACATGCATTATTTATGAACTATAATCTATAACCCTAAGAAAAGCACGTGCCAGATTCTGTAGGAGTTCAGAAAGGGGAAATATTTATGTAATCAGATCAGGCTTTGTGGAGGGGATGGTATTTGAGTAGGCCTCAGATAGAGGATAGGGTTTTCATCAAGTCTCTTCCCACTCCAGTTTATCCTCCACTCAGCTGTCAAGCTGATTTTCTTGAAGCATGAATCTGACCTGTTCACCCTGCCCCTTCCACTTTTCCCCAGGAAACTCCAATGACTCCTTATCATTTCCAGCTTCAAATTTAAAACCCTCTGGCATTCGTCCTTATCCCTCTCTCCATCTTTCCAGTCTGTTTACACCTTCCTTCCCTCCACATACTCTGTGATCCAGTGGCTCTGGCCTCCTTTCTGTTCTTCCAACAGGACCCTCCACCTTCCAACTCTGGATAGTCCTCCAGACCTGGAATGCTCTTCCCCAGCTCTGCTTCCTGGTTACCTTCAAATCTGAGCTAAAACCCTAACTTCTCTAGGAAACCTTTTCTGATCCTCCTTAATGCTAGTGCCTTCCCTTTGTTGATTATCTCCAAAATGTCCTGTTTGTTTCTTTTTTGTATGCAGTTGTCTGCATGTTGTCTCCCCCATTAGACTGTGAGCAGCTTGAGGACGGGGACTATTTTTGCCTTTCTTTGTATCCTCAGTGCTTGGCACTGTGACTGGTATAGAGTAGGCACTTAATAAATGCTTATTGACTAAGTGACCATGTAGAGCCTAGAAGTCCCTTCATGGTCCCTGCTACCCAAGGAGCTGGAAATGCTAGGTTCAAGTGGAACAATAGGTACATTGTTTTGATTGACGAGATTTAAGTGATTAAAGGAAGTCTTAAATAAGGTAGATTAAACTTTAAAAGTGTGCCTGGCAATACATTTTAACTTGACAGAGACATTTGTTAAACCAATTAGACAAGTAGGCTAAAGGAGAATAGAGAATCAACTGAGTTTGAGAACCTGGGTGATCAGAGGATGGTGGTACCCTTGACAGAAATAGGGATGCTTAGAAGAGGGGTCAGGTTTTTTGGGGAAATATACTAAATTCTTTTTGGGATTTTTGAGATGCGTATGAGACATCTAATTCAAAATGTCCCATAAGCATTTGGTGATGGAGGACTAGGAAAAGGACTTGGACTCAATACATAGATCTGTAAATCATCTGATCATTGAACTCATGGGAGTTGATAAAATCCGTAAGAATTTAAAGTGAAAGAGGAGATCCAGGACAAGGCCCTGGGGGACACCCTTAGGGTGTGGTTAGCAAAGGAGGCTGAAAGAAATGATCTGATAAGTAGCAGAGAATTGTGTCATTAAAAAATCCAAAGAAGAATATCCAGTAGGAAAAGTGACCAACAGTGTTAAATGTGGCAAAAATCAAGAACAATGAGGTTGAGGAAAAAACCATTAAATATGACAAAGAAGTCCTTAGTGACTCTGAAGAGAGTAGTTAGGTTGGAAATTAGATTGGAGAAGGTTTAAAAGAGAGAAATGAGGCAGTGGAGATAATGACTGTGGACAGATTTTTTTTTTCAAGGAATTTCACTGACAAAAGAAGATAGACATTGGCATATTGGTAGGATTCCTTAAGCTTTTTGGGGGGTAAGAATTGAAAGGGGAGACTTGAATATCTATATAGGCTGCAGGGAAGGAACGAATAGATAGGAAAAGATGAAAGATTGCTATGAGGGGGGATGACCAAGGGGCCAATCGGCTAGAAAAGACAAAGGATGAATCAAGAGTATATATAGAGAGGTTTACTTTAGCAAGAAGGATAAACTCATCAGAAACTAGAGTAAAGGAGAAGATCATCTCACAGGGTTGAGGAGATAAGGAGAAAGAAAGAAGGAACTGACAAGTTGAACAAAATGTAGAAAATATCATAGGAAGATACAAGGGTTGTTTTGTCTGGGAGAGGTCTTGGAACAAGACTTAAAATTAAATTTTTAACCAGGGTCAATGGGCAACAGTTATATGGAGACAAGCTTTGGCTCGTTCAGTTGAAAGAACTTTCCACCTACTAGAACTCTCTGTAAGAGGAATGGACTATGTGACCAAACAGTGAATTGCCTGTCTGAATGACAGTTGAATACTTGTTTGAGCAGAAGCTGGAAATCTCTGTTTGAGAAAGTTGTTGTAAGAAAACATAGAAGTGAATTTAGTCCAACTCTAAATTCTAATCACCAAGGGTGTGCTAGAATTAGTGACAATGAGATCACAAGAGCCAATTGTTAAATTTTAAGCATGAGTATTTACACCTTGGAAATCAGCAAACACCAAAAATTAGAACTGAATTTGTGTTTGTTGCTTTTTTTGTTGCTGGTCTAGACTTAAGAAAGTGATGAAGAAAATGTTAATAATGCAATAAACTTAAAAATATGTTATGTGTACATTCCACCCATCCCACCCCACCATTCAGTTATTAAACATTTACATTCTTATTATGACTAAATGGGAGGATAAGGGAAGAAAGTTAGAGGTCATAGCTAGAAGCAGTGGGTAAAGAAAGGAACCTATCATTTGTTAAGCACCTACTATGTTCAGGCACTCTGAGTGCTTTGCAAATATGACTTCATTTTATTCTCACTCTGAGAGGGAGGTGTTATAATTATTTCTCTCTTACAGATGAGTGAGCTGAGGCAGACAAAGGTTAAATGACTTTCCTAGGGTTACACAGCTATTCGGTATCTGAGACTATATTTGAACTCAGGCCTTCCTAAATCTAAACTGAGTACTCTGTTCATTGTGCCTCCCAGATGTCTCCAGGTGCACCTAAAGGTGCACAGGTGACAATTTAGACTTCAGGAAGCAAGTCTTTACAACAACTAGAGTTAATTAAAAGTAGCCTTGGGAGCTGAACGGTCACTTGTTTGGTATGTGGTAAAAGGAGATCCTTATTTAGTTATAGGATAGATTTAATGGCCTGTGAGGGCTCTGCCAACTTTGAGATTCCACACAAGTACTGATAAGACAAAGAAAGGAACAAGGATTTCACTGGCTCCTCTCCCAGGGACAACATAAGCCTGTTTGCTAACTATGGAACGAAAGTTTTGTTTCAACTTTCTTCTTTTTTTATGTATTTATCATATTTCTGCCTTGTATTATAATCTACATGCAGACATATTTTATCTTCCCTCTTCTGAAGGGCAGGCCTCATGAGCCCTAACACATACTAGGCCCTCAAACCTTTGAATTAATGTTAAAGATATTGTGAGCAAGAGAAGTTCTAGTGGAAGGAGGGATATCTTTGGGTCTCTGAAATTTGTGGTTAATAAGTCCATCTGTGCACCTATAAGGTTGGTACTGACTCCATGGGCTCATCTCTGGCAGCCTGTAATGGGGATAAGCAAGCTAGGACGTAGACAAGTAGGATCTCAGCCTTGGTTAGAATAAAGCTTTTTACTTTTTTTCTCCAGAATCTAGCACTTCATCCAACTTGCTGCAGAGAAATCATGACCCTGTCCATTTCCATGTTGTCCCCAGGAAATTCTGCAAACACCTCAAGCCTTTTAAATTCCACATTTGTAGTATCCCAGAGCACCAAGTGATCCCACCAGAAGCCGCCTGGAAAATTCCTGCAATAGCTTGTCGAGGGTTGGATTTAAAGGATTTGTCTCGCCTTGTTGTAAAATATGCCCCCAACTCCTTCAGCTCTGTAGCAGAACCCTTGAGTGTCTGCCAACCACCATATTACCACCTTTCCACCATGGCCAAAATAAAGAAGTCAACAAGCGATTCAGATCTAAGTTATCCTACAAACGTCCCTCGGCCTTTGTGCACTCACTGTTTGAAGGTGCACCAATTCCCTGAACTAAGTACTCAGAAGACCGAAGGAAGTCCTCAGTTTATAGCCTCAACCACAACTCAAGTGGTCGCCAGAGCTCCAAGGCCAGAAGAGCGTCCAGTTGTACAGGGAGACAAGGAGGGGATCATGAGAGCCCTTAAGAAGGCCATAACAAGCTGCAAAACCTTTCTGGACCACCTTGAAGAGCAGCAAACTTGTGCAATTCAACTGGCCTTGATGCTCATGGAGGTAGGGGAAGGCATTCCTGCCAATGGAAAGGAAACACAGAGGACACGGCAGGCTGACCCAGCAGAAGATCCCCCTCCAGGACACAACCCAGACAAAAAAGATTGCAGTGTGGCTGAAGTAGTTGCAAGAGTAGAAGCAGTAGTAGATGCAGCGGTAGAAGCAGCAACCTCGGGAGCAGCTGAGATTCTCTTTGATAACCAGGATGACAACCAAGAGACAGACATCACCTTTTATACACTAGGGCAGAGAATCTTTAGGCTTTCTCTGGAGTATATGATCCAGGCATCCTCCCCAGGAACGCAAACACTAAGAGTTTCCCAAGCAGACAACCTGAATTCCTTCTGCAACCTGAAGGAGACTCTGGCTATATTTGAAAATCTGGTGCAATCTATCGTAGAAGTGCGGGTTTATTTAAAACACTTTTCAAGGACCCAAATGGCTGGCAAAGATGAGACTAGGATGTCCCCTCAGCCTGAGCAACCAGATGAGCACATGTCTGACCACAGCCAGAATGAGAGAGGCCATGTGGCAGCAGCCCAGATGCCCTCTGACCAGGAAGCAAGTCCTGATGCCAATAGTCAAATCAAGGAACTGACTATATTCTTATTGAATTTTTCACAGTGCTTGGAAGATAATTCAGAAGACCTCTTAGAGATCCTAGAGCTTAGCAACCCAGAGCAGTCCCAGTCACCTGAAAAAACCCATCTATAGAAGCAAGACTCTCCAGCTGCTACTAGGGGGTGGTCATTGTAGCAGATTCAATGTCAAAACCAGTACAGGGTATTTTTGTTAAGGAGAGTGGGCAGGTTCCAATACCTATTGAAGGGGGTAAGGCCTAATCCTTAGCATATGGAACAATTACATAGAACAGTTGTTAACTCTGTTGGGCAACGGGAGGGAGAGGACTGTCCTGATCACAGGGTAACAGTCTCAGCCATGCCTAGTCAAGGCTGGTGCTGTACCTAGTTTTTAATCATTATGTGAATGTCAAAGGTGAACTTTAATAAAGCTTCAAACCTTTATTTTTTTATTTTTTAGTCTTAACGTCTGTCCATTCTTCCTAAGTCTGAAGCCTAACAATTTATTTTTCCTTCTTTAGGACTTTTCTGGGAATTTTTCTAAGATTTTAATTACTAAAGGGAAGTAGGGCAAAAGTTGAATCCATCACCTGGTCCTTCATTAATCACTTAACAAGCATTTATTAAGCACCAGCTATATATCAGAGGTAGGTGGTGAAGTCGATAGACTGGAGTCAGGAATACCTGAGTTCAAATCCAGTCTCAGACACTAGCCATATTACCCTGGGCAAAACACTTACCCCTGTTTGCCTCAGTTTCTTCATCTGTAAAATGAGGACAAGGCAAACCACTACAGTATCTTTGCCAAGAAAACCCCAAATGGGGTCATAATGAGTCAGACACAACTGAAATGACTGAATAACAGCAAATATATCAGGTACCATGTAAACTGCTGGGCAAACAAGGACAGATACAAGTATATGCAGATAAATTCAAGGTGGTTTGAGGCAACACCTTTTTTTCTAATTCTTTAAACCTTGATCTAAACCTATATCTTAGTTACGTGAACTTATCACATTAACTGGGTCCCTATCAACTCTTCCTACTGGGAATAATACTTCGTTACATTGCAAAGAGTCAGATTAGAAATGAGGTGAGAAGAATTTTTTGCCCATCATGAATGTCCCTAGTTGCTATACACATCACTTTGGGAATAAGACTGAAAAAGGACCTGTGCAACTAGAAACCTTTGTCCTTTGTTCTGTGGACTAGTAAAATCTCAGGCCTTGTCCTTCTCTAGGTTAAGAGTCATTAAACCAATCATTTTGTTGTTCAATTCTGTCCCATTCTTCTTCACCCCATGGACCATAGCACAAGCCCTTCTGTCCTTCACTCTTCCAAAGTCAATACAGCTCATGTTCCTCACTTCCATGACATATCTGTTTCATCCTCTGCTGTGCCCTTCTCCTTTTGTCTTTGATCTTTCCCAGCATCAGGGTCTTTTCTAATGAGTCTCCTGTCTTCTCATTATGTGGCCAAACTATTTAAGCTTAAGCTTTAGTATTTGTTCTTTCCATTAGAAGTCTGAATTAATTTCTTTAAGTATTGACTGATTTGATCTTGTCATCCAAGGGATTCTCAAAAGTTTTCTCCAGAACCATAATTGAAAGCATCAACTCTTCGGTTCTCAACTTTCCTTCAGGTTCAACTAAGAGTAAAAAGGGGAGACTAGAGATGCTATTCCTTCTAAGCACTCTTTTACCTAATGAAGGAAGGTCTAAGCAACTTAGATTCTACGGGAAAAGGGTGGGGAGTGCCATGCCCCATACCATTTCAAGGGCTAGAGCTGATTATTAGGGAATAGCCATATCGGATTGTATACCCAGGAGTAGTGAGGCTGAAGATGGGTACGTATATATATGTATACCTCTCCTGTCTCAGATTAATTAAAAAACATATACCAAATCTTAATTTTCCCTTTTAAAAATTATGAACCTGACAATCATCAAGTATGATTTTTTTCTCCATGTATAATGATCTCCCTGTCCCCCAATTTTTTTCATGAAACCAGGAATCTATCATTTACAGCTTTTTAGAAGTTCAGCATTTGTTCTAGGCTCTTCCTTATCCCCTCCCTAACTCAGAGTCACTAATGGGTTGGGTTCCATGGGGGACAAATACTTCCTTCAGTTCTAAGGGTACTCTATGGGTAGCTAATGCTTACAAACCCCAACTAGTACTTTTCATTAACAGTCAGCCAGTAGAAACAACTAGCTCTTAGCAAGAGCATTAAGAGGATGTAGTAAAAACTGTAGCTACAAAATATTTACCCATAAATCTGGGGCATATGCTCCCACAAATACACAGTGTCCATGGGCAGAGTGCATACAAATGTAGAGTATAATAGTAGTAAGACACTTGTCTAGGAGCTCTATGTGGCCAAAGCTGCATATTCTTCTATGTCCTATCATTATGGAATCCCCATTGCCAGTTGTTTTCCCCTGAAGTGAAGCATCCATGCTGACTGACCTCCTAGGATCTATTCCTTTTAGCAACTTTCAATAATAGTTGTATTAATTCACAGCTCTACCAACAGTACATCGTAAGTGTTTCTATCTTCCCCCAGGCCCTTTAACAATTGTCATTTTCCTTCTGTAATCTTTGCCAATATCAGAAATATGAGGTAGAACTTCAGTTGTTTTAATGTAATTTCTCTTATTATTAGTGATTTGGAGCACTTTGATTTCTTTTGAAAACATTAATATTTTATTTCCCCCCAATTACACATAAAAAAATTCTTAACATTTGTTTTTTAAAATTTTTTGAGTTCCAAATTCTCTCCCTCACTCTCCTTCCCCCCTCATTGAGAAGGTAAGCAATTTGATACGTTATACATATGCAGTCATTCAAAACATATTTCCATTTTAGTCATATTGTGAAAGAAAACACATTAAAAAAACAAGAAAAAATAAAGAAAAGTTTATTTCAATATACATTCAGATTCCATCACCTAGAGACGGATAGAATTTTTCATAAGTCATTCACAGTTGATCATCATACAATATTGTTGTTACCATATACAGTGTCCTCCTGGTTTTGCTCGTTTCACTTCATGTAAGTCCTTCCAGGTTTTTCTAAGAGCATCCTGCTCAGCATTTCTTATAGCACAATAGTTTTCCATTACAAACATATATAACTTGTTCAGCCATTCCTCAATTGATGGACATCTCCTCAGTTTCTAATTCTTTGCCATCACATGACAAGGTGCTATAACTATTTCTGTATTTATAGGTCTTTTTAACTTTTTTTTTTTTTTTTTACTTCTCTGGATACAGACCTAGTAATGGTATTGCTTGGTCAAAGTGTATATGGTTTTATCCTGCTTTGGGCATAGTTATTTGGAGGATTTTTAATATAGTTGTTGATACTTTTCTTTTTGAGACCTTCCAATTCATAACATTTGCCTTTTTATTTGAGAATGGCTCTTGTTCTTATATATTTCTCTCAGTTTCCAATATATCTTAGCTTTCAAGCCTTTATCAAAGAAATCTGTTGCAATTTTTTTCTAGTTGATTGTTTTACTTCCAGTTCCTACTTTCTTTGATTTTGAGCGTGCAAAAACTTTTTACTTTTATGTAACCAAAATTGTCCATTTTATCTCATGTGATCCTTCTGTCCCTTGTTTGAGTAAAAACTCTTCTCCTATGAATAGCTGTAAAAGCTATCTCAATCTATTCTCCTTTAATTTGTTTATATGATATGATATGATCTTATATGTCTAGTTCATGTATCCATTTAGAGGTAATTGTGACATATGGTCAAAAATATGGATCAAAGAACAAATCGTATAAATAATAGTTTGAAAGAAAGCTTCATGGGTGAGATAATGTAATGTAACTTTTGAAATGCAGCTAGAGCAGTCATTAGGGAAAATATGGGGTAATACATTAGTCTAAACACAAAATTTTACCAGATTACTTTCTAGTTTTCTCAGAAGCAAGTAGTTGGGGTCCTTGGGTTTACTGAATGTTGTACCACTATATTTGGTTTCTTCTGAGTCTTGGGTAACTAGTCTGTTCCATTGTTAAGCTTTTCTATTTTTAACCTAGTGCCAACTAATGTTAATGACTATTGTTTTGAAGTATAGTTTAGAATATAGATACCCTTTCTTTCCATTTTTCCCTATTATTTCTGCTGAAATTCTTGAACTTTTGTTCCTCCAGATGATTCTGTCTCCCTTCCCCCATCTTAAGATAATCCTTTGATAATTTTGTATAGCCTTTAATCATTACTTTGTCTCTTCCAGCCATTCTTGGTGTTGTCATGACCAAGTCATTCTTCTCTCTAAAGTGCTTCTTATATTTGTTGTGAAATTACTTTCATTCTCTATTAACCACCTGGACTTCTCTTGACCCATAGGTACTTGTCATTTTTACTTAGGTTGATAGGGTCCAACCATGAACAATTAATGTCTCCAATTATTTGTCTCTATTTGTATCTCTTCCTGCTGTGTTTTGTTGTTAATATACTGAAAGGATGATGGTTTGGGGGGCTCATTTTGTGTCCTGCTACTTTGCTGAAGTTAATTTTATCAGTTAATTTTAGCTGAATCTGCCATCTACAGGAAACGATAACTTTGTTAGGTCTTTGCCTATCCTTAGCTCCTCAACTTTTTTCTTGCCTTACTGCTATAGCTAGAATTTCTAGATCCATATCACATAATATTGGTAAAAATGGATATCTATGCATTATCCCTTTCCAATTGGAAAAGCCCATTGCTTTTACAACTTTCCTAATATTGAATTAATGCTTCATTCTTGGTGTAAATCTAACGACGAAAATGCATTACCTTTTAATAAATTATATAGCTTCTTTGCTAATATTTCATTTAATATTTTTGTATTGATGTTGATGTATTGATCCTTAATTTGTCTAGTTTGGGTGTTAGGACATTATCTCACAGGAGTTTGGGGGAATCCCTTCTTTTTACAAACAAGTTATTTGAATTAATTATACTTTGAATATTTGATAGCATCATTTGTACATTTATTTGGTTTTGTTTTCCTTTGAGAGAGTCTTTGTGGCTTACTCGGTTTGTTTTTCTGAGATTGTGTTGTTTAAATTTCCTATTCATTATTATGTTAGTCTGGATATTTTACATTTTTTTAGACATTCATGCATTTAATTGATCAGTTTTGTTTATTAAGTTAGGCAAATTCATTTCTAAAAGATTTCTTCATTTGTTGTGAATTTTCCTTTTCAACCTTAAACATTTGTTCATTTTATCAACTAATAATTTATCTGTTTTATTACTTTGTAAAAGCAGTTATTAGTTTAAAGATTAAATGGTTTTTCTTTCTAATATTTTTCTTTGATTTTCAGAATTTCTGTTTTCATATTTAAGTGGGTGTTTTATTTGTTGCTTTTTTTTGTATGTCTAATTCATTAATTTATTCTTTTAAATTTTGACTTCTTTAACTGAATTTCAAAAATTATTTTATCTCATTCTTGTCATTTTCTTTGAAATTGTCTATATGATTTGTTCTTTGACCCAAATTCTTTAGAATTAAATTGTTTAATCACCATCTAAATTTGAATCATTTTTTTCTAAAGGCTATTTATTTATTATAATGTTTTTCAGATTGTGTTCAGTAAAAGACATGCTTAAAATTTCTGCTTTTCTGCCATTTTTATGAGGTTTTTATGCCTCACGTAGTCAATTTTTGTAAAGGTGCTGTGCTTATTCCTTTTAGCTCCCCTTTACCTGAGCAGATGCTATCTAGCTTTCTAAAATTCTATTCAAATGTTTAACTTCTTTTCTTTTTTGTTGGATTTGTCTGCTTCCTAAATGGGCACAGTGATGACCCCACATATGAAAGTTTTGCTGGTTTTTTTCTTAATTATATTTGCTTTTCTTTTAAATACTTCGATGCTGCACCATTTAATGCATATCTATTAAGTATTGGTAGCATTTATTTTCTACAGTTTTTCTAAGCACAGTGAAATTTGTTTTTTCAACCAATCTATAAACATTAACTTGTTGTTATTTAGAATGTATGTACATCATCAATTTTCCTTCAAATTGCTTAAAATGTATTTGCCTTTCTAGACTTCTCTCTCTTTTTTTTTTAGATTTCTCTTGTTTGCAGTGTTTACCTTTCAAGAATTTTGCCCAACTCTCATTTTTTCCATCAGAATGCTTCAAAGTCCTCTATTCTGCTAAAGATCCATTTTCCCCACAAAGGATGATACTCAGTTTTGCAGGGTAACTTATTTCTTGTCGTATGCCTTTGTCTTTTATCTTTTGGAATATTATATTCCAATAATTTCTCTCCTTTTGTAGTAGTTACTGTAATCTAGAGGCAGCTAGGTGGCTCAGTTGATAGGATGCAAGATCTGTAGTCAAGAAATCTTAAATTCAAATCCAGCCTCACACACCCTGGGTAAGTCCCTTTATTGTTGGCCGCCTTAGTTTCCACCTACCTCACAGGGTTGCTGTGAGAATCAAATAAGGTAATATTTGTAAATCTCTTAGCACAATGCCGGGCACACAGTTGATGCCTGATAAACGCTTGGCCATTTCCTTTCCCTTTCCAGATTATACCAATTTTTTTTCCTTGACCAGGAAGCTCTATATCTTTGGTTCTTATAATCCTGAATATTTTCAATTTGTGATTTCATTCAAGAGGTAGCCAGAGGATTTCACTTTGTTCTCTGGTTTCAGCAGATCTGGGCAGCTTGTTTTATGTATTCTTCAAATACTGTTTACAAATATTTGTTTGGCCATGATTTTTAGGGAGTCTGATTCTTAAATGACCTCTATCTTCCAGGTCAGTTGTTTTTGATAATAGAGATCTTTAATATTCTTCTAGGTTTTTTCTGGTTTTTTTTTAACTTTGTTCTGATATTTCTTATTTTCCTAATGGAGTCACTGAGTTCCAATTGCTCCATTTTATTTTTAAGTACCACCGCCACCACCCCCACCCTTCCCCACTACTTGGTTTAAGATTTTCTGCCTTCAGCTCAAAGATATTTGCTTTTCTTCCAATTTTTTTTCTCACTTGTTCTAATCTCACCTTTTATCTCTTGCTTTGTCTCTTCCAGCCATTCCTGGTGTTGTCATGACCAAGTCATTCTTCTCTCTAAGGTGCTTCTTATATTTGTTGTGAAATTACTTTTATTCTCTATTAACCACCTGGACTTCGCTTGACCCATAGTATTTCTTCCTTATATTCAGAGTTTTTCTGTTTGCTCATATCCCAACCTCAGTTTCTAGATTGTAATGTTATGTTAGGGCCAAGCTCTGCCTTATCTTGCATTCTTGAATGAGACAGTGTTCTGGGCTGGGCCTGATTCAGTCCAGTCCCCTAGTTTAGGTCAGATATTGGAACAAAATGAGACATTTGTAGGTCATTCAACAGTTAACAAAAGGTGATTTACTTAGCCGTAACAGGAGAAGGATATTTATCAAGGACAGGCATTGAGAACTCCTTGAGTTGACTTAGCTGAGTGAAGCTCCCATAAAGTCAGGCATTTGGGAGTCTCTCCAGCTCCTTGTGGCTGCTTTGTACCCAGATGATGAGGAAGTGACATCAATAGTCAGAGCCTTTAGTCTCCTGAGCCACCCAAGTTTTGAGGGGAAAAAATACCTTTTAAGGAAAACTAGCTTTACCCTGCATAGGAGAAGAACTTTTAGTCCCCTGAGCCGACCAAGTCTTGAGGAGGAAAAAATACCTTTTAAGGAAAATTAGCTTTTCTCTACACAGCAGAAGAGGTTAGGATTCTGCTCCTACCACATGTGAGCAGGTGCTGTTCAGTTCCTCAGGAACTGTGATGATACTGGAGTAGCTGGGATTGGACCTTGCCATCCATCACAGTCCCTGGCTTCTGCCAGCTCTTCTGGCAGCCTAGTGTGGGTGTTGGTCTTGGCCCTTCTCTGTTTTCCTCCTCCTTCAGGAGCTGGTTCTGTCCCTTCCTGGGGTCCTGATGGGCCTTGTTCTCAAGGGCCCAACAATACGCAGTGCTGGCTATGACAGCCACATCTGAGGCGTTTACTTCCTGGACCTGTGTCTATGTATAGAGGCTTATAGGAGCTGAAGATCCTGTTGGCTTCAGTCTTGGATTGCCAGAGCTAGCCTGGGCATCCACATCCCCCACTCAGAATGCCAGAATGCTTCAGGACATTGGTTGGAGCTCACCCTATTTCTCCTTCCAACTCTGCAGATCTGAGCAGCTTCACATAGCAGTCCTGGCAGGAAACTGCATTTAGAAGTTGTATTCAGACTAGGGAAATGACAAAAAACTGCTCAGATACTAAAAATAGAGAAATCCATGTCACTAGCTCTCCTCTTATGGAATTTCCCCTCTCTGTGACCCTGCCCCTACCATAGAATACAGTCACTCAGACCTCTCTGGCTTTATGGATTATTAAATAGCAAAACAAAGAAAAGAAAATCATATGTTCCCCACTATGGTAAGGAGACTCTGACCAACTGTCTTCTCAGATCCCTGACTAACCTCTTTCAGATGCCTGGAGAAGGACCTGAGCTATCCTTCCCTACAATCCAGGGAAAGGAAAAAGCAGACAAATGTGTATAGGGTCCCAGTTCTGGGCCTCAGAGTTGAAACAGGAAGGCAAGGGCAGCATGAGGCAAGATGATGGATTTCCTGTTCCCTAATTTGCCACTTCTCTGGGCTTCAAGATAGCTGACAGTTTCCTCTCTGCGGGCTTCCTTTTGATCTACTGCCCCTGTTTCTGCTTTCCAAGCTGGTCTCAATTGTCTTAAGTTGTCTCAGAAGGCCTCTGTCCCAGTGATTTCAACTCTTTTTTAAACTGTCCTGAGTACAATAGATTGAGGTGTGGTTCACAGCCAGAGGTGTACTGGTAGAAGTTTAATGACCAGCTCTCCAAAAGAGAAACTGTATGCACTTTTAAGTTCAATTTGAATCATTGACATTTTCTCTCTCCTTTAAGTTTAGACGATAGGAGTCAAATACAGGGCCCACAGGTCACTGGTCTAGATAGAGCTAGAGTAAAATATTGGGAAATATTGAGCAAAATAAAAATATAATAGAACACAGGTAATGTTAATATGTGATATTCTAAGTCAATATGACAGGGA
This sequence comes from Bettongia penicillata ogilbyi, assembly GCA_023548195.1. NCBI lineage: Eukaryota > Metazoa > Chordata > Mammalia > Diprotodontia > Potoroidae > Bettongia > Bettongia penicillata. The sequence goes on from JAJHZJ010000311.1 coordinate 4,398,175, forward strand.
AGTCTAAATGATGCACAAAAGAAATCAAGCTTTGACTTGTAGTGTTTGCCAAATTCTGAGGTATAAATGCTCACAGCTGAAAGTTTTAACAATCTTGAGAGCCAGCTGGTGTAAGGTGGCTCCAGCATACTGACAGTCTCCACCTAAAGCCTACTTACTTCTAGGCAGGCCAACAGCTCTACATGGTAGTGTCTTCTTTGAAACCCCAGTGGATGAAAGGAACTCTGTTAAGGATAAAGGAAGAGAATAAGGAAGTTTAGAAACCCGTGAAACTAAGCTATGAGAGTAAGAGACTCATGAGAGAGAGAGAGAGAGAGAGAGAGAGAGAGAGAGAGAGAGAGAGAGAGAGAGAGAGAGAGAGAGAGAGAGAGGAATGGCATCCTGGTGGTGGAACAGGAGAAAATCAGAGATGCACAGCTTCTTTTACAACTCTCTGTTCTACTTTGTAAATGAAGTTTGCATTTTATTTGGTGTTTTAGGTTCACAGTTTTAAAAGCCCTTTCAACTTCAGCTCTAGTGACTTTATCACTTTATTTTAGGTATACAATTGAGTAGTCATACCTTCCAATCTGACAAACACACTTTAGATCTTTCAGTTCCAAAATTTCACTCTCTAATGATGTTCTGCCTTTTTTATTTTGTCGTGTCACCATTAATACAAAACTTGCTTTTGTCCTTTCTGTCTAGAAGTCCCCACACTGCCACATTCTCATGTTCAACAACCTATGTCCTATGCAGCTTGGGGTAAGGTATCATGCTGCTTTTGGAGTCAGGCAGACATGGGCTCAATTCTTGCCCCTGCCTCATGAACAGGGACAAATCACTCAATCTCCCTGAACCTCAGTTTCCTCATCTGTAAAATGTGGACAATAATGGCAATCATTCGTAACTTGCAGGGTTGTTGTGGAAATGAAGATGAGGTGTATAAAACACTTTGCAAGCATAACTCTCATCATTCTCTATCACAACTTACCCCCAACTCTTGGTTTGTATGTCTCCATACCTATACTTGGGTATGATCTTCCATTTAACTGAGGCAGCTAGATGGCTTAGTGGATAGAGCCCTGGGCCTGGAGTCAGGAAGACCGGATCTTTACTAGCTACATGACCCTGGAAAAGTCACTTAACCTCTGTTGGCCTTAATCCCCTGGAAAAGGAAATGGCAAACCACTCAGTATCTCTGCCAAGAAAACCCCATGGACAGTATGGTCGATGGAGTCACAAAGAGTTGGACATGACTGAACAATTGAACAATGAAACCACTTAAGTCACTGACCAGCCACAATCCTGGAGTCCTTTGCCTACCTGATGTCTGGTCATTTTAAATCTAGACTGATTAATCCTCAACTCTAGAAAACTCCCAACATTTCTCTGCTTCTGAACACTGTAGGAGAAAGCCATGAAATCAAGCTGTAAATCTATTGTGCATAACCTTATCTGGGGCCCTTAGAGCTGCTCAGTAATCTTTCTCATCTTATTGATTATCTGGCTCATTCCCCACAGTGATTGTGCCAAGCCTCATCACTCTCTGATTAGAACCCCCTTCCTTTTTTATGAATTTACTATATTTCAGTGAGCAATAGTTGAATTAACTTGGCATAATGGAGTCAGCTCTGTACAGATGCAGATAATAATCTAAGAAGCAGAGGTGAGGGGGAAGTGCCTGTGCAAAGGCATGAAGACAAAACATTGCAATACCATGTGTGAGACATAGCAAAGTCAGTTTGACTGGATTGTAGTGTAAATGGTAGAGTACTGGATTTGGTGTCAAGGAGACCTGCATGCAAATCCTGCCTCAGACACTTAACTCAGTGCATGAACCTGGGCAGTTCTCCCATTTGTAAGAAGAAGACTTTGGGCCAGATTTAAAGTTAGGAGCTTGCGGTAAGAGAGAATCCAAAGGCTAAAAACATAAATTGGAATCAGACTGGGAAGACATGTAGATGTCAAAACAGAGGACTTTGGTCCTGAATGTAAAAGAGAGCCTCTAGAATATATAAAGCAAGGGAAGAGGAAGCCACCAATTCCTATCTACTCTTTGGTAATAATATCACTTTGGCTGAGTGTGGAAGATGAATGGGCAGTTAGCTGGTGCAGTGGATAGAGTTCTTGGGCTGTCTTCATGAGTTCAAATTTGGCCTCATACAGTTATTGGTGGTGTGACCCTGGGCAAGTCACTTATCCACAAGCCTCAGTTTTTCGTCTGTAAAATGAACTGGAGAGAGAAATAGCCAAACACTCCATCTTTGCCAAGAAAAACCCACATGGAGTCAGTAAGAGTCTGGCACAACTGAAATGACTCAGGAATATTGTTACAAGGAAGATGGATTAGAGAAGAGAGGAAAGAGACTTGAGGCAGGAAGGTCAGTTAGAAGGCTATTACAATACCCCAGGCAAGAGGTGAAGAGCATCTAAATTAGGGTGGTTGCTGTGCGAGTGGAGGGTAGAGGACAGATGTAAGAGATGACGCCTAGGCAGTAGGAACACAGCACTTATTAAGTAACTACCTACAACTCTTCTCTGCCAAACCCAGATGTAATGTATGCTCTGAGACTGTCATCCTAAACCCCCACTCACACGAGCCCCTTGAACACTCCTCTAAATCCAAGGCAGGGTCAGCAACTACCCAAAACTCCAGCTCATGAACTTTTCCAGCAATGTTTCCCTGCCAGCTAACCAGTGAACATATTAGTTCAAAGCAAACACCATTTATTAAACAACATAGCACCGTAATTGATACTCACTCTATTTACAGACAGCACCCGACAAAAGGTGAGCCAACCCAAGTGAGACAGAAATATGCAGGGAGCACCGATTAATGCACACACACACACACACACACACACACACACACACACACACACACACACACACACACACACACACACACACACACACACACACGTAGGGGACCTGCATGGCTGGGGCAACTCATTTCCCTGATGCAAGGCAGTTTACATGGTCCGGTGATGTATCCTGATGACGAAACGGGCGAGTCTTCTATTGCAACTGTTGCTGCTTCTCTCTGTTAGACAGGTGGGCTGACGCTCTCTGTGGCCATCTGCTGGTCTTTGCCCGCTGCGCAGCCTCTCCGAGTCCTCAGTGCTCTGCTGCTTTGGCCGTTCTCTTCCCATTTTTGGACAACCTCTCCCCAGCACGAACAACGCTCAGCTCTTTTAACTGTAGCTCCGGGAGCCATCTCACCCACCTGGGGAACCAGTTAGCCAGCAAGAGGTCCTCAGGCTTGGATTAAGTCTTTCTTTTGAACTCCTTTTCCCCTGTTGGGAAATTTTAGCCTAAACTCTAATTTGGAGGGAGAAAATTTTTTTCAACTCCCTTCGGTCTCCCTTGAGGAGAATTGTAGTCTATACAAACCACAGTCTGGGTGAAATCAAGAAGGCACTTTTGTCATAAATTTCTCTTCTCTTTTCTCCAGACAATCTTGGGACACTCTACATAGCAAAAGAATTTCCGTGTGTTTCATACCTGAACAAAAAGCCAACACTTTTTGATACTGTTACTTATTTTTTTTCCTTCACTAAGCCCAGGTTTCCATCAACTGCAGAAATAATAAATAGCATTAGTAATAAAATAATTAATGATCAATTATAATTAATAAATAATAATTAAATAGTTGTTAATGAGTAATAAAAATAGAACAGGTCAGTTGGATGTGAGGTCTTCATGATCTTTACTTTATTCTGTGGTAAAGTATTTCTCAGATCCCTTATGACTCTGAGATTTTGGGATTCTATCTCTTTCAACTCTGAGATGATGTGATCTCTGTGAAATGAAATTTCTCCAACCTGGGCCTATGAAGACATTTAAGGCTTGGTCTTATATAAATATTAAGGGATAACACTTTTCTAGAACCATTAACAGTAAGCCTTCCTTGCAAAAGGAGTCCGGTGCCTCAGTGGCCGCTCAATGGCTCATAGTCTTTCTCCTCCTCAAATCTTGTTCTCGTACTAAGGAACTTAGTCTTCTACTGGTGGAAAGGTAGGCATACTAATATGTTGCCAATGCAACTGTGAAGTGGTAACAACTATTTTGGAAAGCAATTTGGATTTTTGCAAATAAAGTGAACCAGACTCCATGACATACACCAAGGAAACCATCAGTAAGGAAAAAAGTCTCCATATACTACAAAATATTTATAGTAGCACCTTTTGTGATAACTAAGAATTGGAAACGAAGTAGATGCTGTCAGTTGAAGAAGGACTAAACAAATTATTGTTCATGAGTGTAATGAAATATTACTGTGCTGTAAGAAAGGATGTGTGTGATGAATACAGAGAAGCATTGTAAGATCTATATGAACTGATGCAGAGTGAGGGAAACAGAGCCAAAAAAATACACTATCTTTCTTGATGATCTCATTAAATCCCATGGATTCAGCGATTATCCTAGACCTATTTATGCAACCTTAACCTGATCTCTAGTCTCCCATCTCTGACTACTTGTTGGACATAATCAACAGATATTCATAGACACATTAAACTCATCTTTCCCCCAAAATCTTCTCCTCTCCCTAACTTCCCTGTTACTGTCAAAGGCACCCCCATTTCCAGTTACCCATATTCACAAACTGAGTGTCATCATCAACTCCTCACTCCCACCCCACCCATATTCAATAAGATGCCAAGGTCTATTAATTCTACTTTTGTAGCATCTTTACCATATCTTCAAAGTCTATCCTCTGACACTGCTTACCACTCTGATGTAGGCCCTCAGCGTCTTACACAAGGACTACTGCAACAGCTTGCTGGTTGGGTTCTCTGCCTCCAATTTCTCCTCACTCTAGTCTATCTTTCATTTAATTGTCAAAATTATCTTCCCAAAGCTCAGGTCTGACCATGTCACTTTTGCCTGAAGAATCAGATATATAATTCTCTGATTTTTAAAACAATTTCTCCCCTTCCTACCTTTCCAGTTTTCTTATGCCTTACTCTCCTCCATATACTATGTAATCCAGTGACCCTGGTCTCTTTACTGTTCCTTGAACAAGATATCTCATCTCCTGACTGGATATTCCTTCATGCTAACTCATCTCTCCCTCCAAGCCTCTGGTTTCCTTCAACTCAATTAAAATCCTACCTTCTGCAAGAAGCGTTTCCCAAGATAGTGACTCCCCCTGAGATTATCTACAATTTGTCCTGTATATAATTTGTTTGTACATAGTTGTTTGCATATTCTCTCCCTCATTAGACTGTGAATTCCTTTAATCAGAGATGATCTTCTTTGTCTTTCTTTGCATCCTCAGTGCTTAGCACATAGTAGATGCTTAATGCTTATTAACCTTAGTTGACTTTCATAACCAATCATTCCTTCAAAAACTATCAGCATATAAGGGTAAGACTTGAAAGTACCAGGCTTGCTCCTTCCTGTCCTAGAGTAGGAAGGAAGAAAAACATCAAGGACTGCCATGGGAATCTGGAGGAGTAAAGGGTAAGAATACAGATTGAGACAGGGTCAAGTGAGGAATGTTACTCTGGTAGAGACTGTTCTGAGATCTGAAGGGAATGTACCTCTAGCTAAGAGTGGGAGCCAGCCACAACCAGATTGTCAGATTATATGAGGCCAATGGAAAGAAATCTAGCCAGGAACCAGGAGACTCTGCCACTAATTAACTATATAATCTCAATTGTAACTTCTCTGTGTCTAAATTTCTTCACTTGTAAAATAAGATGGTTAGGTTAGATAATCTATGGGATTCTTTTTAGTTCTAGTCCTTTATGATCTATGTTGCCTTGATAGCAAAATAACTTCCATATGCTCACAGACTTGGACAAAATGTCAGTTCTTTTTAAAACACTGTAATCTTGTTATACCCCTTGCTAAATCCTGTACTTTTGCCCACAACAAAAATAAGTTAGAACATGGGGAACCTGGCTTCATTTTGTTCATATTTTCAGAGCTGGTGCTTAGGTATGATTCTGGACTTATGGAGACGATGATTATGATGAGACAGTGAATACCTGCATAAGAAACAGATTTGGTGAGAGAGCTTTGGAGAGGAGAGACATTTTTCATCCCTTCTTCAAGAGAAGGACAGGTGGTTCCAGGGAGACCTGTGGAGAAAGAGAGAAGAAGCTCTGGGAAGCCACTGATATGTAGGGGCAAGTCAGCTCCCCAACATATTAATGATATCCAAATTGCCTCCCTAGAGATTTCCCCTTGGGTGGGCCTCTCTTTTTGTTGAGCTGAGTTATCTTGTTCTCAGTGGAAGCAACATAGTAGCTGAGGGTGGTGGTGGTGAAGAAAAGTCTCTTGTAGAAAGTGATGCTTAAGCCAAGACTTGAAAAATAAGAATTCCAAGAAGGAGGAGGTCATGCATTCTGGGCATAGAGGACAGCCAGTACAAAAACAGAGAGATAGAAAATACAATGTTGTGTGCGAAGGCCAATTTCACTGGATGGCAGGACATGTGAAGGGTAGTATGATAAGCCCAGAAGGCAGACAGGAGCTAGAATGTGAAGGACTTTAAATGCTAAATGGACTTTATATTTAATCTTGGAGGTTGTTGGGAAGGGGAGTAACATGGTGCTTTAGAAGGAGCCCTGCTCTCCTTGAGGGCAGGGACCATCTTTTGCCTCTTTTTCTATTCTCAGTGCTTAACACAATGCTTGGCACATGGTAGGAGCTTAATAAATGTTTACTGAATTGAATTATTTAATCAATCTGGCAGCTGTGTGGAGGATGGACTGAAGTGGGAAGAGATTTGAAGTTGAGCCAATAAAGATGTGGTAAGGAACAAATGAGACTATATCAAGCATTTTGCAAACTTTAGGGAGGGAAAGGAAGGGAAAGGAATAGGCGTTTATACATCACCTACTATGTGCCAGGTGTTGTGCTAAACACTTTATAATAGTATTTCATTTGACCTTAAATCAATAGATAAATATCAATTAGTATCATTTTTGATCCTAATAATTGTTTCTTACAGTAACAATAATATTTCATTATATTCATATACAACAATCAATGGGCACCCACTTAATTTCTAGGTGGTTTTTTTTATCTCAAATTTTTGGCTGCTCAAAATAATACTCTGCTGACTCATAAGGCTTGTGGTACACTAAAAAATCCCAGATCTTTTTTCAGGAAACTGTTCTCTGATCGTATTTTTCCCATCTTTTACTCATGTGTCCATTTTTAAACCCAATTGTAAGACTTTAAATATGTTCTTACTAAATTTCAGCTTATTAGGTTCAACTCAATGTTCTATCCTGTCAAGCTCTTTTGAAATCCTGACCCTGTCATCTAGTGTGTAATTATCCCTCTCAGCTTTATGTCATTTGTCAATTTGAGCAATGTGCTTTGTCTTTGTCCTAGTCACTGAACTGAACGTTAAACAGCCTGAGTAAAAGCACAGATCCCTAGGAAACTCCACTGGAGATCTTCCAAATTGATATGTCACCAGGGATGTGCTGGAGCCAGCTCAAACCAGCTTCAGAGAGCCTGCTACTCAGCCATTGTAAGTGTGAGCTCTATACCTCAGAAGTCAGCAACAGCTATAAATCAGGGCTTGATTGTTTTGTTGATTGTATAGACTCAAGACTTAGAGTGATGGAGAAAATGTTAATAATACAGATTAAGCATAAAAACTGTGTGTAACCCAGGCTTCTCTGTCCATGTCCAGTTCTAAGATGGAGATAGTCTTTTAAGCATGTCCAGTGTACCTAATATGGAGCCAAGTGCATCTTCTATGAAGTGGGTGGTGGTGAGCCTTCTTGGTTGCTGCCTTCATCTTTAAAAGTGGTGAAACTGAGCCATGCATTCTTTTTCGACTGCTATCTCTTCTGCCATTCTTTATTGTTGTTCTCTTCTTGGCTTTATCCAATTCACTCACAGTAAAAATGTCAGGAACCAAACCTGGGAAGATGGGAAGGTCTTTCCTTTCACCTGCTTCTTCTCTTGTACCCTGGTTCAGAGAAGTTAGCTGGGGGTGTTTGTTTCTGCTCTGTGCTGTTTGTCCTGAGTGTCAGTGCCACTGGTGATCCTCACTGGATTGGGAGACAGTTTGAACCATGGCAACCTTGGAGCCAGGCAGGATGGTGCAGTAAGCCAACCCAACATGGAAGCACTATGGAGCCAGAGGGCTAGGAAGCTGAATGCAGATTTAGGACGTAGAACTGGGACTGTACTCTCTGAGAACCAAGCTAAATTATGAAACTAATCCCTTTCTCCTCCCCAGAGACTGAGGTGATGTGTGGTGGAGAATTATACCTCCCATATTTTGTGGGGAAGTAAATATTTCTTTATATAAGACAATCCCCAAATCCCAACTAAGACAACCCCAAATCCCCTTAAAGATACTAGAGAACTCTAGGGAAGAATGAAAATGTAATATACCTGGACTTGAGGCAGTTAAAGACAAAGGTAATCAGAGTTCTATCAACTTAGGGGTGGTCCCCTGAACCCCAGTTCCATTTAGCAACAACAGTCTTTAAGCAACAACTTTAACAACTTTAAGCAACAGTCTTTTTAGCAACAACTAGCTTTAAACCCAGGTTACAATGTGTACATTTTTTTTTCAGAGAGCTGGTTGTTAAACATTTACTAGTATGCTCCTGCATGGGACCATTAATGACTACTCTTTGAGTCCATTTAGTTCAGAATCAATTTAATTGCATTGACTAGTTCACATCACTTTATCTTTTCCATAAGAAGAGAAAAAGAATGGTGTCAGATGCTTTGCTTAAAACCTAGTTATGGGATTATGGAATTATTTTAGAAAATAACAACTTCAATACTTAATATCTTTGATGCAAAGGGCTTACTCCTGGGAACATACCCCAAGAAGATCAAAGACAAAAAGAAAGGTCCCATATATATGGAACTATTCATAGGCATACTTATTCTGATACAAATGATTGTAAACAAAGGTAGTGCCCCTCTATGGTGGAATGGCTGAACAAAGGGTAGTGGGATGGAATGAAATATGTATTATTGTGTGGGAAGAAACCAAGAATATGTGAAATTCGGGGAAATACTGGATAACTTGTATGAATGATGTAGAGTGAGGAAAACAGAGCCAAGAAAACAACAGAGGCTGTGTGGTGTAGTGGATAGGGCACTGAACTTGCAATCATTTCAAATCTAGCTTCAATTACTTATTCACTGTGTGACCTGAAGCAATCAATCAATCAATCACCAAACACTTATAAATTACCCGCTATGCATCAGGCACTCTGCTAAGTGCTGGGGATACAAAGAGAGGTAAAGATGTCCCTGCAGTCAAGGAGATTATAGACAAACAGCAAGTCTCTTTCCTTGTCCATAAAATGATGGGGCTTGTCCTTTTACGTTTTCTTCCAGATCTATAACGCATAATATAAACAACGATGTAACTGAAAGTTTTATAATTATAATGGCGTTCTTGGTCCCAGAGAAGAAGTGAAGAAATACTTCTTTCCTTGCTTTGGAGAAAGGAGGGATTCTGAGTGGGTGGAAGTTACATATGCTGTTGGACCCAGGTGCTGTGTCCATTGGTTTTATTTGTTTATCTTTGTCACAAGGAAGACTTACTACAGAAGTAGGGGTAAGGGACAGGGTTCAACTAGAAATTACTGTGATGTAAAATCAAAGGGTATCAATAAAACCTGTTAAATATTAACATTAATTCAAACACTCAGATAGATATGAGATCTCATTGATTTACAGGTTCTCTCCATGACTTTCTACCCTGTACCGATCTTGTCCAAGGGGTCCACTTAACATGCTGGAGGATTTCCTCAGTTTCTCCTGAGATCATGAAGATACCAGTGGAATATTCAAGCTGTTTGCCACTTATGCCTCTCCCTCACCACAAGACTGACAAACCCAACTACTTTTTTTTTTAATTATATGGAACAAGGTTGCTCTAACTCCACTCTTGAAGGGCCAGGTCTGTTACATTTGATCCCAATCAGAGTTTTCTGAAGGAGTTGGGGATTGTCTCTTTTTTTCCTGCCATTGCCTTGAGCCCCCAGCAACTGTGTTCCCCTACTTTTAGGAGTCCAGTGACTAGCCCCCCAATTTAATTTAACCATTTAACATCAGATTAGCTTTTACAAAGGGACACTTACTTATGGCAAACACAAATGCACATTTCCCCCAATACTTCAAGGGGGCATAATCCCCCTTATGTTACCTCAGTCACAGGTTGGGGAGGGCAGCATGATTGGGCTCATACTTAGCTCAGTTCTTAAATAACATTAGTCCCACAAAGTCCATGCCCAAAGTTGGCATCAGTGCCAGCTTCTGTTGGTCTGGAGTTCTAGGACTCTTGTTTAGCATATCTTTGCTATTGTTTGTTCTTTGTTCTTGAAGAAGACCTTGACATCAGGGAGATGATGTCATGATATGCAAATGAACTGGATTTAAGTGAGGGAGGGCTGTGTAAAGTCACCAGCCGCACTCTCTTTTCCTGAGCAACAGGGTCCAGAGGCCACACATCGATCAGGATGACTGGAGATGGCCCTCAAGCATATCATTGCCGGGCCAGTTGGAACACCTAGCTCGGATTCCTGGATTTTTGTATCTTTGGGGAAAGATAAGAGTACTTCTAGATATGCAGAAAAGTTAAAAGGTAAGAAAAGAACATCAATGAAACTTTTTTTTTCTAAAAGAGACATAGACAAGCAGACCAGTATTAATACTATGATTTAAAATTCAAAATTTACTTCAAGTACTAATAGAGATTCATAGTTTGACACATTTACATGTTTCTTTTATCTTCTACAAGGAAGTGTTCATGTTTGTTGATGTTTATCAAGTTCATAATAAAAAAGGAGACTACTTTTTTTTGAGACTTGTTTTTAAGTATAAAGAGCTAAAAAAAAAACCCACAAAAAATCAGTAAAGCTGTATTTTAAGAACATGGGCCTTTACTTCTGAGAGAAGTTTGGGGTTATTAAAGGAACTCTGTAATTGCCTGAAAACAACTCCTCCTGTTTAATTTTGAGATGAGCCATTGGCCCATATGAAATGTATGGATAGTCAAGTCAAATTCTTCCAGGGCTTAATGAGCCCAGAATCAAATCATCTGCAAACAGGAACAGCTGATGGACATCTCCATCCACAGAAAATAGCTCTTCAGCTTGGACTCTTCTGTGAATCTCCTTCATTACAGTGTCAAAACACCTTTAGTCAATTTTTCTATACCTCTCCTGATGTTTATGATCAGAAGGTCATTGAGTAAGATTATTTCTATTATATACTTCAAGGAATTTTGCGTAATTTTGATGTATTAATGAGAATCATCTTTTTGAGGAAGACTCTAGAAGGTGTTCTATTCAATCAAATATTTTTCATAATTGATATCCAATAAACAAAACAGAATCTAATGTTCTCTATATCTTTCAGTCAGTTGTATTATGGCAAATCTCTGGTCCACTGTGTAATATCTCTTACTAGCTGTTTCCTTCTAAAATTCTCTTTGATTATGTTCTTACTATATGTATAGAGTATTCTCACTTAAAAATTTAAATCAAGAAAATAAGATGTAGGTGTAAGGGAGTCTGGAAGTCGGCTTCTGAGGGGAAAAAAAAACATTTTCTGAATTAAGTCTGCTGTGACAATTCACTAATTTGAGGCATAGGTGTGCTCAGAGTCCTAAGATGATCATTTACTAAAATTAAGTCTGATTCAGAATTCTGAGACAGAAGTTACTAATTTTTTAATGTAACCAACTGTAGAATACTGGAGTAAAAAGGGAACATAGTGTACTTCAGTTTTTTGCATGTGAAAAATTGAAGAATTAGGTTAATAACTGGGGAAATATGGATATCAAAACTCTTCTAAAATGGGATAAATATAATTTACCTGATCATAGATAGAAGATGATAATTTGGTTACTAGCAAAAAGCCAAGGTGGGGTTGTTCACAAAGAAGACCCAGAGCCTGAACCCAGAAAGTTAAAACATAAGAACAGTGAAAAAACAGAACATTTAATCTATAAGCTGGAAATGATAGCTATTACGGTTGTTGCTGAGTAGAAAGTCCAGTTGAATAGTATCAGAGAAGTCACCTAGTGGAACCACTAGTTTGGCTGAGACCTTATTACCTAATAAGATGTTATTTAAGTACAACATGGATCAATTCAGATTTGCAGTAGAAGCGTCGACTCAACATAGAAGTAATATTTATCAAGGAACTTTCATATATGAGATAGAAAGAATACACCATACTTTACAGTTCCAGAATTGTGAATTATCCCAACCATATGAGTGTTCTTCACTTACGTTCTTCTTGGCAGGTTTCTGCTAGTGTGTGCCTACCCTTTCCCACAAATTCTGAGTACTAGTTGGAAAGTATTGCCATGTATTTATTATTTCTGCCTTTGTTATAGAAATGCAAAAATTCCTGTGATAACATTATTATTTATTTTACCTTATTGCTGTTCTGTTTAATATCTAAATTATCATCATTGTGAAGGGCTAGTTTTGTGTAAATGGAGGTATACTGGTAAGGGTCAAGAGGTAAAGTGTTTCCCTCTAGGACCTGGAGAGAGTTTGAGTGTAGCTATGTGCTAGAGTTCCTTCTCTTAGAATCTAGACTGTGGAGAGGCCATGTTGGAGAGAATGAGACTCACCCATGTGAAAGATGTAAGGCATTATAAAGGTGAGTGACTATGTTAATATCCCATAAACATAACAGAATTTAATGTTACTTAGTGATACAAGAATCTAGTGATACCTAGGTAAACCCCATCTACAGCATTATTCTGATCTACCAGTTTGGTTACACAACAAAGAAAAAAAGTTCAGTGTGGTATGAGCTGCTTCTTACAAAAAGGATGATCTTAATAAAGATGGCTCTTTGCAATCGCTGAGGGCTTGTCTAGACATTCATCTCATACTTCTTTCCTAGTATGTTCTATGTTTATAGAATTTTCTTAGGAAAAGAAGTTGAACTCCATGGTCTATAAGCCACAAGCTCTAGTCTCCTTCTTCTCTTTTGAATATTGGGACATTTGCCTTTCGCCAGTCAGGCAGTACCACTCCTTTTCTTCATGATCCCTCAAAAATTACTAACAGTAGTTCACTAATCCTCCCTAGAAGATCGTACACTACCTGAGGATAGTCTTCATGTGGGTCGGGTTCTCTTTCATCATCTCTTTCTTTATATTGGATTTCAACTCCCTAGAATCTACTTTAATTCTTCCCTTTTCAGTAAAAAAAAATTATTTCTTTGATGAAAAAAATCAGAAGCCAAACTCCATTCTCTATGTTAAGTAGGTCTCCAGCTTTGCTGACTGCTCTTTCCTCCCCCCAACCCCCACAGGTTAAAACAAACCAAAACCAAAGAATAAAATATAAAATTCTCTGGCTTTGAAAACCCTTCATTTCTTGGCTCTGACCTATCTTTCCAAACTTCTTGTAAATTACTCCCCTTTCAACACTCCATGATCCAGCCAAACCAGCATTCTGACTTTTCCTTACTCAGTGCACTTCAACAGTCCTTGTTTCTGTGTCTTGTCACTGACTGTTGCCCATGTGCTCTTCCCCTTCCCCTTCAGATCAAAGAATCCTTTACTTTCTTCAAGACTCAACTCAAACACTACTTTCCTGATCCGCCAGCTGGTAGTACCCTTTCTCCCTGAACTACCTTACATTAATTTTGTATTCATTCTTTCCATCTTCTACCAATGTGTAAAACTCTTTGAAAGCATGGGTTGTTTTATTTTGTCTTCGTATTCCCAGGTGCCAGCACAGTACCAGGCTTGTGTTTAATTAATGTTTATTGATTTGTTTAACCAATTCTGATCTTTAGAATCCTTGACATGATTTTTACAGTGTGTAAGAATATCATCCTGTTACTTACCTTTTATTCTTATCTTCTATAACTTTTAAGAAAAAAATCTAAGTCAGTGATTTCTGGGTATAGGTCACCCTATATGGGAAGAGTTTATCCCCCTTTTTCCCTGCCATATTGAAAACAGAAACAAGGGTCTTTCTATATTCTTGAAAAAAGTATTTGGCTTAGAATAACATTAGCTAGGATTTATATATTGCTTTAAAGTTGGGGAAACACTTTACAAATATTATTTCATTTTATCCTCACATCAGCCCTGGAAGGTAGGTGCTATTACTGTCCCCACTTTTCAGATGAAGAAACTGAGTCAGACTAAATGACTTGCTTTGCATCCTGAAATCTTTGTTGTCAATTTCCTCAGCACTTTAACTCTTAAAACTCAGCTCTTTAACACTTTGTAATCTGGTAATTTTTGAGAAGTCAGTTTCCATGGCTGGATTGGAAGCTATTGCTCTCTTAATTGCTACATCCATTATTTTTCTCTGATGTCATTCTCCTTGAACTCTCTTTAGATGTGGATATTTGTTTCCAGTAAAATGTAAACTCCTTGAGAGTAGGGATTATTCTCATATTTTGTCTTTATTCCAATAGCAAAGTGCCTGAAACAATTTCTGTTCATAAAACTACTATTTTCCCTGACCTGGGTTCAAGACTGTAGCATCATCTTGGTTCTTTTTTCCTCACCACCCTCCCCAATCCAATGAGATGCCAAGTCCTGTTAACTCTACCCTTCCTGCTTCTACATCTTCTGTTGATGCAGACATCCACCCTAGTTTAGGCCTAGACCATTGTAACAGTGATTGAACTGGTTTCCTTGGCTTGAGTTTTTTCCTCTCCTATCCATGATTCACCCTGTTGACAAAGCCTTCTGCTTTTGTCCCATCATCTTTATGTCTCTCCCACTGGAATGATGGACTCCAACCCTGAGTCTGAACTGGATCAATCTATCCATCCATCTATCCTCACCTCCTATCTCAAAAAACTCTCCCTATTGCCTCTTGGATAAAATATAAAATCTTCGCCTTGAGCGTAGGACTTTCCACAATCTGGCCCCAATCCCCTTTTCCCACAGTATTTCACCTGCTCCCATTCTTCCACTCTACATTCATCTGTCAGCCATTCTTTTCTTATCTCTACCTTTGATAATACGCACTTTCCTTCAGGGCACAGTTTAGAAGATACCTCTTCCATAAATACCCTTTCCCCAATCCCCAAGGGATGGTTTTCCTTCCTCAAATTAGCTTGAATCCGTGGCTCTCATACTCCCTAATAAGAGGCTTCCCCATGTCCTTGCCGTGTTATTGTTTACCTCCCAACCCCCCAGCAGAAAACCTTCTTGAGGGATTTTTGATCTTTGTCTGCACCCCCGGCACCTGCTTAGAGCACAGTGTCTCCCCATACATTGTTGCCATCGTTCAGTCATGACACTGTTCTAAGTACTAGGGATACAAATGTGGAGAAAAAGAACAGTCCCAGCCCCCATGAGCTGACAATCTAATTTGCTGAATGTTTTACAGTCACGTCTGCACCTTTGTGGCCCCATTTGAGGCTTTCTTGGCAAAGACATTGGAGTGACTTGTCATTCCCTTTTCCAGTCATTTTACAGATGAGGAAACTGAGGCAAAGGAGGTGAAGTGACTTTTCCAGGATCACACAGCTAGAGAGTGTCTGAGGCCAGATTTGAACTCAAGAGGAATCTTCCTGATTCCAGGCCCAACAGTCTACCCATCACACCACTGAGCTGTCTCCCCGACACATGTCATTATAAACCTTTGTGGAATTGAAAGCAGGTATTTTTAAATTTTAGTATCTTCCCTAACAGAGTGTCTTGCACCTAGCAGGTGGCTGATGTTTGTATTCATTCAACATCTTCTCCCAGACTCTAGCCACTAGGCAAAAAGCAGCAATTTAAACTACTCCTTAAGAACCAAATACAAACCTCCCCACCCCCAATGAAGAGACTCCACAGAGAGAATGCCAGTTAGTGAATTTAATGAAGGATTGGGCAGATTTGCCAGCCCTCCTCCCTCCAAGAATATCTTCCTCTCTCCGAAGAGATCATACAGAGTGCCAGCCCTGAGTTTGATGGAGGAGGAAAATAAGAGACAACCAGGACTTTGGGCCTGGCTTATCCTTGGCCCAGGCGTTCAGAGGTCAAAGAGCGTAGACATCATTTCTGCAAGGGAGAAAGAAGAACAAAAGTCATTTCCCAATTTTCCCCAGCAGCTGGCTAGATGGCCCAGGGGAGTAGGCTTTCCCAAGGCTGGCAGAGTGCCTTATCCAAGGTTACACTGCATTCTGGTGGACGGGGTCAGGTCTCCTGGTTTCTTTGCCTTCCACTAGGAGCTCAGACAAAGCAGGTTCCCAGTGGACCCTCCATAATCCCCATCCCTCTTGAAGAGCCAAGTCTGATGGCCGATCATTCTCTGCGGTCCTGGCCCAGGACTTGTCCAAAAGAATCCCCTTCCCTGCTCCCCTGCTGTCTTACCTGGCTGACTCATACACTTTTGGATGCTTTGGAGGCGAGCTGATGCCAAAGCCCTGACCTCCTGCTTAAAGCGCCGGTACCCTTCCTTTGTGAGCCGCCAACGGTAGGAGCGAGGACGGCTACTACCACCTGTTCCCTTCTCTGGGCTCATTGGAGCCTTCTCAAAACTGCCTCGGAAGCAGAGGTTGTGGCGAACGGTGTTTTTCCAGCCCTCTGGAGCTGTCTGGAAAAAGGGGAAGTGCTCTCTGCAGTGGGATAAAAGAAAGAGTTAGCTGAACCCAGAGCCCCAATCTCTCCTACTCATTAAGGAGGTCAAAACTCCATCACTAGCCTTTAGCTGTCATATTGTGGTGTAAAGAACATAGTCTGGAGATCTGAATTTGAAATCCAGTCAAGACTGCCTTCCCAAGGGCAGCTAGGTGGTGCAGCTAGGTGGTGCAGTAGACAGAGTCTTGCAGTAGCCCTGAAGTCAGGAAGACCTGGGTTCAGATGTGACTGAAGATACTTACAAGCTAGCTAGCTGTGTGACCCTGGGCAAGTCATTTGACCCCAATTGCTTCTAGGAAAAAGAAATATCTTCTCCCTTTTGCTGGGGTGTGGAATGTTGCATACGCACATAAGTTGAGTTTTGGTTTGGACTTTTTCTTTGTTACAGTGGTACATTAGGTAATGACTGATCTGAAAACAAAAACCATTCATCAAACTTAAAAACAAAATGCAAAACATTTTTTAAAGAAATCTAAGACTCACTTATTGTATGAACATAAGTCTCTATAACCTCTCTGGGCCTCAGTTTATTCATACATAAAATGGGGATAATGTTACTTGTACTATTCACCTTTCTAGGATGTTGTGAGGAAAAGTGCTTTGCAAACCTAAAAATGCTACAGGAATATTCTTCTCATCTTATATCTGGTAGAGTTCAGAAAGAAACAGTCCTGGGAGAAGTTGCTATCCTACTAATGAATGTTCTTTTGTGCTTAATGTTCAGCAGAGTATTACACAGATGGATGAAATGATTCCTTTTTGCAAATGAACAAAAATGTTGGGAAGGAAACATTTATTAAGCCCTTACTGTGTACTAAGTGTTGAGAATTTCAATATAAGCCAAAAGACATTTCCTATCCTCAAGGAGCTTTCAATCTCATGTCATTCTTAAATTCTAACTTACAGAAGGGAGATAAAAAAGGGAGGGTTGGGATGGGGAATGAAGGTTCCATTGGAGAGAAAAGTGTGCTCTTGAACTCTGGAAGGCAAGAATAGCGTTCACAGGAAAAGGATGACCAGTTTGGGCTCCTCCACAAGAGGAAGGCCTCAGGAGTAACTCTGCAAAGAGAGAAGGAGTCAGGGCTTACAAAGCAATATTCAAGGTTGAGAAGGTCATAGGGTGATGGATGTTGAGGATCAAGAGGCACCAAGGGAAGATCGAAGATGAACCAGTGGGAGAGATACGTTTTTATAAAGTCTGGAAGCAAGGAACAGAGTACACTGTAAAAAGAAATATCTTTTCAAGATTTAAGACCTCTGATCAATAGCATGCCCAGCCAGGCTTTCAGAGGACTAATGATGTACCAGGCTAACCACAGAAGCAAGAGACTCGAAGCATGGCTTGAGACATTTGTTTTTGAACATGGCCAATGAAGACATTTGTTTTACTTGATGATACCTATTTGTTTCACTTGATGATACGTATTTGACTCAAGGATTTGGGTTTTTCTCTCTTTTTCTATGGGGGTAGTGGTAGAGAGAAGCAAGACAGAAGGTAGATTTTTAAAAATCTTCCAAATTGAAAGAAAATTCAGTTAAACTAATTTTTAAAAGAAAGCTTTTCATTCCATGTAGTTTGGAAATTTAGAGTATTTGGTATGAAGATGTCTCTATAAAAAAAATTTTTTTTAACATTTTCACAACATACTAGTTTCATCTTAAATGATGCTCAAGTCCCAGTACCAGTTATTTGTTGACTTCTCAGAGATATTGTATAAGGATCTGTTATCTGTTAGTTTGTGAAAAATAGTGAGCTTCTGATATACAAAATTTTATCACCTTGATTCTATTTTCTGAGGTACTAGATAAGTGCTAAATTTTTACAACCAATAGTGATATGTTGCACAGTTTCTACCATTTCCTTGCAAAATATATATAAATAAATTATGAAGCCTCCTCAAAGGTATTGTTGAGTCATTTCAGTCATGTCTGACTCTTCATAACCCCATTTGAGGTTTTCCTGGCAAAGATACTAGAGTTGTTTGCCATTTCCTTTTCCAGCTCATTTTACAGATGAGGAGATGGAGACAAACAGGGTTAAGTGACTTGCCCAGGGTCACATAGCTAGTAAGTGTCTAAGGTCAGATTTGAACTCAGAAAGATGAGTCTTCCTGATTCCAAGCCCAGCGCTCTATCCACTGGATCACTAGCTGCTCTGCCTTAAAGATGACCTTTCTATAATTTCTGATGTCAATGTCTTAGTCTTACATCAACGTTATAAATCCCTTCTTTTTCTAAAGAGGAATCTTCATGACTCAGTTGACTTAGAGTTCATATAAATGTCACCCACAGAGGGCTTTTTAGATCTCTTCTCATATCCTAACCATTTCATTAGTTTCATCTAATAGCAAAATTAGTATCTATTACCTTTAATAAATTCATTGTCATGTCAACTTTTACTATTATTCTAAGAAAAAGTATTCACTCAGACATTTCTTTGAAGATTTCATTCTGAGAATCAGTCCTTTTCCTCTTTTTTTTTTTTAATGTGGAAGTGTCAATTGTTTATTTGCCTTGGGCATGATGGGACCTGTATTTCATTAATAGTATGGGGTAGTAAATTTTATTTTTTTTAATGTTTTCTGTCAAGAACAAGTTTTTTTCCCAATTGCCAGAAGTCTCTTTACTAAGGACTGGTCCATACAAACCCATCTTGGTACAATTTTTCCTTGCCTATTGAATGATGAGGGAATTTAAGAGGGCTAGACTCTTATGGAGATTTTACCTTGTAGACTCAGAAGAGGAGGTTATATGCTAAGAAGCAGTAGTCAGAGGTGACAGGGAATTCTTGATTGTCTAAATGTGGCTTAATCGTATTTTTTTTTCTCCTCTTAAAAAAGTTCAAGTTGACTTCCCTGATCACTGAGCATACTATTTATCCTCAATATCAGTTTACACTTGTTCAGGGAACAGATATTTGAATAGGAGCACAAGCAAAATAAAAATTGGCAAAAAAATCTTGCATTACCCTCGCAAACAAATCATAGACTTCCTGTCTATGTTGGCTTTAAGAATCATATGTAGCTTTCAAACCAAAGCATACTACTTTTCACATTCTTTCTCCTCTCTCTCCCTCTCTCTCTCTCTCTCTCTCTCTCTCTCTCTCTCTCTCTCTCTCTCTCTCTCTCTCTCTCTCTTTTGGTTTGAGTTTCATTTCACAAAATAACTAACACAGAAATATGTTTTATATAATCGCACATGTACAATCTACATCAGATTACTTACCATCTCAGGGAGGGGAAACGGGAGGAAGAGAGGAAGAAAATTTGGAACTCAAAATTTAAAAAAATGTTAGAAATTGTTTTTACATGTAATTGGGGGGAAAATATAATATTTCTTTTAAGAACCAATTATATAACTTTAGAGCTAGAAAGGACCTTCTAGACCACTGATTTTACACATGAAGCAACTGAAGTCCTGAGGGGGGAAAACACACAAATAGTTAATAGCTGAGGAGAGGTTTGTTAGGTTCAGCCCCTAAGTCTGTGTCTGTTAAACTGCTCTGGTCTCAGATATTGTTCAGTAACTTCATACACTTTTCCTCTGGCTTCCTTTTTCAGTATTGTTTGCACTTTTCATTCACACATCTTGACTCACTGGTCTTGGTGGAAGAGTCGGAACACTCCTTGCTCCCTGTTGCCTCCTCCAGATTCTCCCTTTACCATTATCACTTAGTAATTTCCCCTCTTGGGAGATTTATTCAGTCCAGATTTGTTCCCAAACAAGATTCTGGTGGTGATTATTGGGTGATACCCAAGATGTTCTCCTTCCAGCTCAGGGTCTTTTCCCCATTTCTTGCCCCTCATAACAGAGTACTTCAACATATACACTGAGGCTCCCCAAACACCCTAACTTTCCAGTTCCTTATTCCACAAAGTACTCCTTCATATCACCTCAACTACATACAGAGAAGGTTCTACCCCTGGTCCTGCCATCATATAAAGTGTTCTACTTCTGTGTTCACAAACCCCCACTTTCTTTAAATCATCATAATCTTTTTTTCTATGCCATCATTCTCTCTGCTTTGTGACCGCCCCCCTCCCCCCGCCAACCCTGTTCTTCATCTTCGTAATAACCTTCAAACCTCTCTACTTCTCAGTTCCTTCCCAGGACATCATCCGCTGCAATAGTTATTCTCTTCTCTGTCCCTTAGTCTAACTCTAATATTATCCGTGTCTCCACATCCCACACCCAGAAGTTTGCTAGTAAATGTTTAACAACCAACTTTGGAGGTTAGGGATGAGGAGGTTATGAAATATAGGCAGGCACTTTTAAGTTTAATCTGCATTAACACTTTCTTAAGTCTAGAAAACCAACAAAATAACAAATCAAGCCCTGATTTGTTGTGACTGACCAATTCCAGAAGTGTAAATGCTCACATTGAAAATTTAATAGTCCACTCTGCCAAGTCGTTAAAGAGTTGCTCCAGCATGCCCATTCAATCCATCAATAAACATTTATTAAGCACCCAATATGTGCCAGGCATATCTCTGGAGATTCAGAAAGACAAGCTAATGGGGAGACAATATGCAAACAAATATATACAATGAAAGCTGTATACAGGATAAATAGGAAATAATTAATAGAGGGAAGGCACTGGAATTTAGAGGGATTGGGGAAAGTTTCCTAAAAAAGGTGGAATTTTAGTTGGGAAACCAGGGAAGTAAGTATTATTGGAACAGTGTAATGCTAATAAGATTAAGGATCTTCCCCACCCATTAATGGGCCTTCCCATTAAGGGGAATTTGATTAAGGGAAATTTGTAGGAAGGCCCATACCTTTTGTTAATGAAGCCCTGGTTCTCAAGGATTTTGCCCTCTGAAAAGTGTGTACACACACACACACACACACACACACAGTCTGAGGTGAGGTTTTATTTTGGGGCTTCCTCATTAGAAGTGTCTGTTTAGTGAGACTCTGGGCAGCCGCTAAAGAGCCCCCAGCTTTGAAAACTCAGATGTTGGTGCTTCTCTCTCTGGCAACTGTGTAGGTATGGTCAGACAGTTGATCTGTCTGTGGGTTGATCTTTATTTCCCTCTTTGTATTTTCTCTGAAATTCAGGCTGCTGACTTTTCCTCTGAACTAAGTATATGATATATGTGCTTGATTAAAGTACCCCTCAAATATTGCCTTTCCTTTTAGAAAAGCCTGTCAAAGAACCTGTACAGCAGGCCCTCCTGTTTATGTTGGGATGTTCGCTTTTACAAGTAGAGGAGGAGGGAGAATATTTTAGACACAGGGAACAGTCAGAGAAAATGTCCAGAGTCTGGAAATGAAGTATCTTGTTTATGGAACAGCCAGGAGGTCACTGGAGAGAAGAGTTTATACCTGGGAGTAAGATGTAAAAAGACTAGAAAGGTAAGAGGGGGCTAGGTTATGAAGGGCTTTGAATGCCAAACAGAGGTGATTAGGAAGCCCCTGAAGTTTACTGAGTAAGGAGGGTAACATGATTGGACCTGCACTTTAGAAAAACCACTTTAGTGGCTGAGTAGAGAATGGATCCAAGTGGGGAGAGACTTGAGGCAGGAAGATCCACCAGTGGGTTATTGCAATGATCTAGGTAGTGCAGGATGATGAGGGTCTGTACCAGAATGGTGACAGTGTCAGAAGAGAGAAGGGTACAAAAGTGATACTGACAGGCCTTGGTAACAACTCAGATATGGGGGGTGAGAGAAAGGAATCCAAGATGACTCCTAGGTTGGGAGCCTGAAGGACTTGGGAGGATGGTGTTATCCTCTACAGTGACAGAGAAGGTAGGAGGTGGGAAGGGACTAGGCAGAAAGATAATGAATTGGCATATGAGTTAGGTATATTGAGTTCAAGATATCTAGCATCCAGTTCAAGATGTCTAAAAAGTAGTTGGAGACCCAAGACTGGATGGAGGTCAGCAGAGAAACTGGGGCAGGAAAGGTAGGTTTGAGAATGATCAGAATAGAGATGGTGATTAAATCCATGGGAGCTAATGAGATCATCAAGTGAAATAATATGGAGAGAAGAGGAAAAGGCCCCGAACCAAATCCTGAGGAATACCAATGGTGAGAGGAGGGATCTGGTGGAGGATCCAATAAAGATGACAAAGAAAGAGTGATTAGCTAGGTAGGAGAAGAATCAAGAGAAGAGTCTACTGAAAACCTGGAGAGAAGAAAGTATCAAGGAGGAGAGAGTGAGGATCAAAGACTGACGGGAGGTCAAGGACAAGGAGGACTGAGAAAAGCCATTAGATTGGGCAACTAAGAGATCATTAGTAACTTTGGAGAGAGTATTTTCAGTGGAACCCCAGAATCATACCTTGCCTGTCCTCAACCTTTAATTACTTGTGTGATCAACCACCTTCTTTGTGTTCATGTGCTAATGAATGGAGCTAGAGAAAATATCACAAAACTGTACTGACTGGGTTCTATTTGTTCCCTAATTTATTCACTCCACTCTTCACCATAATGGCTATTCCAAACCTTTTCATCTCTTCTTAGGCCTCTCATGGTACCCTCTTCCCTCCATCATCTTAATTGAAAACCTTGTTTCATACTTAAAAAAAACAAAACGAAAACAAAAAACATGTCATTCTAGGACCGGTCCCTTTTTATCCCTACCTCACTCTAACTTCACTCTCTCTCAGAGAAGTAGATTATTATCCTTTCCGAGACAAATAACTCTACATGTGCCCAGAATCCCATTCCATAATGCCTTCACTTTCTTCTCCACTCACATATTTTCACTCTCCCTATCTTCTGGCTGTTTTCCAAATGTCCATGTTTCCTCCATCATTAAAAAATTCTAAGTTGCATCGATAAAAGAAAAGTCCCCATATATACCAAAATACTTAGCAGCACTTTTTGCAGCACCAAAAAACTGGAAACAAAGTAGATATCCATTCAGTAGGGAATGGCTAAGTAAATTGTGGTATATGATGTAATGGAATGGTACTGTGATGTAAAAAATGACAAATATGATGAATGCAAAGAAACATGGAAAGACTGACATGAACGATGAAGGGTGAAGTAAAGAGATCCAAGAAAACCACATACAGAATGATTACAATACTGTAAATGGAAAGAAGAGCCACCACAAAATAATCAAAATAAATGTTGCTAAATTATAAATGACAAATATTGTTGCAAAGAAGAGATATGAGAATATATGAGAAGACATACCCTTGCTCTACTCATTTGTAGATGTGAGAGGTCCATGAGTATGGAATATTGCTTATATTGTATTTTCAGACTTTTAAAATTAATCTATTTTGCTAGTTTTTTCTCTTCCTTTTCCCTCCTCTTCTTTCTTCTTTTTCTATTTTTCTTTAAAAATATTTTTTCTATAGGACAACTCTCTGGGAGACAGCAAGAGGACAGAGATATTGGGGAAAATTTAGGTGATATAAAAAAACACTATTGATGCAGCCATGCCTAGTATCGTCCAACCTCTATGTCTCTTTTTTAAAGCTAATAACCTAGAGAAAGCTGTGTATACTTGACACTTCCATTTCCTTTCTTTCAACTCTCTTCTAAACCCTCTGCAATCTAACTTCTGATATCATCATTTAAATGAAATTGCTCTCTTCAAAGTTACTAGTGATCTCTTAACAAATTATTAATAATTAATTGCTCTTAATTGGCCATTAGTTTATGGCCTTTCTTCAACCAATATCCTTGATCTCTCTGTAGATCTTTGACATTGTCAACCACCCGCTTCTTCTGACATTCTCTCCTCTCTAGATTTTCATCATTTTGTTCTCTCCAGGTTCTCCTCCCTGTCCTTCTCCGTCTCCTTTGCTGGGTTTTCATTCAAGTCACACTCATGAATCTTGTATCTGTCCCTCAAGCGTTTGCCCTGGACTAGCCTTTTCACAAGCTGTTCTACATGCTTTGAATGCTTCCCCCTCACCTCCAGGATTCCTAGGCTTCCTGATTCAAGACAACTTGAATTCCAGTGCTTTCCATTGTCAGTGCTTCTCTCAGAGATTATCTTCTATATGCTATTATAGATATTTAATGGACTGTTTTTATATAGAATATATTATTTAGAATATATTTACTTATTTAATATATTATAGATATTCTATTTGATATTTGCATGTAGACTATATTATTTATATCTTAAATGCAATATATCTTAATATACATTATTTAGTATTACATATTATAGATGTTCTATGGGATATATATTTATATAGAGAAAATGTTATTTGGAATAGCATGTTATTTAATATAAATATATTTATGTTGTATTATAGATATTCTATAGAATATATATTTCATATGTAGAATATACATATTATATTCTACCATTTATATCTATATACAGTTATTTGCACTTTATCTCCCCCACTGGAACTTAAGCTCCTCTGAAGACAAGGGTCATGTATCCCCTAGCACTCAGCATAGTAATAAGCACTTAAAAAACACTTGATTGACTTTCCTCAATAAAATCTACTCTCAAGAAAGAAGCTGATGCTCATTTGTGTGAGATATAGCCAACCAATCAGGCTTAGTTTGTTCTTGACAATTAAAGATAAATTATATTTTAACCTGGAACAAAGATTCAGTCAAAAAAATGAATCCATATTGGGAATTCCAATCATAACTGAGTCTGGTCTCTTCCCAGCACGATACATACGAAGAGGGTCACCCATTCTGTTTCTGTATGACACCAGGGCAGCTGAAGGACAAAGGCCATATGTCCTGGCCATATGCTTCTCCATTCCCACTCTGCCCTCTCTCTCTCCCACCCCTCCATCCTCACCCATATCCTGGGTACATACCGGGTGAAGTTGTAGATCTCCTGGACATTGAGTCCTCTAGAAGGGCTGTTTTTCAGTGCCAGGGCAATCAGGTGACAGTAATTCAGGGGAGGTCTGGTCCATCGGGGCCCCGTCTGGATGCCCACCTGTCGCCGACAGCCTCTAAGGGATGCCAGTTTTTGGGGTGATTGGAGGGACATGGAGGTCTCCTCATCTTTCTCCTCTGCTGTGAACTGAGAGAATAAGGTGCAGGATTAGATTTTGGAACTGGTTTCACTTAAACACCTCTCTCCTCTATTTCATGTAATATTTGTAAGTATCTAGGATTTCAGAGCAGGCATTAATAAATGATTCTTCTGTAGAAAATGTTCCCTCAGGTCAGGTATTGGACCATCCATGGGATGAATATTGTCTAATAGGACAAGGTAGCTGTTATTAATCATTTCTTATCCTTGGTGAGGGCTAAAGACAGAAATAGGAGGCTGAGGATATTTCTTAATTCTACCCTGTCCTTAAGGGGACAAGAATATCTGTCCATACCTCTTTTTCTGTGGTGGAGTCCTGGGCCTCCTGGCTGGTGAAGGCCTGGGGCTGCTGGCTGGTGGAGGCCTGGGGCTTCAAGCTGTCCTCTGAGAAAGAGGTATTTTCTTCCTCTTTAGGGGATGGAGGGTTGTGGACCAAATCCGGCTCCTTTGAAGCCTGCCTCCCAGCAGGAGGACATACTATGTTGAGATCCACCCACATCCATAAATTAGGTTCCAAGGGAGTATCTGCATAGAATAGGAAAGTTGATGGCCTCTGTCAGACTTTTCCTTGCCTAGCATTACCCAGCAGTACCATCTCTCCAACTTGCCTTTGCCAAACTTACTCTCCTTTCCAAAGCACTGATCTTCCTCAGGGGACCTGAGAGGTCAGTCCATAAACATTTGTTGTTGCTCTTGAGTTCTTTCAGTCCTGTTCTAACTCTTGATGACCCTGTCTGGAGTTTTCTTGGCAAAGATACTTGAGTGATTTTGCCATTTTCTCCTCCAGCTCATTTTATAGATGAGGAACTGAGGCAAACAGGGTTAAGTGACTTACCCAGGGTCACACAGCTAATAAATGTCTGAGGCTGGACTTGTACCGATTCCAAGCCCAGTGTTGGCTTAAGGAAAGTTAATTATTAACAATGGTTGATGTTAACAAAAGAAGCAGCTAGGTGGCTCAGTGGATAGTGTACTGGTGCTAGAATCAGGAAGACTTGAGTTCAAATCCGATCTCAGATACTAGCTCTGATCCTGGGCAAGTTACTTAACTTCTGTTAGCCTTAATCCACTAAAGAAGGAAATGGCAGACTCTAGTATTTTTGCCAAGAAAACCCTATGGGCTATATTGGTACGCTATAGTTCATAGGGTCATAAAGAATCAGACACAATTGAACAACATGTGCTAAGTGCTAGGGATACAAAAAGAAGCAAAAGACAGTCCCTGCCCTCAAGGAGCTTAAAATCTGTACAAAGGAGATACAAATCTGTACAAACAAGCTACATGCAGGATAAATAGGATAAGGAAGGGAGACAATAGAATTAAGAGGGGTTAGGAAAGGCTTTCTTTGAGGTAGCTAGATGGTACAATGAATAGAGAGCTGGACCTGGAGTCAAGAAGATTCATCTTCATGAGTTCAAATCTAGCCTCGAACACTTACTAGATGCGTGACCCTGAGCAAGTCACTTAACTCTGTTTACCTCAGTTTCCTCACCCGTAAAATGAACTGAAGGAAAAAAATGACAACCACAACAGAAAAGGCTTTCTTTAGAAGATAGGGTTTTAGAGCAGTACCTGACACATAGTGCTTAATAAATAAATGTTTTTTGATTGACTGATTGATTGAGAGGAAATCAGGGAAAGCAGTAGTACTCCATGGGGTAGGAGAACATTTCAGGCAATAGGGATGGCCACAGAGTTGAAAAATGGAGGTCTTGTTCTTGAACAGCAGGGATGCAAGCATCATTGGACTGAGTAAATAGGGGAGAATAAGGTATAAGAAGACTGGAAAAGTGAAGGAATTTATGGAGGACTTGGTCCACCAAATAGATGATCGTGTATTTGATCCTGGAAGTGATAGGGAGTCATTGGCTTTTTTTGAGTAGAGGAGTGACATGGTTTGCACCTGCACTTTAGGAAGATCTCATAAGTGTCTGAATGGAGGATGGATTGGACTGGGGAGAAGCTTGAGGCCAGCAGACCCATCATCAGCTCTTGCAGTAAACCAGGTGTGAGGTAAGGAGGGCCCACACCAGACTAGGGGTAGTGTCAGAGAGAAAGGGGAGGCACACTGAAGAGAAGTTGTAAAGGTGAAATCAACAAGTCTTGGCAATAGATTGAATGTAGGGGACTGAGGGATGGTGAGAGTTGAGGATGACACTTAGGTTGAGATCCTGGGTGGTTTTTGGTATCCGACTCTAATGCTAGTACCTGATGGTTCAGTCTCTTAGGACATCCTGAGCCCAAGGTCGTGAGCCCTTTTCTTCTAAAATTGACTGTGGCACTGCACTGACCCCCTTGGAGCTAGAAAGGACTCAGTGGATTTTTTTTCCTTCTGATACGGCAGGAGTCAGAGAGGGAAGTAACTGAATCCAGGGAAAGTAGATAAAGGGGCAGAATGAAAGAGCATGTGAGAAAGGGAATATTGGCACGAAGGCCTCTGCTCCTACCTTCCTCTACTGTATCCTTGCTCACTTTTTTTGGAGGCAATTGAGCTTAAGTGACTTGCCCAGGGTCATACCTCCAGGGATAACAAGATATCTGTTGCTCTACCTAGCTAACCAGCCCCATGCCCTCACCTTTTAAAGTACAACTAAAATGCCATCTCCTCCTAGATGTCACACTCATAAAAACACTTTGATCCTTTTCTAATAAATTTATTTTGTAATCCTGTATTACTCAAGTGGTCTGTGATTGTGTTTTATGGTATCCTCCTCTAAGCTCCATATTCCATCATGCTCATCCATGTGTGCTTCAGGCCTACCGTATCCCTGTTCCCCCTTTACCCTACCCTACCATTGTCCTTCTGGAACTCCATATCTATTGTTAATATTTTGTTGTCCTTCAGTCATGTCTGACACTGAGTGACCCTGTGAACCACAGCATAACAATAGCGTCCATGGGATTTTCTTGACAAGGACACTGGAATGGTTTGACATTTCTTTCTCCAGTGAATTAAGTGATTTGCTCAGGGTCACACAGCTACTAAGTGTCTGAGGCTGGATTTGAACTCAGATCTTCTAGATACCAGGACTCTATCCACTGAGCCACCTAGTTGCCTCCTTTGTTAACATTAACCATTGTTAATAATTAGCTTTCCCTCATATTAGATCTGTACTGTCCTTCCTGAAAATCACTTTTATATATATTAGATATTTAATTTTCTGTGTATATAGTATGTTCCAGTAGCAATAGAGCATGCCTCTTTGAGGGAAGAGACAGTTTTATTTTTGCCTTTGTATGTCAGGTGCCTAGCACATATTAGGTACTTATTAAATTCTTATGAAATGAATTGCTTGCCTAATGATTGATATCGTGCTTTATACATGAGTGTTTGCTGTTTGTCTATGTAATATGGGGGTTTGCTTTCTTTAGAGAGAATAGTCTTCTCTTGATCATCTGAACACATTCCCACAGGGCCAAGACCAGGATTTACTTGTTCTGGCCAAAGGTGGTTTGACCCACAGTGAAATACTGAGTAAATGCTGGTGGATTTTCAGTTTTCTCTTCTCCAAGTCTGACCCAGGGTATAAAATCTTCAGCTTTATCTCTATTATCCCCAAACAAGGCTGCCACTCTGCCTACCTACCCTTGTACCAATCCCAAATTGGGAAACTTGGAATAAATTACTCAACAATTCCATACTGAGCACCTGCTGTATACTAAGCATTAACCTGGGTCCTTGAACTTCTTTTTAAATTAAAAACAACTTTTAATATAATTGGCTTCCTGTGGAACCCTATGTACTTCTATTTCATGCATTTAAAAACATTTTGAAAAGGGGTCTGTAGGCCTCACCAGACTGCCTAAGGGATCCATAACATAAAAAGGGCTAAGAATCCTTGCTCTCCAGGGTTTTTAAAGGTCTCTTTCCTTCAACTGTTTACAACAAAGAGAGACAAGGTATCAGAGCCCCCTGAGAACCAAACAAGACAAGCAGATATTCCAGTGCAAAACGGTAAAGTACAGTATCTAAATGGTGTGGGAGGTCAGGAATGGGGGCTAATGACTTGAAGATGTAACAATTGATCCAGAAGCATGTATTAACACCAGGCACTGTGTTAAGTACAGTGAAAAAAGCCCTGAGAAGATGTAGGTTTGGATCTTGTTGGCTCTTGGATCCTGGACAAGTTACTTCAGTTTTCTCACACAGAAAATGTGAATGGTAATTCTCAGAATACCCACCCTATTGGATTTTTGTGAGGATAGAATGAGATAATATATGCGAACCTTAATCTAAAGCACTCTATGAAAGTTAGCTATTAGGATTATTGCTACTTTTTGGGCTAGAAGAGATCTGAGCATCTGTTGGGCAGGGAGTGGGGGTGGGGAGAGGGCTGACTCAGTGACCTCTAAATTCCTTTCCAACTGACGATGTTTCTGGGGTCGTCAGGGGTATTGAATCCTGTAAGGGGTCATTTCTGCCCTCAGAACAGGAAGGCAGAATATTGGAGCTGAAAAGGACTTTTGATATGACTAATTCAACCTACTCATTTTACAGAAGAGTAAACTAACCCAGATCTAGTAAGGCTGGACATGGATCCTTTATAGGTGGAGGGAAGAACAACTGCAAATTATATTTTAGGCAATGAAGAGAATAGTAGATGATACTGTCAGTCCCTGGCCTCACAGAGTTTATAGTCTAGTCACTCATACTTGCCTGCCTCACTGTGCCTAGAAAATTTGTTCAAGACCACACAGCTAAAGTTAGTGGGAGAGCTAGGAAACAAAGCCAGACTTCCTGATACTCAGAACAGGATTTTTTTTTTTTAAGATGTTAAGGTTCAAAAAAGTAGGAAAGGGCTAGGGGTCAAGAGAAAGTTTTCCCTCCTTTCACCTCTCCTTTCTCATATAATCTCACTTTCCCTAGCCCTATCCTATCTTCCTTCACTCCCTGGCTAGACTGCTCACTCACCTCTAGGTAGCTGGTCAGTGGTGGTTGCTAGCTTCAATTCCTCATTCATCTTCCAGTCCAGCAGACCTGGGATCTTTCCATGTAAGCTCTCCCAGAACTCACGATTCTGGAGGTTTGGATTCATTTTGGGAGGAGTGGGGAAAGAAACATACCTGCCAGCAGAGAGATCTAACCTCTTTGGCCTCTGCTTTTAGCTCCACACAGGTGGAGAGCAAAGCCTTTAACTTCTCAGTACTTCAGAGTGTGATTCAATCAAGTAAGCCCTCCCTCTTAATCCTAGTTGGCCCACCCCTGACTTCCATTTTTGTGGGGGTAGAAGCCCTAGGAACATTAAGAATCCTCAGGCTATCTGAAAGGGAGACTCCACAAGCTTTTATTAATCTTCTATTAGTTACAAATGCTAGGCTCTAGGCATACAAAGTCAATCAACAGATCAATCAACAAAGAGTAAGTGCTTGCTGTATACCTGATACAATTCAAAGAAGGAATCATCCCCTCCTGTCAAAGACTTTACATTTTAAGGAGGGAAGGCAACTGGTACATAATAAGCATATACCAAAAAATGTGTATAGAGAGAGTAATAGAAATAAACACAAAGCAGTTAAACATGTCACAGGGAGAAAAGGCACCAGAAACTGAGTGCCAGAAGGTTACTCGCCAACTTTGGGTATATGGAGAAATTGGCCAGTCCCATACTTATGTCCCACAACAAAGTACTTTCATCAAAGATCCCAAAACTGAGGTCTGGAAGTGAAGTAATAGATACTATTTTGCCCCACCCCCACCAATCACCATTTTGGAATACCAAAAGAGGGAGCATTCGTAACACCTACACCAGAGATGGAATTTTCCCCATACAAAGGGAAAAAATTGGGAGAATCTTGAAAAACTGTCTCGACATTTGAAGGAGCGCAACACCCTGCTCTCATCACCAGCCCACAGGTGTAAAGCATATTCTCTAAAGGATCCCTTTTGGACCCATCAGTCTTGGGGACTGCCCTTTCCCTCTTCTCTGTCTAGTTTGGATGCTGAGTTATCACATAATTGTTCATTTGGAGGGGCTTTTCCTGAAGAGAAGCAGATCAATTGCTCTAATTTTGAAACTCAGGGAATACCCATGGAGACCTTCCTTTTAGATGCTTCAGTGAGTGACCCTAATTTACAGAACCTGAGAAGGGGAGCAAGAAAAGGCTTTTTGGTAAAAATGCTTGGTTCTATGGAGAGAAAATAGCAGAAGGAAGGCCAATAAGGCCAGATAAGCAGAACAGCTTTGAAAGGCACTGGTTGATCTCGTTATATACTTTTTTTTTTTAAAGGGAAGCTGTGCATAATAGAGATGAGTAGTTTCATACTTAAGCCTTTTTTTCTATCCCATTATGCATATGCAAATGCAGCCAGTCAATAAGCATTTATTAAATATCTACTATATGCTAGGCGCTGTGCTAAGTGCTGGCCAGAAAAAGAGGCAAAAGACCCTTCAGCCTCCACTATCTAATGGGGGAGACAATATGGAAGCAAATCCGTACAAACAAGCTATATACAGGATAAATAGGAAATAATCAGCTGAGGGAAGGCACCAGAATTGAGAGAGGTTGGGGAAGGCTTCCTGTAAAAGATGGAATTTTAAGGAAGCCAGCAAGCTAAGACAAGGAGGGAGAACTTTCCAGGCATGGGGAATAGCCCTAGTCAAGAGATGAAGTATATTGGGGGAGGAACAGCAGAGGTCAGTAGCTGGATCAAAGGTGAGATGCTAAGGGTAAAAACACTTGAGAAGGTAGGAGTGGGGCTAAGTGATGAAGGGATTTGAATACCAAACAAAGGATTTCATATTTGATCCTGGGTGTGACACAGAGCCACTGGAGTTCTTAATTAGGAGGGAGGTGATGTGCTCAGACCTGTGCTTTAGGAAAAGCATTTTGGTGGCTAAATGGAAGATGAATGGAAGTGGGGAGAGACTTGAGGCAGGCAGACCCACCAGCAGACTATTACAACAGTCCAGGGGTGTGGTGATGAGAGCCTGCACCAGAGTGATGCTGGTGGCATATTCAAGAAATATTGCAAAGGTGAAATCAACAAACTTTGCAACAGCTTGGATATGAAGGATGAGAGATAGTGAGGAATCCAGGATGAGTCCTGGGTTGGGAGCCTGTGGATCTGGGAGGATGGGGTTGCCCTCTATAGTAATTGAGAAATTAGGAGGTGGGAAGGGACTAGGCTAGGGGGAAAGATAATGAGTTAGGTTTCGTATATATTGAGTTTAAGATTTAAAGAACTATTCTATTTGAAGTTAAATTAAAAACATTTTTAAAAATGATACTTGGATTCCAAGGACTGGATATTTCAGATGGGCTGTAGTCCCACCTCCTTCAAGCTCCTAGGTTGTCTCTCCTCCCTTTTTGGAGGTCCTATAATAATGACCCCTTTGTTGTATGTTGGCATTACCATTTTAGGGTACTTGTCATTCATCCAAACAATCTTCTGAATTTCCTCTAAAGACCTCTTTTAGTGCTTATTCTGCCCTCATGGTCTGGAGTCCTCAGACTGGAAGCTCTGATAGGTTCTGCTGAGATGGGAAGACTTCTGGTTTAGGTCAGTGATGAATTTTTTGGTCAGTCCAAGAATCAGCCTAACAGTTATCAACTGGATGTTGATTGTTGACCAGCAGGTGACCCACTTTTGTGGCCACAGCAGCTTAGGAAGGTCATTACCTTCCAAGGCTTAGAACTGGTTGGTGGAGCATCCGCACCAAAACCCTCATTCAGTTTTCACAACAACCTTATGGAGCAGTGTGTTATGTTTCCCGTTTGGAAATAAAGGCCTAGTGAGTTTTTTGTGTAGTAATTTGTCAAAGGATAATCAATTAATGGGGCAACTAGATGGTGAAGTGGATAGAATACTGGGCTTAGAATCAGGAAGACTCAAGTTCAAATCCAGCCTCAGATACTTATCAGCTGTGTGACCCTGGGCAAGTCATTTAGCCCTGTTAACCTCGGTTTCCTTATCTGTAAAATGAGTTGAATAAAGAAATGGCAAACCACTCCAGCATCTTTGCCAAGAAAACCCCAAATGAGTTCTCAAAATTTGAACATGACAGAAACTACTCAACAACAAAATCAAGCACGTTAGAAAACGTTGATTTACCACCTACCATGATCTACCACTTACTATGTGCTATCTGATGAGGACACAAAGAAAAAAGGGAACACAGCCTTCCTCATAGAGCTTATGGGTAGACAACGCACACCTACACAACATACACAACACATGTAAAGCAGATTAAAAAGTAACCTTGGAAGAAAAGACACCAGCAGTCAAGGGCACCAGGAAAGGTCTCATGAAGGTCTTGAGATGAGTTTTGAAGGAAACCTAGAATTCCAAGAGGCAGAAGGAGGTCAGTAGGGAGAGTAGTTCCTAAAATACTGGGGCATAGGATCAGGATTCCCTGAAACTTGGTTCAGAACTCTTCTCCGGTGCCTAGGAAGCTGTGAGCACGTGAGTGGGTGGGTGTGACCAAACCTAAACCAAAACTAATCCTTTCTGTTCTTCAATTTGGGACAATCAGGCCTGAGGGAATGGAGGTGGAGTGGGGAGGGAGAGAGATGTGGGTTAGGGCAAAGGTATCAGACACTGTCTCCTCCTCTTTCAATAAAATCGACTGGCTTCTTAAGGGGAGGCCTTCAATGTCATTGTCTAGCTGCCTTCTATCCCAAAGGTGATGATTCCTTAATGTGAAGTTAATCCTTATAGAGCAGATTGACCATGGGATCCCAGATCTAGAGCTATAGAAGTCCTCTAGTTCAGTTGTGTCAAACTCAAATAGAAATAGCCCGGCCTCATATTGACTTAGAAAATCACAAATTGAACATTACCTATGTTGTATTGTATTTTTACTTAATTTGTTAAACTTCTCCAAATTACATTAGTCTGGATCCAGCTAATTTGGGGGGCTGAATCTGATTCTTCTGTTCTCATCAATTCCCCTAATTGTATAATTGAGGAAACTGGGGCCAGAGAGGCAGTGTCTTACCCAAAGTAACCCAAGCATCAGAGAGATTTCAACCCTAGTCTCCTGACCCCAAAACCCAGCTTTTACTGTACCACAATGCCTGTTTTGACCTTTTATTTTTCTTTTACTAACAAACACAAAAAAAGAGAAAATTTCTACATACAAAATAGAACAGAGAAAGGATTGTATGCATAAATGTCACTCTTTTACATACAGCTTGTTTTTAAAAATATTTTGTAATAAATTCAGTTGTACTTTCTGTCTAGTTTGTCTCCTTCCAAACTTCCTTCTATTCTATATATTTTTAAAAAATATTTCAATGACCTCATTTCTTTTCTTTTGGCAACTGGTAACTTCCCTCTTGTCCCCAAATCCCCCACCTCTAATTAAAAAAAAGTACAAATCAACACAAAGTGGGGCCAGCAAGCCTTGGTTTCTATTTGCAATAAATGGGGCCCACTAATCCATACATAAGATCCCTGGGGACCTTTTAATGACTTAGTTTTAAAGTGTAATATTATCTGTTTTCTTGTATTTTTATTTATTTTGTTAAATATTTCCCAAATACATTTTAATCTGATTCAGCAACACTGGGGAATGTTGTGAGCTGTGGCTGGTGTATTTGATACCTTTACTCTAGAGTCATGACTAGGCAGTGCATTCACCAGTTCTTAAATCTAAGTTTTTTCCTTTGTAATATTGTTATTGTATAAATTGTTCTGTACATGATCACTTGATTCTGCTTAAGTTCATAGACCTCTTCCAAATTCAGTGAAACCATTTCTTTCATCATTTCTTATGGTGCAGCATATTCACTGTCATAATTTTTCAGCTATGCCTGACTTTACAAGCACATTCCGTTTTGATGTTCTTTCTCAGATTCCCTCATCCCTCCCACAGGAGGAAGGCAGGGAAGGCAGGATCAAGCTATGGGCTCTGGCAGCAGTCAGTCCTAAAATGAGTCCCAAGATAAATTGATTGGATTAAGCAGAGTAAAAACTCCTTCCTAGTCACTCTCTTCTACTGTCCTCCCCTATTCCATATCCATGTACCTTTCTCTGTCTTCTATTTCTTTCTTTCATTCTTCTCCATCTACAATAGTCCTCTCCTCTCTCCTCTCCACATAGTCATTAACCCTAAGTCTAGTATTTAATCAGGGGTTCTTAATCTGGGGTCCAGAACATCTTTTAAAAATATTTTGATAATGTTTGATAACAGTGGGCTTGGAGGCAGTAAGGACATATTCATGAGCTGAAGTCTAGAGTCAGACACTAGCTTGCTTACCTCAGTTTCCTCATTTGTGAGCTGGAGAAGGAAATGGCAAACCACTCCAGTAACTCTGCCAAGAACACCCCAAATGGGGTCATGGAGGGTTGGAAATGGCTGAACAACAACAACCTCTGTCTTCTGGGTTGCCTCTCCCCCATCCAATTTCTCTCTTTCCAGTCTTGCCTGTTCTTCTAGAACCCCATTCATTCCTCCTTGCTTCCTTCCTACCAGGCCTACCAGGCCTCTTGTTTCTTCTAGGTTTTACCAACCTGTGCTTCTCTTTCCTCAGACTTCCCATGCCCCAGAGTTCAGGCTTGGGGGCTCTCATGGACCTGTCTGACAACCTAAATTAACTGCCCTTCATTACTGAGCTCAGCCTAAGGATCAGGACATTTGGGTTTTCAAAGCCCCAAAACTTTGAACATAGGAAACATTCAATTTAATAACTTTTGGAGGGAGGGCACTCAGGGTTAAGTGACTCGAGTCTGAGGCCACATTTTCCCTCAGATCCTCCTGATTCCACTGTACCACCTAGCTACCTCCCAAACTAATCACGTTTTAAACACTGAATTGAGGTTGGTGGGGAGGAAGAGACCTGAAGGAAGAGAGCCTGGGAGCTTGTGCTGTTGTGCTCACCGGGTGGGAAAAGCTCTGCTGCTTCTAGTGTTCTGCATTTAAGTAAGAGAACTGAAAAAGGAGACTCAGGAGACAGAGGCAGCATCATACTTTATTACAGGAAATCAGCTGAGGAGGAAGGTGGGCAGGTGGTCATGATCTGGGAAGGGAGTACTGGAAGGAGAGGGGGTGGGGAGGGGCTGCAGAGACATCTGGGAGCAGTAAGGTCTAGGGAGGATCAGAAGTTTGCGACTCATTTCTTTGGCAATTCTAAGATTTTATTGGAAGATTGCGGTAGATGGGGGAAGGATCTCGGGACAGGGGTGGGGGATTTAGTAGATTGTAAACTCCTTGGAGTTTATCTAAACTTTCTATCCCCCGACCCCTTTAGCTCCGGGCTTGGCTTGATTTTGACCTCAGTGAATGAGAGACTAGTTGAATGGAGGAGCGTGGGGGAGGGGGAGAGAGATCCAGGGGAGAAAAGTCAGTGTTACACGGTGAGGTGCAGCTGAGCCAAGGGCAAGGGGAGGGAGGACTGGAGCCCGGGGAGTAGAACCTCCAGCTCCCGGGCAGTGAGTGCACGCTGCTCCATCTGTGTCTCCAAGGAGTACCAGTCTCGCTCAGAGCCTCATTTTCGAGCGCCCAGGGCCAGAGCAACGATGAAACCCACGACCAGCAGGAACATGGCCACAGACAGCAGCACCGTGATGACTATCATGCCCCCGGTGCGAGCCATGCCCAGCCCCAAAGTCTCCACTTTGCTGCCTGTCAGGGTTAAGTGAAATAATGTACACAAACTGTTGCAAAGCTGAACTCGATACATATTCCTTTGTGGGATGATGAGAGATGGATTTAGAGGCTGAAGGGAGGGGGCAGGTGCATGTAGATTTCCCCCGCCGGAGCTCTCTGTCCAGTCCTAAGACCTGGGAGGTGAGTCTGTGGCTGTAGGCCAGAGGGAGGCACATAACAGGGGGTTCAGTGCGGGAGAGGTTACTCACGAGGCAGTGTGGCCATCCGGACTCTGTTACTGTGTTCTACAGCATTTCCTTTCTCCACGGAGTAGGAGACACTTGGAGGGAAACAGGAATTTGAGGAAGAAGGAACTCAGGAGGAGGGGAACCTAAGTCCTAGCTGTTCCTCCTAGACGCGTCTCTCTTCAAAGATCCCTTCTCTGATCTGTGCCCAGTCTCTGGACTCTCCTCAACTACAGCCTCTCCAACAGTGTCCTCCTTCCTCCAGAGCTTGCTCCCTCCCCAAGAGGTATCCATCCTGCCTACTTCCTACAGAAAGACACCCTTCTTCTTTCTACCCCTTACTTTCCCCTACTGGTGCTTGCTTCTCCCGGGTAGTCCACCTACAAGTAGCTGGTGCCAGGTACCAGGTTGGTGACTTGGTAGGCACTGAGTCGGGTGACAGTGAAGCTGCTGCTGCTGTATACCACATTCACCAGGTCCCTTTGCCCTCGGCAGGGGGTTACAGTAAAGTTATGTGTTACTCCTGGGCAGGAAGAGGGGATAAAAGGGGTGGAATTAAGTTGGGAGATAGGGGTGAAGTGGGATGGGAATAAGATACTCCTGGGGAAAGGATACAAACAAAGGAAGGGAAGCAGGTACCCAGGGTTAAAAAAGACTGGGGGTTAGGATGAGGTATTCAAGGGAAGGAGGGACCCAAACCTTTGGTTTCATTGACTCTTCTGACAGTCAGAAAGGCTTTGCCCCCTGTGAGGTGGCAGGGGGGTAAGGCAACTAGAAGGCTCTCTGCCAGGGCTGGGGACAGTAGGCCAGGGAGACTGGAGATGTTGAATTCTGTAGAAAGGCAGAGGAAGGAAGGCTTGATGGAGAAACTGAGACTTTAAGGATAAGCCCAACAAAAGACTCTAAACTATATTACCCAGCCCAGGCCTTGTTCTCCAAACCTCCCTTGACTATACTTCAAAGGAACTGAGGGTCTGGCTTCCATCCTTGACAATGGCATTCTTTCACATAATTGTAATGGACAGAGCCCCTGGAGGCAGAGAGCATCCAGCCAATGCCCACCTGACCACCAGATGGCAGACTTGGGCCACTCTGACGGGAGAAACAGACTGAGAAGGCACAGCAGGTATTGGGATTTAACCCTAGGAATACAGAACATAAGGTCTAGAAGAGAATTCTGGACCTACCAGCTGTAGATCCTCCCTGTTCCTCCCATCTTCCCTTTCTAGTTTGAAGAGGACTATGGCAGTGCCCACTGTCATTGGACCAGTACCTGAATGCCCAGCACCCTCATATCCTCTCAGTACTTCCTATCCATCTCCTCCCTACCATTGCCAATACAACTTCAGAACATCTCTGGAAGCAGGGTATCTCCAGCCCCACCCTACATGAAATGTAGAACCATCTCCCCTAAGCCAGGTTTCCCAATTCCTACCCCCTCCAACCCAAATCGGGGCAGGGAGAACCAGGACCTGCAGCCTTGAGATCCAGCAGCACCAGTAGAAGCAGGGCTGGCATCTGAAACAACATGGTGGAAGGGCTGGGATCTGGCAGTCAGTCAATAGAGGTTTGTCCCCGAGGCAGGTGCTGCTCAGACCCTGGGGTGGCTGATTTTGTCTGAGTGATGGGAGGGGCCAGAGGGGGAATCTCACCTAACCTGCCCCCTCTGCCCCAAGAGCCTGCAGGGGCCCCTGGACTGGTTTTTCCGGAAGAGGAACAGGCCCTAAGGTCCTGAAAGCTCCTGGCAATGATTTACAAAGGTTCAGGGTTGCAAGGGACCTCAGAGGACTTCTAATCCAACCTTTTTCTGGTCATCCAGCCTCCAGGGTCACAAAGACCTCTCTCTGGTGATGACCATTGCCCCCCTTCCACTACCCCTTGTGGGCTCAGCTATGGGGTAGGTGACTCCTAAGCAGCTAGGTGGTATAGTGGACTTAGCCAGGAAGGACTGAGTTTGAATCCTGACCAGTCACCTACTAGGCTGTGATTAAGTGATGAAGACTCTTTACCTGATTCAATTTCTTCATCTGTAAAATGATGAAAACATCAGCGATTCACAGAGATATGAATATCAAATGAGATAATGTATATAAAGTATTTTGCAAACCTTGAAGCTCTATGGAAATGCTAGCTCTTATTCAAGCTGGTAGTGAGGATGGAATGACTGAAGGATCCATCTATGTTCCTTTCCTTCTCTTGTCTTTCCCCTAGAGTCTGATTCCTCCTAAGTGTAGTCTCACGTATGTGGGGACTGGAGAAGTGTCTGCCCATGAAATCAGGGACTTTTTTGTGTCTCCTCAGGACCTGGCATGTTCATGCTGATTTGGGTCCCTAGGGCTGTGGGTGTTTTTATGTGCCCAGGACACCAGGCATGTTGGAACAAGTTCCAGTGTTCCCAGGTGCCTCAGTACTGTTAAACTCAGGGAGATAGGGATAGAGTTCCTTGGGGACCCCTGAATAGGCACAGAAAAATCTGGGCAGGGGCACAGTAGACAGAAAAGTGAGACAAAGAACCTAGAGGAGAAGCCAAACATGCACAATTGAAGTGGCATGACCAGGGCTGTGCCATCCCCTGGAGTAGAATGGAATGGAGCTTTCTCTGAGAGGCAGACTGACTGATTCTGGGGGCCCCATTCCCTCTTCCTTCCATGGCTCCCCAGCCCCACTCCTTTTCACAGCCCCTCACGAGTGAAAGGAGAAAATGGCCAGGTTGGGCTTTTCAAGCTGCCTATGACTCCTGGATTGAGTGGAAAGGGAAGGAAGGTGGAGGGGGGGGTGGGAACAGGAAGGGAGACTGATTCTAAGCAGGCATTATGGTGAAGCTGTCCTTTGGAGCAACTTGAGAGATGGAAGGAAAGACTGTTCTGTACAGTCAGTTATTTTTAAAAATTGATTTGCATATGGAAGAGAGAAAGACCCCACAGAAGGGGGCAGTCATTCTGTCCCAGCTCCTCCATTCTTTGCTCCATTTCAGGGCTGAGGGGAAGGAGTATAGGTCTAAAAGTTGGCTCAGGAAGCCCCTCCCAGAGACCTTTGCTGTAAGAAATGCCGAAGGAGACCCCGACAGAGGCCCCACATGTACCTCCTTTCGACAGTGGGAGGGAGATGATCCATTCCTCTCCCTTACCTAGCTTCTCCACCCCCACAGACTTTCCCAGGAATCTTTCCCCAGTAGTGCTGCTTTCAGTCAAGGCGGTAACTGTCCAGTAACAATGTAACTGTGGGACAGATCTCTGGGGGAGAGGGAGGGGAAAAGGAGACAAAAGAATGGTGCCAACATTTAAAATAAGGAGTGTCAGACTCCAAGATTGTAGCAGCTTGGAGCTTGGTGCTGTTTAGAAAGCAGAACTTTGAAGTAAGGAAAAGCTGGCTTCAGACCTGCTTTCTGCCACTCACTCTGACCACATGGTGACAGTTTCTCTGAGTGTCATTTCACCATTATAAAATGGGGAACACAGCACCCAACTTATTGGGTTGTTGTAGAGCTTAAAGGGGACAATGGAAAGTCTTTAAAATAATGCCCCAGTGCTTGGATTTCCCTAGTAAGAGAGCCGGCCTCTTCTGTCTCTTACAGGGTTTGGAGGAGGACGCCTCCCAAGGTCTCCAGGTACACACCGTGAGATGCAGCAGTCTCTAGATACAGCACCCAGATCACAGCTCATTGGCTCTAGAGACAGGGCCACTCCCAGAAAAACTCTACATTGTTTTTGTAGTCTTTTACCTACTTGTGTGCTCTTTGGTACCATTTCAAGTCTTCCTCCCTTCCCCCAGAGGAACTTGGAGGGTCATACATGTAGTATATAGAGTTTGAGAGGCAGTATGGTATGGTGTAAAAGAAAAAAAAAAAACTGGATGTTTTATTTTGTTTATTTTTTTTTTGTTGGGGTAGAAGAGGAGAGAAGAAAAAAATACCTTTTTTTGTTCATTGAAACAAAATTTAACTTAAGAAAATTTTTTAAAGACCTCTATTTGGAGCTGAGGACCTACATTTGAAACCTGGCTCTACTGCTTTACCTGTGTGATCTGGGGCAAAGTTCCTCTAACCTCTCAAGGCCTTGTTTTTCTCATCTGTAAAATGGGGTGGGGAAGAGAAAAGATTGGACTAAATCATCTCTGAGGTCCCTTTCAGGTCCTATTCACTAAGTTGGTCAGGAGGGAAAAGACAGGACTCAGCCCTGCCCAGGTAGCAGGACAGGGATCCCTGAACCATCCTTTTGTCTTGAGAATCAAGGAACACGATATAAGGTAGGGGAGTGTACAGATGACTGTGACAGAGCTGGAAGAGGGGCAGGGTAAGGCACGAAGAGAGACATCTTAGAAGTGCATTCTGTAAGTCTGAGGTCCAGAATTCTGTAGTGCCAGTGGGAGGGGGATTAAGGGACTGGACATAGATGAGAAGGCAGGGTTGCTATGAATTCCTCCTTCTACCATCTCTTTAAGTGCTCTGAACCTTTCTTTTTCCTCTAGGTCCTGTTTCAAACACATGTACTCATTTCATGTAATTGGTGAAGTGGATAGAGCACTGGGCTGGCAATCAGGAAGACCCAAGTTCAAATCTAGTCTCAGTTAATTAGTAGCTGTGTGATGCTAGGCAAGTCACTTAACCAGTTTTTGCCTCAGTTTTCTCATTTGTAAAATAGGGATAATAATGGCACCTGCCTTAAAAGCTTGTTGCAAGGATTAAATGAACACAATATTTGTAAAGTGCTAGTAGGCACTTAAGAAATGTTTTTTCTCTCCTTCCTTTCTATTCTCCCTCCCTTCCTTCTTTCCTTCCCCTTCTTTCCTCCTTTTTTCTTCCCTCCTTCCCCTTCTCTCTCCCTCCTTTCACTTCCTTTCTTCCTCCTTCCCCTTACCTTCTTTCCTCTCTTTCTCCATTCCTTTCTCTTTCTCCCCCTCCTTTCCCTCCCTCCTTCCTTCCTTTCTTCTTTCCTTCCTTCTTATGTACATAAGACACACCCAATACCTCAATTAACTACCAGTCTGGCAAAATCTGGGGCCAGAGTGACTGTCAGCTCAGGGTTCTCATATGCTGAGAAGGGGGAGAAGGACCCTAGGAGCTCAGTGTAAATGTAACTAACCCCTACAGTGACAATTGCTGTCCATAGTAAGTTCAGTATGTTCCCTCCCCCCACCCCCCCAAGGTGATCAGACAGTGACCAGTCACTGTCTGATGACCCTTGAGAAACAGGAGAAACCCATGATAACCAATGCACAGAGTGGCTACCATCTACTTCTTGAACAGTCTCCCTTCTTGATTCTCTCCTCTCCTTCTCAAAGCCACGCCTAGAATGAACTCCTAGTCTCAAATGAGATAAAATATGTGAAGTGCTTAGGAAGCCTTAAAGTAGCATATACACACTACCTATTCTAGTACCTCTGTCTCTTAAGCCTTCCCTAATTCCAATGGATGTATGTGCTTTCTTCATTCTCAAATTACCTTGTACTGTATTTATCTCTATTTACGTTTTATCTCCCTATGTTCGATATCATATGGTTGTTTCCTTTTTTGTTTCTTTTTTCCCCTTACTATCTCCTGCCTAGCACAGTTGGTGGTGTTTAACATTTTAATAAATGACTTAGATAAAGAAGTAGACGATGTGCTTATTAAATTTGTAGATAACTCAAAGCTGGGAATAATCACTATGTTCAATGATAGAGTCAGATTCCAAAAAGATGTGGACAGGCTGGAACATGGCACCGAGATGTTAAATGATTCATCTATGGTCATGCAACCATTAAATAAAGTGAGATTTGGACCTAGGCCTTCTTGAATCCAAGTTCCTCATTTAGCCACTGTATTTAGGATGCCTTTGGGTGTTTTGGTAATCTGTAAGCTGAATATGAATATGATACATTAGCTTGATTCAATGTTTTCCCCTTTTAAAAACATTTTTACAAGCATTTATAATTTCTCCCTCATTGCCCTCTTCAACTGAACAATTTTTAAAAGGAAAGGAAAAAAGAAAAGCCTCATAAAAATATACTGAGTCCAGAAAAGCCATTTTTTACATTAGCAGTGTCTAAAAATGTATATCTCATTCTATATTTTTTAAGTCTCTCAGCTCTCAGGCAGGCGATGGGTAGCGTGCTTCATCTCCATCTTGTGGCCTCGAGGTTTACCACTGTATTGAGCAGAGTTCTAAAGTTTTTTCATTATAATGTTATTGTGTAAACTGTTCTCCCTGTTCTGCTCACTTCAGTATGCATCAGTTCATAAAGTTCTTCCCAGTTTCCTTTGAAACTGCCCATCTTATTTCTTATAATGGTATCCTATTAATTTACATACCTTAATTTCTTTAACCACTACGAGGGTAGGTGGATGCTCCCATAGTTTCCAGTTTGGGGCTATTACAGAAAGAGCTGCTAGAAATACTTTTACACATATGGATTCTTTGCTTGTTTGTTTTGTCTCTTTGGGACATAGGCCTAGTAATGGTACAACTGAGTTAAAGCATATCTATAGTTTAGGGAACTTTTGGGAAATGACTCCAAACCGCTTTCCAGAATAACTATACCAATCACAGCTCCACCAACAATGCATTAGTGTGGCTATTTTCTTGCAGCTCCTCTAACATTTGTCATTTTCATCTTTTTGTTATCTTTGCCAATCTGATAGGTATGAAGTAGAAACTTCAGAGTTGCTTTAATTTGCATTTCTTTATTTGTGATCTGGAGCATTTTTTTCCTGTGTTGTTGATAGCCTGATTTCTTCCTTTGAAAACTCCCTGTTCATATCCTTTAACCATTTCTCTGTTGGGGAATGGCTCTTAATCTAACTCAGTACTGAGAAGCATGGTAAGTATCAAGAACTAGGGAGGTATTAACATTTCTATATTCTGATCTGGTGAGACCACCTAGAGAGTATTATGTTTAATTCTGGATGTCTCATTTTGGAAAGTATATATTTAAACTGGATAACATTCAGGAAAAGGGCAACCAGCGTTTGGAAGGGCCTTGAAATCCATAGAAGACTCTCTCAAAGGAAATTGGGCTATTTAGTCCAGATAAAAAAGGTATGGGGAGTGCTGGGGTAGGGGATGGGGAAAATATGCTATCTGTCTTCAGGTACTTGGACTATCAAATAGAAATGAAGACCAGATTTTTGTCTGGCCCTGGGGGCATAATTAAGACACTCAGGCTTAATATCAGGAACAATTTCCTAATCATCAGAGCTGTCCAAAGCCAAGATAGACTGCCTCAGGACATAGTAGGTCCTCGCATTCTAGAGGGTCTTGGAGCAAAGGTTTGATAAAATTTTGAGGCTGCTAGATGGGAGGTTCTTAGTCAGGTATGAGTTGAACTAGACTGCCTCTGAGGTACTTTCCTACAGTGCCTCACACCTAGTAGATATTTAATAAATGTTAAAATGAATTGAATATCT
This sequence comes from Bettongia penicillata ogilbyi, assembly GCA_023548195.1. Lineage (NCBI taxonomy): Eukaryota > Metazoa > Chordata > Mammalia > Diprotodontia > Potoroidae > Bettongia > Bettongia penicillata. The sequence goes on from JAJHZJ010000311.1 coordinate 4,442,873, forward strand.
CTTAGGGCCATTTCTATTTTAAAAGAGTACCTTAGAGAAAGGTCATTGTATAACTCAGATATAAATGCTGATATTTCAGTTAACTGAGGAGGAATTTTGGAGTAAAGCTGTCCCTGCTGGGAGGCTAGTGAGGACACAGAGTTATCTACCCTCAACTTAGCCACAAGCAAATAATGTGGGAAGTGGGAGGAGAGATCTTATAATAACACAGACTTCTACAAATTTTGGCAAACTGCTTTCCCCACAATGACTTTGTGAAGGAGGTAAGGTAAGCATACCTTTCTGCAGATGAGAAAACTGAGGCTCAGAATGGTTGCTTGATTCAATTACTACCGCCATTTTACAAGTAGGGATTCCATTGCTCACAGACCTTACGTGATTTACCCAAGGTAGAACAACCAGTCAAGTGTCAGAGGTGAAGGTATTTTAGGTCTGAGACCTAAGTACAGTTCTGACCGCAAATCCAGTGCCCTTTCCTCTACACCATTCTGCTTAACTGAAATGTGGCAATGGGTTGATGGGTTGAGTGCTTCTCATCCTGCCTCTGATCTGGGGGAACTCAGAGCCTGGGACTGAGATGTGTGAGTGGGCTACAAATTGACTCAGGTCCTCTAAAAGGAAAAGAGGGTCCTGTGCCTTTAAGAATCCCACTCCTCATTCTCCTCCCTCCTCACTACCCCTAGCCCTCTCTGGGTTTCTGGAGGAGCAGAGACTTGGAGCTGTCTTCTCCCTGCCCTGCCGGGCTGCTCACTCGCTGCTCTAGAGGCTGTGCTTTGCGGTCTCCATGGAAACCATTAGTTGCTAAGCAACTGGAGCATCATCTGTGCTGAGCTCTCGCATCTAATTATCCCATCACAGTGGCTGAGAGGGGTTTGGGGAACCGGGAGGAGTTGGGTGGGGGTGAGGCCAAGCAGAGGAGCAAAAGGATAACTCTTTTAATGGAACTGATGCGTTGACAAGACTGAAGTAATTTAAAGACACAGAGCCTGCTCCTATGGGGGATTCCCTGGGGTGCTTGAAATAGGACTGCATTCCTGGGGTCCCGGTCTAAGCTCCAGCCTCTGTTTAGGATCTGCTTTCCCTAATATCCATCTCTGCTCTCTCTTCCCCCTCACACCCCACCACCCCCAACCTCATCTTTTCCATGCTTATACTATTCTGCCAAGACTAACAGGTGAGCTATCTGACCTCTCTGGTGTCCTGTCCCTTAATTTTCTTTTTTGGATTATAAGCTTTTCAGATTTGAGAGTTGGAAGGATCCTCAGAGATCACCTAGTCCAGCCCCTTAATTTTACAGAGAAGAGAACTGAGGCCCAGAGATTCAAAGTGACTTGCTTATATCACAAAGGGAGAAGTTACCCCTGCCCAGCTACTGCAGGGAGAGAGCAAAGGCTCATTTGTATCTGATAAATTAATTGTGTGTCTGCTTGTCTTGAGGGGGAGGTGGCAGTGTCAGTTCCTGATGGGGATCATTGCCCTCCTACTGGTGAATATCATCTTTGTGTTTCCCCCAGAGTCTAGTACAATGCTTTGCCCATAATGAAAATGCTTCCCATTTATTAGTGGTTTAAAGCTTGCAAATTCTTTGAGGTAAGTTGGAAGCATTACTATCCTCATTCTATTAGATGGGGAAACTGAGTCTTAGGCACTCAATTTAGGATTCATTTTTCCACTCTGCCTCTGTGACAGGGTCCTGTGCATCAAAAGCCTTCAATAAATGCTTTCTTTAATAGCAGCAGCTCACATTTACTTAGTGATTTGATGTTTATAAAGTGCTTTTCACGATGATAATAACAATAGTACTCATATAATATGTTAAAGTTTGCAAAGCATTTCAGATATAGAATTTCATTTCATCTTCACAATGATCCTAGGAGGAAGAAACTATTATTATCCCCATTTTAAAGATGAGAAATCTAAGGAAGAGAAAAGTTAAATGACTTTTCTAAAGTGTCATAGTTAGCATCTGTGGCAGAACTAGAATTCAGATCTTACTGACTTGTCCAATCCTGAATATATCCCTGGAGCCACCTAGCCATGACAACTACAGTCAGATAGGGAAGGGAAACATTATTTGCTATCTCCATGTTACAGACGAGGAAACTTGAGTCTTAGAAAGTACATGTGACTTGCCTGTGATCACACAGCTACTAAAAATTTCTAACAGGATTTAAAACAAGGCTCCTGACTTGAAATAAAAGTGTTCTTTCCACTATAGCAAGGAATTGATAGAATATTTTTTGCTTTGAGTAAATTACTTCAGTTTCCTGAGTCTTAGTTTCTTTCTTTATAAAATGGTGAGGATTGTAAAATGTGAAAGTATTTCTGGACATACCGCTATCAGAACACAAAAGATTATTATCACTACTACCTTATAATGATAGAAAAGGGGAAAGCAAGGGAAGTTTATTTCTCTGGACCTTAGTATTCTAATTTGTAAAATTAGGGGGTTAGACTAAGTGATCTCTAAAGATGCATGTGCTTATGATGGGGGTTGTGGAAATAACGGACAACTTGCCTGTGTCAGACATAATCTTGTAACATTGATCCAGGACACAGTGTTGGTCAGTCTACAGGGACTAGGGGAAGTACTTCCCTGTTCTAGGTCTAGTCTTTATAGTGATTCCCATGACTCAGTTTCCCTTGCTTTCTGATGGAAAGGATCCAAGTTTAAAGTTTTCTCCAAACTAAAGGTTCCCTGACGTCTTGCCTTCCCAAGTCCCACTAGGCTCCTCCCCTTGTATTGGGTTTGGGGTGTGGGGTGGGGACAACAGGTTCTCAAAGAAAAATTGTGAAACCTGTTCTTAGAAACATAAGAACCAGACTGAGATGTATGATTGTATGATTATGATGTATGATGTGTGATTAACTACGCCAATAATCACTACGTGTGTTGACATTCTCATAATTTCATGTTAGAAGCAGCTAGGTGGTGCAGTGGATAGAACACTAGGATAGGCCTAGACTCTGGAAGAACTGAATTCAAATATAGCTTCACACACTTCCTGGCTGTGTGACTATGGACAAGTCCCTTAATCTCTGTTTTCCTCAGTTTTCTCAATTGTAAAACAGGGATAATGGAACTTGCCTTGCAGGATTGATGTGAGGGTTAAATAATAAATTTGTAAAGCACTTTTCACAGAGTCTGGCATGTAGTAGATGCTATATAAAACTTATCCTTTCCCCTCTTCCTCTTTCACCTCACAGTAACACCTATGAAATAGAAGATAAGGAAATTGTTACCCCCATTTTACAACTGTTAAAGGCTAAGGCTCTTCTCATAGAGTTAGAAGGGTCATCTAATCAAACCTTCTCACTTTTCAGATGAGGATACTGAGTCCTGAATTAGAAGAGTCATTGCAAAAGGGTCAGAGGTCTCAAATGTGGTCTTGGAAATATTCAGACACTCATAAGAAATGATGAGCAGGATGCTTTTAGAAAAACCTGGAAAGACTTACATGAACTGATACAAAGTGAAGTGAGCAGAACCAGGAGAACACTGTACACAGTAACAGCAATATTTTAAGATGATCAGCTGTGAAATGACTTAGGTATTCTCAGCAATACAAAGATCCAAGACAATTCTGAAGGACCTATGATGAAAATTGCTATCCACCTCCATGGAAAGAACTGATAGAATCTGAATGCAGATCAGGGCATACTGGGTTTTTTTTTACTTTCTTTTCACAACATGACTAATATAGAAATATATTTGCATGACTTCACATATATCACCTTTATCAAATTGTTCATCTTCTCAGTGAGGAAGGAGGGGAGGAAGGATGGAAAAGAATTTGGAAGTTAGAATTGTAAAAAAACAAAGATTAAAAATTGTTTTTTAAGTAAAAAATATTTTGTTCATTAAAAAAAATTCAGGTACTCCTCAATCATAGGCCTACATGAAATGTTTTTACCTCTTTTTTTTTTTTTTTTTTTTGCCTATCCTTGGTTCAGAGAGACTGAGAGATTCATGGGGAGAGACTGTGCTGTCCTGTTCTAGGGAGAATGAACTAGAGCCAATACCCCTGACTTTGACCCCCAAAGAGTATTTGGGATCAAGAAATCTCAGCCTCAAATCCCAACTCAGCACCTTTTTTTTGTTCAGTTGTGTCCAACTTTTTGTGACTCCATGTGGGATTTTCTTGGCAAAGATACTGGAGTGATTTGCCATTTCCCTCTGAAGTTCATTTTACAGAGGAGGAAGAGAAACCAAACAGAGTTAAGTGACTTGATCAGGATCACACAGCTAGGTGCAAGAAGGGGAGAGGCAAGTTATAAGGGCCTGGGCAGTGTAGGTCAGGAATGTGAAATACACACAGTCCTGACCCGTTTGGATAATTTGGGACCAAATGTTCCTAGCTACATACCTCAGTTCAGGGCTTTAGCTTTATCTCCCGTTTCACATGGAACTCCTGTGGGAGCAGGGAGACGATGGATGATGATAGACCATGGTAACGTAGATCTAGAAGTAGAGGGACTTCTGAGGCCACGTGATCCAACCTCTTCATTTTACAGATGAGGAAAACTCTAAGGTCCATAGAGGATAAATGAATTATCCAAGGTCACCCAGTAAGGTAGTATGTAACAGAACTGAGATTTGAACTCAAGTCCTTATGTTAAATTAAACTCAACACTCTTTCTACTGAAACAGGACTCTTCCCTTGAGATTTTTATATGGACTAAGGGTCCGGGCTGGGAGAAGGAAGAGGACGAGGGGAGACATGGGTCAGAGTAGAGGTATACACTGGGGGAGAAGGCTGGGTAGGAATGGGCTGATGGAGGGACAGGATTAAGGGAGACAGAGGTAATGGGGTTGCATGTCTGAGGGGACAGCGCCAAGGGAGAAGGAGCTTGGGGCTTGTGGAGGTGAGTCCAGTAAAGGTGATGGATACGTTTGGAAGCAGGGGAGGATCGGCTCTTCCTCTGCGTTCCCCCATCCCACCCCAGCTACTGTTCCTCATTCATCTGAGGCCAACAGAGAGAGAGAGCAGCGCCCCCCCGCCCCGCCCCTTTCCCTAGAGTCCTGCTTGACCTCCCTCCCCATCAGTTAGTGCCTCGCTAGCTTCTCTGTAGGAGGGGAGGGGAGGAACCCAATGGGGATGAAGGGGGCGGGGTGTTCTAAGAAGTCCGGCCGTGCATGTAGGAGAAGGTGTGAATCAGAGGCGGCAGGAGTAGTGAGCTGACTGCTAATGAGCCTGCTGTCCGTGCCTGCAGAGGAGAAAGCCCATCCTTCCCGTACCCCTATCTCTATCCCTATCCCTGTCCCAAGAGGTTTAGGAAAGAATAGTTGTGCTTGCAGAGGCCACAGCGGGTCACAGACCTGCCCTCCCCGCCAACACTAACGTGGATGACCTAATCCCAGGCATCCCTCCCTCATAGAGCTCAGTGAAGCAAAGGTGCAGTCCCAAATGATCTCTGGGCTAGCTTGCCACCCCCTTCGGAATGTACGAGCTCCAAATCTAGTTTGTTGGGAACAAGAATGCCCTGTGAGAGATTGGGAATAGCAGGAAAAACCTAATGGTTCAAGTCTAGATCACAACCTTCTTCGCACCCCCCAGGCCCCCCAAACCCCCACCAAGAGGGAAAGAAGGAGAGTGCAGAGTTTGAAGCAAGGTTCCCTTCTCTCTACTGCTGATGCCCCTAACTCTGATTGACTGTCTCCCTTGAGCCCTGTTTGATATGCACATCAGACATCACTGCCCTTTGCAAATCTGCTATTTGTACAGAGGGTTGAGGTAGGAGAGGGGAAGGATAGGAAGACTGAAGAGAAGAAATATAAAGACCCTTCCCCTTTTGTCTCCTCCCTTCCCCTGCCCTCCTCTTTTCCTTCGGGTCCCTATGATCTCTTCCTGCAAGGACCAGGACCCTAATGCCAAATACCAACCCACAGTTCCAGCCTGGGGAAGCCAGCTCCTGAGACACAGCCCGGGTATCCATCCAAAGGCATATTCACAATCTTTTTAGTCCCTGATACTTGTGTCCTATCTCCAGTCTGTGGTAACAGGAAGTTTCTCCTTAAGCTCTCCAAGCTCATAGTCTCAGAGACTTCAGAGCAACATGCATGGCCAGGAACTGGATCGAGAATGCAAAGGTATGGAGACAGTCCCAAGAAGGGGAAGAGACTGGTACTAACTCCACCTATCCTGTCCTGTTCTATCCTGTCCTAGGGAGAAAGGACTACCACCAGCTTCCCTTGGCTCTGACCTCCAACGACCCTTAACTGACTTACTGTCTTGGAAACTCCCCACCCAGCTGGCCTCTGGGAAATACCTAGAAGCAGTGGAACTCGGTTTTGGTGTGAGCTTTGGGGAGAAGGGAAATGACAGCCAGGGGCCTTCTCCTCCCTTACCTGGTTTAAGGTACCCATAAGTGTTATCCAGATAAGGCTGGGAAGATAAAGCAACATTAATAGAGGGATGAGGAGTTAGGGATGAGGATGACTTTAATTCTTGAAAATTCTTACTTGAGAAAGGACTTAGGCAGTAAAGGGAAAGGAGCCTGGAAATGGCAAAAAAAGCAGGTAGGGCCCTTGCCCCAACCCCAAACCCTGGAATTGGCTTCTTTGGAACCTGAGCTGTCTGTGCTCCTTGTTTAGCTTCCTCTTGGAGGTGCCGGGAGAGGAAGGGGAAAGAGTCACTGAGCAGCTGCCTGGTGGCCCAGACTCCTGGGAGCATGTCCACCCTGGCAGGTTTGAGAAAAGTAGAAGAGAGCTGGGGTTGTGCCAGGGAGAGTGAGAGGAAGGCTGCCTCTATGTCTGCTCAGGAGAAGTGCTCTATGGAACACCCCCTTCCTTTCATTACCACCCCCCCCATAATCCGATTTATACTCCTACTCCCTCCTCTGGACCCATCACCATGGCAACAGTTTTCTCAGCTGCACTTCATCAGTTTCCTAGAGAAATTTCTTCCTTCTTCCCTCTCCTCTCTCTCTCTCTCTCTCTCTCTCTCTCTCTCTCTCTCTCTCTCTCTCTCTCTCTCTCTTTCTCTCTCTCTTTCTCTCTCTCTCCCCCCTTCCCTCCATCTCTCTGTTTCTGTCTCCCTTCTCTGTCCCTCTCATTCTCTCTCTCCCTTCTTCCCTCCTTCTGTCTCTTTGTTTTTCTCTCTCTCTGACTCTCTCCCTTCTCTCTCCCTCTCATTCTCTCCCTCCCTCCCATTCTCTCTCCCTCCTTCCCTGTTTCTCTTTCTCCTTTGCTCTTTCTTGTTCTTTCTTCCCTCCCCCTTTTAAATATCTCCTTCTGTCTCTATTTCAGTTGATTTTTCCATAGCTCCCTCCTTGTTGCTCCTCCTCCTCCACCTTTTTCTCCACATGGAGGCTGTAGAGCAATGACTGCCCCTTGAGATGGGATTGCGGTAGGGGTGAGAGGGGTGGGAGAACCTGGGCCTTGGGACCAGCTGGGACACTGGCCCTGCAGATGGAAACCCCCAGGAGCTGTCAGTTTGTCTCAGTTTTCTGCTTCTCTATGCCCTGTTGGCTGCCTCCCTGCTCCTGGTACATAGCAGTCCCCACATGCCCTTTGGGAGGGCCCAACCCCATGGCTTTTACTATGTTCTCCCAGCCAGCTCAGAGCTGGGGAATCTGGGCAAGACCAAAAAAGGGTTTGTGTTTCTGGTTGGTCCTGAGAGAGAAACACAGAGCCCTGATGAAACAGGGGCTGAATACAGCTGTGGTCTCTAAACTTTGAACAAGGATGCTGGGATGTGGAAATGAAAGGCTAAAAGGCCTCTCTAACCAACACAGCCCTGAATCAGTAGAAGGGGATGCCAACCTTGGGAGGAGAGAAACAGACTAATACCCTCTCTCTCCCTAAAGTCAGAATCAGTCAATGAAGATTACATGAGCTACCCGGAGGGGATCAAAATCTGTTTCCCTCCATGACTCCTTATCTCTCTCCCATGCATGACTGTGAGTGTCTCCAAAGATTGTCCTAGTCCCTTTTCTGTCCCTCTGTTATCTTCAGTTATCATCATTTTGAGGATGGGTCTCATAGCTTTAATTTCAGCCCTAACCTCTCTTCCCTGCTTTTAAAAGGCAGTTGGGGTTAAGTGACTTGCTTAGGGTCACACAGCTAGTAAGTGTCTGAGATCAAATTTGAACTCAAGTTCTCCTGACTTCAAGGCCAGTGCTCTGTCCACTGGGCCATGTAGCTACCCCTCAGCCCTAACCTCTCTTGATCCTCTAATCTTGTGACTCAGTTTAATTCAAGAAACATGAATTAGTTGCTGTTACTAGCACTGTGCTAGGCACTGAATGATATACACAATTTCAATGTATCTTTTCCCTCAAGGATCTATCTTGTCTCTATCTGGCTATTATATATTTCCTTTCAGGCATCCCATCCTTGCCTCAAGCTTGTCTTCTATTTAAATTTTAAAAAAATATTGTTTTATCACTATCTTTTGTTTTTATATCACCTTCATTTCTGAGTATATGATTCCCTGACCTGCCCAGTGAACCATCTCTTGTAACCAAGATTATTAATCAGTTCAGCAAAACAAATCAGCTTGCAACACGTGGCATTCAAGCTTTCTCTCCTCTGCAAAGAGGGATGAAAGGGCATTTCTCAACTCTTCTCAGAAGACCAGTAAAGTTTGTCTTCTAAAATCAAAGTTGTCATTCTCCCTCCCAACCCCCAACCTCACTCTCAGTCACACCAGGTCCCCTTCCCAGCTTCACCGGGTCTATCAATGACAACACCCTTCCAGCCTCAGCCTCCCAACCTTAAGACCTTAGTGTCATCTTTGATGCCTCACTGTCCTCCATCCTCTCTATGGGATTAGTCGTTTAGTTTTAGGGGTTCATCCTTTGAAATGTGCTCTATCTATTCCTTCCTCTCCATACCCATTGTTGCTAGCCCAGGTCAAGTCTTCATCATTTCAAGTGTAGATTACTTCAAGGGCCTTTTGGCAAGTCACCTTGCTTCCCATCTCCTCTCAAAGTCATCTTCCATGCAGGTGTCAGATTAAATCTATTTTCATCATGACACTCAAAAACTTTGAATGGATCCCTTTTTCCTAGACGATTGGCTACCCAGGTCTTCCATGATCTGGTTCTGCCTTATTTGCCTGATCTTATTTCTTTCTACTCATTAGCATGTGCCCTCTGCTTTAAACAGGTCAGGCTTCTATTTCCCCTAAGATGTTGTGCCATCTTCCTGCCAGTCCATATACAGGCAATGTGGCTTAGGAGATAGAATTCTGGGCTAGAAGTCAGGAGGACTGGGCTTCACAATTCACTTCAGACACTAACCATCTGGCCCTGGGCAATTCATTTAACTTATCTTAGCCTCAGTTTCCTCATCTGTAAAATGGTGAAAATAATACCCATCTCACAAGGTTGTTGTAAGGACCAGATGAGACAACGTATATAGTATTATGAAAATGTGTCATTATTTTGAATAAATGTTTTGTGCATATTCCTTTCACCATACTTTCCCATTACCCCTCTATCAAAATTGCAGCTATCCTTTGAATCCCCCCCTCTCCACAAATTCTTCCCTGACCCCTGGCAACCCCAATCTTCATTAATAGTCACTCATTCAGCATCTATTAAGCACCCATTACATGCTAGGCATTGTGCTAAGCGCTGGGGATACAAAAAAGTGTCAAAAAGCCCAAACAAACAAATAACCCAGACCAGTCCCTGTCCTTAATAAACTCACACTTTAACAGGGGAGTGGAACAGCACGAAGTGTATTGTTGTTCCAGTCATAGCTGACCCCGATTGGGGTTTTCTTAGCAAAGATACTGAAGTAGTTTGCCATTCCCTTCTCCAACTCATTTTACAGATGAGGAAACTGGGGCAAACAGGGTGAAGTGACTTGCTCAGGGTCACACAGCTAGCAAGCGTGTGAGGCTGAATTTGAACTCAGGAAGATGAGTCTTCCTGTCTTTAGGTTGGCATTCTATCCGCTGTGCCACCTAGTTGCCCCACAACAAATGGAAGAAAGATAATATCATTAATGTGGTTTAGGAAAGCCTCTCATAGAAGGCGGGATTTTAGCTGAGACTTGAAGGAAGCCAGGGGAGCCAGAAGGTGGAGAGAATGATAAAATTCCAGGTATGGGGAACAGCCAGAGAAAATGCTCAAAGTCTAGAGATGCAGTGTCTTGTTCGAGGAGCAGCACGGAGACAAGTGTCACTGGATTGTAGAGTACACAATGGGGCTTGTAAAGGAGTAAGGTATAAGAAGGTAGATAGATCCAAGTTGTAAAGGACTTTGAATGCCAAACATAGAATTTTATATTTCTAGTATATGAGAATGTCAGAAGAACTGGAAGGGACCTTACAGATCATTCAAGTCCCATCTTTTACCTTTTCTTGACATCTACTTGACTTCAGTCACTTCTCTGAGATTTGGAAAAGGTTACACTGAGGGGAGCGATCTCTATTATGCAGATGATAAGCCTTGATATCAATTTCATTATTTGTTGTGACTTAAAAAGGTCATCAGGGGCAGCTAGGTATTACAGTGGATAGAGCCCCTGCCTTGGAGTCAGAAGAACCTGAGTTCATGTCTTGCCTCAGACACTTACTAGTTGTGCGACCCTGAGCAAGTGACTTAAACCCGATTGCCTAAAAAAAGCAAGAAAGAAAAAGAAAGGTCATCATCTGGCAGTCAATATTCTAGTTCTGAGTGTGTCTAAATTTAAATCATCTGGTCCTTAGGAACAATACACCCCTAATCTTGACCCATACTGGAAGCCTGTTGAGCTCGGTAAAGTCTGCTAGAACTTAGGGTTCCGTTGGTGTATAGCCTTGCAGAGTCTGGGATCACCTCCCTACCACAATGTGGCTTCAAAAAGAAAACTTCAGGGGAGAAGTACTCAGTTTTATTTATGTGTGTGTGTGTGTGTGTGTGTGTGTGTGTTCATTGTTTTACCTGGATTATCAGTGTGAGGGCAGGGATGAGTCATATTTGAATCTCAAAGAATGTTGATTATAGGTCCTTGCACATAGTAGGTCCAGCTTAAAGAGTCTGTTGAATTGAACTAGAAAGAGGAAAAGTAAGCAGGGATCACCTCTTTTATTCTGACTCTCTTTTGCTTTCCATTGTCTTTCAACTTTTTCCTTGTAAACCAGAATCTTTGGGGGTAAGGAATATATCTGTAGCCCAGTAAATGGTCTTCATCTCATAGAGATTTCATGGATATATAGACTGTTGGAATTGGAAAGGATGTTAGAGATCCTCATTTTATAGGTGAGAAAATGGAGGCCCAGAGAGATTAGATAGCTTGCCCAAGTCCCTCGGTTAGTTCATGCTCAATCCTCTGGAAGGGTGCCTCCCACAACTTAAAAAAGATAGGAGTTGAAGTGGGCAATGCAATGCATGACAATTTGTGTCTGATCCTTAGACATCTCCCAGTGAAATTCTTTATCAGATAAGGCCAGTGTTTGGAGTTCCATGTTAGTCTTTTCAGGTTTTCTGCAGCTTCTGTGTCCCAGGTTTGGAAGGGGATTCTTTTTTTTTTGGCCCTCAAAAAGCTCACATTTTATTTATTTATTTATATGTAATTAATTTATTTGTTTTCAGTTTTCAACAATCACTTCCATAAGTTGTAAATTTTTCCCCCTCCCTCCCTGAGATGGCTTGCCATCTTATATAGGTTCTACACACACATTCTTATTAAACACATTTTCACATTAGTCATGTTTCATACAAGAATTAAAACAAATGGGAGAAACCATGAGAAAAAAACAAATCAAAACAAAGCATAACACAAGAGAAAATATTCTGCTTCATTATGCATTTCAATTCCATAGTTCTTTCTCTGGATGTAGATGGCATTTTGCCTCAAGAGTCCTTTGGGAATGCTTTAGGTCCTTACATTGCTTGGAAGGGCTAAGTCTATCAGAAACAGTCTTCACCTACTGTGGCTGTTACTGTGTATAATGTTCTCCTGGTTCTGTTCATTTCACTCGGTATCAGTTCATACAAGTCTTTCCAGGTTTTTCTGAAGTCTGCCTGTTCACCATTTCTTATACCACAAGAGTACTTCATTACATTCATATACCACAACTTGTTCAGCCATTCCCCAGTTGATGGGCATTCCCTTGATTTCCACTTCTTGGCCACCACAAAAGAGTTGCTATAAATATTTTTGCACAAGTGGGACCTTTTCCCATTTTATGATCTCTTTGGGATACAGCCCGAGAAGTTATATTGCTGGGTCAAAGGGTATGCATATTTTTATAGCCCTTTGGACATAGTTTGGAAGGGGATTCTTAAGCTATATATGGTAACTATACCTACAGCCTGGGGGATGCTGGAATAGAAAGAAAGAATCAGATTGATCATTGGAGAAGGTAAATGTTGGGCATGGATTTAAAGAAAAGGAAGAATATGACCCAAAATAGGAGGCAGAAGAAGGTTTCAACGTAGGGAATGGCCTCTCTAAGGATTCCAATCCCCTCCCCCAAGTCTTATAATCTCATCAGCTCTTGGGGAAAGTCCATCTAGGGGACCTTTGCATTTGTCGTGAGGACTTTCTCCTTTACTAATTTCAATAGCAAACTCAAACAAAGTCAGTAAGTCCCCAGCATTTTCTTGGACCCTTAGACTATTTGGGTTCAGAGATCAGCTGCATCTGATCCCTAATTACCTTGCCCTCTCTCTTCCCCCATTTCCCTTCTCCTGCTGATGCCACCATACCTGGCTGTCTGATTCTGGCACTGTCTGCCTCTTTCTGGCACCTCCACATATTCCAGATCACATGAGAATATTTTCTAGGATTTACTTATAAGAGAAAAGAGAATATGCAAATTTAGAAATAATACATTGGTGAAAGGTCATTAGAAGTGAGAATAGAAGAATGGTAACCAGTCCCAGACTAGTGGTACTTAATTTCTAAGTTGTCCTACCTCCTTATAGTTATCCAGGGTTGGCTCGGCCTATCATGCATGATGCTCTCTCTTCTGGAGATGCTGCTCCCTTGTAGCCACCAGACAAGCAAGGCCCCAGAACATCTCCAAGGCCATTCTGAGAGATTAGCCCATCTGAGGGAGAGGACTAACACATTTCACATTCCCTAGCCCACTCTCAATCAATCAGAAGGCCTCTCTGCTGCATGGTGTTTCATCCATATTGCTACAGAAATATTTATCTAACAACATCTTTCTTCCCTACATCTAATCAAGAGAAAAAAAAGGAAATGCAAATGGTACCATCACCTCAAAAATCAGACTAATTTAGTCAGACATATGAATTACCCCCATGTTCATAAATATAACTTCTTTCCTCATAGTCTGTGCACAAGAGTCAAAGGTAGAAGATAGCAAAATGTGGGAAAGGAAGAGGTTTGACTACTCTGTAGTATGGCATCTGAACTGGGGAAATATGGGAGGTGAAGAGAGCTCCATCTCGGGGGAGGACAGAGGAAGGAAGCAAATGAGTTTGTATGTTAGTACTTCAATTATCTATGTGAGGTTAATCTGGGTAGGTTTTAGGAAGAGAATGCTCCACTGTGGGTCTTGTATGTGTTAACCTAGGTCTAAAAACTGGAACATTTACATAAGTCTTTCCTGATTGGTGGAGAGAATAATGATACAACTCTCTGTGATGGGTAGAGTTCTTTGGAGAGGAGAGACGTTGTCCCTTCTTAGAGAGATGGCATAAATGGTTTCAGACTTTCTTCAGGAAGACACCATCAGAGAGAGAACACACTTTGGTTGGGAGGCAGATATGTAGGGAGAAGCCAGCTTCTCAAAATGTCTCTGATTTCCAGCTTGTCTCCCTAACGATTGTTTCCCTAACGAAATTTCACCTGGGCTAAGGTGGAGGCCTTTTTCTTGGTTGAGCTAAGATAACTCACACTACTCTGTAGAACTTCTCTGATTTCTGTTTGCTGTCTGCTTGGATAAATTGGTTTATTTGCTATGTACTGTTTGTGATGATCTTTTGTGTAACTAGTATTTGGTGGTTATACAGATATAAGCTTAGGGTACTCTTTCTTCTTTAAGGAACATGACCAAGAAAGTGGCTTGGACCTAAGGAAAAAAAAATCATTTCCCTAGACCAGGGCTGCACTTGAGGACTGAGAGGGCTGCATGTGGCCTTGAGACCCCGGGTTCCCCACCTCTGCCTTAGACTAGCAATATTTAGAGGGGCAGACTAATATACAATTATCCCTTCCACATTATGGGGCTTAGGGGTGGGGCACCCCAGCCATCTGAAAAATCTCCATAAAATATTTTGGCTCTTTCATTGTACCAATGAAGAAGCCTGAATTATTATGGTATTAAAAGAAAAAACATGTTGATATTATACACCACACATATATTTTATGCATTTCTGAGTTTTTAAACTTTTTCAGTGTCATCTGCTGGACTTCACATGTCATCTGTGGTTTGTGTAAAACTCCCCCCAAATTCCCATTTAATTTCTTATGCTAACCCATGATATATTGAAAATGCAATTGAAAATGTTGCAATGTGGAAGGGATAACTGTAATTCTAGTCTGATATCTCTCTTGAGCAGAGGAAAACAATACAGAAAACCTTGAGGCCTCTTCTCCTATTTTCCTTCAGGCAGGAATCAAAACCTTACCTGGAGAGAGGTAGGCAAGATTCTAGAGGTTCATGTCTCCCCACAAGTCACATTTAGAGGTCATATTTGAGGGGTAGGGATGTGTTGGTGAGTAGTGATAGAGTTAGAAGGAGAAAGAGGAAAAGGATAAAGAGGAGAAGGAGAAGAAGAAAAGAAGAAAAAGGAGAAGGAAAAGAAGAAGAAGAAGGAAAACGAAGGAGGAGGAGGAGAAGAAATCAGCCAAACATTAAAATATTTGGAATTGCACAAATAAAGTGGCTAAACTTTCTAAAACCTTTGACCCAGAGGTTCTGCTGCCAGGCATATATCCCAAGAAGGCTATTTAACACCAAAAAAGATTCCATAGACACCAACATATGTATAGCAGCACTTTTTGCGGTAGCAAAGAATTGAAAATGCTCATTCGTTGGGAAATGGCTAAACAAATTGTGGCACATAAATGTGATGGAATATGATTGTGTTGTCAGAAATGATGAACTTGAATTCAGAAAAGCATGGGAACACTTTCATGAACTGATACAAGGTGAAGCAAGCAGAGCCAGGAAAACTATATATACAACTGCAACAATGTAAATGGAAAGAAAAACAATCACATCACAATTGGAATCGAATATTTTGAAATAATAAAAAACAAGCTTAGCCCCAAAGAAGAGATATGAGAAAATATCTCTCTCCCCACATCCCAGAGGTGGAGGTTAATGAGTGGGCAACATTAGATATAGCATCAGAATTTTATAAGTTAATTAGTTTTTCTGATTTGTTTTCTCTTTTAAAAAAAAATTCTTTGTTATAAGAGATAACTTTCTGGGAGGGGGAGGGCTAATGGGGGAAATGCAGATAATCTAAAAACAAAAAGTGTTTCATTTTTAGAATTAAATATGAAAAAGCCAGAAGAAACAAGTTCAGGAAGGTATACAAACTGGGCAGTTTTTGTGATTTGTTAAATTTAACATACACGTTTAAAAAGTACATATAACAAATGTTCCTGGCTTCATTTACAGTCTTCTCTTACTTTGGTAATATTTTACATTGAAATGTTCATATTTGTTGATGACTGTTAAGTTCTTAAAAGAAAACAGAGGAGAATCTCCTTTCACCACAGAAATCAGCCACTGTCTGTAGCTGATACAGCAGTCTTAAAGAGTTGTCATTTACTGGGTAAGTGACTTGCCCAGGGGCACATAGTCAGCCTGCCAGTGGCAGGCCTTGAACACCTATCAGTTCTCCCTGATTCCAAAGCCAGCTCTGTATCCTCTTTGCCAGGCTGCCTCTCTATGCAACTACTATTTAAAGTAAGAGTAAGATTGAGGTGGCTCAGTGGATAGAGCATTGGTCCTAGAGTCAGGAAGACCGAGTTCAAATCTGGCCTCAGACACTTACTAGCTGTGTGTGTGACCCTGGGTAAGTCACTTAAACCTGATTGCCTCTAAAAAAATAATAAGGAGATTTGAGAGGAAACTGAAAAGAGAGGTTCGGGAGGGTCATACTACAGTAGAAAGAGTCCTAGATTTGAAGTCAAAGTGCCTGGTTATAAAT
Organism: Bettongia penicillata ogilbyi; assembly: GCA_023548195.1. Lineage (NCBI taxonomy): Eukaryota > Metazoa > Chordata > Mammalia > Diprotodontia > Potoroidae > Bettongia > Bettongia penicillata. The sequence goes on from JAJHZJ010000311.1 coordinate 4,458,950, forward strand.
TCGGGCTGTGCAATTTACTGCCTATGTAACTTTGGACAAATCTCTGTTCATCTCTGTTCCTTTGTTTCTTCATCTGGATAATGAGAAGGGTGGACAGGATGATTTCTGAGGTACATACGTTTTACAGTTCTAAAAGTAGGACTTGCTTTATACATAGAACAGGGAGGCATAGAAAAGATGTCTTTCTATTCATAGTAGAGACCTAGCTCTTAAAGAAATTTAAATTATTTTTATTATAGAAAACACAGGTCACACAGCTAGTAAGTAGCAGAGCCAAGACTTGAAATTAGGTACTTTCTGTCTGTAAGTTATTGAACCTTCCACTTGCTCAATCATTTCAGTCATGTCTGACTCTTCCTGACCCCATTTAGGGTTTTCTTGGCAGAGATACTGAAATGATTTGCCATTTCCTTCTCCAGCTCATTTTACAGATGAGGAAACTGAGGCAAACAGGGTTAAATGACTTGCCCAAGGTCACATAGCTAGTAAGTATCTGAAGTCAGATTTGAACTCCAGAAGAGGAGTCTTCCTGACTTCAGGACTGCTGCTCTATCTACTTTGCCATCTACCTGCCCCATCTTTCCACTAGACTCATGTCAAGGAAGATAGACATGGCCGTTCATGTCATGGGCAGAAGAAGAAACATTGCTCAAAATAACTGAAACCCCACCATGGGAGGAAAGTGGAGAAAGGAAGTACAAGGTCATTAATTTCAATGGATTGAACAGAAGGGGGAAAGCTAGACAGATAGAGCCACCATTTTGGACAACCCCTGAGATAGAAGCTCTGAAGGGCATTGTCAGGATTGTTGTGAGGAAATCATTTTGTAAACCTTAAAGCCTATTGAAATGGGAACTGCTGCTGTTCAAGGATGATTTATTTAGTGTCTACTATGATAAGCCACATGATTGATTGGAGGATGGAAGACCCTGGGTCAAATCTCACTCCTGACACTAGTGGTATAACTAACTCTAGGCTTCATAATTTACCTCTGAAGTGAAATTACTTCTTTATGGAAGTTATCAAGGAGTAGTTTGCCTTCTAGTAGTTAGTTTCCCATATAGGTAGCTAGGCAGCAGAGTGGATAGAGTGCCAGGTATGGTGTCAGGAAAACCCAAGTTCAAATCTAGCCTCAGACACTTACTGAGTTAGTCACACTAACTAATCTAAAGTAGTTCAATTCTGTAATAGGCTCTGGGGAAGATATGAAATTAATTTGAGACTTAATTTCCGCCCCCAAGGAATTTATAGTAGGAAGATGAGTCAAATGCAGATGGCGGTAACACACAACAATATAGGGTAAGGTTATGAGAGAGGTAGATATAAAGTGCAATGGTGATATGGGACCTGACGGGAAAAGAGGCTTTGTTGGGGGGATTGAATTGTTGAACAAGGGTCCACCCTGACCACCTGCTTTCCTGCTCAAGATACCATTCCCCAAAGCACTGATGTGTTGAGTGACTTGTCCTAGGTCACATTGCCAGTATGTGTCCGAGACAAGACTTGGACCCAGGTCCTGACTTTGAGACTTGCTCTCTAACTACGGACTCTACTGTACTGTCAGCTAGGTGGTGTAGTGGATAGAGCACCAGTGCAGGAGTCAGGAGGACCTGAGTTCAAATCTCACCTCAGACATTTGACATTCACTAGCTGTGTGACCTTGGGCAAGTCACTTAACCCCAATTGCCTCATCCTGGATCATCTCCAGTCATCCTGATGAATATCTGGTCACTGGTTCTGGAGGAGAAGTGAGGCTGGGGACCTGTACAGCCCTCCCTCACTCAAAACAATGTCCAGTGCAAGTCATGTCATCATTTCTCTGATGGCGTGGTCTTCTTCAGCAATGAAGGACGAACACACACACTGAAGATGAAAATAATGCCTATATTTATAATATACAACATATATTTAAATATTATTTATAATATATGACATATAATTTATATGTATTTATAATATTTAGTCTATAAATATATTTATATGTATATTTATAAGCTCTATATGTAATCTATAGTACATTAAAGTTTGTAAAGCATTTCCCTCACAACACTGAAAGGTATGTAAGTAGCAGAATGAAGACTTTGTTGAGAATAGAAGGAAATATTCCTGCCTCTACTAAGGCCCTGAGCATTTAAAAAAACTTGTTGTTGTCCAGGTGATTTCATCATTCTGGGAAACTGTTGTTCAGTCATGTCCAACAACCCCATTTGGGACTTTCTTGGCAAAGACGCTGGAGTGGTTTGCCATCTCCTTCTCCATCTCATTTTACAGATGAGGAAACTGAGACAAACAAGATTAACTGACTTGCTCAGGGACATAACTAGTAAGTGTCTGGGGCTGGATTTGAATTTAGGTCTTCCTGACTCCTGAAAACCCCAAATGGGTCATGAAGAGTTGGATGTGACTGAAAAATGACCCAACAAAAACAACGATTTTCTGACTCCAGACCTGGCACTCCATCCACTGTGACACCTAGCTGCCTGTATCCTTAATTGAGTCTAAATATGATTGTCTGAAACAGCCACTCCTGGTCATGTCCTCTGGGGCTACAGAACAAATCTAATTCTTCTACTTGAGATGGTCTTCTGTTCCTTGAAGACTGATTATCAAGACTTTCCTAAGTCTTCTTGTCCAAACTAAACATCCCTACTTCCTTTAATAGTCCCTTGCATACCTTGTTTATGAGGCTTTTCTCCATCTCGGTCATCCTCCGGCTTGTTATGGTTCTCCATAATTATGTGCACCCAGAAGTAACCATGAGAAACGGCATTTGTTTTGTGCTTTACATGGTAATTCTGTAAAACCTGTACTAAGGCAGGGCCGATATCGTCTATTTCATGTGTGTCTTCTGATAGTACCTGGACAGGTACTTACTGTAGATATGTAGATATGTGCCAGGCTCTACCCTTGGAGGCAGGAGTGGAGAGGCAGAAGAGAGACAGTGGGGTGTCATCTGAGACCTTTCTCCTTTCAGTCAGCTTTGGACTCAATTCATTTTAGCATCCATTCGGTATTCATATTAGGATCTTTAACCTGGGGTATGAGAACTTTAAATATGTGTATATATATATATATATATATATATATACATACATACATATATGTATATATACATAGGTATGTATACATATACATATATAAAAAATAGGTATTTTGGCATAATTGGTTTCTTTTGGAATCCTATGTATTTTATTTTATACAATTAAAAACATTCTGAGAAAGTGGTTGTAGGCTTCACCAGATTTCACCAGACCAAAGGGATCCATGACATAAAAAATGCTAAGAACATTTGATTTAAGGTCCCAAAGGGCTCTATATATCTTATCTCCTTTGATCCTTGCCACAACCCTGAGTGGTAGGGATCAAATATTATAATGAATATTTAAATACTATGATAAAAATTCATTATTAATAATTATCATCCTCTTTTGTGGGGGAGACTGGGTCTGTCATTTCATCAGCATATAGAGCTCTGGGTGCAGAGCTCCCTCTACCAATTCAGGTTGTCACCTCCTCTGTCACTTAGAGTTTCAGGGTTACTCACTCAGGATCACACAGCCCATATAGGTCAGAGGCAGTATTTGAACTCAGGTCTTCCTGAGTTCTCTCTCCACTACCACCCATTGTCTGTCCCCATTTTATAGGTGAGAATAATGACACTCAGGTAAGTTAAATGCGTTACCCAGAGTCAGATCTAGAGGGTGGAAAAGCCAGCACTTGGATCTAGATTTTTTGACTGCAAATCCAGCTTTCCCACCCCCGCTACAGCAGGCTATTTGACTCAGAGGAAGATCCCTTAAGCAGAAGTCAGTTTCTGCCACTGAATCCCCAGAGGTAAGTTTCCCCCTAGAGGAACTGCTGGGACAGCAGGCAGAAGGGAAGACTCGGGATTTCTTCCTTCCCCTGCTTCTGATCAGCTTCCTGTTTCAGCCTAGCCCCAGAACAGCGTTTCTCAACTGCAAACCCAGATGCAACCACCAGGAGGGGCGAAGGAGCATCACCTCCCCCAGCCCTTCCCCTCCCCAAAGAACACACCTGGTGGCCAAGGTGGGTGGAGGCCTCACCTGGCTCCTAGGTATATCCTGAAGCAGCCCAGGTAACCCCTTTGTGCCCGGACTGGGCCGAAAAATTTCCAGATGGGGTGGGACTAAATTAATCAGGAGGGAGTTGAGGGTGGCAGAGTGGAAAAGGTTGAGAGAGAGGTGAGGATAGGCTTCAGAGGTGGGGAGAAAAAGCATTCTGAGTGGTCTGGTCAAATTGCTTGAGAGAGGAGGCAGCAGTAGGGTGGGGGGATTTGCTGACCATGCATCCTCAGGACAGAGAAGGGGACCCGATCCTTAGTAGGTTTGAGTATGTATGGGGGGCAGGGAGAGGCTGTCTCAGGGATTGGGCTCGGGGTAAGCAGGATGCTAAATAATGAGCAACCAAACCCAGGCTTCCTGGCTGTCAGGGCACTCTTTGTAACAACTAGTGGCATATTGCAGGGGAGGTTCTCAGAGAAGGGGTGGGATGATTGATATTAAGAAGTGAGAGTGAGAATGCAGGGTGGTCAGAACAGATGAGTGGTGGACACTGCCTCATTACTCTTCACAGATGCTCTGTGTTAGGGAGCATTTCTCAGGAATTCAAGCCAGGATACTATCCCATCCCCACCATGGCATCAGAGTTCCAGGCAATAAGGTGTTAAAAAAGAGTGGAGAGAGGTGGTCTGGGAGTTGGGATGCCTCTAGTCTCCTTCCACAAGAACTGCTTGGGAATCCAGGCTAGTATGGAATGAGTTAAGTCTGCCTGCAATCTGTAAGACTGATGCCGATGGGGGGGGGTTGGGGGGAGAGGTTGGGGGTGGAGAGGGAAGGGGAAGCCAGAGCCTCCTGGATTGTTGGGAGACAGCTTCAGGGCCCCCTTCCCTAAAGGGCTGGCTGCCCCCTTCCTCTCCAGTCCTCACAAGGGCCCTGCCCTCCCTTGAGGTCCCCTCTCTCTCCCTCCCAGCAGCTCAGGCTCCCCCTGGCTTTGTGTCCCCAGGAGGGTGGGCTGCAGGATTTCCAGCCCAGCCCTGGCTGCCTGTTCAGTTTTTCCAAACCCTCCAGTTGGGGAAGGCAGAAGCCCTGTCAGGATAAGAGTCCCTTCCCCCCTACTCAGCAACCCCCCCACCTCCTACTTCCTGCCCCCAACGCCTCCCCCCTACTTCATTCCCCTCCCTCTCCTCTAGCGCTTCCCCCCTACCATTCCTGCTGTAATTGGAGGGGGTCAGCTAGGCTGGCAGAAGAATTCTGGAGAGGGGTTAGTAAACCTTGATTCAGTAGACACCTCCTAGTTCAATACCTGGCATGATGCCTAACCTCTCTTTCCAGCCTGGCACCCTGGTGTGTGTGTGTGTGTGTGTGTGTGTGTGTGTGTGTGTGTGTGTGTGTGTGTGTGTGTGTGTGTGTGTGTGAGAGAGAGAGAGAGAGAGAGAGAGAGAGAGAGAGAGAGAGAGAGAGAGAGAGAGAGAGAGCACAGTCTGTAGTGGTATCCCCTCAGGATAAGGAGGTGGGCAAAGGACTTCAGTTCCCTGGGGATAAAGGGATTTGAAAAGGGTGGGGAGTGGGAATGAAGAGTAGGAGCTGGCCCTGGGGCAGGCACCAAGCTGGGGCAAAGGGTAATGAGTGTTGGCTCAGTCCTGTCCTGTTGGTCTATTATATAATAATCAGCATCTATCAGGAAGCTAGCTAGGCAGCAGGACCTAGTGGCAGAGCGAGGACACCTGGGTCCTCTGCTGCTTCTCTAGAGCTCAGGAAGATGTCTCCACATTGGAGTTCTTCCAAGGGGTGTCATCATAATATGATGGGAGCAAGGAAAGGAGATATTGAGGTGGGGAGCCTGAGGGATGGTGGGCAGTCTAGCTACCATGCTAAGAAACTGGCAAACTGGCCCCACTTTCCCTCTGACTGACAGCACCCTGAGCCAATAACAGGAGTTATCACAGGGCTTAGATTTAACCCTTTTCTGAGTCCCTGGCTCTGTGATTCTAAGGGACTGAAGTCCGTCCTGGGGAATGGGCCATCAGATTGAGACCCTCTCACTTCTTCCATCTGTATGCAAAGGGCCCAGAAGGGGGACTGCCTAGAGGGGAACACAGATGCAGAAACCTGGAAAACAGGGGTGCTAAGGTTCCAAGGAGCTGCCACTCTGGCAAGCCCATCAAAAAACTATGGAAAATCATGCCAGTGTGTATGTGTATGTGTGTGTGTTGCCATATCTTGTGTATTCCACAATTATGGGACAGGAAAGGACTTTAGGCTGCAATGTCACACATGCACTGAGGCAGGCAAAAACACAGTATTAAACACTGACACAGATACACAGTGACACAGTGAAGTATACAATGACACATTCGAACACTAGCATACATGAAAACACGACCCATGTTAGCCAGTAGAGGGGGTTACTCTGTTTCCGAAATGGAGACTCACTGACATCCCCCCCAATCTTTCCATATCTCTCTCTTTCTCTCTCCTTCCCTTTCTCTCTTATCTTTTTCCTCTTTTGCTCTCTCTCACTCATTCTCCCCTCAATCTTCTCTCTGTCAGTCCACCTATACACTCTACTTGCTCCATGAGATTTGTTCTGTATCCCAACCTGGAACCCACAGTCCTAGGGGAATGAGTCACAGCCCCACCCTGGAGAACAGGCACATGGTTTCATAGACCATGCCAAGGACTCCTATAACATTTACCATCTAGCCTTGCATGACATCATATAATGGACAAACTAACATAGGTTTCACGATGCATTGATAAGGACCCCTTTATGTTCATTAACCCCATATCTGTGTTCTGTGGAACATCCGCTATGGTAGAACCAACTGTGAGATTGGAGGTGGTGGAACTTCCCTGCATACTGCAACCCAGAAATCTTACCTAGCCTTCAGTATTTTCTGGACTCCCTACTTCCTATCAGAGATCAGCTTCTTTCTATCCCAACTTTAGTCACCATTTCAGTCTCCCACCTAGGGTTAGGGGCTTCCGTGTGCTGTGCCCATCAGCTGACATGTTCTACGTATTGAACATCTAGTTTGTGCCCAACACTGTGACCCTGGAGGAGATGAGAGGCAATTAAAAGTGTGAGCCATCTTTATTCCCCTCAGGGAACTTATCTTCTAGGTTGAGGAGACCAGGCTAAGACTTACTTGAAAGGATGATACAAAATACTATCAATTAAGTGTGAAATTGAGTGGTACTGACTTTTGGAGCCGTTGGGAGACCGGTGAGAACTGCCGAAGTCTGGGAAAACTTCCTGGGGGAGGTAGAATTTGAACTGGTCCTTGAAGGAGGTTGGGGGTTGGGAGATAGGCAAGAGGGAGCAGGATGTGTTGGAGATGGTGAACTGCCATACAGATCAACAGTCTGGGTGTAGGCTGGATTGGATAGTTTCTGAAAAGAAGGCTGGGTGAGTAGGACTGCTCACGGTGCTGGGGGGGACCCATCTCCTTGGGCAGAGGGGAGTCCTTCTCCACTGAATGTCAGCCCCACTTGGATCTTGGGCTCGGTTCTCTCTCCTGAGGATCGCTGCCCCTTCCTGTCTTCGTGGCGAGCCGAGGGAGGCTGCTTTGGGGGGAAATTAGGGAGGGGTCTAGTCGAAGCGCTTCTTCAACCCTGGCATAGTTTGGGGTACGGTAGGGTCCCCCGTCTTCCCCTCCTTCCATCCTTTCCAGCTCAGCCCTGCGGAGGGAGGAGGGCGGAGGAGGGGAGGAGAGGGAGGAGAAAAGCCCCCTACTCCCCCCATCCCTTCCCAGCTGCCATCCACCTTGGGCGCCTTACCGAGCCAGACCACTGGGAGGCTTGGGGGAGCCGGCCCGGGCGAGAAGGCGAGCGAGATGGTGGAGCTCTTATTTTGACAGGGGCCTCTCCGGGCTCTGGTATGAAGGCAGAAGGAGGCAGCCAGAGCCCCGATGCTTATTCAGGCTGGGGAGAGGAGCGGAGCGGAGAGGAGAGGGACCGGGAGAGGAGGAGGAGGAGGAGGAGGAGGAGAGGGGGAGGAGGAAGAGGAGGAAGAGGAGGAGGAGGGAGCCGGACATGCCCGAGGCCCGGCCCCGCCGGACCCCCGCCGGACGCCCGGACGCCAGGGTCCCCCCGCCGGCCCCGCGCTGGGCAGCCGTGACCGGCGCTCGGGGCGTTTGAGCGACGCCGCGCGTCCGGAAGCCCAGGCCCCCCAGCCCTTCGGGCCGCGCCACCCCCGGGATCGCGGAAGAAAGTGAAAGGACGCGCGGCCGCCCAGGCCCCTCCCGCGCCCCGCGCCCAGTGCCCACGACCATGCCCCGGGGCTCGGAGGCGGGCAGCCAGGCTCGGTGCGCCCCCCGGACCCTCCCCTCGGGGCCCGGCCGCTGTTGAGATCCGAGCGCCCGGGAGCCAAAAGGACCAATCCCCCCCCCCCCCATTCCGGCCGGTCCGCACCACCGCCCCCCAGATCCGAACCAGCGCCCCCGGACCCGATCATGGGCGCTCCTCGCGGCCTGGCGTGAAGGTCTCCCCCGACGCCGGCATCCAGGTAAGAGGGGGGCCCGGCAAGCGGGTCCGGAGAGACAGGGGGCAACAGGACTGTGGTCTGGCACCCCGGGGGTTGCCCTCCGGCATGGGGCATCTGTGTCCTCCAACCCCAGATGGAACTACCAGGCTAGCATCCTCCTTGGGCCCCCACTAAGGCAGTTGGCAGCCTAGTGGTCTGGCATGGGGGGAGTTTGGGAAGGGTGGGGGGAGCCGCAACCTTAACACAGAGAACAAGGCCGGCCTGGGGCCAGCCCGAGGGCTGGCTAACCCTGCCCTGGGGGCTTCTGGGAGATGTAGTCTTTTTCCCACCCCCTACCCCCCCCCCCTACCCCCAGCACATACATACTTCACTATACCCTTGATCTCTATACCCCATACCCCTGTATCTGATGACTAGGGTATCTCTTTGGGAAAATGGATTTGACTTGTGCACAGCTGGGGTCCTCCCTCTACTCCTGGGCCCTGCCCACCATCTGCAACCTGTGGTGTAGAAGAGGAGGCATGTAACCTCTACTCACCACTCATCATTTGCACTCCTGTCCCGCCTGGCAGAAGTGTGAGCCGCTTGTGCAGGTTGGTGCACTTTGAGGTTCCTGTTACCTTATCCCTGCTTGCCCCACTATCACAAGGGATGTACTCACTGCCTTCCCCTTAGGTTCCCTGGAAGACTGGGCATTGAATGATGGGTTGGATAGGCTTGGGGCACAGGACCCCCTAGGTCGTGGTGTCTGATGTTGAGCATTCTGAGGGGCATTGCCTAGGACACTTGGAATGATCAGTTCTTCAGGAAATCTTTTTCTTTTCCATCTAGTCTTGGGAAGTAGAAGGAGGAGGCTCTCCTTGAGAGAGTAGAAGGTGTCTGTCGATTCAGCTTCCTTTCTTTGGGGTCTTTCTGATGTTCCCAGCAGCCCCCTGCTTCTATCTTGTCAGTCTAAGACTGGGTTTTGAGGTGGAGGATTTCAGATTGGTAGGGAAAGATATTGGGAGGTGGGAAGAATTTGTGACATAGACCTGGTGCCCTCAGAAGGGAGCTCTGAGGTTTTTCTTGTCCTCTTACTTTTGCCTCCTCTCTGTCTCTGGGCTTCTTGTTTCACTTAGCAAAGCTCTCATTTGCTTTTGTCACAGAGACTTTGTTCAATTATCAGTGCCAGATGGAGGTCAGAGATCCCTAGGGTGGCTGGGCCAGGGCTCCCTTTGCTGTCCTTCTGACTCCATCAGGAGACCCCCTAGGAAGTGGCCTCTGTTTTCCTGGACAGAGTTGTCTGTCATGTTGCTGATCAGTGCCCCCTAACCACACTTAACGAGTATTTCTGAGGTTAATGCTGGTGCTCAGGATTCAGTGGCTCTTACCACCCTGTGTCTAGGGGAAGGGATGCTCTAGGGTCTTTGATTCTGGTACTAGGGGTAAAATGATAAGATTCTCTCTGTGTGGTAGGACTGAATGAATTTGCTGTTGATAAGGTGTTGTTGATAGTGGTGTTGATAAGGTTAGAGTAGGTAGACAGGGGAAAGGTGGTGACAGGGTATAGTGCCTTGGGTCTCAGGAAGGAGGTGTTCACTCTTATATGGGGTCCCTGACCTCAGGTGTCCTGGCTGATTAAAGTGGTCAGTTTGGCCATCCTTGTCTGAGCTGGCCTCCACCACTTGAATGTGAGATTGCTCTTGGTTTGGAGGTGGGGAAGGGTACAGCACAGGGAGTTCTGGGGAAATAGTAGAGGAGGGATAGGGATGTTCATAGATCTGAAGTGATTCCTGGACTTGGGGGTTGTAAAACAATGCCACAGCTGCTATCTGGTGATCTAGAGACTAGGCGTAAGGTGGAACAAGGGTGGGGGATAGCGTCAGACAACAAGGGTTTGTGATCTTGATGAAAGAATCTGGTGATAAAAAAGGAACTCTTGGGTCAGAAATATGGTGACTTAGGAGAGGTCCAGGACCGGGGACCTGAGAATCTTGCTGTGGCTTTCCTTGGTTCCAGTTCCCGTTGACTCCTGGGCCCTGACACTCATAGGGACTCCAGGGCTCAGGGGAGCTGGATTGGAGTTGTAGTGTAGTTGGGATGGGGAAGGGGGTTCCCCTTCTCCTAAAGCTTTAGGAGCTTTTGTCAGAACTGGGCATTATGCCCCTGGGTCTGGGCCTGGAGGGTGGTGGTGATGGCAGGAGCAAAGGCCAGGACGCCTGGCACCTGCTTTAGATTAAAGGAGACGCCACGTAAAAGGGGGCTGCCTGCCAGCAGGCGGAGTGGCTGGGATGGAGCTGCATGGAGACTCTGAGAGAGAGGGAGGAGGAGGAAGGGGCAAGGCCAAGGTTTGGGGAGACTAATCCAGAGGCCCAGGGGCTCCTGTGGGAAGAAGGGGGTGGGGTGGTTCAGGGACCACCTGAGGGGGTTCAGGAAGAAGCCATAACCCCTTACTTCCCAGCTGGCCTTGGGCCAAGAGAAAGGAAACTAAGAAGTCCCAGATATCAGAGGGCTTGGTTCCATTGAGATGTGGTGGGGAAGGTCAGAATAGGTTGGTGAAGAGACATTGGGAACTGATAGAGGGATGAAAAAGGTGCCAGGGTATCTAGAGGGATCACTGGAGGCTGGGACATGCTGAGCACTTCCTTCTTGCTCCTAGGTGGGAAAGAATCTTCTCTATAGTCCCAGCCTCTTGTCCCTGCTCATCCTGGGACCACCTGGGGCCACCAAAGTAGCATAAGATGGGGGATGGTTTGTTGTCTGGTAGGGTTCAGAGAGAGAGAGAGAGAGAGAGAGGGAGAGAGGGAGGGAGGGAGAGGGAGAGAGAGAGAGTGTGTGTGTATGTGTGTGTGAGTGTGTGTTGGGGGGAGCATATCTACTTTTGCCAACCCAAGTACCTTTGCTGGTACCAGCTGTGATGTATAGGCAGGGCACCAAAGGTGACTCAGAAGTCACTCCCCTCCCCCCTCTCTGCCACAAGCCCAGTACCTTGGCCTGGCTGTTGACCCCATGGGGGTGGGGGCAGAAGTGGGGGATGGCACCGTGGGAAAGCGGGAAGCCGTGGGAGCTGGGCTGGTGCAGGCCAGGCGCCCCAGGCAGGGGAGCCTCCGCCAGGCTCTGCTTTCCTCGGGGTGGGGCTGGGTTGTTTCTGAGACTGGCCCAACCTGTTGAACACTTGCCTCCTCTGGCCCTGGCACCTGTCTTCCTCGGGCTCCCCATCCCCCTAACCCCCATCCCTGACCTATGGCTGCTCATCTCTGGGTCAGAGGGCTGCTTCTTGGTTATGAGAAAAGATACTTAAGAGCTCCAGGGTGGGGGTGAAGATGAGATGATCCAATCAAAGTTCACTTTGCTGAGCCCATCTCTCTTGCTGGGCACCCTCCCTACTGTCCCTTGGAGCTGAACCATTATAGAAGCCTGGGGCCCAAGGAAAGGAGCTGAGGGCTTGGGGAGGAAGGGATAAGGTGATGGAGATGAGGGTTCCTGAAGGGCTGAGCTGTCGGACTGGCCGCCCTGGAGCTACTGGGTGCCAGGCCCTGCCTGGAGTAACAGCCTGGAATTTCCTTTGCCGAGTGCCCGTAGCCCCGCCCCCAGCCTGGCCTGACTGACCTCCCCTCCCTTCCTCAGGCTGCCTTTCCTTGGAGGTTGGAGGGAGGGTGGGGGGAAGTTGGGACAGACTGGAGCTGGGGAGGGGGTGGGGAGAAAGAGGAGGCTCAGACTGTGGGAGGGGAACCTTTCCAAGGACTGAGCGCAGCTGCCCAAGATAGACCTCCCCAAGGGACGGGCAGGCCTGGGTCCTGGGCTCCTCGCATATCTACTTCTTTCACTCGCTGCTAAAGCGTCCTCTGCCTGGGAGGCAAGAGATCAGGATTCTCCCCTGGCTTCCAAGAGTCCTGTGCGATCTGGGGTCATTCAGGGAAGGCTCCAAAAGGAGTGGTGACAGAAAGATGACAGCATGGGGCGGAGGGGGGGACATACTTAGATGCCCACAAAATAGGAGGGCAACATGAAATGCTTGGCAGCAAAGAGTAGGATGAGAGCAGAGGGGCCAAATGTTTTATTCCCTTCCTTTCCTCCCCTCCTTCCTCTAAGTTGTGGCTCCTAGGGGCCCAAGCTCCCCCCACTCTCATTTTTCCTATCTCCAGGCCTATTTGCTCCTTTTGATTTTTCCTCTCCCTGCCTGGCCCCTCCCTGCCTGGCACCTTGCCTACTGCCCCACCTACCCCAGGCTCAGCCTTTAACCTTGGCTCTCCAGGGGGCTGGCACCCCCTCAATCCGTTCTCCTTCCAAGCTGCCTGATGATGGGGATGGGCTTAGACTAGCCTCTCTCAGCTCTTCACTATGTCCCCTGCCTTCTATCCTTCCCTTCCCAGCCCCCTTCCCTAGCTGGGAATAGCCCCGAATCCAAGATTTCGAAACCAGGATTGTTTTGAAATCTGTGAGTACTTCTCCCCACCCCCCATCTCCCACCCCACCCCCCAGTGGGGCTGCAGGAGAATTGTCCTCCAATCTGACTTCACCACTGTGGATTGCAAGGTTGTGTGTGTGTGTGTGTGTGTGTGTGTGTGTGTGTGTGTGTGTGTGTGTGTGTGTGGGAGAGAGAGGGAGAGAGAGAAAGCATGTGGCTGCTTGTATACAACTTTTGAGTGTGAATGTATGTATCAATATGAGTGTTTCTTTGCTATGTTTGTGTAACTGAGGCTGTCTCTGTGTATTATTTGTGAGTGCATATAGGGGAGGGGGAAGGGGGCAGCATAGTTCTCGTTTGTACGTGTCTCTGGGGGGATGCCTGTCTGTGTATGTTGGGGGTTACTGTGAGTTCATGTCTCTTTTGAGGTGGGGGTGTGTGTCTACATAGGTGTGTGTGTGTGTGTGTGTGTGTGTGTGTGTGTGTGTGTGTGTAGCATGTGCACTCCAGTGTATACACACTGGGGTAGGTAAGAGGGGAGAGTGAGTCTGGGGATTTTATGTGGCGGGGGGAGAGGTTGGTGGCTATTTTGTCACATGTCTCCTTGGAACTCTCTGGGACATGGAGTCCTTTTGTTCTTTGGAAGGAAAGGTTCCCAGAGTAGGGCTGAGGTGCCTGCTCACGCTGCGGTCCCTAGTGGGGCGCGGTAAAATTTGGGGATGAACTGTTCCCAAGCCTGGGATTTTTGGTCATAATAGAGCCTGTTCCTTGGGGAGTGCCTTCCCTCTTGTGGCTTCTCAAGCCCCACAGCTCTGCTCTTTAACCCCCTCTCTTGGGGCCTCCCCTCACCCACCCTGTGATTTATAGATGTCAACCTACTGAGCACCCTTCCAACAGCTCCAGGGCAGTGGTCATATCCCCTGAGGAAGAGGGATGAGGAAAAAGGGAGGGGGCAATTATAGGACTACTAGGTTGCCTGCTGGTTCCGGAATTGGATACCTTTACTAAATTCTGGGCAGCTTTAGAATAGGGGACTGTAACAGCCTCAGATCCATAAACCGATGGCAAAATCAGGGTGTAAAGAGGAAAAGTGATGAGGCCAAGGTCACGAAGTAGAACAAAGTGTTAGGCACTCTGATTCTCAGACTGGGTAGCAAGAGAGTATCCTGAAATATTGAGGGGGATGTGTCTTCTTTTGTGTCATGGATCCATCTGGTTGTCTGGTGTCATTTATAGACACTTCAGAATAGTGTTTCCAAATAATTGAAGAAAATGCTAAATTTGAGTTGGATATAATTTTTTCCTCATTCAAGTTCACAGACTCCTCCACCCCCTCGTTAAGAACTGCCTTAGGGCTCGATAGCAAGTTATCGGGTGTGTATTGGGGGGGAGGGGGGCAGTCTCCCAAAGAAAGATTTTCCGGAATTCTAGTGTCTTTTAGCGCTGGGAAGGGGGAAGTCCATCTTCCAGTTTAATCTCATTCCCTCTTGTTACAGTTAGAAAGTAACACTGGAGTATGCTGGGAAAAATGGGGAGGACTGAGGGTGGGTGGAAGCTTCTCTGATAAGGACCTTGAGGTGATGGGGGAGAGGATTGGGGATTAGATACTAGAAATCTTGCTCCTTTCTGTAGGTGGTTTTTCTCTGATCTCTGGACAAATCTGGTGGCCTCATTCATCCTAAAAGCAGGGATGGGGGAGCAGATGGGAGGGTGAGGCTGCACTAAAGATGTTTAAGTGTTGAGGACCCTCTGAACTCAGCTTCCCATCTCCTGTGACTTAGGAGAAGAATGGGGGGGAAGGGGGAAACAGGGTAACCTGCAAGGGTGCTCTCTGTTTTCAGCCTCCAGTTCTGAGACTCTCATATGTATCACCCTCATAAACCTTCAGAATCTGATCCCAGAAAAATCACCACCGTGGTATTGGCATCAACATTCTGACAAGTGCTGCCAAGTTAAGATATATAGAATCCCTTTTTGCCAAGGCTTCTGTCCCTTGTCTTCCTGCCTGGCATGGAAAAATAGGTTTGCCAAGGGTCTTCATCCCTGCTCTTCTTTGCTGTTCCCATCTCCATCCCTTTTCTAGAGTTCACTGGGAACAGTGTGTCCTTGAAAGGGTTAAGTCTGGTTGGCTGGGACCCTGGTTCTCTTCCCACCCCCCCACCCCCCACCCCCAGGATTGGTGCCGGGAGGGGTGGTTAGCAGCTTGCTCTAGTTGGCGTCTCTCCCAGAATGCTTCGGAAAAGAACTCCCCTTTGACCCCCAGTACAAACTAAGCCCAGCCGCCAGAGGGGAGGAGGGAGGACTGCCTGCCCAGCCGCCTGCTCTGGGCTTCACCCAGCTCCCTCCCATCTCAATCCTGATCCTACGCCATGTTTTCCCTACCCGTGGCCACTGAAACCCTGTTAGGGCAACATTCCATCCCTGCCAACGTGCACCACAGGGGGCTTTGAGGAGCATCTCTCTGTCCAGGCATCTGCCCATTCTCTGCCTGAAGTCCTTAAGGGAAACTATTGGGATACGGGATTCTTGGGTGCCTTCCTTACCCCTCCCCAAGGGTCTATACCCTACCCCTCCCCTCTGTTTTCTGTCCTTGAGTAGGGTGTGCTATAGCCTCCCCTGGAGGGTTTCCTGGCTTCTTCTCCTGAAGATGAGTGTCTTGGTATCCACCAATCTAGCCTTCTTCTTCTCCTCCCCTCACTCCCCACCCCTAACCGATCTTCTTGGATTGGGTCAGACCATAAGAGGCCTCTCCCATCTCAGTATCTCAGTAGAGAAAGGCACTGAGGCTTATTTTCATTGCCTCCTTCCCTGCTTCCAGGATGGGGGTGGGGGAGCTGGGGGGAGAGAGTGGTGTGGCAAGGAGGCCTGGCCCCCAGCCAATCCACAGAGGCCCTGGTGGGAGTGGGGGGTGGGAAGGGGGTTCTGTGCAGCTCAGAGACTTCCTGGAGCTGTAGGGTGTGTGGGGGTGGGGAAGTTGGGGGGATGTAGGAGAGAGCAGGATGAAAACGGAGTGTTTAGAAGAGAGCCGGGAACCCAGGAGTCCTCCAGTGTCTGTCTTTGAAGGTTGAGGGGGGAAGAGAGGGATAGGCAGTAGCAGGAAATCCCAGATCCCAAGGAAAGTGTTTAGGTTTCCCTTCTGTCCTAGGGGGAGACCACAGGGGGCACGTCAGGGTGTGCCAGATGCTCTGCCCCACCCCACAATCCACACCCTTTAGCCCCAGCCTCTGACTTAGATCCCAGAGTTGGAGAGTCTTTGTAAATGTCTCTGTGGTTGGTAGTGTCTCTATTTCTCTGTCTGTCCTTGGGTGTCCACATCTCTGCCTCCTTTCGGCTCTCTCCCTCAGCTTCAGGGCAGCCCACATTGGGGTCCAGGAGACAACTGGAAAGGGGTCAGAGGGAAGGGAGCAGCAAGCGCTTCCCACCTGTTCCCTTTTCTACACCCAAGGTGGGAGGTGGGGGAATAGTTACTATCTTATACTATCCCATCTCATGTGGGGGCAAAGGTGTGCCTCCCTGCTCACCCCAACCCCTTCTCCACTACTCACTCTCCTGGCCCCAGCCCAAGCTGGCTGGATGGCAACCAGCCATGATAACGTGGTTTCTGACCCTGCCCCACCCCCCCTTTACTTTCCCTCTCCCTCCCTCTCCCCTTCTTTCATACTTAGCAACAGCTCCCTGAATTCACAACAAACACTCTTGTGGGCTCCTGGTCTGACTAGGAAAAGCTGGAGGAGCTTTGGAGGGGGAGGGGGGAAAGGAGCAGAAAGGGAAATGCCTCCCCCAGCTGTCCCCAAGAGTGAGGTACTGACTCCCTCTCCCTGACCAGTCAGAAGAGAAGGGGCATCGGGCTAAGGAAGTCAGGACCTGGCAAGGGAGGGGTGGGTTGGGACAGGTGGGCTGGAAGGATGGACGGACCGTTGGTATTGGGCAATCCAGAAGACCAGCAGCCTGGGAAGGGACAGGGTAGGGGCTGGAATACCACTCTTAGCCTGTCCTAGCCTGACCTTTGACCCACACCCACACCCAGGGGGTGGGGCAGGAGGAAGGGGCAGGAACACCGTGGGCTCCTTCCCTAGTGAAAGCCTATCTGGCCTTGCTCCTTTCTCCCTGCTCTCCCCCCGTACCAGAGCCTGAGGAGGAGGAGAAGCGGCCCTCAGAGCGCTGTCCTCCCGGGCCCCTGCATTTTGGGTGGGGATGGGCATGAAGGAAGGAATGGGGACAGCCTGGCTTGTATGGATTGTTTTCCTGATCTCATTTGTTCCCATGAGACCGACCTTTCTCCTTTCTTTACTTTACCTTCTCTTCCTCCTCATTATGGCTTCTGGACATTTATGCTGATTTGACATGCTGGCTCTGTGGTCCTCCCAGTCATTCCAACTGGGAAAGAGCTAATAGGTGGGTGGATGTGGGGGAAGGGAAGCCGTGAATATAGATTTCTAAGAAATTCATACCTTACACACACACACACACACACACACACACACACACACACACACACACACACACACACACACACACACACACACGCCAGCGCTTTGCTCTTTCATGCCTCAGTTTTCCCACCACTGTGGGTGACATCTTTATTGTCAAGTTCTGGGAGTGGCCAACATCCCAAAAGGCCTGAAATCTTGTCCCATGACATCCCAACCCTATTCAGGGTGACTTTAGATAATGTTTTTGAAATAATTTTTCTGGAGTTCCTAGTTCCTCATATTAGGAGCAGAAGGGACCTCAGAGGCCATGTGGTTCAGTACCCCCCACACACCCCAACACTTCTGACCATTAAGAAAACTGAATTGTAGGGAGGTTAAGTTGACTAAGGTAAGAACTGGGATTTGAACTCAGGTCCTGCTTTTTGAGTTAGGACTCTACTGACTTTCCTTAGGCTTGAACCAAAAATTGTAGATGTGTGGTTGACAAAAGACATTCTTTTTGCAAAGACTCATTAAAAGATATCTACATTATGTAGATTCAGAACTGTCCCAGAAATATCTGCAGTACACGGCCCCCATTTCCTACCTGCTGATACATCCTACTCTTCCGCTTCCCCCAAGACTCCCCTGGGAAGCATGATCTATAGAGTTATATGTGACCTTGAACCTGAGACTGGCAGCCTGGGGAAGTGAAAAGAATGATGGGCTTGAAATTAAGAAGTCTCAAGTTGAATATAGCAACGGTATGTAGTAGTTGCTTAACTGTAGACAAGTCATCTTACCTCTCTGATCCTCAGTTCCTCATTTGTAAAGTAGATGCTACTTTAGAGGGTTGTTGTGGGGAAAGGGGCTATAGAAATGGAAGTTATTGTTAGACCTGGCTGCCACCAACCAGCTGTGTGTCCTTGGGCAAGTCAACTCACTTTTCTGAGTGAAATTTTGTCATTTCTAAAGTGAGTAGGTTGGATAGATGATCTGTAAAGTCCCTTCTAACCTCGATGATTCTCTGTTCCTGGAAGGGTGGGAGGTGGGGTGGAGGGAGAGATGGTACCAGTGAGGAACTGTCAGAGCACTGTCCCTTTCCAGGAACTGGGACTGAACACATCTGAGGGCATTGATTGACAACTCCCCCAACCTATCTGTATAAAACTCAGCCTAGACACTGCTCTGTAGCAACACTGAGTGAAGGATTTGGAGACACCTTCCAGTTCTCCTAATTTCCTTGGGGAGGCCCAAGGTGATTATGACTGGGTGCCAGTCATTGGCAAGGAAATTCTAGATGATATCCACTTCATGCCTAGGGGTGAAGTTTAGGGCAGTGGGAAAAAACATGGGTTCAGGTGAGGAAATACAAGTTGGGATTCTGGGGTAGGAAGAAAACTGACTGCACCCAGACATAGCTCCCAGAATTCCAAATGATATTGAAGGTAGAAGAAAAGGTAGAAGAGAGGGGCCTCTGGCAACAGAGGGGTGGGACTGGGGCTAGATTGTAGTGGAAAGAGCCCTGAAATTTGTGTGCCTAAACCTCAGCTCAGATCCCAGATTGAACACTAGCCGTGCGGCCTTGAGCAGACTGCTTAATCTTCATCCAGTGTTTAGCACAGTGGCAGGCACGTAGTAGGTTCTTAATAAACGTTTATTGATTGCTGGATCTCAGAGTCTGTTTTCTGTTTTGTAAAATGGGGATAAGAGTGATAACAATACCTGCACTACCAGCCTTGTGAGGATATTGTAAAGACCAAGTAAAATAATGCTCCCTCAAGTACATGTAAATTGTAGTCTGTGGAAGGCTTGGGTTCAAGTCCTGCTGTTTACCTCTTATGTAGCCTTGGACAAGTCATTTTTCCAGCCTTTCTCAGGCTTAGTCTTCTTTATCCATCAAATGGAAGTGTTGAACTACATTGTGCCTATGAATTCTTCTAGTTCCAAATCCTAGGATTCTGTTGTCTGTGGGTTTCTGGATTCCTCTTGGGTTGTGTTCTTTGGGGCAAGGGCCTAAGAGGGTGGGTCAATCTGTGTGAGGTGAACTAAGCTGAGACAGGTGATCTGGCCTTGGAACTCTGAGCCCCTCCCCCATCCCTAGGACTTGGTGTCCCTATTTCAGGATTAAGCTGATTAGGATGTGGCAGAAACGCCTGGGATGCCAGGACACCTGGGTCTGCTGTCCAAGGCTAGGCCCTGCCCTTGCCCTCTCTGGCTAGATGCCATGAGAGTGGCAGAGAGACCCCTGACTCCACCAGCTAGCCTAGAATGCAGAGAGGGCAAGCTATTTACCTGATCTTGTGCCTCCCCTAACCCTAAGGCACTATGGGGTGAGAGTGAGAGTGGACAGAGATCTGGCTTGGTGCCAGGGTCCTGGCTTGTCTCCTGCTGACCACTGCTCCCTGCTGGGCTGGTCATGCCCATCTGTGCCTGTCTCCCAAGGCTCTCTCACCGGGCAGGCTAGGGCTATTTTTGGTAGCCGGCTGGGGCACTGGGGCTGGTTTCAGATGTTCCAATGTTAGCAGGAGAAAATGGGAACAGATGGCTAGAGGGTTCATATCATCAACCCTGGAGCAGTTTATTTATAGGACCTCATTAACCCTTAGGGGGGCTGGCTGGAGCCACCCAGAAATATACTGGGTTCCCTGGTTAGGGGAGGTCAGGTCTAGATGCCCTCTCCCATTTCTCTCCTTCCACCTTTTCCACCAAAACGCCCTCAGGCCACATCTTTTCTTCAAGACTGAGTGAGACCTGGGGAAGATAGAGAGAGGTGCCCACCCAGGAACTTCTATCATCTGAATGGCCACTATACTCAGCGGGGCAGAGGAATCATGAAAAGAGCTGCAAAGAACAATGAGGAGCAGGGTAGTAGTCATTGGTCGTGATAACTAAAGAAGGACAGGCAGTCATAACCCAAAGTGGAGGGTGCGAACCTCTGAGAAAGGATGCGTTGGACCTCCCCTTTACCCTCTGCGACCAATAGAGATTCAGTGGAATCAGCAAACTGTTCCTGGACTCAGGAGACCCGAGTTTCAATCCTGCCAGGTAGCTGTGTGAGCCTGGGCAAGTTACTGAGCCTCTCAGTACTCTCTGTGAGGTACTTATCTCCACTGCGAGGTGGGGCTGTTACCTTCAGCATCTCACAGGGTGGTTGTGAGCAGTAATTTATTTTAACCTTCATTTAACATGAACGTGAGTGACTGTTACCGTAAAAGCCTTGCATGCGAGTGTGTGTGTGTCTGTCTGTCTGTCTCTCTATCTCCTCATTCTTATTCATATTTTTAGAGGCAACGGAGTAGCACAGTGAATAGAGTGCCAGGCCTGGAATCAGGAAGACTTGAGTTCAAATCCAGCTTCAGATACTTAACTAACTGTGTGACATGCCTGGTATATAGTAAATGCTGTACAGCTGTCATCGTCATCTGCGGCAGCACGTAAACGATGACTTTATATGTACTTCACAGGTTACCTCCTTACTGCCTCAGTAGTAGAACTAACTGGCTAGGTTCTGTACTTTTTATTACCTTGATGGCAGCCTGAGTATAATGACAGAAAAAATGTTGGGCCCTGATGGGGGCTCCAGGCCAGTGTGTCAGACCCCCACATTGTTTGTGCACCAGGCATCCTGAATCCTATCGCTGGAAGTCAGATGTGAAGAAAACTGGCTTCAGATGCTGCTGTCAGCCCCGACATTGGGTAGATGGGACACAAGGGCTGGTTCACAAAAGTCCCTGCTGCTGCTGACTGGGTTAAAGGCATAGGATCATGGCTGTAGGGATGGAGGGGCCTTAATAGCTATCTATTCCAACCCCCACATTATCTAGATGAGGAACCTTAAGCCCAGAAAATTTAAGTAATTTATCCAGGCTAACATAGGTAACAAGTGATGAGATGAAATTTGAAGTTAGTTCTCTGACATCAAATTCTTGCATTCTTTTCACTGTCTCCATCCTGATAGGATACGTACATTCTAGAGCTTAACAATTTTGCGCTTTGTGAGTCATTTGATGTTATATTTTGGGGCTGGTTAGATCCTTTTGGAAATTCCAATCTCTTTCTCAAGTCTTCTAAGGGGAAGAAAGAGGGAAGTCCATGATTAGGTCTGGAGAATATGGGGGAATCCTTGGAGGCCAAGAACCACTGATAACAGCAGGGTCTACGCAGAAGAGGGAGAGATACAGAAGGGGTTAGCATTGAGCTTTGGGGAGTTGACCAGTAAAGATGTGAAAAGATGTGGTAGGAAGAAATGAAGAAAACCCTTATCTGCTAAGCTAAGGTATGGCTGTGAGAGATGGTCTTCTGGCTCACAGTCCTTCCTATGAGATGTTTCCATTCCCGGGAATTTAGGAAGGGCAGGGAATGTGAGGTTGCTGAAGTGGACAGAGGTGGGTGTTAAGGTCAATGGACCTTGAATCCCTAATTTCAGTTTTCCAGTATGTGACATTGCTAGATTTTCTGTCTTCCTTATAGAAGAGAGAGACCCAGGTCTCCACTCTGCTCAGCTCTCCCAGTACCAGCCCATATGCCCCTCACCTTCTACAAGGGGTCATGGCAGTCTGGATGCCAAAGTATGTGAGGACATGTGGGCCCCTAGGGGGAACGCTGGATGCCCTGTGTCTGGGATGTGGTAGAAGAGGTAGACCATTAGTGCTGGCAGGGCATATTGCCTTGCTGGGGGGGTTTACCCATCTTGGGCAGTACCTGGGGAAAGAGCGGGTGTTGGGTGAGATTTCGGCCGTGGCAGGCAGCCCGTGCCAGCGGTCTACCCGAACTCCTCTCCTCCCACAATGGCTCCATTGTTCCAAGCAGGCAAGCAGCCTGAAGGAGGCTCCTTGGACATCCCCCCCTCCCAAAACCAGGGCAAGCTTAACCCTTTAGGGGCTAGGAGCTGGGCAGGAGAGCCAAGCGAGAACTCTTCCCTCTGCTTACTTTTCTAGGTATCTGAGTTGATGGTGCTCCCCATCCCGCCATCATCTCTGCATCATACCAGAGGAAGTTGCTTGGCCTTCCTCATTTATCCTCCCAATCCAGGGCTGGGGTAGCCAGGTTATGCCTTCTTCCATGCCTCTCTTTCCCCATTCCCCAGGACATTTCCTTCTGCTGTAACATAGGGAACTCCTAGCAAGGGCTGGGGGCAGTTCTCACTTCCCTACCCCACCACTATCTTGGCAGAGGTGCCAAGGGCAGGAAGTGCCAGTGGGGCATTCGAGTGGGGGCCAGATATATTTGGGTGGTTGGGGCATTCATTCCAGCCACCACTGCCTGCCCTACTGGATCTTGATCTCCCTTCCTTCCTGTGTAACCAGAGCTGGGCTGGGCCTAGCTCAGGATTTCGGTGGATTTAAAGGGACAGTGCCATTTCTGCTAACCCCTTTCCCCACCCTTAGGCTGGAGGAAATCCTCCTCCCTCCTTCCCCTGCCCCCCATTCTGCCCCGCCATTCACCTAAAGGTGGTGGGAAGGATAGAGCCTAGGCCCATAGTCAACTTGCTTAGACATCATTAGGGAGAAACAGGAAGGAGCCTCTGGGCTCCCCTGGTCTCCCTTAGCCCAGCCAGCCCCTCCCCCCAACCCTAGGCCCCCTGTCTCAGGTTGGGTTACCAGTCTCCTCCAGCTCCCCGTCCCAGAGCCTTGGGGCGGGTGGGGTGGGCGGGGGTGGGCTGTGGTTTCCTGTGTTGGTTGTTTGTGCCTGGCCCCAAGTGCCCGCTGTACCCGGCTCCCCCTGGGTTTCCTGCCTTGTCTTGTTTCCTTGTCCTGTCCCAGTCCCCTTCCCCACCCCCACCCTTTCCCTTACCAAGCCCCCTGGGAGAGAGCTAGCCGGGATTTGGACAGTGGCGTTTGAGGGTCCTTGAGAAAAGGGGGAAGCTGTGGACTGCATTGCTCTCATATTGGGGAATCCCTGATGGCCCAGGGGGTATCCCTGCGCCCCCAAAGTTTAAGTCTGTCTGGAAGGCACCACTGCAGCCTAGCCGGTGTGGGTGGGGAGGAGACTTCAAGGCAATCCCAAGTTCATTCCAGGCCTTCTGAATGGTTGATGGGTATTGATGGTGGGGGCAGCTGGGGAACTTCCCCGACTGCTTCTTCCCCAACATCCTGGCTAAAAGTACCCTGACCAGGGAGGAATTTCCATGTCCCACCTGGGACCCCCAAAACAGCTTTGTTTTGCCCTTCATGGTCAAGAACCCTGGGCCTTCCCATGGAAATAGCCCTCATTTGCATGGTTCTCTTTAGGTGTAAGAAGGGAGTGATGCCGGGAAGTGGGAGAAGGGGAAGGCCCCCAGAGCCTGGAAGTCCCCAGGCAGAGGTTCCTGGGTCCCAGAACAGCAAGCCAGGCCCCCCACGGAGTTTCCTGCTGTGCTAATTGTCCTTTGACCTCCCCACCCCCTGTCTGAGTCATCACCTGCTCAGGAAGAGGAAGTGACCTCCTGCTTTGGGGCTTTCACGGGACAGAGCAAAGACCCAGCAGTCCTGGCTGTCTTGGGGGTCTGCTGTGCTGGCAGCCACTGTTTGCTAGGGCAGCAGCACCTCACTGGAGTCCGTTGTTGGTGGCTGCCCCCCTCCCCATCAGGGTGACCTCTCCTCCCTATCATTCTGTCCCAGGGGACGAAACTATGCTATGTCTTGGGTCCTAATTTCCTCCTCTAATTAAAGAGCTTTTAAACTGGGGACCACAGACCTGTGACTAGATTTCAGGAATTCTGTAAACTTAGGTGGAAGAGGAAATTACATCTTAATTTTCACTAACTTTGCTTCATTTGTAATTGTATGTATTTTATTTTGTGAATTTAAAAATCATTCTGAGAAGGGATCCATAGACTTCACCAGACTACCAAAGGTCCTTTTCATGCCATGGCCTCAAAAAGGTTAAAAATCTCTGCTCAAATTTATTTGGTTCATTCTTGAACAGGGCCTGGGAAGGCGGCTGAATATAATAAATGATATTAATAATAGCTGGCAGTCATATAATACTGTAAGTGTGGTAGATTACTTTATGTATATCATCTCTTTAGATCCTCACAACCCTGTGAGAAAGGTGCTTTCATTATCCCCATTTTACAGGTGTTGAAACAGAGCTCAGAGGAGTTAAGTGACTTGCTGCCCAAGGTCACACAGCTAGTGTGGTATTCCTATTCAGTTCTCCCTGACCCCAAGTTCAACACTGTTCACTACACTGAGCTGCCTGGAACTTGACTAGATCCCTGCAACTCAGATCTGTCCTTAGAAAATAGTTGGGTGGTCAGTGAAGGACTGGGGAAGAGCACAGCAGCGATGTCCAGTGGACATCTTGTCATCTAATAGGGCAAATGTGCAGGATCATTTTTGTGAGATCACCAAAGCAGAGCTCCAAGAGACTTTAGTTTAAGATACATTTATGAAGTGCTTACTATGTGCTAGGCAGGCACTGTGCTAAACTCTGGGAGACACACAGACACAGACACAAACACACAGACACAGACACACACATAGACACACACACACACACACAGGCACACATCCCAAGTTGTATAAAGGATAAATAGAAAATCCTGAACTGAGGTAAGGTGCTACAATTAAGGGGGGCTTCCTGTAGAAAGCAGAATTTTAGTTGTGACCTTCATGAAGCCTGGTAGGTCAGTAGTTGGGGTGGAGAAGGGAGGGCATTCCAGGCATGGGGAATAGCCAGAAAGAATGCCTGGAGCTTTTTATTTATCTGATAACTAAATTCTAATTTAATTTTCTTCACCTTTTAAATGAGAAAGCTATGGATTAAAGAAAGAAGTTAGGTGACTTGGGTAGATTTTGAACTCAGTTCTTTGGACTTCAAATTCATTGATGTTTCCTTGGCATCACACTTTGACTAACAGGCTGTGTTGAGGATCCAGACACTGGGCCAGCTATAGCACATTGGGAGGAGATCTCCCTGCTCCAATTCTCATGAGTCTAGGGAAATGTAGATAAGCTCACTCTGTCTTTCTTGTTTTTCTCTCCACTCCTCTGCCTTGTTCTTCTAGTGGATATGAGTCTGTTTCTCTGCGCAGGTGACTCACACCTGCACCCACTTTATGTACACATTGGCTCCCTTCCCCCCTGCTGAGGCAATGCTTCTCTTCCTAGGACATCTGAGCCCTTCTCCTCTCCCCCTCACCTATGGAGGAGGCTTCTGACCTCTTCAGGCACTGGAGTTGAAGTCTTCCCACTTAGACAGGTGGGCTCAGAACCTTACCCATGGTGGTTGGGCTAGAGCTCCTCATCGCCTCATTGCTCGCACTATGTGTTAGGGTTGGGGTGGGTGGGCCCTGGGAGCCCGAAGGGGAGGGGATGGGCTGCTGGAGAGGGCAAAGAAGGGAAGGGGAGGGGAGACAGAAAAAGTCTGACTCATCTGCTCTTGAATCAACTTGCCTGATGACCGGGTGGAGGTGAGGAGGAGGAGGGGGAGGGTAGAGCTTGGGAAGAGGGGGCTGGTACTACACCTTTGGGCTTTGTCTGGAAGAGGGCTCAGGAGGGGTTTGGAGGGTACACTCAGCTCCTCTTTGTATTTTTGTTTTATGGTTGGCTGGGTACAGGATGAGGGGAACAATTTTTCATCAGTTGGCCCTGTAGCTGTTTTCTCATCCCTGGTCTTGGAGGTCCTAGTCATTGGGGCCCTGAATGGCATTCTTATGCAGAGGGTGTGGTAGTTAGCCAGGTACTGGAGTGGGGAAATGGATGTGCCTAGTGCAGATAGTATGAATTCCAGCTATTCATCTTACGTCTTCCTCCACCTCTTTTCCTATTTTTGAGCCCTGAGATGGGGGGAGCAGTAGTGAAGGGAATTTGGGAGGGGTCTTTTGAGACACACTATAAGGGGAGCAGAATAAAGTAGACACAGGGTGCTCTTTCTTGAAGACATCCTCAAGGAAGGCAGTGTGGTGCTGGGCTAGGAGTCCAGAGACCTGGTTTTCTGGGAAGGTTTTGCATCTAACCTGAGGTATGGTAGTAGCAAGTCATTCTCCTAATCTGGACTAGTTTCCTCTTCTGTAAAATAAGGGCCCTGGTATTCTCTAAGGTTCTCATAGAATGTGAGAACTGGAAGTGATACCTTAGATTTGGTATCTGTAATTTGGGTGATGGACAGTTTCAGATGAACTGTGCAGGTCACACCTTTGACCCTATTACAGCACCTGGCATGTAGTAGGTACTTAATAAATAACTGTTAGATTTTTTTGAAGCTAGGACTACCCTTCGAGCCTCAAGGCTCCTGATTCTGAACCCTGGAAAAAGACTCCCCTAGAAAGTAGTGGAGCATGTTCTGAGGGTGTCTATCTTGGAGCGGGGAGGGCCTGCATACCCCATTTGTGTGCTTTTTCCAACTGGGAGAAAGTAGTGGTGACCTGTGGTCTGGACTTAGCCTGTTGAGGGAAGGGAGGGTCTTCCTTTGTCTCCTCCCACTAACCTGCTTGAAGACCATTGAGAGGATGTATTCCTAAGTGGTCTCTTTTTTTCCTGGGGCCTCAGAGTATCAGGGGAGAGAACCAGAGATCTGAGAAATGACATAAAAGGAGAGAGAGGAAGCCTCTGGACTTGGGTGTCTGTCTGTTACCACATGTTTGTGACTCTGTGTCTTTGTATGGTTGGATTGAAGTTTCCCCTATATTTTTCAGTATATGGATTCATGACTTTTCTGTCCACCGATGGACTTCTATCCCTGTAGATTAGTTTCCCTGGTCATTTGTGCTGGTGGAGCTCTCTCTCGCTGGACTGGCTTTGTTTCTTTTCCCATGTGTGTCCCTGTGTTTGTCTGGATCTGGTAGTCTCCTGATGCCACAGTCTCCTGTGGGTCTGTCTCTGGAGTATCTCTGTGTATCTCTCAGTGTCCGTATGTGTCTCTGTGTCTATGTGTGTATGCACACGTGCCTGCGGCCTGAGAAATTATACTGCAGTCATGCCAGTCTCTCTATACAGCAGGAGCTCAGCTCTTGGTTCTAGCTCTACTGGATGAGGGGGGGTTAACGGGGCAGGGGGA
Organism: Bettongia penicillata ogilbyi; assembly: GCA_023548195.1. NCBI lineage: Eukaryota > Metazoa > Chordata > Mammalia > Diprotodontia > Potoroidae > Bettongia > Bettongia penicillata. Next base: position 4,486,238 of record JAJHZJ010000311.1, read on the forward strand.
GGGGAGGAGAGGGGAGGCTCCTGCATTCTTGCGGTTGGGGAGGAATCTGAGCCAACATTACTGGTCTCCAGAGGAGCCCAGCTGCAGCCCCGGGGCCCCGCCAGGCCAAGACTCTCTGCCGGCACAGGCCTGCTGGGGATGGGCTAGGACCGGGACTAGGCCTTGGGCTTGGGGTGGGGTGGGATTGTTTGCCCTCAGCCCCAGCACTGAAGGGTATATTGTGAGGTTCAGCAGAGCAAGCCCTTGATAGCAGGAAATATGACGGATCATTGGATCACAGATTTAGAGCTGAAAGAGAGGGTCTAGTCCAGCCTCATTTTACAGGCAGGAAACTGGCCTGGAGGGGCTCAGTCATTTATCTAAGGTCATACAGCAATATTCAAACTCAGGTCCACTGACTGCAAGCCATTCACTCTTTCCTTTCAACCTGTTGCCTTTGTTGCCTCAGGTGTTAACTTCTCGAGAGAATTTTTTTTAAGACTATAAACTCCCGGAAGGTAGGGGCTTCCACCCTGCGGAGCCTCAGGGGCTGCTGGGGTTTTGATTGTAAATGATGATGAATATGGCCCTCATGAGGACCACCCCTTTCTCCCTCCTGCAACTTTCCTGCCTTTTGGGTCCTCTTCACCCAGTTTCCATAACCCTAGAGGCTTCTGGGTGGTTAGAGCCACCAGGGCCCCCACCCCCCCTTAACTTTATAGGAGGTTTCCTTTTTGTTAGCTCCATAGATCGATCATCTGGCCTCCAGGCCTCTATCATGTTGTAGGGGGCCCTCAGCTAACAGGAATAGTGTCTGTGTGTGTGATGGACAGACGTATGTCCCAGACTGGGGAAGGGGAAGAGAAGACAGTCTGGGATCCCCAAAGGGTTGAGAAATGTCCACATCTCAGAGAGTGAAAGACCCCTGAGGTACCTGCAGGACGTGCTGGGGGTGGGCTGAGGAGACCTTAGAAAGAAGCAACCTCTTTTCTTACCAGTGGATCGGCCGGCTAGTTGCATTAACCCAAAGGATTCAGGGAAGTGGGTGATTCTGATAGGATAATGTCTTGTGGGCACTTGGTGCTGACTTTCTCCAGTGGGCCCCCCCAGTCCCCAATCCTGCTTTGCCCTCCTCTGAAGACCTCCAGCTCTGTAGCGAGGGCTGAGAAAAGACTGCCCTCCCTGCTCTGTGCCAGACAGTGCTTGTGCGGTCTAGCTAAGGGGCATATTGCTGGCGGGTGGGCACCTGCCTCCTCCCCCTCCCCCGGAGAGGCAGGCAGACGGGGCCAGGCGGCGGCAGGAGCAGTGGCGGCTGTAGCCGCCAGCAGCAGCAGCAGCAGGAGGACAGCCGAGCTGAAATAAATCTGAACTGGTGTGGAATGAGGGGGGATAAATATCCTCTCCCCGTGATGTGATCTTTCCAGCGGCTATTAATAGGTCTCCGGGGAGAGGGATGGGGAGGGGGGAAAGGCTGGTGGGGGAGCGGGGCTAGGGCTTAAAGGGCCCACAGCCGTGGCTGCAGGAATCCTTGGCTCATGGCTCGCTGCTCTTGCTTTGGGAGCCTTGTTGGTCATCCCACCCTTGCCCCTCCCCTGCCTTCTGATCACCCGCCTGTCTGTGGGTCTGCCTATTTCCCACTGGGGGACTGGGATGGTGCACCCCTGCCCTCTAGGTCATTTCCTCCATTTTTCTAAGGAAGACCTCTATAAGCAATGATCCCAGACCTTCTTATACCCCTTTGTCATTCTCCTCCTTTTAGCTGGGAAGGGGATGGGATGGTTGGGGGAAACCAGGAGTGAGTTAGGGATTGAGGAGGGGAAGGGGAAAAGATCCAGGAAGAGGGTCTGGGTTTGAATTCCATTTCAAGTGTTGGTTGAGGCAATCCAGCGCCTACTGGCCATAGCCCTTCTCATTGATGTACGGAGGGTGTATGAGAATGAAGAAGGGGTTGCCACAAAAACCAGCAAGTCCAGGGGGCTGGTAGATTTGAGATTTGAGGTCAATACCTACTTGGGGATCTGGCCTTCACAACTGGAGGCCCTTTGCTGATGCCCACCCAAAGGAGATACCCCCTCAGTCTGTTGGGTCACTGGAATAAATCAAGGCCATCAGTTAGCTCTGTCCCTCTCAAGACATTGATATCTTGATGGAAACAAAGAACCATACAGTTGAGTTGACCTGAGGGCTGCTTGGACTCCAAGGTTAAGTCAATTTCCCACAAGATTAACAGTCCCTTTTTTTTTTTACCTTCTCTTAGGCATCTCCACCTCAGGACAGGAGCCCCGGGGATCCTGCCACCATCCCTCCGAGGCCCTCCAGCCCCAGCCAAGCCAATGCACCCAGAAAATAAACTGACCAATCATGGCAAGACGGGGAATGGCGGGGCTCAGTCACAGCACCAGAATGTGAGCCAAGGGCCCACTTGTAACCTGGGCTCCAAGGGCGTGGGGGCAGGGAATCATGGGGCCAAGGCCAATCAGATCTCCCCCAGCAACTCCAGTCTGAAGAACCCCCAGGCATCTGTTCCTCCCTTTGGCTCACTCAAGGGGAAGGTGAAGAGGGAAAGGAGCGTGTCAGTGGACTCAGGGGAACAGCGGGAAGCTGGGACCCCATCCCTGGACCCAGAGGCCAAAGGTACCTATAAAGTCCTCATCTAGAAAATCCTCCCTGTCCTTACCTCAGCCACCAGCATCCCATACTATGAGTTTTGGGCATTTTCTCCTCTTTTTGTTCTGGTCTGGGGGCTAGGGGTAGAAGTAGGCAGGGGCTAGGAACTGGGTTTTATGTTATTATGGATAGTATCTGCATCTGGGCAGTACCAATCACCAATGGGGCACATTGTGGGTGAAGGAATCTCAAACAAAGGGGTCTCTAGTCCTGTCTCTTCTTTCTCTCCCCACCCTATGGAAAAGATAGGGGAAGTATATTTAGGTGAGCCATGGGGGTGGGAGAGACTACCTGTAGGATAAAGTGTAAAATTCAGGTAGGTGCTAACCCCCAGGCGTTCCTAGTGTCCTGAACTGGTGGGAGTCATTTGGGGAAGGCACAGGGGCCTAGATGAGTAGCTGCTCCCCCCTCCCCCTTCTTCCCCCCCAGTCCTAATTGGAAACAGTTGTGGTCAGGATTATTCTATGCTTGGTATTGGGTGGGGGGGAGGGGCGCTGGGCGGCTTTAGCTTTGGAGCAAAATCAGAAACAAATGGTAGTAAGTTGGGGGCTAGTGGCATGGGGGCGGAGTGGGAGTCTGGCACGGTTCCCACAACAGTCTGGGCAGTGCCAGCAAACTTGAGAGAAGGGAACAGAGATTGGGAGTGAACTGGGTGAATGCCCAGGACTTTAGAAACAGACACTAACATCTCTCCTCTCTGCACACCGATGCTGCCCTTCTGCCTCCCCTGTACAGAGGTGGCCCCGAGGAGTAAACGTCGCTGTGTGCTGGAGAGGAAGCAGCCGTACAGTGGGGACGAATGGTGTTCGGGGCCTGACAGTGATGATGATGACAAGCCCATTGGGGCCACCCATAGTGAGTTCTCATTTGGGCAAGGATGCAGACCTTTAGATAGATGAGAGAAAGGTTCCCTGGCCTTTGCCTGTATGTGTGTGTTGGGGGGGAGGGTGCTTGGGGAAGAGAGGCCCCCAATCTCCTCCCACAAGGGGTGAGACTTCATCTTTAGCCAAGGTATTGATTAGAAATAGAGGCCAGGACCCTAGCAGGAGCCCCCATCCAACCATGTAGAGTGTTGGAGCTGGGGAAAGTAGGTGGCAGGGCAGTTTTACCTAGAACCTTTTAGTGTCAGGCCCAGAGATGCCCAGAATCAGCCCTCCCCCAAGACCCTTTCTACATTCTCCCATTCTGGTGTCCTAGGTACCCCAAGGGGCAAGTCTCTCCCTGCCACTTCTTCCAGTGAAGACTGTCTGTAACCAAGGTGTCCCAGAGGTCCCTCCCCTGCTGCTGCTCCAACACACTGGGCATCATCCGGCCCACCCCTGGTCCTCACTTTCCCTCTGTCTAAAGGGAACTGGGGGTGATGAGTCACCCTTATCCCTGGAAAGCCTGAGTGATCACCCTGGATCCTTGGCCTATGCTGCCACCTGCTGGTGTGATCAGGAAGGGCAATGCTGGCTCATGCTTTTCTTTGAGATGGGATAGTCCCATTCCAATTTGGTTAGAGGCTGTGCTGGGTAGCCCCAGGCAGGGCTTCTGCCGGGGTGTGGGTTATTCACTTTCACTGTGTTCCTGGGCACTAATTGCTTTCTTCCAACCATCTCAGAAATGGGTCAACAAAAATCTTAAGGGATGTTTGGAGTTTGTGTGGCAGGACCAGTACAGAAATTTTTCCCTGTTACTAAGTAGTGCCTGTTATGTATAATAAGCATTTATTAAATGCCTGACGGGTGATCATTCATTTAGTCAGTATTGAGTGCACGGATAAGGCAAATTCCTTCAGGTCAAGGACCTGACAAAGCAGTTAGGAAGAAAAGATTTTCACATATAAAGATGACTAGTATGACTGTAAACTCTGTCCATGAGCAGGTTTTTTCTAATCTTGGAGTCTCTGGCAACACCCAGCAGAGTAGACATTTTAACAAACGTTTGCCAAATGAATGAACCAGAAGACCAGACTACCTCTGAGCATATTGTCTAGCAGTGGGTGTCAGACACAAATGGAGACATCTTAGAAAGCCACAAATTAACATTATTGATGTTTTATTGTATTTCTTTTGTTAAACATTTTAATCTTGTTCTAGCTACCAGGGCTCAAGTTTAACACCTTTGTGGTACAGGAAGCAGGGTCACCCCTGGTTAGTCTGTGCAGGCTTGTTTGAGGAGAGGAGGCTGAGGTAGGCTGTAGTGCAGGATGTGGATTGGCTACAGAGGAGGAGGGGGAGAATCCCATACATTCCAGATTATGTACAAAGATGAAAACCCTCCCATCCTTCAAATCCACTTCTGTGATGCTTCCATAATTTCCCTTTCACCCTAGCCAAAAATAATCTTCTCATACCCTTTAGATACTTCTAGGTCCTTGTGTGCTCATTTGGATCATAATCACTCTCTCTCTCTCTCTCTCTCTCTGTCTCTCTGTCCCTCATCTCTTCTACTAGATTTCAGATTTCTTAAGTGCAGGTGCCATGTTTTTATTTATCTCTGTACCTCCGCCAGCATTTAACTTAGCACTTTACACGTCATACGTTCAGGACGTGTTTGTTGATTTAAATGATATTATTGGGAACCACTGTTAGGAGGTGAGAGACTTCAAATAGTTTTTCTGCTATGGGGTGGTTTGGCACCAAGCCATCCATACTCTCATGTTTCCCCACCACCACCACTATCCTTGTGATCAGCTTATTTGTGAAGTGACTGAATGAAAGGAAGAGAGTAATGGAACAGAAATTTTCTCTTTGCTGGTCTCTATTGAAGTAGAAACTGATCCTGACCACGTTACCCTTCTTCGAACACAGATCTCTCTCCAGTTTTTTTAGTCTGTGTCATGGCTATGAAAGTCTAATAATGCCTTATAGTCCACAGAGCTATTAACTTGTTTTAGCTTCACTATATTCCCAGAAGGCATAGAGTAGGTGTTATTATCACTGTTGTATAGAAGAGAACAACCGAAGTATATAGAGTTCAAGTGACTTCCTCAAGGTCACACAGCACATCCCTGAGAGGAACTGGGCCTGGAACTTCATCTTCATATCAGATTTCCTGTCTCCTCACTCAGTGATTTACTAGTCCAGCATTTGTGGGCTGATGGATTGGAGTACAGTATATATTCAGCCACCATCTCTCCTCTCCCTACCATGGTGACCACTTATTAAAAATTGGCCAAGAGAAAGCAAATGAAATGGCACTGTAAGCATTTAGGGCATTTGTGACCAGGTTGTCACTGTGAACTGATTAGAAAAAAGTATCTTTAACTGCTTGGGATAGGTCCAGCCTAGTTGTGATTAATAAGCCGTGATCCTCCCCCAGCTCCAGTCTCCTTTAGTACCTGACTTCTCCAGGTCCCATTATCTTCCATGGAGCTGGGCTGGGGCAGAGGTCATCAGCCTGCTTATCTCTTTCTCTCCTCCTCCTCTCCCATTGCAGATTGTAATGTAGCAGACCCAGCCATGGCCGCCACACAGCTAGGCCCAGGTCCAGCCCCACCACCACCTCTCAATGAGAGTAGTGCCCCTGGGGCCCCCCATGGCCCTCCAGCTGGCCTTCGGCCAGAGGGTCCTGGCGGTCTGGGAGGCCCAGGAAAGCCGACTGCTCAGTTTGTCTATGTCTTCACCACCCACCTTGCAAACACGTAAGTGCTGCTGAGATCAAATGCATCTCTTCTGTTCAGCCACTCCTGAGAGTGCACCTGGGAACACATATATCCAGATGTCTTAGCCAGTCACTTGGGGACCCAGGGGTTAGCATGGACAACGTGGGAAGATCAGCTTGGGGAGGGCAGGATGTTCCTCTTAGGTATGGTTAACCCCTCATCATTCTTTGCTTTTGGCATCTCTCCTTCCCCTCTCCTCACTCCATGACAATCCAGGGCAGCTGAGGCAGTGTTGCAAGGCCGAGTTGATTCCATTCTGGCCTACCACCAGCAAAATGTACCCCGTGCCAAGCTCGACCAGGTGAGTGTTTTGAAGGCCTAGAGATGGGCCAATCCAGAATCTTTCCTAGGAAGTGGTATCACGGTGCAGTCCTGGGGGAAAGCCTGATACTGGGGGAAAGGTGGGTTCCTTTGCCTATTGCCATCCAACTCATGCTTTGCTTTTGTGTTTCATAGGCTCCAAAGGTGCCACCTACATCGGAACCACTTCCCTTGAGCACAGCCTCAGCAGGCACTCCCCAGTCCCAGCCACCCCCACTACCACCACCTCCACCACCCCCTGGCAGTGCCCCTCCAGCTCTGCCTGCCTCCCTGCCTCCAGAGGGGCCACCTGAAGATACACACAGAGATCTGACACCCAACTCTGTGGGTGCCACCAGTAGCAACGCGACAGGGGGAACCCATCCCAACACCCCTACAGCTGCCACTGCCACAAACCCCCTGGCCCCAGGAGGGGACCCTGGTGGTGCCCCTGGAGGTCCCACCTTGCTAGGGGAGGGCACTCCCACAGGCAATGGGCAGCGAGCCCTGACTGGCTCTGAGGGCCTCTCAAAGGAACAGCTAGAACACCGGGAGCGCTCGTTACAGACGCTACGTGACATCGAGCGGCTGTTGCTTCGAAGTGGGGAGACTGAACCTTTCCTCAAGGGCCCACCAGGGGCCACAGGTGAGGGGGGGCCTCCAGCACCAGCTCCCCCAGCATCCCAGCAGCCCCCAGCACCTCCGCCTGGAGGACTGAAGAAGTATGAGGAACCCCTGCAGTCTATGATTTCCCAGACCCAGAGCTTAGGAGGCCCTGGGCTGGAGCATGAAGTTCCAGGTCACCATCCAGGCAGTGACATGGGGCAACAGATGAACATCATGATGCAGCGACTGAGCCAGGACAGTTTGACACCTGAACAGGTGGCTTGGCGCAAGCTACAGGAGGAATATTATGAGGAGAAGCGACGGAAAGAGGAGCAGATTGGCCTTCACGGGGGCCGACCCCTTCAGGAGATGATGCTGTCCCAGGGCATGGGGGGCATGATGGTCCGGGGCCCCCCACCTCCTTACCATAGTAAACCTGGGGATCAGTGGCCTCCAGGCATGGGGGCCCAGCTTCGGGGACCCATGGACGTCCAGGACCCAATGCAACTCCGAGGAGGGCACCCATTTCCTGGACCTCGTTTCCCTGGCAACCAGATGCAACGGGTATCCGGGTTTGGAGGTATGCAAAGCATGCCTATGGACGTGCCAATGAATGCCATGCAGAGGCCTGTGAGGCCAGGCATGGGCTGGACAGAAGACTTGCCCCCGATGGGGGGGCCAGGCAACTTTGTGCAGGGAGCAGTGCCCTATCCCAGTGGGCAGAGTGAGGCAGAGAGATTCATGACCCCCAGGGCACGTGAGGAGCTGCTGCGGCACCAGTTACTAGAGAAACGGACGATGGGTATGCAGCGCCCACTGGGGATGGCAGGCAACTCCATGGGACAGGGCATGGAGATGGAACGTATGATTCAGGCCCACCGACAGATGGAACCAACCATGTTCCCTGGGCAGATGACAGGTGGAGAGGGCCTGGCAGGTGCCCCGATGAGCATGGAATTTGGGAGCAGTAGGGGTCTTCTGAGCCCTCCAATGGGGCAGTCTGGCCTGAGGGATGTGGATGCCCCTATGGGGCCTGGCAACTTGAACATGAATATGAATGTCAACATGAACATGAACATGAATCTCAATGTGCAGATGACCCCTCAGCAGCAGATGCTGATGTCCCAGAAGATGCGGAGCCCTGCAGACATGATGGGCCCTCAAGGCCTGGCTCCTGAGGAGCTGGCCCGTGTTCGGGCCCAAAATGGTAGTGGCATGATGGGGGCACCCCAAAAGATGCTTATGCCTTCCCAGTTTCCCAACCAGGGACAACAGGGTTTCTCTAGTGGGCAAGGACCCTACCCTGCCATGCCTCAGGACATGGGTAGTGCCCCAGACATGTTCAGCCCCGATCAGGGCTCAATGCCTGTGGGCAACTTGGGTACCACAAGGCTCAGTCACATGCCCCTTCCCCCAGCACCGAACCCTCCCCCTCCTGCACAGATGCACCCAGCCCCAGCAAGAGGGCTGGGCCGACGGCCCTCAGATCTCACCATCAGTATTAACCAAATGGGCTCACCAGGCATGGGTCACCTGAAATCACCTACCCTTAGTCAGGTGCATTCGCCCTTGGTCACTTCACCTTCTGCCAACCTCAAGTCGCCCCAAACGCCCTCTCAGATGGTGCCTCTGCCTTCTGCGAACCCCCCCGGACCCCTCAAATCTCCCCAGGTCCTTAGCTCTTCCCTTAGCGTCCGTTCACCTACTGGCTCACCTAGCCGGCTCAAGTCTCCCTCCATGGCAGTGCCCTCCCCAGGCTGGGTGCCCTCCCCTAAGACAGCCATGCCAAGTCCAGGAGTCAGCCAGAACAAGCAGCCACCTCTCAACATGAACTCTTCCAATACTCTGAGCAGTCTGGAGCAAGGTGAGTTGTCATCAGGGCTCAAACAAAGGGAAGACATTGCTCATTGCTCACATGGGGCTGGAGACTGATCCAAGCTGGTTATCCCAGAAACACTGGGACAGATTCAAAGGGGGAGGTCGATTTGCTTCAGTCAGAAGTGCATAGGATCACAGGAGCTAGAGGCGGAAGGACTCTCAGTGAAAGTCATTATACACATGAGCAAATTGAGGCTCAAGAGAATTTAAAAGGTTTGTCCAAAGTCACGCACAGGGAACAGATGGAAAAACCAAGATTCAAGTCCTAACTCCAAATCTAGTGGCCTTTCTGCTTCCTTGTTCATTTCCCAAAGGCTATAGGTAGGAAGAATGTGGTTGAAGGGCAACATGAGTACTGCCCTGGTCCTTTCAGAACTTCCTAGATAACACCTTGGGATCTGTCTTAGAAAACCAAGTGGGTGACTGTGGGGTAAGGAGATGTCGAGTCAGTATCCTAGCAGTGGTCAGGCTGGTACTGTGGGAGGAGGGAATTGATCCCTGCTCCAGCTCTGGGACACCTTCCAGAGGCATCATCTCTTTCTCTCCTCTCTCCTGTAGGTGCCCTCCCTCCCAGCGGCCCTCGGAGTAGCTCCTCTGCCCCACCTGCCAATCCCCCTGGAGGCATCATGAACCCCAGCCTGCCTTTTACTTCCTCCCCAGATCCTGCCCCCTCCCAGAACCCTTTGTCGCTGATGATGTCTCAGATGTCCAAATATGCCATGCCCAGCTCCACCCCCCTATACCACAATGCCATCAAGACCATTGCCACCTCGGATGACGAGCTCCTGCCCGATAGGCCTATGCTTCCACCAGGGACCATGCCAGGTGGGAAACCAACATTCCTGGAGCCTTGGCCTTTTGGCTCTGGGCCTCGAGGCAGAATAGGAGGAAAGGAATTTTGGCTGCCCACAAGCATAGATGGAATTAATGGGCCAGAAGAGGATAATGCCCCCTACCCCATGGTTATGAGCTACGAATTATGGTGATGCTGGCAAGAATTATGGCAGTAACAGGAATAACCATTAGTAATCCTTAAAATTTACATAGGGCTTTCCCCCACAAGGGCACAGAGAGATACAGATGTAGATATCTACCTATCTGTATGTATATATGATTATATATGTACATATATATAAAATCATTGTTGCTGGGTTGTTTCAGTTGTGTCAAACTCTTCTGACCCCATTTGCAGTTTTTTTGGCAAAGATACTGGAGGGGTTTGCCATTTCCTTCTCCAGCTCATTTTATAGGTGAGGAAACTGAGGCAAACAGGGTTAAGTGACTTTCTTAGGGTCACACAGTATCTGAGGCCAGATTTGAACTCAGGTCCTCCTGACTCCAAGGCCAACACTATCCACTATGGCACCTAGCTGTCCAAAATATAAAATTAATACGTTACATATACATAGATATGCATTTGAACCTTTTAAGACCTCTGACAATCAGGGAGGGATAGGGCTGTTATGGACAGGATACTTGAAGTCCAAAGAGACTCCCTAGATGCTTGCTTGCTGCTGTCCTAGGGGTGCTCATGTGGGGAGAATAAGAATCAGAACCCTAAAAGCCAACCACACTGATCTGGAAGGACAAACGGAGAGGTGACAGATGAAGGCTAGAAGGGTTGGCTGCTAGCACAGAAGGCATGTCTGACCCTTTGTACTTTCCTTTCAGGGATCAACACCAACCAGCCCAACCAGTTGCACCTGAACTCGGCAGCTGCCCAGAGCCCCATGGGCATGAACCTGCCTGGCCAACAGCCCCTGTCTCATGAACCCCCGCCTGCCATGCTGCCCTCACCCAACCCGATGGGCTCCAACATTCCGCTGCACCCCAATGCACAGGGGCCTGGTGGCCCCCCACCAAACTCCATGATGATGCCCCCTGGTGCCCCAGACTCCCTGAATCCTCCCTGCGGCCCCATGCCCAGCGCATCCCAAATGATGTCCTCTAACCAGCTGGTGTTCCCCCCTCGGCTTCAACAGCCCCATGGTGCCATACCCCCTGGGGGAGGTGGGGGTGGGGGTCCCGGCATGCAGCAGCATTATCCACCCGGGATGCCCCTGCCCCCCGAGGACCTACCTAGTCAACCATCAGGCCCCATGCCACCTCAGCAACATCTGATGGGAAAGGGGCTGGCAGGGCGAATGGGCGAGCCGTACCCTCCAGGAGTACTGCCAGGTGTGGCATCAGTGCTGAATGACCCTGAGCTGAGTGAGGTGATCCGACCCACCCCAACAGGCATTCCTGAATTCGACCTGTCCCGGATTATCCCCTCGGAGAAACCCAGTAGCACGCTGCAATACTTCCCCAAAAGTGAGAACCAGCCTCCCAAAACTCAGCCCCCCAACCTCCACCTCATGAACCTTCAGAACATGATGGCTGAGCAGACCCCTTCCCGGCCCCCCAACATCCCAGGTCAGCAGGGTGTTCAGAGGGGTCTCAACATGTCCATGTGCCATCCCGGACAGATGCCCTTATTGGGCAGGACAGGTGTGCCCCCCCAGCAAGGCATGATGCCCCATGGCCTCCATCAGGGGGTCATGTCCCCCCCTCAAGGCCTCATGGCCCAGCAGAATTTCATGCTGATGAAACAGAGGGGTGTGGCGGGGGAGGTATACAGTCAACCCCCCCATATGCTCTCTCCCCAAGGCTCCCTAATGGGGCCCCCACCCCAGCAGAACCTCATGGTGTCCCACCCCCTGCGACAACGCAGTGTATCTTTGGACAGCCAGATGGGCTACCTCCCTGGTCCTGGCAACATGGCCAACCTACCCTTCTAGCCAGCTTGGGATAGGGAGGTGGGGCATGTGGGTGCAGGAGGATCTGGTATGGAAAATTTTACAAACTTTTAAAAACTCATCCCCTACAACTTTTGAATGGCCTAGTGTCATGGGGTGGGCGGGGGGACTTGTGTGTTGGAGTGGCATCTGTGGAAACCAGATAATGCTATTGGCTTGGGGTGAAATAGTTGGGGTGGGGGTGGGGGTTAATTTTGGTTTGGGTTTTTACTCGGTTTCAGCCCCCAGGACTCCCTTTCTTCCTCCCTTTTTCTCCCTATTCCAGTTTCTGGGAGTTTGTTAGTCTCATTCTCCTCCCTGCTTGTTGGTTACTCAGCATCAGTGAATTAACATGTGTTTGTTGGTCCCAGACTGTGCTGGGAGGAGAGTAATACCTATCCAGGAAGGAGAAGATATGGTCTGTCTTCTTCCTTTTCTGCTTTGGTCTTTTTGTCTTTCTGACTTGCCACCTCTAGGTCTCTGTCTCTCTCAAGTCTCTTGGTTTTCCTTTCTTGCTGCCCCCCTCCCCTTTTCCTCCTGTCTTCCTATCCCACCACTGCCTCAGATTTCCTCAGTGGTGTAGCCTCTATTTCTCCTTCCACCCCTTCGCTTCCCCCATGCAGACAGGTGGGTGGATATCATTGGCCATCATTGCTGTAAATAAGGCCTGCGCTTTGTGCCGGTGTGTGTGTGCGTGCTGTATTTCTGTATTTTAATAGATGACTCGGAAGAAAATGGAAAAAAGAAATCCCCCCTTCCTTAACCTGTGTTCTCCCTCCCAATCCCTGCCCCCCTCCAAGAAAACCCAACTCTCTGACATCTCTCACAGGGACATGCAAACACCCACACTCACCATTTACAGAAAGGTCTCTAGTGCAAGGTCAACCCCCACCCCCAACCCCCAAGAGCCTAGTGGCCCCATAGCCTCCTCCTTTCCAAATGTGCTTCTGGCTCTCCAGGCAGGCTTCCATCTTCAGGGTGCCCAGCAGGCTGGATTAGGATTCTGGGAGTCCTAAAACCTGGCTGTACTGCTGAGACATTCAGGAGCCACATATATCTCAATATGTGTGTCTTCCTTGTGTCTCCCTTGGTGCCCAGTGCCATGCCCTTGTTTTCCCCAAATTGCACATCTGGGGTATCTGCCCCAGCTACCTCTCCTCCTACTACATCCTAACCCCAATGTAAAAGCTTCTCCAGAGTGGAAAGGACAGGATAGGGACTTTGGGCAGGGGCTTCCCAGTCAGTCCCTCCTAAATCCCCATTTAGGGATCATGGAAGATTTTTCTTTCCCCATCCTTATGGCTTGGGACTCTTGAGTCCCATTGCACCCCCAGTTATGGAACAGGTTGTCCTAGCACCAGCAAGAACTGCCCCCTGCTGGAGCTGACCTTGTTACTTAAGACCACAGGACTGTGCCACACATCAATGTCCTCCTGAAGCCACCCCTACTTCCTCTTACTGAAAGGGGAAGGAAAAGAGGGGAAGTCTTTGAGTCAGTAGCCCACCCCACCACGGGGACTGTCTGAGGAGGAAAAGCCTCACAGGTCCCTTCCGGGCATTGAGTTCATTGACCATTGGCCCTCCTGTACCTCAAGCCTCCTGATCCTATTTTTTGTAGGGCTCAAAATCCCCCTTCTTCCTTCTCTACCCCCAAAGAGTCTCCTGTCCCTTTTCTTCTAAGTGACTTCTCCCCATCCTCCCAAGCAGGGCAAAGCTCTTGGGAGGTCGGGGGGGACAGACACAGTGAATCAAAAGCCATAGACAGCTGTGTGTTTTGTCTCCCATTTACCCTAAAAAAGGAACCTTTTTTTTCCTTTCCTGCCTTCAGGGAAGGCCTTTTGTGCTGAGGGCCAATTCCAGAAGGAGAGGTGTCTCTTCCCCTTGGGATACATGCCTCTCTCTCTGCCAGCTTTCCTGTCCCACTAGGGATGGGGCCCCAGGTCAGTAGCCATGATACAAAGGGATATGGCCTCCTCCACCCAACCTCCCTTTCCCTGGCATTCGGTGCTGTCCACCTGGCCCATTGTCAGCCTGATCGAGTTCTTTCTCCCCATCATTCCCCCAAAACAGCTCCCAGAGGGTCCAGGACATAGTTCTCTTGTTTCTGAACATCTTCATTCACATTAGACTCCCACTCCCACTGGGCACTCTGCTCATCCTGGGTCTAGCTCAACTTGAGTCATCACCCTGTCTTCTTTCTCACCCCAGGATTACCCCCATTTTATCTCTTCCCAGGCCCTGGCGATTCTTAGTGTTTCCTGACCCCTAGGGGAGTGGAGCCACACCTGACCCCTTCCGCACTGCCCACAACAGGCATTTTTCCATCTCTCCACACCCTCCACCATCACCGAAGTCAACCCACCAGCCTCTACTCCCCCTCCCAATTCATGGCCATACCCTCTGCCCCCAGCCATTTTGTATCATTATATAAATATATATAAATATATATATAAATATAAATATATAAATACAATATGTGAAGACATCTTCTTGGTTTTTATTTTGAAACAATTTTTAGGCTTGTTTCGGGGGTCTCTGTGCTGCCTGTACTGTATTGACCTGTTTTATAGGTGCCTTTTTATTAAAAAGAAAAACTTCAAAAACCAACCTCTTGCCTCGTGCCTTTGTGTCAGATGGATCCATTATCTGCCCTGTTGTTTGGGCTAGGAAGGATGGCTTGAGGCCTTGTTCTCTGCCAGATAAGAAGCAGGGACCTTTTCTGCCCCAATCAGGCAGATCCTGAAGGGGAGCATTGAACCTTGGTTGTTCTGAGATAGAGAGTGTTGATCTGGGGTTGTCCAGCAGATCCATCTCCAAGGTAGAAGAGGTGTGGAGGCCTGGAGCAGGGTCTTGGGGTGGTTGGTCAAGCAAGAAGCAGCTTCCTCTGGTTCCATCTGAGCAGGCCCCCTCAGAGAAGAATGGACTGCTGCTTCCTTAGGGGTTTGGGGACTTCCCTCCCAGAGTTTGGTGCTGGGGCCCCATCCTGTCCCTTCCCCCACTTTACTTCCCTTAGTAGAGATACACTTGGTCCTGGGGGGCTGGGGCAGTCTGTGCTCCCCATTCTGCACTTGAAATCAGAACCTCTCTTCTAGGTACCAGTAACTCTTAGCATGGTCCTTTGAGGAGGTCCCAGTTCAGGAATTGTTTCATGTGAGGCATATCAATCTGTCAGTCAATAAAGATTTATTATATCCCTGCTGTATACCAGGCACATATTAGACACCGGGGATACTAAAGGAGGCAAAACAGTCTGCTCTCAAGGAGTTTACGGTGTAATGGGTGGCTCACAGAATCATCCAGCTGGGTAGGTGTTCTCTGCCTAGGATCCCTAGTTTTCTGCTTGTGAAGGGGATTGGTCAGACACTGGTCTGACCAGATGGCCCTTCTAGCAGACTTTCTCTCCTGATCTCCCTTCTAGAAGAGCCTCTAATTATTGGGTCCCTCTACAGTTGTATTGTTCATCTCTGATGGGCTATATCCCCTTCTCTGAGGTCAGGACAGTCTCCTGAATATAGCCTTGTTCTGGAAGGTAAAGGGTTTTCCCCAAATTGCAGAGTGGAACAGAATTTATCCATTGGGTAAAGAGCAGTACTTATGCAAAGTCTGTTCCTGTTTGTAGAAGATCCCTGAATTGCCCTCCTCCCTGCCCCTAGCATAGGTCTAAACCTAGCCTCCACTGACACAAAGACAACTGTGGCACTCAGGTTATCAGAACTGTTTCCTTCATACCTGGCCTGAGACATTCCTCATTTTTCTGGCCAGCATCAGGATCCCAACCTTGAGCCTTCACCTGGGCCTGGACTGAACTGAACTGAGCTAGAAAGGGTTTTGGGGTGCCTGTGTGTGGTCAAGATCAAAGGTGCCTGAACTGGGTCAATCTGAGCTTCCTGTTTGCCTGAGTAGGGCCCTCAGATGGCAACATTGTGAAACGGGCTGAAATGAGTAGGGCTGAAAGAATCAAGTGGATGGACAGGTGGGGGAGGAAGGCGGATGTGGATGGAGGGAATTAAAGTGACAGAATCGTCCTGAGTCCTTTTCTAGGCTCCACTGGAGAGTTTGTCCCTGCAGACCTAGGAGGATATGTGACACTTCCCTTACACCAAATTCAGCAAACCAGGTCTTTTCAAGCTTTGACTTCTGTGTCTAGGTTCTGTGTTCCCACCCCAGGTTCAGGCCTTGGTCCTGGATCTGGAAGAACAGATGGAGATGTCCTTTAAAGAGAAGGGTTTGTTCAGTTTGTCCACATCTCCTGGGCCCATAAAAATCCTCTTTGGGGGTACTTGTCCAGAGCAATAATCAGACTCCAAGGCAGATCCTCATCTATAGTGTCCAGAAGGGACTGGGATCCCTCTCTACCCTTGGAAGGGGAGGGAAGGGGTTGGGCCTTAGAAGGTGGTGATAGAGGAGGCATTCTCTGATTCCGAGCTGCTGCCTTTACGCCAACTGGGGACAAATCGTTGGAGGGCAGCAGGGCCCACACAGCCCAGCTTCCCCAACAGACGAATTAGGTCACTTCGGAACTTTACACCCACAAAAGTATAAAGCACAGGGTTGAGACAGCAGTGAGCCAGGCCCAAGAACTCACATGTGATGATAGCTGTTGCCAGGTGATCATCCAGTTGGCAGGATTTTTGGATAGCACCTAGCATCACTAGTGTGTCCAGGAATATGACCACATTATAAGGGGACCAGCAGAAAAAAAAAACCCCTGTCACCAGGATGGCTACTTTGACTGCCTTCTGCCGCTGGTGTCGTCGCTGGGCCTGACACAGGCGCCTCACCACCCCTGTGTAGCACCAGGCCATCACCAGCAGGGGGATGAGAAAGCCCCCTATGTGGTAGAGGAAGCGGGAGGTGAGCCGCGCATCACTGCCCGCCAGGCCTTGGCCGGAGAAACTACAGGTAGCAGAATCATTGGTGCCAATTTTGCTGACTGTCACAAAGAGGAGCTCAGGCAGGGCATAGAGCACGCTAGCCAGCCAAACAGCACCACAGGTGATGTGGACTGATAAGAGGCGACGATGGCGGTAGGTATGGACTGCATGAACGATGGCCAGGTAGCGGTCCACGGCAATGCAGGCCAGGAGCAGGCTGCTGCAGTAGAAATTGATTTTGTGAAGGGCACTCACAGCCTTACAGAGGAAAGCCCCGAGCACCCAGCCCACGGCTCCCTCGGTCATAGCAAAAGGCAGGGTGAGAACAAGGAGGAGATCGGCCACAGCCAGGTGGAGCAAGAAGGTCTCCGTGGAACTTCGGGCTGTCCGATGGCTCTTGAGAATCACTAGCACCAAAGCGTTGCCTGTCATGCCCAAGAGGAAGATAGCACTGTAGGCCACTAGGACAAAAACTGACTTGAAGTTCAGCTGATCTTCCCAGCCCTGGACCTCGGGGCATAAGTAGTCATCCCAGGACTCTGGCAGCTCATTGCTATAGTTGCTATAGTTACTGAAATCCAGAACTGTAAACTGTGAGGGACAAGAGGGATGGGGAGGGAGAAACAGAAGAAAGAGAGGTGAGGACCAAGCCTTTGCTTCTGAGAACTCCATCACCTTGTCCGTTCCCTTTGCTCTTGTAATGGCATTATGCATGCCTGTGAGGATCAGGGAAGAGCTGAGCCAGAAATCTTATGGAAAAAAAACGGTTCATTCATTCATTTATTCATTCGTTCATAGGTTGGCAGCCTAATGTGTACAGAAGGCTGGCCTTGTAGGGAGGACTGCCGTTCGAGTCCTGCCCCTGATGGATCATAGCTGTGGGATCGCTGCAAGTAACTTAACAACTCATTACCCTGAGGCAAACTGCTAAGACTGTAGGCTTTTGGTGAGGTACTGATCTGCATCAGTGGAGAGAGTTTCCATACCAGGAATTCCCTATATGGTTGAAATGAGAGTCCTGGACTGCCACAAACACCCACCTCTCCCTAACAAAGTAAAACAGTCTAAGGTAATGTGCTGGGTGCCAGGGATACAGATGCAAAACAGCACAGCTCCTCCCCTCAAGTTGCCTATAGTCTCCTACAGAAAGATCTATCTGTACACAAGCAAATAAACGCAAAGATGTGGCAAAGTACTTTTTGCTTAGAGAATCTCTCCAGTTGGGGAGGAGGACTTGACCCTGGTCATTGACCCAGTCTTCCTTAGGGATGGGGTCCCACTTTGCTTTAGGAAAGGGGGACTCTCAGCAGCCTCACCTACCTGTTCTATTTTCCACTCCCAGATGCCCTTGGGCCTTTTCCCAAACCTGGCTTACCTTCTCTACCTCAGTTTTCCTCTTTGGCTCATGGAGATAAAATAGATCTACCCCCCTCCCCCTTACTGTCACCATCAATGCGCCCTCCCATCCCAACCTCCATCTTCAATGGAGCCAAATGACTTCAGAAAACAGGGAGGAGAGAGAAGAGGAAGAGTGGATGCAGGTGAAGGAGTGAGTGGAGGGGCAATGTCAGCTGCGGTTTCAGACCTCCTCTTTCCCCCTTCCCCCACCCCCTTTATTCAGGCTGTTTACTGAGCTAACCACAGAGGAAGGCCCTCATCAGTGTTTTCATACCTTTCACTCACAGCTGCCTCAGCTGCACCTGCCCCTCACGGCCCCCCTTCTTACCTCTCCCTCCCCAACCCCGCCTTGCAATTGATAACTAATTATAACCCAACTGTGTTAGCAAAAAAGGTAATTCTGTAAATGACAAAGTCCCCAGGGAGCGAGAGGTAAGGATGCGTTGTAACCTTGTTCTCCCTGCTCAGAAGGCTGTGTCTCAAATGACCGTCTTCCCACGATGTGAGGATTGCTCCTATCTGATCCCGTGGACGGAAGACAGCTGTTTGGCTCAGACATCCCCAGCCAGACCTTTTCTGGTTCCGTCAAAGGCTAGGCCTGCTGCTCGTCTAAGATTACCTTGTATTTACTCATAGACATAGATGTACATGCTGTCTTCCAAATTGGAGCAGAAGGTCCATGAGGACAGGCATTGTTTTCAGTTGTCCTTTGTATCTCCCAAATTTAGCAGAGAGCCTGGCCCCTATGTAGTTAGCACTTAATAAGGACTTGTTGATTGAATGATTGATTAGTTAATCAGTCCACTTCCATTGCTTACCAGTTATCTAGTGGCTCAGTGCCTTTATCTCGGAGCTGTGACATCTGAACATAATCTCACCTTGTTAAACAGGAGCCCTTCCCCAGATTGGGTCCTCCCTCTTTCCCGGTGCTTGGGGCACGGCTAGGCCATGGTCTTTCTACCCTCTGAAGAAAAGGATGGATGTGGGAGGGGGATGGGAGCATGAAATCCAGGTAGAATAGTGTGAAGACGGTTACTAATCTTGGCCTGCTAGCACATTGTTAGCCAATTCATTTCCCTCCTCAGTTTCCTTAACTGGAAAAAGCAGGTAGGGTGCTTACTTTCCTCTGGAATGTCAGACAAGTTACTTGACCTCCCTGGGCCTTAATTTCCTCATCTGTAAAATGGGGCGATTGGACTTCCCTTCCAGCCCTGGTCTATGATTTCTAAAATCTCAATCCAGTGATGGCCTATGACCTTGGAAGCTCTGGAGCCCTTGTGCCCTGGTCCTAGGATTCCTTTCTCTTGAGTTGGAGCCTCACCCACACTGTCCTCTGATAATCATCATCTCTTACTAGAATTTGGAAGGGAAAACCAGGAATATAGGGGAAGACTGGGCAAATAGAGAAAGAAGATTCAGAGTATAGGGATAGAATTCTGGCAACCACTACTCATTAGAGAACCTGAGACTGGCCTGCCTGATAGGTGCAGCCTCCAAAATGTTGACCCAAAACATCAAGGCTCATTTCCATATTGATTTGCCTAGAATCCTAACAAGCCTGGTCTATAATCAGAGCAAATTCAGTTAGTGAAATATGGGGATAGGGGAAAGGGTCTATTCTATCCCCAGGGAATTTGGCCCTCTTCTCTATTGGCATTGGGGTGGGGGGAAGTCTCTGAAAGAGGGATTAGCTCCCGTGGATGTCAGTACTCTGAGACAAAACTATGTTCAGTCTGTGCTAGATACAGCTCCAGATTAATCTTACATTTTTGGGGTAATTTATTTAATGTCAAAGTCTGAAAATTGGGCAAGGTGAGATGATAGGTTTGTGTTCCCTCCTAACTCCCTGAAGGTGGGAGGAAAGGGAAGGATTTCTTTGGTTCTTACAGTTATGATCTGGAAGACACCCTGGGAGAATGAGGGGGTGGGGAGGGAGGGGAGGAAAGGAAGCTGGTATGTGGGGAGGGGAGTTGATAGAATGTCTCAGCAGGAGGTGTCAAACTGCAGTTTGGGGGATGAAGAGTGACAAGTGTAAAAGCCTCAGCCAGCGGTTGAAGGAGGGGTCCCTGCCCTAGGAGACACCCCAAGGAGAGGCACAGAGTGTGGTTCTCTGCGGAAGAAACACAGGCTGATATTGACCCAGGTTAGGGAATTCCGGTAGCGGGGGCAAGGACCAAAGAGAGCATCCTAAGGAATTCATCCCTCCTCCACGAGAAAGGCCATGAGGACATGGGATAGAAACACAGATATGCAGCAGGCAGCACAGTCAGGAGCTATTCGCACACAACTTGCAACTCAAGTCAACACTCTTATTAATTGCCTATTGTGTACAAAGTGCTGTGATAGGGGAACCAAGCAAGCCGGTCAATCGATCAACAGGCATGGATGATTGCCACTGTTTTGACTGGTTGGTTGTTGTCCTTCATTATCAAAGAAGACCACAGCACCATGACCATGTTGGGGTCAAGTTGTGTGTCCGACTGTGGCTGATCAGAACAACGTGAGCTTATAATGCCCTGTCATAGATCAGGCACAAATAATCCATGTGGACAAATAGTCTGTGTGGACTAGGCTCTGTGCTAGGTGCTGACGATACAGATGGCACAAAAGCATATGTTCCATAGGGGGAAACAGTGCAGACTTGCAGTGCTACAATTAGTGGTGCATGTAGAACATATACGTAATATATATGTAAATTCATATATACCCAATACATATATGTATATATACCCTCACATATGTATGTTTCTTTCTCTCTGTATATGTATACACACACATACGTATCAACATACAAAAATGAATACCAGGCAATTTGGGGAGCAGATACTTAGCAGTATGGGCATAAAGAAAGGCTTAATACAGAAGGTGGTGCTTGAGCTGAGTCTCAAAAAAAAGTAATGATTCTAAATAATGGAGGCATTCCAGGCATGGGGGATGGCCTTTGCAAAACTACAGGAAAGGCCATGTGTGAAGAGAGGGATGTGAAGAGTGTGTAAAGAGGGCATGATGGGGAATGATGCCTAATAAGGTTGGGAAGGTTGTTTGGAATGAGGTTTGAAGGAGCTTTGGATGCCAAACAGGTGAGTTTATATTTTATCCTCAAAGCAATAAAACCATTGGAGTTTATTTAGAGAGAAGTGACTTCATTGGACCTGTGTCCTAAAAGAAAAATCGATTTGGCAACTGAGGGAAAGATTATTCAGAATAAAGAGAGATGAGGCAAGAAGAGTGATTACAAGGTATTTGTCAAAGTCCATTCAAGAGATGATAAGGGTCCAAATTGGACTGGTGACCATGTTAGGAGAGCCCAGGGAATGGGAAACAAATTTACTACAACAAATTTGGAGGAGGGCAGGTGGCAAAGATAACCCCACCCAGCTCTGGAGATGGAAAACCAGGCAGGAATCCTCACAGTTCATTCAAATATTATATGAGACAGACATTATTGACTTTGTGGGGCCTCTAGTGAGGAGGCTGACACCTGTAAAAATGACTGTAACACACCACTGAACATGCTCAGTGTATTGGAGTGGAACAAAACAAATTGCTGCTTGAACACTGGAGGAGAAGGAGTCTTACTCCACAACACAAGGAGAGCTTCATGGAGGAGGCGGTATCTTACTGCTGTGGATGCACTGAGTTTCATCAGGCAGACATCCAGGGAAGGAGATTCAAGGTGTGGTGAATGGTGAGGGCACAAGGATTGGAGACATGGGATGTGGACTGAGGATGGTGGTGACAAGTTCCTTTGGGTGGAAGCATAGCAGACATGAAATCATAAAAAATGAAAGAAGAAAGGTGGGGGTGGTCACCAGATCACAGGGGGCCTTGATATCAGGGTGGCACAGTACAAAGAATACAGGATGGGCAGCCAAGGGATCTGGTTCAATTCCCACCTCTTCCCCTTTCTTATTTGTGTGACATTGAGCATTTCACTTCCCTTCTCTGGGCCTGAGTTTCTTTATCTGGAAAAAGAAGAGTTGAACTGAATGACCTCTGAAGGGTGTTCTGTCTCTCAATCCTCCACTAAGACTACCTGGACAGGCTAAAGAATTTGACTTTTATTTAGTGAGCAGAAATATGAACTACATATACACACACATATATATACATACATGTATGTATGTATGAACACACATACGTATACATACATATATGTGTATGAATACGCACACACTGATAGAGCAACTCAAACACAATTATACATATGTATATGTTGTAGTGACACCAATACGGTCACATACCCACAAAAGAAACATGTCCATGGGCTACATGTACACTCTACGTGGAATATCGCATGGCATGCCCTGGCATAGAAGGAAGAAAATAACAAGGGAACTGAATACAAGAGTACTGAGCCAAGTTCTATCTGACCTTGGTTAGTGAAATATCATGAGCCTGAGGAGATAAAAAGATGGATAATCTCTAGAGAGAAGAATGAGCACAACAGACGTGAAGATGTAGGTGGTGGAATGAAATCAGGATACTAAATTCAGTTCTTTATCCCAGGGCCAAAGGACTCCAAGCCCTGCCCTGCCTCCACCTGTCCAAAGAGTGTTGATTAAAATGGGAGTTCCTTGAGCGCAGCTGGCCAGTTCCATTTTTTCCTTTGTATTCTCAGGGCTTAGCGGAGAGCTTGGGATATCGTATGTTTAATAAATGTTTATTGAGTGATTATTGAGTTAATATCAACTTGGATAGGGTCACTAGTGATATGCCCCAGGACTCTTGCTTTCAGCCCTGCCTTGTTCTCTGTGTTTTAATAAGTGACTTGGATAAAGGTGTAGAGGACACGTGTCAAATTTGCAGAGTTCAAAACTGAGGGTGTAGAGGGAGAGGGAGAACAACTGTGTTGGGGGACAAAACCAAGATTCATAAATATCTTGTTTGACAAATCAGAAGGATGATTCAAAATCAACAAGATAAGACTGAGTAGGGGTAGTCACAATCATAGAGTTTGGGACTTAAAAAGAGTTTTACGAAGGCCAAATAGAAAATCCTTCACTTAGGTTAATCAAATCAGCAGCACAACATAGGCCAGGAGAGATATGACAAGGGAATCATTTATATGAAAAAGAATTAGAGGGTTTTAGCAAGTTCAATGTGAATCAACAATGGGACATGGGGGTCCGGACGTCTTAGCCCGCGTTCAGGTAAAGTGTCCAGAACAAGGTCAATTCAATTACTTTGCTCAGATACATCACATTAGGAATCATATTTTTTAAAAAGTTGTAGTATACTTAATCATAATATTAATAACAATGATATAATAATAGGTAGCATTTATATAGTTCTTTAAGGTTGGTAAAGAACTTTTCATATATTGTCCCATTTTATAACAAAATACAATGTTATAATATGATGGCGTATAATAAGAGTATAATAGATAACCTTCCGATAGTATTTCTATAGATTTGCAAAGCACTTTCCCTACAATAATACTTGAGATACATAGTTCACATGCCCATTTTATAGGCGAGGAAACAAATTCTGAGAGGTCAGGTGACCATTTCGCTATTAAAGTAGGAGCTGGAACTCTAGGCATTGCCTGACTCCAAGGCAGCCCCTAGGGCTAGGAAATTCTCTGGCTGAGGCTGCCCATGAGCACTTACCAAGGGTGTTGCACAGTGCCCAGGACATTGAGGAGAATAGAAACTATGTCATAGTGATCATTAAAGGAACTTAGGGATGGTTACCATGGAGAAGAGATTTAGCAATCTATTTGCTTTCATTTTTTGAAAGGCTTCCCATGCATGAAATGGCTCCATTCCATGACTAGGAAGAGACCTCTGAGACCATTTGGTCCTAGCCTTTCATTTTACAGATAAGGAAACTGAGATCAAGAAGTTTAAGTGGCTTGCCCAAGATCACAAAAGTAGGGAATTTCAGGGACAGAATTTGAATCCAAGTACTGGAACATCAAAGAAACCTCTGGTCTCTAAAAATCTAGAGGGTATAACAAAGACTAATGGATAGAAATTAGGGGAATGGAGATTTTGACTTAACATAAAGAATTAAAGACTTGTCATAAAGAATTAAGTTAATTTAATTAAGAAATATTAAATTAATGATTATCAAATAAGTAATTCAATCTTAAGAACTTATTAATAGTTTGAGTGGTTAAAAATATAGAACTGGCATCTCCACAAAAGTAGTGACCTCTCTGTCACTGGAAATGGCTGGAGGCTGAATGTTTATATATCAAAGACTTTGTAGAGGGTCAAGAGAACCCTGCATTGGAAGAGAGGGGGATAGATGGATAATGGTCTCAATGGAGCCAACATAAGACTGTGAAAAGAGAAACAAATTTGGAATCAGAGAACCTAGGTTCAAAACCTATCTCTGCCACTTGCTCTGTATATGACCTTGGCAACTTGCAGCCTTTCTGAGTCTCAATTACCTCATCTGTACAATGAGGGGATTGGATTAGATGATTTATAAAATCTCTTTAGATCCTAATATTTTGTTATTCCCTATAGCTACACTGTTTCTCCCAGGACCTTCATTTCTAAGCTCAGTACCAGGGAAACTGGTTTACCAATTTGGATCACCCTGTGGCAGGTGAGAAGACTCGGCCAGGTTGGCTCCATCAGTCAACATCAGCCTGGCAGTGGGGTGGGTGGCTGCCCACTCTACTGGGCTCATTACTCAATCCAGGATGAAACTCAGAATTCCCATGAGTGCTGAGTCATTTTGTCTGGGGGAGGCCTCTGCGTGCAAAGTATGGGTCACAGTCTTGAAGAAGGTTGTGCAAGCAACATGGCTGCAGCTGGAAGATTTTAGAAGCTTTAAGCAATGGACTCCTAAGCTCTCCTGCTTGGTGGGAATGTCTGAGTCAATTTAGCGCCCACCTGTCCAATCTCTCCACCCTCTGTCAGTAATAATGGGACTCACCAGTTTTCCCTAAACAAGTACTTTCAGAGCTCATGCTTACCCAGGTGAAAGCTCCCAACTTGCTTAGAAACCTATATTTTTAGTTTTAACTAAGATCTTTCTCTTTGACATAAGGGAATGAGCAGCCCAGAAGAAATAGTTCTAGACCTTAAGTTCCACCACCCTTTTCCTGCTCCTGGGCTTTATAATACTCAAGAATATTGGCCCCTCCATAGTAGGCATCCTGAAGTCTAGCTCATTTCTAACATCTCTGGTAGCTTGTTTTGTGGTACAAAGAACTGGAAACAAAGCCAATGTTCATCTACCTAAATTGTGGTAACATAAGTGTCATGGAATATTGTTCTGCCTTTCAAGAAATGATGAATCTAGAGAAGGATGGGAAGACTTACCTGAACTGATAAAAAATAAAGTAAGTAGAATCCAGTAATAAACATACCTCAAGACTCCAGTGGGGGTTAGGGATCAATCTGCCTAGGTCTCTGGATCTTTGGGCCCCAATGTTGGACGGGCCCTGTGTCTGTATGGACAGGGGGATTTTATTTCTCTCCTGCAGCTGGGAGATGCCTCACTGGGCCCCAAGTTCTCCATGTGCAGCCAACCTAAACCAGTTTTGGTTTCCTTTATATACTTCCATGATCCATGAGGAATGATTAAGAGTATCCAGTTAACCAGTTATGGGTATCTAGAAGACTGGACCAGTCTATCAGCTCTTCTGGCAAACAGGCCTGGCCTCACCCAGAGCTACAGAATCATGGAAACACCAAACTGAAAAGAACCTCAGAGCCTACCCAGTCTGACCTATCCCTGAGCAGGAGAATTCACCCTAAAGTGATGGTATAGTCTTCAGTTAAAGATATTGTGCAATAGTAATAATAGCTAGAATCTATGTAGCACCTTAAGTGCTATATTTTTAGATTACTTTTGAAATTTTATCCCATTTTATTCCCACAATAACACTTGGAGTTGGAAATTATCATCCCCATTTTACAGACAAGGAAACTGAGGCAGAGAGAGGTGGAGTGACTTGCCCAGGGTCACATAGCTAATAAGTATCTGAGGTTGGATTTGAACTTAGGTCTTTCTCCAGGTCCAGTACCCCATTCCCTGGTGGACTGCCTAACTGCCAATAGGAAACTTGCTACCTCCTAATACAGTCCATTTCATTTTTATACAACTCTATTTGCTTGAAAACTTTTCTTTACATCGAGCCCAAATCTGCTGTAACCTGTCATTTCTACCCCTTGCGTTTAGTTTTTCTTCTAATCAAGTCAACAAGCATTAATTATGCAATGTACCATGTGCCAAGTATTGTATTAAGCACTGGGGATGAAAAGAAAGATGGAAAGTAGTCCCAGATCTCAAGATCACAATGTGATAGGGGAAGACAAAATGCAAACAACTACATACACACAATATACATGAAGGATATAAACTGGAGATCATCTACTAGAGGTGGAGAACTTGTGACCTTGAGGCCACATGTGGCCCTCTAGATCCTCAAGTGTGGCCCTTTGACCAAGTCCAAGTTTTATAGAACAAATCCGTTTATTAAGGAATTTGTTCTGTGTAGTTCCCCACCCCGGAAAGGTCACTGCTGCCAGTCCCTTCAGTTGATCTTCCCACGGCCTGTTCTTTACTTACTATCTCTTCACAATCCTCATCAGCCTGCGCCGAAAGGGGCACTTTCAAAACTTGCTTTAATTTCCTCACTTGGCTCCAGTACTTTGGGACTTCTATGCCATGGCCCAAGGATATTCATCATTGGGAAAGCCAATCACCTGCCAAAATGGTAGCAACCTTGGTACTCTACCTCATTACCATCTTCTGTCCCTCTGGAACTCAGAGCCACAAACATCAAAACTTCCATTTAAGGAGGTAGCCTTCACTTCCCACCTAGCCTCACTACTTTGGGATTTCTCTGACTTTCGCAGGCACCTTCCCCTTCTCAGCTTTTTTTTTTTTTTTTTTTTTTTAATTATCTTCCCCTATTAGCGGATAGTGCAGTGGATAAAGTGCAGGTGCTGAAGTCAGGTAGACTCCTCTTTGCGAGTTCAAATTGCCTCAGCTGCGCAACCCTGTATAACCCTGTTTGCTTCAATTCCTACAGTTTATAAAAGGAGCTGGAGAAGAAAATAGCAAACTGCTCCAATATCTTTGCCAAGAAAACCCCAGATGGACTCACGGAAGAGTCAGATAGGATTGAAAGCAACGCAGCAAATGAGGTTGTAATCTCCTAGGGGGCAGGGACTGGTTTTCTTCCTGTTTTTATCCCTAGTGCTTAGCACAGCACCTGGCACATAGTAGGTACTTAATGAATGTCTATTGACTATTGTGTCGCCTAGAATCGAACACTATTTCGGATACAATGATCAGCTCACCTGTAGGCAGGTCTGACCCTCCACCAGAGGCAACAGTGATTGAGGAGGGGAAGGGAGACTTGCCTCTGAAATTAGCTGGTCCCTTGACTCTCCCCAGTCCCAGCCCTTCCCTGGCATTTGCTCAGACTGAAATGGGAGGAGCCTGAGGGCTCTTAGCAGACAAGCTCAGAATTCCTGTGGGCTGAGCCCTGCCTAGGGATCCCTGTGCCCAGGGCAAGACTGCATTCCTTTCCACCCCCACTGCCTTTGGCCCCCTCAGCTCCAGTTTTTTGATCCCTTCCCTCTCTGGGCTTCTGGGCTAAGAGGCCCCAAGAAAGCAACAAAAACCTCTTTGGAACAAATTTTTAAAAGCTCCGAGGCCACAAGTTTAGCCTCTAGCCTCGGCCGCCTACGTCCACCATCAGCCTGGATCCCAGAAGCTGTCCCTGTAAGGACAAAGAGAATGATGGCACATAGGGACGAAGGGTTCTGGGAAATGATGATTTAAAAGAAATAACCCTTCTACTTGGAAGTGCTTTGTACTCAGTAAACTGCCTTCGCAGCAACTTTGTGCTGTGCGCCGGATAAGCATTATTCTTGTTTTCATTTTACAGATGAGGGTAATGCCATTCATAAGAAATAATATTTAAAAAATAACATATTATTACTACGCTGGCAGTTGTACAGCCCTTTAGGATGTGCAAAGCACTTGATGTATAGTTCATTTCATGGGGCAGAGAAATTAAGTGCTGGAGTCCCTCAGCCAGCTTGTGACGGTTTCTCTGCTTCTTGCTTCCCCTGTTAGATCTCACAGAGCACTTGGATTTGCAGCTCTAATCATGAGAGCAGAGATTCAGAGCTGGAAAGGACCTTAGAGGTCATCTAGTCCAATTCCTCCCCTGCCTCCCCCTTTAAAATTTTGGGGTTTTTTTACAGTTGAGGAAACTGAGATTGTGAAAGATTTAATGACTTGGTCATCATCAAATAGCTAACAAACATTCAGTGCTATGTGCCAGGCACTTGTGCTTAGTGCTGGGGATACAAAGAAAGGGAAAGACAGACTGTCCCTGCTTTCAAGGGGCAGAGGAGACAAGCATCTATGTTCAAAGAACATCTACGAAGGACAAAATTGGGGCTAATCAAAAGAGAGAAGGTACTCACAACGAAGGGGATGAGGAAAGATTTGTGCTGAAGGAAGGAATTTAGCTGGAACTTGAAGGAAGCCAGATGGCAGAGATGAAGGGCACGGGACACGCACAGCCAGGAAGAAGGCTCTGCTAAGTGACTGAGGCAGAGTTCTATACCTCCAGATCCAGGTGGGCCTCTTTCCATCCTGCCATTGCTACAATTGTCAGGTAGTGTTTTGTGTCATGGTCAGCCAGCTATGTTAGTTTCTAAACCTCCTACCAAACTGTGAGCTCTGTGAAGGCAGCAGTCACATCTTACCTAAATTTTCCATCTCTAACCGCCCCCTCCCCAAGTGTTCTGCACACAGCAGGCATTTAATAAATGTTTATTGAATCTATTCAATGAGGCTCCAAACAGGAGAGAGGGAAACAAAAGAGGCCTAATTTCTTCATTCTCAGCTACTGAGTAAGATTGTCTCCCATTGTCCATGCTTGGTTTGAGCAAAGAGAAGAGTCAAGGAAAGTAAGGGAGCATTAAAAAACAAGAAAGACCAGCCTAGGCCTTAACAGAGTATAATGGAGCTGTGACCACAAGGTTCAGTTTGGGGTCATCTTTCTACCTCCCTCAGAGTGCTCAAACATGGGAACTGGTACCTCAGTAGAAAAAAAACCACTGGTCCCAGCTGTGTGTTGCGGGAGAGGTCTGCTCACCTTAGACTACAGCACCCTGGGGAAACCAATCCAGAGAAGGGAGTGGAGAGAACCACAGAATAAACCTTAGTGCCTTTCACATTTCCTCACTTCCCCCTCTCTTTCTGGAGATTTTTTCCCCCTTTGAAGAAAAATGAGTAGCTGGAAAAGAAGGGAGATGGGAGGCCTGGGTCCTAGTCCTGGCTAGCTTCCCAGGATATTGCTAGGGCTTGGAAAGATCTAGAGCCCCTCAGCCCTGCCCTCAGGGTTGAGTGGAGGGAGATGCTGGGAAATTTTTTTTAAAAAAAGGAGGGAGATATTCAGAAAGGCTTCAAGACAGGACAACTCCAACGCAGCCCTTGAGTCTGGCATTTGGAGAATTTGTCTGTCCTGACCTGATGATGTAGCTATACCTCCAGACCTCCTTTACTACTTTGTCCCCAGATGGTCTGTTGAGCTGGAGTCCAACTACAGAGTGGACTTTGCTTTCAATGCTAGTACAGTACCACTTTCCACAACCCAACTTCCTATCTCTATTTCCCAGGAGTTTTTCATCTGGGGTCTACAAACCTTTTAGATGGACTTTAAGGGGTCCCTGAACTTGGATGGGGAAAAAAAAAATCACATCTCTATTTTCTTTAACCTCTACATGAAATTTAAAATTTCTTCAATTATTTAAAAATATTAGTCTGAAGAGTTCATAATCTTCACTAGACCGCCCAAGGGGTACCTGACACTCATACAGAAGGTTTAGGACCCCTCTTGTAGATTCTGAGAAATGGAGTAGAATTATCTTGCGGGGGGGGGGGGTTAGTTTCACTGTGTGGCTTAGGTAGTCTCTGGTTTTCCCCCTCTGTGGGGCTCTGTGGAGCACTCCTCAGCCAACTGCTTGTCTCCCAGGAGATTCATGCTGGGTGTTGAGAAATACAACGCAGGGGAAACCCTTGACTTCTCAGAAACCAGGGGACAGACCAAGTCCAGAGGTTGGTAAGTGTGATGTTATCCAACTGGGTCGGGGCTCCTGTGGTCAGCCTGTCTTTGTGAGCAGAGACTGAATTTAAGTAACCTAAACAGGGTGGGAGCAGGGAACTGAATGCCAAGGTAATGGGGATGATTCAGTGTGAATTTGGCTATCATGCCCATCTCCCATCTGGGCTTTAATTATACTGAGACTTCTGAACCGTCCGTCACCTTGGGAAGCCAGGGAAGGGTCCAGTGGACTGAACCCTTAGACTAGTAGTAGTTAGCCTGTCCTATCTTTTTTATATTTCTATGTCCTCTCTTTACCTTCCCACCCACAACTCAAATTTCTTGCCTTGGAAGGTCAGGTGCAAATGCTAGAACCCTGGAGGATGGTGAGGAAGCATGAATAGTCTGAAGGTGGTAAGGGGGACAAATTTCGGGACAGCCCTAATTCTACACACCCACTCCCACCTTGGGAGAAATCCTTCTTCAGGGAGAATGTCCCTGACAGGAAGAGAAAAGGAGATAAGACCAAGAGCTGATTTTTAAGAGAGGTTCACCCTTCTTCCTCTCACTCTTTTACCCTTCTCCCCTCTTGGAGAGTCTTGTGGTCCAATTCTGAGTTGCTGTGCTTCCTATAGCCAGGTATTAAAGCTTTTTCCTAGCAGGGAACCCTGATTTCTGGATCTAAGCCACTTGAACACCCTAGGGAGGGGGAGACTTTGGGAGGGAGTAGAGGGAGTGAAAAGTGATGACAGGGCGCCTTCTCCCTAGGCAGGCAAACACCTCTAAAAATGCAGGAATTCATGTCTCAAATCTCACTTTCACGGGGTTTCCACTCTTCCGGCTCATTCTGATGCTTCCTTACCGGACAGTCAGTATATATTCTTTGAAGGTAAGGACTGAGTCATCTCAACTTTGTGTTGTCCCCAGCTGCTAACACAGAGCTCTGTGCACAGAATAAGCTTAATAAATGTTTATTGAATTGCATACCCATTTCTTCCCTTCGGTAAAGAATCAGAACTATAGTACTTATTCCAAGTGTTAGTTCTGCCTTCTGACATTAACTGAGAACACCTCAAGGGTAGCCCCACACAGCTTTATAGAGGAGGTGTTCAGTATAACAGTGGGCAACTGAATCTAAATGCTAAAGGCTAAACGATGTTAGAAAATGTTTCCCCACCTATTCCTTATTCTAGCCCTAGAGCAGGGGTTCTTAACCTTTTGTGTTAAGTGACCCCCTCAGGCAATCTGATGAAGACCTACTGACCACTTATCAGAGTTATCTTTTTAAATAATTGAAGGAAATACTAAATTTTAGTTAGAGATTAGCAAAAACAAAGATGTAATTTTTTTTCCCCATCCAAGTTCTTAGACTCTGAAATTTAGTCTATGC
Source organism: Bettongia penicillata ogilbyi (assembly GCA_023548195.1). NCBI lineage: Eukaryota > Metazoa > Chordata > Mammalia > Diprotodontia > Potoroidae > Bettongia > Bettongia penicillata. The sequence continues at coordinate 4,517,793 of JAJHZJ010000311.1, forward strand.
ATCCCAGGTTTAAGAAGCCCTTCCTGAGAAATAAAGAAAGGGAGTGACTATTTTCTCCTTTTCGTGGGTGGGGAAACTGAGGACAGATTTTAGGTCACAAATACATTAGAGATGGAAGGGACCTTGGAACACTTCCTGTACCCCCTCATTTTATAGGATTTGTGCCCAGATCTTCTGACTCTACTTTCAGTGTTCTTTCCACTATGGATCCAAGATTTGAACCTCTTTGTCCCATTTGAGGGCTTTCCAAGTTTATTTCAGTTAACCACGGATGGCTCTCTCCAGCGGACTAGTAAGACTGGAGAGCAGGCAGGAGTAGCAGCTAGTCCATAAGCTATAAACTCTCCTCCTCCTTCTCCCTTCTTCCCTTCCCTCTTCCTTCCCTGCCACTGGAAATGAAGATTGGGTTTCTTGGACCATTCTTCTCCTTCCATTGGATCCTCCTCTGAACTTTGTCTTCCCCCAACCCCTTCCCCAAGAAACAATTTTAAAATAGAAAGAAGAGTCCATCGATTCTGCCCTCTCCAGTCTACTCACCTGATCCCCCATGTTTATGCTCATGGCCTCCATGTCCAGGGTGAATTGATAGTTCATAGCAGCATGAATGTGAACCTGCTGCATCCCCACTGTGGGATACTGGGTGGCTTTCCTCTGGCTAGGTGACTCTAGAAAGGAGGTGGCAATGAGCTGCAAATTTAAACAAATCAGCAAGCGGGTCACGGTCCCTGGAGCTGAAAAGTACTCTGCCTGTACAACTCATCACTTTTTTTTTTTCCGATGGGTCTCGTGTATTTGTGTGTGTGTATGTGTATATGTGTGTTTTTAATTAAAAGGGAAAATCCCTACAGTAGCAGTGCTAACCAAGCACTGAAGTTTTTTTTTTCCTGGTAATGTTCTGCTTTGGAGTTTATGATGGGTCCTGAGGGGGCAACTCCCTTCCTTATCTAAAACCTCTCCCATTTTTACCCAATGCTCTCATCCTCTTTACTGAATTGTCTCTCTTTACTCTTCCTCCCTAGCCTCCTCCTTCTCTACTTTGGCTCCCAACCCCAGAAAGGAGAGTTCCTCTATGCTTTAACACCTCAGATGAGCAAGATTCCTTAGCCTTGAATCTGATTCCTCTGTTCAGACTCATCTTTCTTTTTTATTCTCTTTCTTTGTTCACTGCTTAAGCTAAACTTGGGCAGGCAAGGCTGGGGGGGTATGGGCTTGGGAGGGTCTGGGGGAGCAGATGGAGACCAAGGTCCCATATAAAGTCTCTCTAACACCAAACCTCTGTCAAAGGCAGATGTTTGACCCCAAACATAGTCTATATCCCAGAACTAGAAAACATGAATCTTAGCTGTCGTTAGATCCCAGTCCCTTGCCTGGGAGGTGGGGAGAGGATACTCTCAGATGTTCAAATCTTGGCCCGCTGTATGTACCTCTGAGGAAGAGTTGACAAAGTGGGAACTGCTGAAGTGAGTTTATTGGCCTGTGATGAAAACAGACCCAGGTTCCATTTGTAGGCAGGTGCATGAGCCTGGGGGCAGAGAGGAAGGTGAAAGGATGGGAAGGTTCTGAGGGAGATATTAGGTCTTTTTCCATGGGAGCTGCCATGAAATTAGGTCCATGTTGGAACCTGCATGGGAAGGGGTGGAATGTAGGGTCTCCATGGTGGCAGTTCCTGCTCCCTTGGAAGCTCTTGATCTCCGAACAGCCTAGGTCAGAAATCTCAACTTATCTGACATTTATTAAATGCCTGCTATATGCCCGGCACTGAGCTAGGTAATGGAGATAACAAAAGTATAAAAAAAGTGACTGGACCCCTGTCCTTGAGTACTTTACAATCTGTTAAATGACTTTACAATGTACTAGATCTCAAACTCCTTTTCACGGCTTTTGGTTGGGGTGGTTAGATGCTCAGATCATCCTGCTGACAAGTGTTGGTGGTAAAGAGAAATAGATTTAGATTGTAGTTGAGCAAATAGATTAGTGACAGAAACTTAAAACAAACATGCAGATCTTGAAACCAATGGCCTATTAGGGCTGGGAAGCCTCCAGGCCACATGTGAAGGGCCACACTTGAGGACCTAGAGGGCCACATGTGACCTGGAAGCTGAAGATTCCACAGCCCTAGATAATTTGAGGGCAGTTAGCATTGTGTGTTGGACAAGTGGTATATACCACCAGGTTCACTTGCTATATTTGACTCTGAGCCTTTCCTGAGCTGAAAGAGACCAAAGAGGGGAGGGGAAGTTAGCCATTAGAAGGTATGGTAGTGCCTGGAATATTTTTTCTTCTTCAGTTCATCAGTGAATATTTGCCTTCAATAATCATATTTCACATATATATATGGCACTATGAGATTCAATTCAGTTCCATAAATGAAGTGTCAACTATAGACGAGGCACTATGCTTTACAAAGCACTTTCTTTATGCCAATTTTGCTTGAGAAGTAAGTAATGAAATTACTATTATCCCCATTCTACAGATGTCAAAACTGGAACCCAGGCACAGCAAGTTTGAGTCAGAGCTAGATTCAAACCTTACTCTCCTGAGTCAAAATTTAGCATTTTCTGATATTTCCTGACATTGCCCTGTGCCCTGTGTTGGGGAATTTTTGGTCCCAAGCTGGGATTTTGTCAGTATAGGGAGGTACACTTTCTCAGTTACTTATATTTTTTGAGATTGCCAGGGGCACTGAGAAATTAAGTGACTGACTCAGGTTCACTGCACTAGTATGGGTCAGAGGCAGGAACCTGAAGTAAGGTCTTCCTGATGGTGAGGCAGACTGTCTCTCTACCAGGTCACTGTTATTCTGCTAAGGGGACCTTGGAAGTATGGATTAGAAATTAACTGGAAAGTAAATAATCCAATCCTAAAGAATGAGTGTTTCATTCACTTTCATTCAAAAAACAAATCTGATTGACACACAATCTTTACTCTTCAGGAGTTTACAGTCTAAGGGGGGAGACAAGGCCAGCTAGAATATTGGAGAAAAGGATTAGACTGTTTAAAACTAAATTATATGGCAAAAACTTTAAGTACCATAGCTGAGGATTCAATGAATGCATTTATTATGTTCCTACTGTGGGCAGAGTAGAAGTGCACAGGTGAAGGAAGATTTATACTGGCAAGATCAATTAATCCATCAATCAGCAGGATTAAGTAATTGCTTTGCATATGGTAGGCATTGTTCCCAGCCCTGGGAATACAAAGGAAAGCAATAAACAGTTCATGCTCTCAAGGAGCTTACTCTCTAATGGGGGAGGTAACAACAAAGACAGACAGACAGATATACATACATATACATGTATATGTATAGGACATACCAATAAGGGAATTTGTTTTGCTTCACAGTACATCTTTGTAACATGCTAGATGGCACAGTAGATACAATACTAGTCCTGGAATCAAGAAGACCTAGGTTTATATGCCCAAAGAACAGCCAAATTGTGCATACACTTTGATCCAGCAATAACATTATAAGACTGCATGCCAAACAGATCATAAAAAAGGGAAAAGGACCTATATGTGCCAAAATATTTATAGCAGTCCTTTTTGTGGTGGCAAAATATTAGAAATTAAGGAGATGGCCATCAATTAAGAAATAACTGAATAAGCTGTGGCATATGAATGTAATGGAATACTATTGTGCAATAAGAAATGAACAGGCAGATTTCAGAAAACCCTGGAAAGATTTGTATGAACAGATGCAAAGTGAAATGAGCAGAACCAGGAAAACATTGTACACAGAATTGCAACATTGTGTGATGATCAACTGTGAATGACTCAGCTCTCAGCAACAAAATGGTCCAAGATAAATACGAAAGACTCAGGAAGGATAATGCTATCCATATCCAGACAAAGAACTGAAGGACTCTGAATGCATGTTGAAGCATTTTTTTTTTATTTTATCCTTTCTCGTGGTTTTTTTCCCCCTTTTGATCTGTTTCTTCTTTCACAACTGTGACTAATATGGAAATATTTTTTACATGACAGCATATGTATCAACTAGACCAAACTGCCTATCGCTTTCAGAAGAGGGGAGAGGAGGGAGGGAGAAAAAAATTAGAATTAAAAATCTTGTAATAATTAATGCTAAAAATTTTGTTGATATGTAACTAGGGAAAAAATACTATTAAAAAAAGAAGACCTAAGTTCAAATGCAACCTCAGACACAAGATGAATGAATGATCCTGGGCACTTATTCTTGGTCTGCCTCAGTTTCCTCAACGTGGGTGGGTAATAATAACTTACTTCCCATAGCTGTTGTAAGAATCAAATGAAATAACTTGTAAAGTGCTTTGCAAATGTTAAAGTAAAAATACTAGCACAGATAATAGTAGCATAAATAATAGCTATGATTGTTATAATAGGGGTTTTATTTTTTCTTCTTAAGGAAGAGGGAGAGAAGACAGATTTTCACTGATTGAAAAAAAAATTAGTTAAAAAACCTATACAACCTACCATAGCCTACCTTTCTAGCCTTCTCACACATTACTCCCCCTCCCATAGCTACACTGTGGTTTAGCCTTTTTACTGTACGTCAAACTGATCTTTCTAGTTGGTCCCTACATCTCTGCTCTGCACACATATACCCTGGGACTCCTCTGTTCCACATTTTAGCCTTATTATATATTACTTCTCTTAAATATGTTTAATATGATCATATATGTATCACCTGTATCAGATTGTATGCCGTTTTGGGAAGGGGGAAAGAAAGAAGGAAATTTAGAATTCAAAATTTTATTAAAGTGAATGTTGAAAAATACTTTTTCCCTTAATGTACTCTGAGGGAGTGGGGAAGGATTGGACCTCTGATTTTACTGATATAGGGAACTCCCAGATGAGAAAAATCTCTACCAATACAAGTCAGCATCTCCTCAGCAACTTACAGTGTTGGTGAATTGTCTAGGTCACTGAGGAGTTAGATGGTTCTCTGAGGATTACAGAGTAGGGGGTTTCAGAGGTAAGCCTTGAAGACCCCTGTTTTCCTGGCTCTGAGGCTAGCACTCCATCTACTATGCCCTACTACCTGTCTGCAAGCCTTAGCTGTTCAGCTAAACTGGTCTTGACTCCTAACATCATTCCATCTCCCTTCCTTATCTCTTTGCATTGGGTATCCATGAAAGGCACTCCTTCCTTACCTTTCTCCTCACCTCCTCCTCCACTGTGCCCTCTGGAATGCTTGCTCTATAGTTGAGAAATTTGTTTTCATCTCAAATATTGGCTTTTTTCTCCTTCTATTCTCTTGTATTCCCTGAGACCTGGTTCCCTGGAAGACACTGCTTTCCTGCACTGGCTGCCTAAGTGCTCATATCCCCAGACTCGCTGGTCATGATGGGGCTGTCAGATTTCTCATTCCTTCCTATTGCCACTTCCAGACTCTCCCTCTATTATCATCATTCCTCTCTTCTGAAGTTCATTTAACCTTTATTCATCACCTGGGGGCAGCTAGGTGGTGCAGTGGATAGAGCACAAGTGCAGGAGTCAGGAGAACCTGAGTTCAAATCTCACTTCAGACATTTGACACTCACTAGCTATGTGACCTTGGGTAAGTCACTTAACCCCAGGTGCCTCATGCTGGGTCATCTCCAGTCATCCTGATGAATATCTGGTCACTGGATTCAGATGGCTCTGGAGGAGAAGTGAGACTGGTGACCTGCATAGCCCTCCCTCACTCAAAACAAAGTCAAGTGCAAATCATGTCATCATTTCTCTGATGGCATGGTCTTCTTCAGCAACAAAGGACAAACACACTCATCACCCAAGATTACTACTGAAACCTAGGACATTCTCTTTCCTTCCTCAGTGAGTTCAGTGCCTGACCCACATGCTCTCCTATCAACTACTGCCCTCATATGAGGGAATTTCAGCACCCATATAGATACTCCCTCAAATTCTAACTTCCCATTTTCTCAACTGACTAATTTCTCATGATCTAGTCCTCCCCCCCACCGCAGCTACAGTCAGAAATGACTATGTTCATGAACTCTAAAATTCCTGGAGCAGCAGAGTACTGGATCTGGAATAGTGAGAGATGAGTTCAAATCCAGCCTCAGACACTAGCTGTGTAACTCTGTACAAGTCACTGATTCTTTTTGTCTCAGTTTCCTCAACTGTAAAATGGGGATAATAATAGCTCTTATCTCTTAAGGTTATTGTGAGGATCCAATCCTGTACACAATGTCTAGTACGTAGTAGGTACTGAATAATGCTTGTTTCTTTCTTTCCTTGTTTTATCTGATAGTTTTTTTAAAACCATTTCATCTTTCTTTCTGCCTTATGACCTCTAAGCCTGTTCTTTATCTTCATCATGACCCCCAATCCCTCCACTCCTCAGTTCTTTTTCAGGCTATCCCTCCTGCACTGGCTATTCTCTCCCTCTTTCCTTACTTTGATTCCTTGATGAACCTCTACACTATCCTCCACCCTCTAATCCCTTCTCCCCTTTCCCTATCATCAATCATGCCCCACCAAGCCCCAAACTTGAGTTATTCCCACCATTTGCTCACATTTTTATACTGTTGAATGAGGCTGGAGAAAACTGTGCTGACTTGGTCCACTACAAATATATGTCACATAATCTCAAGTGGACCCTTACTTGGCAAGACCATCCCCTACTACGCTCCCTAATTGATTCACTATCCCACTCACCATGACAGCTTTTCAAAACCTTTCCATTCCTCCTCAAATCTTCCATAGTTCCCCTTCTCCCACCCTCTCACTTGAGAACCTTGTCTCATATTTCACTGTCAAAACTGAAGTCATTCACCAGAGTTCTCTCTTCTCCTCTCCTCTTTATCACACATCATTTCACCTCTACTTCACATGATGAGGTGGCCCTTCTCCTTGACAAGGCAAACTCCTCTACATGCACAAATGATCCCATTCCAATCCTGTGTTTCTTAACATATTGCCCTGCTATAATCACCACTCTGCTTATCTTTAATTACTCACTCTCTATTGGATGTTTCTCAGTTGCAACGCACCCAAGTCTCTTCCCTCCTTAAACAGACTTCACTTGTCCATACATCTCAACTAGTTATAGTCATATCTCTCCTCTCTTTTGTGGCTAAATACCTATATTCACTGCCTTTACTTCTCTCCCTCTCCTTCTGACTTCCAGTTTCATTATTCATCTGAAACATCTCTTTCCAAAGTTAATAGTGATCTCTTAATTACCAAATCAAATGGCTTTTTCTCAATCCTCATCTTTCTTAACCTCTCTGCAGACTTTGACAGTATGGATCACCCTCTTTTTCTTGAAACTCTCTTCTCTAGGTTTTCAACACTGCTGTCTTCTGGTTCTCCAACCTGTCTGACAGCTCCTTCTCAGTCGCCTTTACTAGATCTTCATCCAGCTTACATCTGATAACCATGGGAGTCCCCTTGGGGCTCCTTCTTGAGCCCCCTTCTTGAGTCCATGTTTTTCCTCCATGCTACTTCCCTTGGTGATCTTATCAATGCCTATGAACTCAATTATCTTCTCTATGCAGATGACTCTCACATTCATTTATTCAACATCTCCAGTTGCCTGTGGCATATCTCAAATCAGATGTCCCAAAGGTATCTTAAACTCAACATGTCTACAACTGAATTCATGATCTTTCACCCCAAATACTTACTTCTCTCTGACTTCCCTGTTACTGTTGAGAGCACTACCATCCTCAAAACCTACATGCCACCTTCAACTCTTCATTGTTTCTCAGTCCTCATATCCATTTGATTCTACCTTCTTAATATCTCCTACATATGTCACCTCTCATTTGACACTGCCACCATCCTGGCATAGGTATTTATCACTTGACATCTGGACTAAATTACTACAGCTCTGTTGGCTGGTCTCCCTGTCTCAAGTCTTTCCATACTGTAGCCCATCTTCCATTCACCCACCAAAGAGATCTTCCTAAAGCCCTACTCGTTACTCTCCAATGGCTCCCTGTTACCTCCAGGATCAAATATAAAATTCTCTATTTGACTTTTTCTTGCCCTTCATAACTTAATCTCTTCTTAACTTTCCAGTTTTCTTGTACTTTCCTCCCTTCCACATATTCTGAAATCCATTGATACTGGCCTCCTTGCCTTTCCTTGGGCAAAACATTTCATCTCTTTCCCACTCTGACGAATTCTCACTGGTTGTCTTCCATACCTGTAATATTCTTTCCACCCACTTGTCTCCACCTTCTAATTTCCTGGCTTCCTTCAAATCAACCCAAAGTCTACATTTTGCAAGAAGTGTTTTTCCCAGTCCTCCTTAATACTACTGCCTTCCCTCTGGGCTAACCTCCAATTTATCTTGTATCTATCTTATATGTTCATAGTTATTTGTATTGTGTCATCCCCATTATTGTCAAGTCCCCTGAATACAAGGACTGTTTTGACTTTTCTTTGTTTCCTTAGCATAGATCCTGGCTTGTTGATTTAATGGCTCTCTGAATTCCCAACTTTTTGCAAAGTTCAATCCAGAGTCACTTTCTACATGAAACTATAGCACTGGAACTGGAGTCAGGAGGACCTGAGTTCAAATTTGACCTCAGACACTTATTAGTTGTATGACCTTGGGAAAGTCACTTAACCCCAAATGCCTCCAAAAAAACATAGAGGTATTTCCCAGGTCAAGGAGAAAATATTGCAAGCAGCCAGAAAGAAACAATTGGAGTATTATTGAAATACAATCAAGATAACACAAGATCTAGCAGTTTCTACATTAAGCGACCAAAGGGCTTGGGATATGATATTCCAGAAGTCAAAGGAACTAGGATTAAAACCAAGAATCATCTACCCAACAAAACTGAGTATAACACTTCAGGGGGAAAAATGGTCATTCAATGAAATAGAGGACTTTCAAGCATTCTTGATGAAAAGACTAGAGCTGAATAGAAAATTTGACTTTCAAACACAAGAATCAAGAGAAGCATGAAAAGGTAAACAGGAAAGAAAAATCATAAGGGACTATCTAAAGTTGAACTGTTTACATTCCTACATGGAAAGATAATATTTGTAATTCTTGAAACTTTTTTCAGTATTTGGATAGCTGGAGGGATTATACATGCATACATACATACACACACAGGGCACAGGGTGAGTTGAATAGGAAGGGATGATATCTAAAAAAATAAAATTAAGGGATGAGAGAGGAATATATTGGGAGGAAAAAGGGAGAAACGGAATGGGGCAAATTCTCATAAAAGAGGCAAGAAAAAGCTTTTTTCAATGGAGGGGAAAGGGGAGAGGTGAGAGGGAAAAAGTAAAGCTTACTCTCATCACATTTGACTTGAGGAGAGAATAACATGCACACTCAATTTGGTGTGAAAATCTATGTTATACTACAGGAAGGTGGGGGAGAAGGAGATAAGTGGGGTGAGGGGATGATAGAAGGGATGACAAATGGGAGGAGGGAGTAATTAGAAGTAAACACTTTAGGGGAGGGACAAGGTCAAAAGAGAGAATGGAATAAATGGGGGGCAGGATAGGATAGAGGGAAATATAGTTTAGTCAGTTCTTTGAGCAAACAGCGTTAAGTGACTTGCTCAGGGTCAAATAGCTAGCAATTGTCTGAAGTCATATTTGAATTCAGATCTCCCTGATTCCAAGGCCAGCATTCTATCCATTACTGCCCTTACTAGACCTAGAGAATGGCATTATCAAAGGGCTAGAGGAAGGAGAATATGGAGTATGTATAGAAGCCAGTCTGACTGGACCATAAGTGTGTGTGAAGGGAGAGCAGCATGAGTCAAGGCTGGAAAGGTAGGGCAGCATTAGATTGCAGAGAGTTTTAAATACTAGAGAAAAAAGTATGAACTTTACCCAGCTTGGTGCCTCCCTCTTAACTTCTTTTGCAACGATGAGTAAGTTACTTAAGTCTCACTGGATCTCAGTTTCCTGAACTGTAAAATGAAGTGTTTAGATTAGATTAGAAGGTCTCTCTCAATTCTACATCCTGGTTGTTCTAAGGGTTTAGAACAGAAGAGCGATGATACCCCCCAAAATGCATAAGCATAATTAGCAATGCTAGTTGAGGACGGTGGGGAAGATGAAGGACTCAGGACGTCACTGGGAGACAGATTGGCTTAGGGGAAGAACTTACTTCCAGGGTCAAGGACTCTTGATACTACTGGACTTCACCACTGTGGTCAGAGTATGGAGTTCATTCCTTCCAAGTAAGGTACAGTTACCCAGGAGAGTAGGTGATGAGCAGCTTGTAACCTGTAGAATCTGGCTGGTAACAACCAATGCCACCCCATCTCAACGCCTTGAACGGTGGCGGAATGGAAGGAGGTGGCAGGTGAAGGAGTGTAATGGATGGTAGGGCAAGGTATAGAGTAGCAATTGTTTTTCTCAATCCTGGGATGAGATTTATGCAGTACAAAAAGGTCATCAAGACCCAGGAGAGGGGGGAAACAGTGCTCAAACCTTCAGAGGGCAATGGCCTGGGACCAAGCGAGCAAACAAATTGGGTTGTAAGATAGGTGTAGGGAAGGCTGTGGTCATGGCAGCAGCAGAGGTCTGTGAGATATAGGAAGAAGTATGTCTCCCAATATCAGGTGCCCTCAATACCAGGGTGTCCTAGACAGAGTTCCAATTGCCCTGTCCTAGTTACACTTCTGGGTGTAAGGAAGATGTCTGTTGGCTGTGTGAAGAGGGATGACAGTGAAGCAGGACAGTATGCTAGGAGGCTACTATAACTGTGTAATGTGGTAATGATGAGGGCCTTTATTAGGGAGGTGGTAGTGGCTATAGAAAGGAAGGGATAGAGTAGAGAGATGTGGGGATGGAGTTAAAAGGACCTATTAACTAGTGTAAGTGGGATAGGATGCATATGAAGACTCCATTAACTTGCTTGGCTGATGTATAGAGGATGCAAGGGAGTTTACTTTGGGGAAATGGCAATGACATTCAGGGAAGTACTTTGGAGAGATTGTGTAGCATGCATGGAAATTCTGTACTGGCTCCAGTTTGCAAACCAACCAATCAATAAACACTTATTATGCACTTACTGTGTGCCAGGAATTGTGCTAAATGATGGGGATACAAAAAGAGACAAAAGACAATCCCTCCCCTCAAGTTGCTTAGAATTTAATGGAGGAGACAAAATGCACAAATAAATACAAAGGAAACTATATACAATATTAATAAGAAATAATTAAAATAGGAAAGGCACCAGAATTAAGAGTGTTAGAGAAGATTTCCTACAAAAGGTAGGATTTTAATTGGGACTTATAGGAAATCAGAGAGGTTAGCAGATGGAACAGAGGAAGCAAGAACATCCCAGACATGGGGAATAGCCAGTGAGAATTTCTGGAGATGAGAAATGGAATGTCTCATTTGTGGAACAGTCAGGAGGCCAGTATCACTGTATTGAAGAGTACATGATGGGGAGGGATGTGTAAGAAGACTGAAAAGATAGGAGGGGACTAGGTTATGAATGAATGACAAATAGAATGTGTTGTACTTGCTCCTAGAGGCAGCAGGCAGCCAGTGGTGTTTATTGAATATGTGGTGGGGTGTAACACGATTTGTGTTTTAGGAAAATCATTTCCATGGCTGAATGGAGACTTGTGGGAGAGACTTGAGGCTATTATAATAGTCTAGGTGAGAGGTAATAAGGGTCTGCACTAGGGTAGTGGCAGTGTCAGAGGAGGTAAGAGGGGATATCAGAAAGATGTTGCAAAGGTGAAATCAATAGACAATAGATTGGATATGGGGATGAGGGATAGTGAAGAATCCAAGATGACTCCAGGGTTGTGAATCTGAGGGACTGGGAAGATAATATTGCCTTCTACAGTAATAGGAGGGGTTTAGAGAAAACGTAATAAGTGAAGGTGTTACAACTGGCTTTGGTGATGTTGAAAAAAAGCCTGGAAACTGCTCCCTCCCTCTTCCCCCCACTTCATTTGATAACACCTTTGCTAACAGCACCCAGTAAAAAAGCAAGGTATAAAGGGTCAGCCTTAGGGCCTTCTCTCCCTCTGACACAAGGGGCCCTTAGCCTTGGCCTTTTCCATTTGTTCTTTTCTATTCCTGATGAAGGGTATGGAACCTCATGACCAGGTGAATTTGAAAGGTCATCAGGAGGGCATCCCAGAATTCCAGAGTCTCAGCTTCAGAGCTGAGTTGGGGGATGATGGGCAGAGGCCCTAAGGAATAAGGAGGAATCTTTCAGAATGACCATCAGGAGCCCAAAGAAGGACTTGTCCATCAATAATGATAACTTTGGATGTGAACTTGGTGGGACCAATGCTGCCTAAGAAATGAGATGTTTTGAGTCTTCTCCCCCGGAAACTAATGTAGTATAGGGGGGAGTAGTCCGTCAATAAGCTTTTATTAACCACTAACTATGCTGGTACTGTGCTAAGGGTTGGAGACACAAAGGAATTCAAGAGGCGACCCCTGCCTTCAAGGAACTCACAATCTAATGGGAGGGACTACAAGTCAACAAATATATGCAAACAAGCTACATACAGGATAAAGAGGAAATAATTAACCGAGGGGAGATGCAGACCTATAGAAGGTGGCATCTTAGTGGGGATTTGAAGGAAGTCAGGGAGGGCAGAAGGAGATGAGAAGGCATGGGGCCAGGAAGAGAGATGGAGTGTCTTGTTCATGGAAGAGCAAAGAGGTCAGTATTATTGCATTGAAAGATAGATGTCGGGGGAGTAAGGTGTGAGAAGACTGGATGGACAAGAGAAAGGGGGCAGGTTAGGTTAGGAAGGCTTTGAATGACAAGTGGAAGATTTTATATTTGATCCTGGAGGTGGTAAGAAGTCACTGGAGTTTATTGGGTATGGAGATAACATGGTCAGATTGTCACTTTAAGAAAATGATTTTGGTGGCTGAATGGAAGATGAATTGGAGTGGAGAGAGACCTGTGGTAGGCAGACCCACCTGCAAGCTAGTGCGGTGGTCCAGGCAAGAAATGAAGTAGGCTTGCACCAAATTAGTGGCAGTATTAGAGGAGAAAAAGGGGAATAATCACAGGATATCAGAAAGGTAAAACGTCCAGGACTCAGCAACAGATTGAATCTGTCGGGCAAGAAATAGTGAGGAGTCAAGGATGAACCTATGGGACTTGGGATGTGGTGGTGACCTTAACAATAAAAGGGAATTCTGAAAGTGAAGAGAGTAGAGGGAGAAAAATACTGAGTTTAATTGTGGACATATTGGGTTTAAGATGTCTACCGGACATCGAATTTGAGACATTTGATAATTAGTTGAGTTTGGTGGAGATGTTTGTAGGTTTGTTCTTGCTGTATCTTAGAAGTAAGTATCCCTTTGTCAAAGCTACCTAATGTTAAATGGTGAAATGGAACTGGGGTGCCAGTCATTAGTCCTCCTGACAAGAAAGTGACGAAAAACACTGATGGTGTTTCAGAAAGACACCCCAACTCTGAAAGCACCCTAGAACTCTTAAGGAATAAAGTAGTGGCTCTGGCAGAGGTGGTCAGGGCACACTCATTTTACTAGATGTAAAGATTAAAGGAGAGGGAAGAGCCCCCCAAAATCCCAAAATTCCTACCATAGGAAACCCAGGTGAATAGCAGTGTACCAGAAAGAAATAGTAAAGTTAGGAGTTCATTTAGGGGGAAAGATAATAAACTCACTTTGGAACACATTGAGTTTGAGGTGCCTCTCTAGGTAGACTTGGAGTAAGTTTTGTACTTTGGGGAGATTGCAAAGGTTATTATGGAGGAAACATTAATGACCTGAGCCCCTGGAAACCCTGCCCATTACTCCAGCCCCCTGGGGTTATGGATGGTTGGAGAAAGTGTCCAGATTGTTGCTGACTCACCCAAACTACCAAATGCACAAGAAGAACCAAGACTTGTACAATACACATCAACACAGGAAGTGGGTTGGTGAAGCCTGTCACTGTCAGGAGGCATCCGTCGCCCACACACACATTCTGGTCTTGCCAGGTTATAGGTAAGAGAGTCCTGGGGTTGGAAAATGTGCTGCACAGGCCGCCTAGGCAAGATCAAGGTTACCACAAGGTTATTAGGGCAGAAATACTTTTGAGAACAGTAACTCTGAAGGGGCCCGGGACTGATTGAGTGCCTATTCAAAGACAGCAACCCCCCAAAATAAATAAAGACCCAAGTAGGTGAACTCTGACATTCAATGTGTTGCCACTGGCAAGACACCTGATTTTACTGACCCTCAGTTTCCTCATCTGTGAAATAAGCATCATAATATGTGCTGATCACCTCCTAAAATTATGAAAAAAATGCTTTGGATGAAGGTGAGCTCTGGAGACAGAGCTCCTGGGGAGGAGGTCTCACAGTGGGCAAAGAGAGAAGAAAGGGGAGATTTGGACCCCTGGGTGGGGCATGGATTCGAAGTAATACAAGCAAGGACAAATTAGTCTAGCGCCAAGGTGACTACAAAAGTACTTCCCACCTCTACTCATAGTGTTTCTTGGGTGAGGACTATCTCCTTTGCTCATTTCTCTGATAAGTCCATTCCTGTTTATCTTTTAAACCCAGCTCAAAACAGCTCAAACCAGCTTTAAACCTGGTTCAAACTGCCTCAAGGAGACTGCTTTGATGCCCTGTACTGGCAGTGTTACTCCTAGGATTTCCCCTCCTACTTTTCTTCACGTCTTTCTAATGAACTCATCACACATTATGTGTGACAGTTACCTGTGTTTGGTTTCCTATCTCCTCATCAGTCAGAAAATCAACAAGGATTTATTAAGTGCTTACAATGTGCATTTGGATTGTAAACTCTTTGTAGGTAAGGGCAAGACCTGAACAGTTTATTTATTTAGGAAACAGCTGCCCCGAGAAACTTGCTTGATAAGTGTCTGTTGAAAATGAAATAAAATGAAAGAGACGCAGATGGAAGGGGTTATGATCAATAAAATGGGGTTCATCTGAGAAGGTTTCTTGGAGAAAGGGGAAATTCACACATGATTTTGATGGAAGAAATTCCTTCTGGTGTGGCCTAAACTATTGTGATATATTGGATAGACTGCTGGGCAACCAGGATCAAATTCCACCTCTGACACTGTGTGACCATCGATAGGTGACATTTGTTTGCTGAGCCTCAGTTTCCCCCTCTGTAAAATAGAGATGATAGTACCTATAGTTTTTAATTACCTTATAGGGTTATGAGACTCAAATTAGATATTGTATATAAAGTAAGTAGCTGTTATTGTCATGATCTTAATGCAGACAAATTAGTTCCAGCTGAGAACCCTTTCTCAGGTTGCAGTTTCTTCAAGGTTTGATAAATTCGTTCGGGCCATTTGCTCCTAGCAGGCCAAGCCTCTGTCCCCAGCTGTTCTTCTCAGATGCTAAGGCATAGATAAATCTTGATCTCCTCTAAGACTGGAGAATCTCTTCTCCTCTCTGGCTTCTCTGTGTGTCTGGCTCCCTTTGATGTCCAGCTTCCCTTCTCCCTTCCCTTCTTGTGGCCTGAGCTCATTTCTGATTGTGACAGTGAATTACTGAGACACTTTCTGAAGACTGAAGGCAGGAAGTGTAGAGGGTCCTCAGCAAACTGTAGGAGTCACAGCGGCAATGCTGCCAAGTGCCCAAGGAGTTACGGTGGAATACAAGAGCTTTGAAGGATGGAGCCGAGGGTCTACACAGGGAAGTCGGGAGAAATGAGGCTGCTCACCACACCCCAGTCCCTTCATTTGTGTAACAAGGGCCCCACTCAACTCCAGAAACCCTCATTTCCTAGATGCTTTAGGTCACTGTAATTATGATAACAGGCCCCCAAGCTAGTGCATTCTATTCACAGACCGGGCAGGAGCCACAAATAAAATAAGATGGAATACCAAAGTACTTCATCGAGACAAAACAGCAGGGTAACAGATGGACATATGGACGACAGGTTCCTTTTCAGTCCCCCATTCCACACACAAAAAGGGTGCAGCCTCTGGGAGATGCCCACGAGGAAGTAAGTCACTCCTCAGGGGAACTCACACAGTGGCTGTACCACCTGGGTTTCAGCAGTAGCATTAAGGCCTACAGTAGGTTTTTGGGTGTAGGGATTAGTCTCTCCACTGACTCTCCATTGCTTCTCTCTGGATTTGCTCTGGATTCATGGGTCTGAAACCTGAACTTGGTGACTGTCAGAAGCAACACCAGCCTCCCCTGCTCAGAAAGCCTTGACCTGAAGGCACTGAAACACTCTACTATCTTCACCACACTCTCTGTGGACCTCTTTTTCAAATGGTTTATGTCCTGTGACTCAATCCATTTGTACAGGCATAAATGGTTCATAATTCTGCTTATTTCAGCCATTATGACCAACAGAATTAGACAGACATCAGCCTCGCAGGCAGTGAAGTTGGACAAGATGTGGTGTGACATGATCAGGCACCTAGGTGGTGCAGAGGATAGAGCACAGAAAGACCAAAATCCAGTCTCAGACACTTACTAGCTTTGTGACCCTGGGCAAGTCACTTAACCTCTGTTTGCCTCAATTTCCTCAACTGTAGAAAACAAAAGAATAATAACAGCACTTACTTTCAGAGTTGTTGTGAGATCAGATGAGATGATATTTGTAAAATGCTTAGTAGAGTGGTTGACACACAGGAAGCACTACATAAATGATGATGATGATGATGACCCTGTTATGTCTGTAAAATGGCACTAATACTTGCTATACCTACTTCACATGATAATATTTACAAAGAGCTTAGCAGAGTGCCTGGCCCATAGTAGGTACCATATAAATGCTAGCCATGATGATGATGGTCCTATTGTATTGTAAAATGGGGGTAATACTTGCTCTACTCACCTTACACGGTTGCTTTAAGGAAAAATGATTTGTGAATCTTATAGAACTACTGTAGATAAATGTAAGCCATTATGAGGTTGTTGCTATGGTGGTGGGATCCCTTGAACTGGGGAGTTTGGATGTAATAACACAGGGAGATCTGAATTCATATCCCCATTCAGACACATACTAGCTGTGTGACCACAGGCAAGTTGCTTAAACAAGCTGCTTATCTATGAAAGAAGGTGATTGGATTAGAATGCCTCAGGGATCCTCTCCATCTCTGATTCTACTCTGCTATGAAGTTGAGAAATATTACATGTTATTGAGTCACAAAAGGACATAATCAGTGTCTTAGGCATGTTCAGGTTGGCAGGCCTGCCATTACATAAAAAACAAAGACAGACAAGGAAATATTGAGAATAAGTATCAAAGTTTGGTTGGTAGTGCCAAAGTAGGGTCCTGTGTGAATAAAATGAATTAAATATACATTTTCCCCATCCATTTCTTCTCACTGTCCATGCAACCTGGGCAGGGCCTGAGATGGGGAACTTTGGATCCGTCCTTTGGTGAGTTTTGAGCCCTTGACTTGAGACTCTGTGTGGCCAGGACTCAGTGCTTTTCGGAGACAAGAAAGACTGAATGGGAAAGTGAAATGGCATTTTCAAAGCCACAAGCTCTGAGTGTTCCCTTCCTCAGTGAAAGTGAGCCAGCCTCAGATAAGAAGGTCATGCGGCTTATGAAACTCCTTACAATTCAACTCAGAGATTTGGGAGATGGTACAACAGACTCCAGGCCAGGGTTATCAGTCCTTCCATCGCTTAGCTCATCTGAGAGAGGTTTCCAAATGACTAGGCCAGTGCTGCCTCAGGAAGGAAGCTCTTTGGGCTGCAATGTAGCAGTCTTTAGGTAAGTGATGGATACCTGAAAAATGATTTGAGATGACACAGCATTATGGACAGGAGGGCTTGGTTCAGGGTTTGCCCTTCACCCACCTCCAAGATGTGGGCAGATTCACTCAAGGAAGCACTTAGGGGATAAGTTGAGAGAACTGAATGAATGGGGAGGGGAGGTGGGCAGAGAGAGAGAGATAAAAGGGTGGCAGCTTAGACTGGTCTTGGAAGAAATGGAGAGGAAGTGAGAAATGGAAGCTACCACACTTGAGGGCAAGGTTACAAGAATTGCTAAGCTGGCAATAGTTGAGAAGAATAAGAAGGAAATTGGGGAGGGCATGGGGTGGTGATGCTGGTGATAGTAGTGGGAGGGGAGGCTCTGTTCTAGGGGAATGGACCACAAGACCTATTTATTCTCCCTCAGGGAGATATGTAGTTCATGAGTTCACTATGAGGCCAGGTGGAGCCAGCCCACTCTGATATAGAAAATACTGAAGGTCCAGAAAGAAAAGGGGCTCCACATACTGTGTTTGGAAACGATGAAATAGCTTGCAAATGAGATGCAAAACAGCAAGAATCATTTTTTGAGTCACCATCTCTGTAACAGTTCTACAACCTCTCAAGAGCCTGTTAGCTTCCAGGTAATAGGCAGGTGCAGCAGAGCAGCTGAAGGTTAGTGGCAAATGTGAGAATTCACTCCCTTTTCTAGAACCCCACTTGGTGAGAAAGATGCAGGCTACCTTCTTGAGATATATCCCAAAGACATCCAATATACAGACCCAATTCCATTTTTACTAGGGGCCATCTTCATTTCAGTGAAGCAAGAAAAGGCATCTCTTCATTGCAGCAGGAGGAGTTATGGATAGAAAGAAGTTCTTCCCTGGAAGTGATGTTAGAACCCAGAATCTTCTGTCATTCTTCAAAGACTAGAAACATTAAATTAATTATTTATTATTAATTAATTTAAATTTAATTTAATTCAACAAATATTTACTAATGACTTAGTGTGTGCAAGGTACAAGAGATACAAAGAAAAAAATGGGACTCCCAGGCTTTAGGGAGATTACTGTGGCATGTTTCTTGGCACCTTGGGTACAAAAGCCAGAAGAGTATGGCCTCAGGAGTGTAACAAATACCTTGAAGGGTTTTAGGCAGAGGTGTACTGAACTTTCTGCAGTTATTGAAACCCTACTAACACAATTACCACAAGGGAGAAGCTGGGAGAGAGGGTTAGGTTACCCTAGAGAGCATTCATTCATTCGTTCATCAAACATCGGTTAAGTAAGTAAAACTTTGTGATGGGCCTCAGGAAGACAAAGATAAATAAGGCTTGGTCCTTGCAGGCAACCAGCCCACAACCTCCTGGAAAAGGTGACTTGCACAAAAAGATATACAGAATAATAATACAAATTATTACAATACAATTACAATACAAAAATACAAATAAGAATACGAAATGGAACCCAAGTGCATGGAGTGAGGAATAATTAATTATTTAAGGAGTCCTGAGGAAGGCGAGATCATTTCTGATCCATCACACACCTGATAGTCAATGGAATTACCTACCATTTCTGCCATTTTTCAGCACCTAGGCCCTCCAGGGATTCAGTCAAAAGATTGAACTTAAGGCTCCAGAAGGCCACATGTGGCCTCAAGTCCTTCAGGCTCCCCACGCTTGCTCTAGATATTTCCAAAACCTTTCAACACAAGGCTTTGCCCAGCTGGCTTGCTGGAGGTGTCCATCACTTCAGAGGAGATAGGGCAGCAACATGGGCTAAGGGAGAGTGAAGGAGAACCTCAAGCCAGGCATGGTGGAAGGGTAATGGGGAGATGGAACCAAAATGACCTCTCAAGCTTTCCATGCCCCCTATTTTCCCCTGAGGGTAACCTAGGTACAGAATACATCTAAGAGGTTCTCAGAAATGAATACAGAGAGAGGAAACCAATGGTTATGAAGGTCTCTTTTATGTAACCTGAATACAGTCAGAAGTGGAGCCCAGGTGTGTGTGTGGGCGTCTCCTGAGAAGGAAATGGTGTCGATATCTGATCAAAGAATCCTGGCTCTAAGAGGAGTTCCTTGATTCGGAGAGTCCTTTGGAGGTCAATTAATCCACTTCTTTAAGCCTTTTTTGTTCTTTTTTCCATCCATGGATCCATGATTTTGTTTTCCTTTTATTTTATTTTCCCCCAGTTACATGTAAAAACAATTCTTAACATTTGCTTTTAAAACCTTGAGTTTCAAATCCTCTCCCTCCCCCTTCCCCACCCCACCCCCATTGAGAAGGCAAGCAATTCCATATAAATTAAACATGTGTAGTCATGCAAAACATATTCATAATAGTCATGTTGTGAAAGAAAACACAGACAAGAAAAAACCTCAAGAAAAACAAAGTAAAAAAAAATATGCTTCAACCTGTATTCAGAAACCAGCAGTTTTTTTCTCCGGGGATGAATAGCATTTTTCATCCTAAATCCTTCAGAGTTGTCTTGGATCACTGTATTGTGGAGAACAGCTAAGTCATTCATGGCTGATCATCTTACAATATTGCTGTTACTTTGTACGCTGTATATTTCACTTTGCATCAGTTCATGCAAGTCTTTCCAGGTTTTTCTGAAAACATTATTCTCCTCATTGGCTTTTTGAACCTCTTTTGCCAATTGAGTTAGCCTATTTTTCAAGGTGTTATTTTCTTCAGCATTTTTTTGGCTCTCCTTTAGCAAGGTATTGACCCGTTTTTCATGCTTTTCTTGCATCTCTCTCATTTCTCTTCCCAGTTTTTCATGCTTTTCTTGCATCTCTCTCATTTCTCTTCCCAGTTTTTCCTCCACCTGTCTAACTTGATTTTCAAAATCCTTTTTGAGCTCTTCCATGGCCTGAGCCCATTGGACATCTATTTCGGATGTTTGGGATACAGAGACCTTGACATCTATGTCTTTCCCTGATGGTAAGCATTGTTTTTCCTCATCAGAAAGGAAAGGAGGAAACATCTGTTCACCAAGAAAGTAATCTTCTATGGTCTTAATTTTTTTCCCTTTTCTGGGCATTTTCCCAGCCAGTTACTTGACTTCTGAGATTTCTCTCCACCCCTGCCTAGATCTGCCCAGCTAGTGCTTGGGGTCTGAGATTCAAATGCTGCTCCCCAGCCTCAGGGCTTTCAGCAGGGGGAGGGGCTGCTATTCAGTGAGAGATTAAGTACTGCTGCTCAGGTGGGGGCAGGGCCGCCTCCCAGGCTCAGTTCCCTCAGAGGGTTTATGCGGAGACCTTCAGTAATGGACCTGATTTCCTGCCTGCTCGGGGAGCCCCTGTCTGCTGCCTCCCCCGCTGCTTCCTCCCAAGGGGGCCCGAGCTACGGAGACATCTCACTCCCCTCTCGGCCAGTCCAGAAGGCTCTCTCACTGACCTGTAGCACCTGAGGGTTGAAGCACCCTTGGGGCCACTGGAGATTCTGTCCCTGAAGCCTGCTCAGATCTGCTCCTCTCCGGGCCATGCAGCCAGGGCAGGGATGGGCTCTGCTCTGCATCCGGTGCCTGAGGGACCTTTGGGGTTGGTTCTTCAGGGCTCTCTGGAACAGAAATCCCCTCCACTCTGCTGCTGCATGGCTTCCACTGCTCCAGAACCCGTTGGGAGTTCTCCCTATAGGTAATTTATGGGCTGTGGGTTTGGAGCTCGCATATGTGAGTCTTTCTACTCCACCATCTTGGCTCCTCCCCCCTTTCCAGGTTTTTTTAGGAACATCCTGCTCATTATTTCTTATAGTACAAGAGTATTCCATCATAATCACATGCCACAACTTGTTCAGCTATTTCCCAATTGATGGGCATCCCCTCAACTTCTAATTCTTTACCCCCAGAGAAGAGCTACTTTAAATATTTTTGTACATATAGGTCCTTTTTTTAAAAATCTCTTTTGGGATACAGACCTAGTAGTGGTATTGCTAGGTAAAGGGGTATGCATAGTTTTATAGCTCTTTGGGCATAGTTCCTAACCATGCTACAGAATGGTTGAATCAATTCACAACTCCACCAACAGTGTATTAAAGTCCCATTTTTCCCACCTTCCCTCCAACATTTGTCATTTACCTTTTCTATCCTATTAGGAAATCTAATAGATACGTGGAACCATCAGTTAAAACAAATGGAGAAGTTTTGAAGGCTGTGGATAAGTTTACTTACCAAGGTAGTGTACTTTGGAGGGATGTACACATTGACAGTGAGGTTGATGCACACATTGCCAGAGCTAGCTCAGTGTTTGGGAGGCTCCAAAGAAAAGTTTGGGAGAGAACAGGTTTTAGACTGACTACCAAACTGAAGGTCTACAGAGCTGTAGTACTGAGATCATTGTTGTATGCCTGTGAAAAATGGACAGTCTACCAGCACTATGCCAGGAAATTTGAACTGTCTTAGGAAGATTCTGATGATCACTTGGCAGGATAAGGTACCAGACACTTAAGTCCTACCTTGAGCTTAACTGTCAAGCATTCAAACTATGCTTCAGAGAGGACAACTCCAATGGGCTGGCCACGTTGTTCAAATGCCAAATGTATGCTTGCCAAAAAGACTATTTTATGGAGAACTCACATGTGGCAGGTGGTCAGAAGAAGGTCTCTCTCAAGAACTTTGCGTTTGACTGTGCAAAATGGGAGACACTGGCACAGGATTGCTCAGCATGGTGTGCCCACATCAGAAAGGGTGCTGTGCTCTACCAGTAAAGCAGAATTGAGACAGCACAAAGTAAATATAGGATGCACAAATTTGGAATATCCACCCCAAAAATTCACATGGACTATCTGTGCCCAACCTGTGGTAGAACATTCTGAGCTCCTATTGGTCTGATCAGCCACAATCACACACTGAAATTTCACTTTATCATGGTGATGTCATTTTGGTCCTCTTCAAAAATGAAGGACAACCAGGTATGAAGTAGTACTTCAGAGTTGTTTTAATTTGCATTTCTCCAAAAAATAATGAGTTAGAGCATTTTTTCATATGGCTATAGATAGTTTTGATCACTTCATCTGAAAATTGATCATATCTTTTGATCATTTATCAATTGAGGAATTTTTATAAATTTGACTCACTTCTTGGTATGTTTGAGAAATGAGGCCTTTATCAGAGAAACATGCTTTGAAATTTTTTTCAATTACTTTTACTAACTGTATTTCCCTCCATCCTATTCCTTCCTGCTATTTATTCTATTATCTGTCTCCTTTCAAAAGTCCCTCCTCAAAAGTATTTTGCTTCTGACTACACCCTCCCCCAATCTGCCCTTCCTTCTATCATTCTTTCCCTTATCCCCTTCTCTTCTATTTTCTTGTATGGTAAATAAGATAAGTTTCTATACCCAATTAAGTGTATATCTTGTTTTCTCTTTGAGCCAGTTCTGATGAGAGTAAAGTTCACTCACTCCTCCTCCCCTTTCCCCTCTTCCCTTCCACTGCAAAAGTTTTTTCTTGCCTTTTTTATGTGAGATAATTTATTTTATTTTACCTCTCCCTTGTTCTTTCTCCAAGTACATTCCTCCCTTACCCTTTAATTTTATTTTTAGATATCATCCCTTCATATTCAACTTATACCTATGCCGTCTGTCTATATATGCTCCTTCTAACTACCCTAATAATGAAAAAGGTATTATGAGTTACAAATATCATCTTCCTATGTTGGAATGTAAACAGTTTAACCTTATTAAATCCCTTATGATTTCCTTTTTCTGTTTACCTTTCTATGCTTCTCTTGAGTCTTGTATTTAAAAGTAAAATTTTCTGCTCAGCTCTGGTATTTTTCATCAAGAATGCTTGAAATTCCCTCTATCTCACTGAAGGTCTTTTTCCCCCTCTGAAGGATTATACTTAGTTTTGCTGGGTAGTTGATTCTTGGTTGTAATTCTGGCTCCTTTGTCTTCTGGAATATCATATTCCAAGCCCTATGATCCTTTAATGGAGACTGCTAAATCTTATGTTTTCCTGACTGTGGTTCCACAATACTTGAATTGTTTCTTTCTGGCTGCTTGCAATATTTTCTTCTTGACCTGGGAATTCTGGAATTTGGCTATAATATTCCTGGCAGTTTTCATTTTGAGATTTCTTTCAGGAAGTGACTTTTCATTTCTATTTTACCTTCTGGTTCTAGAAGACCAGGGCAGTTTTCCTAGATAGTTTCTTGAAAGATGATGTCTAGACTCTTTTTTTTGATCATGACTTTCAGATAGTCCAATACTTTTAAAATTATCTTTTCTGGATCTATTTTCTAGGTCAGTTGTTTTTCCTATGATATATTTCACACTGTCTTCTATTTTTTCATTCTTTTGGTTTTGTTTTATGGTTTCTTGATTTCTCATAAAGTGATGAGCTTTTGGACCCCCTTTTCCATTTGGCCCATTCTGCTTTTTAAGGTATTTTTCTCCTTATTGGCTTTTTGGACTTCTATACCATTTGACTGTGAGTTCATCTTTCAATGATTTCTTCTGTGTGTTGGTTTTCTTTTGATACCAATTTTCCACAGACTTAGTTGGGCCAAGATAACTAGGCAGCTTTCCTCACCTAACCATGTCCCAAATATCATCAACCCATCCCTACACTAAATCCTGACTAGGGCTTGTTCCTTGGAGAGTACTGGACCCAGGGGAAAACATTATGAAGGTTCCTTCCTTCTACTCAACATTATAATCCAGTCTTGTTAAGAGGAGCATGAGGACATCCTAGAAAGAAAGTCATAATCCAAGGGAGTAATGGTGTTAGTTGTCAGACAGCTACCCACGTCACTGATTTTATATGTATAACCCCTGACTTAGAAGAGTAGTTCTGAGTTTACACAAACTAGGCTCACTCTTTTAAAAAAAAATTGTTGGCTATGTTCTTGTTTTGTTTTTTTTTTTAACCCGAAATCTTTATGCCAGAAGGTTGTATAGTTTCAAGTTGCAGAGAGAAGTGCCTGTCTACTCATTCTCTGGTTTCTTTTTTTTTTTCTTTTTCTTTTCATTAATTTGAACTTGATGAATATTAACAAACATGAGTATCTACTTGTGTAGAAAACAGAAAAAGAGGTCTACATAGGAAACCATGAATCTCCCTTACATTCTGCATGAATTTTTGGGGGCGATATATGTCAAATTTAGGAGCATCTAGGTGGTGCAATGGGTAGAGCATGGCCAGGAGTCAGTAAGATTCATCTCTCTGACTTCAAATCTGGCCTCAGACACTTACTAGCTGTGTGACCCTGGACAAGTCACTTAACCCTGTTTGCCTCAGTTTCCTCATCTGTAAAATGGGCAAGAGAGGGAAATGGCAAACCATTCTAGTATCTTTGCCACGAAAATGGGCTCATGAAGAGTCAAACACAACTGAACATAACAAGTGCCAAATTCAGTATAGTATTTCCAATACTGCCCTGGTTGTTTATATTCCATTCCGAACTTTTCTCCTGCTCTCTTTTATTAGCTTTTAAGGAATAATTGATACTTTTTCTTCCCTTTTTTGATATTGATATCATTACCTCCTCACCCCATAATTCTCCTTCCTTTCTCCCCCCAAAATCAACTTCCCTTGTTATAAGTGTAGTCACATAAAACAAATCTACCCATTGTCCATGTTTGAGAATGTATGTCTCCTTCTTCACCTCTAGTTCATCACCTCTGTGCCAAGAGGTCAGGAGCATGACTTATGATAAATCTTCTGGAGTTCTGATGGACCAGTGATTAGTCAGGGTACCAATCAGAGTTTCTGAGTCTTTCTCAGTTATTTTCCATTACAGTGTATACATTGTTCTTTGGGTTCTGACCAGGTTTGCCCTTAAAAGATATTTCTCAAAAATCTCTCTGGCTTGGGTTCTTACTTAGGGTTTGCCCCTAGAGCATGAGGATTGGTTTGTATCTAGATCTCTCCAGAAAAGTAAAGAGCCCTCAGTAATCATGTAAGTGCTCAGCCTCTCAAGATACCAGATATAGGACAGGCTTTATTTTATCCAACAAAAATTGCAAAACCCCAAGAACTTGTATTCAAGCCCACAAACTGTCGAGAAAACTCTTCTTAACAGTTTAAACAATAACATTGTAAAGACAGATATTTTTAAAAGGCTTAAGAGTTCTAATCAACTCAAT
This sequence comes from Bettongia penicillata ogilbyi, assembly GCA_023548195.1. NCBI lineage: Eukaryota > Metazoa > Chordata > Mammalia > Diprotodontia > Potoroidae > Bettongia > Bettongia penicillata. The sequence continues at coordinate 4,543,497 of JAJHZJ010000311.1, forward strand.
GGCCAACATGATCCCAGATCAGTGATGAAACATGCTACCCACATCCTGAGAGAGAAGTGATGCAGGGTACAAAAAGTCTTTTGGACATAGCCAGTGAAGTAGTTTGTTTTCCTTGATTATGCATCTTTGTTAGATGGTTGTTTTTTTTTTTTTTTTTAAAGTGTGTGTATAGTGAGGGGAGGGAGGACAGAGAGGTAGCATGATAAATAGGGCCTGTAGTCAGGAAGACCTAAGTTCATATCTAGCTTCAGATATTTTACTAGTTGCATGACCTTGGACAAGTCACTTCACCTTTGTCTGCCTCAGTTTTCTCATCCATAAAATGGGGATAATGGTAGCTAGGAGGCACAATAAATAGAGTATAGGCCCTCGAGTCAGGAGGATCTGAGTTCAAATCAGACCCCAGCTCTGGGCAAGTCACAACTCTGTTTGCCTCAGTTTCCTCATCTGCAAAATGAGCTGGAGAAGGAAATAGAAAACCATTCCAGTATGTCATTCTTTACCAAGAATGACCCCAAATGGACACAACTAAGATGAATGAACACCAGCAACAAAATGGGGGATACTAATAACCCTACCTCCCAGAGTTGTTGTGGGTATCAAAAGAAATAACTGTAAAACAGCACAGTGCCTGACACACATTAAGGACTACATAAACATTACTGATTATTACTTGCCACATGGGAGTATGGATGCAATCTGAAGCTAGGTGAAATCATGTAGCCAAATGCTATGTGTACCATTGGCAACAAACAGTGGAAATTGAGGCCACTTGTTCAAGGGCAGGGAAAGCAGTGGCAGGTCAGGAATTCCCCCTTGAGGAAAGGGTGTCCATATTACTGTTTGTGGAGACCAAGAACACAAATCAAGAAAGCTGGAATAAAGAATAAGACGAGCTGATTGGGAATCAATATGCAGAGAACCAGGTCCAGATCAGCTGGAGAGCCAGAGTAATTTCAAAAAATCTCAGTGACTGGTGAAAAGACCATTCTAAATGCTTGAGGTGCCTCCTAGGTTCCCTCTGCAATCTAGAATTTATAATTTCTCATCCAGGAGGTTACCAGCCATGGTAACATGACTAATACAATAAAAAAAATAAATACACATTCCCTTCCTTGATCCTTTCCATGACCTGAAGGAGTAGGTAGAGTTATGACTATTCCTCAGGTACCCCCCAAAGTAAGAAGGCAGTCTGGAGGATAGTTAGAGACAATAGGGAACCAGAAGAGTTAATAGAGTTTAATTTTGCTCAACTACTGCATGTTTAATATACCACTTGGCCACAAAAAGGTCACCTATCTATAGCACATCAACACAGAGTGCTAAGACTAAGTTAGAAAATTTCCTAGCCATCAAGATAGGGACCCTAGGGCTACAATCTGTCCTATTTTCACAATCCCAAGGAGTAAATTTATATCATATTTTAGATTCATTCAGAACCTGGTTCAGTGAAGAATTCTTTTCTGCCAGGTCTTTGAAGTGGGGCCTGTTACACTTGCTCATGTACATAGAGGGAATCTTTGGTAAGGCCCCACGTGGTCTGGCAGCTCGAGGAAAATGTCACCTGGTAGGCAAATTAGTAAATGATGTTGCCTTGTTGTTCAATAGTAAAGTGATACCCCTTCTTTCTGCAGGCCTATGGACATGAGCTAATGTGGGTTGCATACATGAGTGCAGTGCCCCAGGTGTCCCCTGGGACAGAAAAGTCTGTTCTACTTTCTCAGAAGCACATTCCATTGTTGGTCAGTCATAGCTATTTTTTAAAGGGGGTTTTTCTTATATCTCCCTCCCTTTAAGCCTTGGACCTGGTTTTGCCTTCTAGGGCAACACGGAACAAATCCATTCCCTTTTCTTTGAAGACAACTATATGTCCCCTATACATTTTCCCTTTTCGGACTAATGTTACTAATTCCTTTACCTGGACCTAATGTGAGATGTTTTACAGCCATTCATCATATTGCTTGTTCTGTCTGGGACTCTCCGTAGTCTGTCAATATTGTTCTTATAATGTAAACACAGAATTACAGACATGATCTAATCAGAATACGGAGGATGACCACATAGATTATTTCTTAAGACCCGGACACATGTGCTTTTAGACCACTAAAGATTGCATTTGTGTATGTGTGTGTGTGTGTGTGTGTGTGTTTATTAATTTTGCAGCTACATCTCTTTTTGTGGTGTCCAACAACTGGAAATTGAGGGGATGCCCATCAGCTGAGGAATGACTGAACAAGCAGTAGAATATGATTGTCATGCGATACACATGTTCCATAAGAAATGATGAGGGGGATAGCTTCACAAAAACCTAGGAAGACTTATAGGAACTGATGCAAAATGAAATGAGCAAACTTGCAGAACATGATACATAGCAACTGCAATATTTTAGTGACAATCAACTGTGAAAGACTTAGCTACTCTGATCAATACAATGATCCAAGACAATTTTTAAGGGCTCATGATGAAAAATGAATGTTCAGAGAGAGTCTGGGTGCAAACTGAAGTATAAGTTTTTCACTTTCCTTTTCTCGTTTTTTTAGCCATGGTAACATGGATAATATGAAAATATGTTTCATGTGATTTCACATGTATAATTAATATCATATTGCTTGCCTTCTCAATAAGTGTGGGAGGGGTGAGAGGGAGAGAAAGAATTTGGAAATAAAAAAATTAAATAAATTTTAAAATAAATAAATTACAATAAAAAGAAATAAAATAATGCTAAAAATAAATAAATAATGAACTTATTTTGAAAAGAATGTAGCAGCTGCATCATATTCTTGGCTCACATTAAATCTGTGATCCAAAAACACCCACCAGAACTTTTTTTCATATGAACTGCTTGTTGCCAAGCTAGGTCTCTTCACACCTGCATTTCTGAACCTGATTTTTAAAAACAAATGCATGTTACACTGATGCATTTTCAATTTCATTTTTTCAGTTATTGACTTTGTTTTGGGATCTTCTGCTCTTAGAGATAGCTTAAAAACAAAATAGCCGCATGTTTTTAAAAATTGTGTCACCTCCAGCATAGATTTCCCCTGTAAGTTTTTGATCAGGTTCAGCTGCCTCCTGACTTCATTTTCATCAGTGCTGTTTCAACTTCCTCAAATAACATATTGCTTATTTTGGTGGTAGAATAGAAATGGGGTGTTTACACTATCAGCATGGTTCAAAAGAAATCACCTTGGAAACATGACAAATCTGTTCTAACATCTATCTGTTGCCCTTCTAGTTTTATCGATCAATAAACATTTATTAAGCACCCACTATGTGCTAAGTGTTGGGGATACAAAGAGAGACAAAAGATAGCCCCTGCCCTCAAGGAGCTCACCACCTGAGGAGGGGAGACAACATGCACACAAATATGTACAAAGCAAGCTATATCCAGGATAAATAGGAAATGATTGATAGGCACTAAAATCATCAGATAATTTGGCTTAATCATGTTAGGTTGGGTTTTTTTCCTTTTCAGAATCTTTTGCTGTTTTATAAGACAATGCTACTCCTAACCTTCAGTCATCCTCCTCCATGAGGTTTTGCAGATAGCCTTATATTCATTTATTGATGCTTTAAGCTTTCAGATCTCTTGAGCTAGGAGAAAAAAAGTGTTTCCTAGTTGAGACAATTTCGTTCTTTTCTTTTTGTCATTGTTTTACATCAATCACATTTTTCTCAGAAGTGGTAATGATCATGCTCAATATCTTTATTTCTGTTCATTTTCCAGTTCAAGAACTTGTTTAGATTGGTTAGGTCTATTAAAACTATTATAAGGGCACTCAGTCTTTCCTAAGTTTTATCCTTTTCCCCCCTCTTAATTTGATGTTAATTTTGACCTTGGCTCTAATATGATCTGACTGTAACAAAGGGTATATTGTCAAATAATTTCCACATGGATCACCAGTTGTTCCCACTCAGTTAAATATAAGGTCAGTTTTTTTGGTCATTTTCAGGACTTGTCTGATCTAGCACTTCTCAATTCTCTTCTTAAACAAAGAACTCTGGATACACAGTCACGAAGCTTCTGAATGCCTGAAAACCTTTTGGTCTCTCTCATTTCCCAGCCCTGAAACACACATGTGGGCCCATTTTACCCCTTCCTCCTGTATCCACCTTCTCATCAAAGTTACCAGGTATCAATATTTATTTGATTTGGTTTGGAAGATTTTGTCAAGGTCTTCATGGAACATCTTTCTTCATCCTCTGCAGTAGCTGATGTGACACAACCTGTAACTCTTTTCAGAATGAGTCCCTTGCCCTTGCTTACCACAGCACAAGGTGAGATGACCAAGTGTCTTATCAAGTGATATTTCTCTAAGCCCTTGGACAGGTGATAAAAATGTTCAGTCAACCTATTACTTACTGATCTGAACCTATGACCCATCATTCCACATGGCTACAATTTCTTTATGTGTTCTTGTTTGTTTACTGGGAGATTGTCAATATGAATGTGATCTTGTTCCACCAAGAGTGTATCAACTCATTAGTCACTGTATGACGATCTCACTTGTAAAGTTAAATATGTGTAGATAATTTTAAAATGGTGGTTCCAAGGATCCGTGATCCCCTTTCTACCATTGCACTATCATTTCTCAGGAAACTGTGCAAGGCTGAGGGTTATTTTGCTTTTACTCTGTTTCATGGCCAAAAAAATTCATCATCATATGTTCAACTTGCTCATGACAGGCCTCTCTGTTTAGCTGCACTAGTCCTCAGACGGCAGATGTAGGTGGTCACCAGGACCATTAACAAAATCTTTCCAGACTGGTAGATCCTGTTGGAACTTGTTATGATGAAAAAAATTAAGTGACTGAAAAGAGACTATAATAATTGACCAAGACGGCTTTCTTATCACCATAAAATATTTACAAAAATCATCTATGTGTAATAAGGAATCCTGAGATTCGGGGTTCAGGGAGCCAAGCATTCCCTCTCAGCTCAAAGAGTAATTTGGGGCTATCCGGATGTTTGAACCAACTTGAGTCATGCCTGGGATTATGTAAAGGTATACGCATAGTCTGCCTTCCGATTCAAATAGTCCCAGCTTGTTCTCAGGGTTGTCTTTCTGAATTACTAATCCCAGGATGCCACTCAGAATGTTCTCAAACTTCTAATAACTGTTGTTGTTCAGTCACAGTTGCATCTAATTCTTCATCGTCCCATTTGGCGTTTTCTTGTCGAAGACACTAGAATGGTTTGTCGTTTCCTTCTCTAGCTGATTTTGCAGATGAGGAAACTGAGGCAAACAAGGTTACGTGACTTGCCCAGGGACACACAGCTAGTAAGCATCTGAAGCCAGATTGAATTCAGAAAGATGAGTCTTCCTTATTCTAGTCCCGACACTCTATCCGTTGCACCACCTAGTTGTCCGATTCTAATAATAGCTAACATTTATGCAGTGCTTACTATGAGTCGGGATAGAGAAGGAAAGCCCCGTATGAGGTCACAGAGAGTTGGACACAACCGAAATGACTCCACACAACAAAATGTACATCAGGTACTGTGCTAAGAACTTTATGTTTAAAATTACCATCTTGTTTGTCTCACAACAACCCTAGGAGGTATGTGCTGTAATTATCTCTATCTTGTAGAAGAGGAAATTGAGGCAAACAGTGACCTGCCCAAGGTCACACAACTAGAAATATATCCTAGTTTGGATCTGAACTCAGGTCTTCTTGAATCCAGTCATGGAGCTCAATAAATAGAGCCATCAAACTGACTTCTATTGTGTATGCACTAAAAGAAAGTATCTTGATGAAAATATGAAAAAGAACCCTGCAGACAACCACATTGCTACAAGCACAGAATTGACTAAGAGGTATAAAGAGTTCATGATCAAAGGAGACAGCATATATAAAGCAGGACCTAAACCTCAAAGTGCTATTAAAATGTCAGCTATTATTATCCATTGGTGCTAGTCTGGGGAGTTCCCCAGTCAACTTGATGAGCTTCCAGGGTGGTAAGCCTTGACAGATGCACCCTCAGAGATAATTGTTCAAAGATCCCCTGCTGCAGTTGGATGGAAAATGGAAGGACACAGACACATGCTGAGAAGACATGGCTAGGGTCATGAACTGTCTCAGCAGAAAGAGTACATATTGATAAGATCACCTATCATCAAAGTAAAAAGTTATTGGATCAGGCCAGTCAAGACCATTTTGAATTATGATTGTCTTCTATACTATTAACTACTCCAAGTTTTGAAAATTCAATAACATTTCTTTTACATCATCATCCAAGTCATTGATAGAAACACTGAATTAAACACAGAGCCATAGAAAACTTCCAGGTTAAATCAACTGTTTTGCTGCTGAATCACATTTTTGGCTCATATTGAGTCCATAATTAAATAAAACCATCAGAACTTTTTTCAATAAACATCAGTCAATTACATCATTCATGAATCGACATTTGGCAGACTTCTAGCAAGATAATAGTCAAAAGGAACTGGATAGAAGATGGTGCCCGAGAGAAGGTTTTAGATTTCCAAATCACAGTTTAAAATATAGGAATGATGGGTTCTTGGGCAAGAATGGAGAGTGCCTAATGAGGGCTGGTAAAACTGTATTTACCCATAATTTTGGAAATCTAATCAAAAGGACTTTAAACTAAAGGATAAGGTAGATGGAGAAAACAGACTACACTTATCTATTACATATAAGAAGAAAAATAATATTTAATGCCCAGAAAAATCACAGAAGACAAAATCTAAGAAAGAAACTAGCAGTAAAATCCATGGCCTTAGATGTCTATTTAGGTGGCGCAGTGGATAGAGCCCCTGACCTGGATTCAGGAAAACCTGGGTTCAAATCTGACCTCCTAGCTGTATGACCCTGAGCAAATCACTTAACCCCATGTGCCTCAGTTTCCTCATCTATGAAATGAACTGAAGAAGAAAATGGCAAACCGCTCCAGTATCTTTGCCAAGAAAACCTCAAATAAGGTCACGAAGAGTCAGACCCAAGTGAACAATAATACTAGACATCTCAAACTCAATATGTCCAAAATTGAATTCATTATCATCATTTCCCATTCAGCTGTTTTCCTGGACTTTGTCATCTCCAGAAACTCATCCTTCTGCAAGATGAAATCAACTCTGAAAGTCTTACCTCCTCAGATCCTTTCCTATCGCCCCAAGCATCCTGTGCTCAGCAACCTCCCCTTCCCAGCCCCTTGTTGCTGTTTCCCTCCCTGCCAGATGTCTTTCTTTTCTTTGCCTCATTAAAGGGGCCATGCCCTGTCTACTTCTTAAACAGGCCTATTCAATGGATGGGTGTTACCTCACCCTAAGTGAGTACTGGCAAAGACCTTGGCCTAAAGGGGCCAAGGTCTCTTAATGCATCCTGGGTCATCTCCAGTCATCCTGATGAATATCTGGTCACTGGATCCAGATGACTCCAAGGGAGAAGTGAGGCTGGTGACCTTGCACAGCCCTCCCTCACTCAAAACAAAGTCAAGTGCAAGTCATGTCAACATTTCTTTGATGGCATGGCCTTCTCTGGGCAACAAAGGACGAACACAACCTCCATTGGACTGTGAGCTCCTTGAGGGCAGGGACTGTCTTATATCTTTCTCTGTGTTCCCCAGTGTTTAGCACACTGCCTTGGCACATGCTTAAAAAATGTTTATTGACTCTAATTATCCTTCCCTCCAAACCCTCCCCTCTTCCTAACCTCCCTATGACTTTTGAGAACAGCACTGTCTTTCCAGTCACCCTCTGACTCAGATGCCAGGGAAGTATCAAATACCAGCCATCTTTTCTGATCATCCTAAGCCTGTGACAAAACAAGATAAGGCCCCACTCCAGGCACAGGCTTGCCTAGGGGGCCATGAGCTCATGATGTGCTTCTGGGTGGGAGGAAGTATACCCCCACATAATAATAACAAGCAACATATACCACTTACTATGTACCAAGCACAGATGAATTTTGCTATAATTTTTTCTAGTGCTATAAAATAATTCCTTGATAACTTGATTGGTATGGCACTAAATAGGGAAATTAATTTAGATAGTATTGTCATTTTTATTGAAAGGCAGGTGAGAACTAGGAAAGCTAGATAAGTTATAATTGTGAGGAGGGAAGAGTCATAGCTTTGAGTCATAGGCCACTGCGGGGGAAAAGATCAGGGAAAACAAGGGTTGACATAAGGACACAGAACCCTCCCCCACAAATAAATCTGACTCCACATTTGTGAGTCCAAGGATCCCAACCTTCAACTAGAGAGGACAGATGGAAAGAGGGGTAAAAGAGGCAAGGCTGAAAGGAAATAAACAAGGGAAAATGCTACAAAAGGACTCTTCTGAATGACTGCAGTGGGTTCCACAGGGTCCAGCATCTAGGGAATTGCTAGATTTCATGGACAAAAGGAAAAGAACTCATCTGACAAATACTACTTTTTTGAAGGACTTGGACTGACAGGCAGGCTAGGTGGTAACTATCGGGAATGGGGAGATGCTCCGGGGTATCCAGTTTCCCCCAAAAGAGTAAATTAACTGTGGTGAGCTGCCCTGAAAAGGTGGGATGGAAAATCCAAGCTGGAAATTTTTAGCTGGACTGAGCTGGACTGGGCCTACCTTCAGTAGCCATCTGGAAGTTTTCATCTTTGTTAAATGTAGAGTTAAGAACTGGCCATATTTGCAAACTAGTCTGACGGGCTTTCTGACCTACCTCTGTTCTGTGTAAACAGCAATCCCTTCCCTTGTGCCCTCCCTAGACTGGTTTCATCCATGGTCCTCTAAGCGTTCATTGATTTCTGTTGGGGAGTTACACTGAATCTGAACTCCATGAACAAGGAGGACTCCTTTCAAAAGGAACCCTCTGGGTTCACATGGACCTAGATTCCTCTAGGGTGCACCTGACTCTCAACGAGAAGAGTCATATTTCTCCTCTCTCTGGCTTGTTGCTCCTACCCTAGACAAACTAAGCAACATGGTCTTTGGTGGGCATACTCCCTGATTCTCAAGTAGAAACAATAATAATGTTTCACATTTTCATAGCACTTTAAGGAACATAAAACATCATAGAAACCTTGTGAGACAAACAGTACAAATATTATCTCCACTTGACAGATAAGGAAACTGAGACTTAGGGGGTTAAATGATTTGTCCATGGTCACAGAGCCAGATGAGCTCACTCTCCTAATTCCAACTCTAGCACTTTGCCTATGTCTTCTTCTCCCTCCTTTTGCTATAGCCTCTCAGTCAGACCATTTAGAAATCTGAGGTCTGCCATGATGTTTTGCATTATGTGTGAATAAGCCATGAAAAAAAATGCCCCTCTAATTTCCCCTACTAGACTATAAACTCCTTGAGGTCAGTGAGCACACTTGATTCATTTACACCAACCCTCCACATACTTTACATCTCCACGAACAGGTACTCAAATATTTGTCAAAGTGAAATTAAATTCAGATCACTTATCTATCTGATGGGTAATCTCTCTACAGAGACAAGGTAAGTAGAAACCTTGGGATTAGTACTTGGTAGAGAACAGAACAGACTGGGAGGAAACGTTGGATTGGGAAAATGAGGCAAGGAAGCAAAACAATGTCAAGAAGAGACGGGGTGGGTGGGCAGGACAGACCATTAGGACACATTTCTGACCACTCTCTTTTTCTGCGGTAACGTCATGATCTAGAGACTTCCTCTGCAGGCCTTTGCCCTAGTTAATGTACCTTCCCTGCCCCCTCTCTCCTACTCTTTCTCAATGGTAAGACACTTGGGTTAGTTATTTTCAGCCCACAAAAGCTGCTTAACTCAAGGGTGAGGACCGATTAGATTTCTGTGAAGATAGGCAATTACAGGCATAGACAATTGGCATCAAGTCCAGCTAATTCGGTTTTAGGAGTTGTCTTATTTAGCATTTCTCTGGACTTGGAGAGCTCTGAATATAGTCCTTCTCATGTCAGCTTCCTCTCTACCTGATTACCAGGAAACTCTGTGTTTTCCATGAAGTGGGCCCAGAAGGGTTCTAGTAAAGATCCTTTGATCTCCTCTTTTGTCCCCTGATTAAGAAGCTAAGTGGGGTAGGGGCATCTCCAGTAGTCCTGATCTATATCTTGCCACTGTACCCAGATGACTCCCAGAGGAGAAAGTGAGGTTGGTGACCCTCTATCATTTACATCCTATTCATTTCCCTGGAAGGAAGCCTATGAAGATATAGATCCCTCCAGAGCCACATGCTATAAAGAATCACATGACCCTGCAGATGGCAGCAGATGGAGATGGTCCAGACCTGGGCCATCATTGGAGTGGCAGCAGTAGGGCTGCAGAAGGGTTATTGGACTAAGGAGGAACCAGATCCAAAGAAACTCAAGAAAAAGAGGATGGGTTGGAAGAGTTAACCCAGGCCTAATAGTACCTCCTGTAACATTTTATATGTGTATATATATATGTTATATATGTACACACACATATATAAATTTATATAAGCCTTTCAGTTCCAGGAAAGAAATTCAGCTCTCCAGTTATTCAAAGATTTCAATTCTCCTGTTCTCCATGTGCTTTTTCCTTGTGGACTGCTTCAACCCCAGGGCATTATATAAGACTACAGGGACTCTATATACCCTGAGAAAAGTATAGGCGCATGGGAGAGGGAGAGAAAGTTGTCCTGACTATTTATGGAGTTGGTATATGATAGTCTTTTGTTCTTTAGTTAGGTTAAATAAAACCTTTCCTGTATTTATCAGCCCAATATGTTCAGTCATTTTCAGTTATGTCCAACTCTTTATGACCCCATTTGGGAATTTCATGGTAAAGATACTACAGTGGTTTGCCATCTTCTCCAGCTCATTTTACAGAAGAGGAAACTGAGGCAACAGGGATAAATGACTTGCTCAGTCATTGTTGCTCAGTTGGCTCACCCAGCTAAGTGTTTAAGGCCAGATTTGAGCTCAGGAAGATGAGTTTTCCTGACGCTCTATCCTCTGTGCCACCTAGCTTTCTTTGCATTGGAGCTCCCTTTCCTTTTTTCATAAAGATCTAAGACACACATGCATGCATGTGCACACACACACATCTAAGACACAAGGTAAATTCTGATGGTTTGAGAGTAAAATCAATCAAATTCCATTTTTCTCAGGGGAAACCCTGGTAGGGGCTTGAGTCAAAATAAGATTATTGGAAAGGTCTTCCTACCTTCCCCCTAAGATTGAATCATGTCCCTGCAAACTCAGACCTTCACTCTGGGCTCCAGGTTACATTAGTCACACGTAGAAATAGTTCTATCTCTAGCTTAAGGTTAAGGTTTCCTTTTTCTCGAGTTTTCTAACCACATACTCTGGCTTAGACATAAGGAGATCTCAGGCAGTAGTTCTGCTGAATCTTTTAGCTCTAGATCTCTGCAGGTCATTGCTTTAGTCCAAGTCTTAGAGATGAAATGACCCTTGAAAGCCCCGGCCCTTCAACACCAAATAGCCATGCTGTCTACACTGTTCTAGACAATTAGGCCAACAAGTCTCCTCTCAGATACCCCCAGTTATAGGGAACTTGATACTGTTTCATTTTTAATCATATTGGTTAAATATGATTTGTCCTCATATTGAACTAAAATCTGCCTCCAGATTTTCCATGCTAAGCATCCTCAGTTCTTTCAAGAGTTTAGAATATGCCATGGTTTCCAGATTCTCCAACATCCCAGTCACCTTCTTCTGGGTATCATCTACTTGCACAATGGCCCTCTTCAAATGTGGCATCCAGGCATAGGGACAGGTCCTGCTCAGTGCCTGAATGAATTCCTTACATATATGCAGGGTACTCTGGAACTTTTGCTTCAAGGAGCTCATTATTGCCACTGAATTGCCACCTGATATTTCCAGCAGCTGCAGGACATGGTTGACCCTAGAGTCTGATTTCAAATAATGCCTTCTAAATCCAATGGTTCTTTTAGGCATTGCAACAGAGGAAGGTTTTCAGAGGGTGGAGAGGGAAGAGAGGATAGAAGAGGAGCTAGAATAAGGCAACCAGGACGATTCCCTACATGTTAACTTCCTGGGTGTGGATAAAGGTATTCCTTCTTTCTGCCAGTCAGCTCCTGCTGGCAGCCAATTTACCAGCTTGCTCCTTCAAAGGCCAGGACTGCCAACTCTGTGGCACCATAGATATTGAAACATTCCCCTGGGTGCTTTCCCCCCAGAGGGAAGCAGACTGTGTGCCCTCACCACTACCAGCTGGGGACCCAAGGCACAGCTGGGATCCATGCAGAAGTAACTTGGGGGAAGGCAGGAGCAAAAGTGTCTCATCACTGGGCACCCAGACTCTACCACTGATAACAGACAGACCTACCCATACCCCAGTGACTAACCTCTCCTCTCCTCCTTTCCCACTGTGCCTTCTGAGAGCTTTCTGTGGTACAGTTGAAAGGTCATTGGGTATAGCAGACCTAAATTTGACTCCTGGCCCTGTCATTTATTCTCTCATATTCTTTATATTGTCCCCATCTTCTGGTGCATACAGAAACCTAGTTTTCCCCTGAAGTCATCAGCCCTCTTGCCACCTTTCCTAACAGCAGGCTGCTACTCTCTCCCCCTTACTGGAATATTAACTTACACAAAGCCAGGAGGAGAAGTTGGATACTTCAGGTCCATTCAGCAATCACCTTTACTTCCTGAAAGGTCACCACAGCCCAGACCATGGGTGCTGTCATCTATGAACCTTCAGTTCACTCCCTCTCCTTCCCAGTACATTCAGTATCTGACCCAGAATCTTCTCCTCTACTGTTACCTCTGCCTCATTTAGCTTCCCATTTTTTTAACCTTCTCAACTCTCATGACTTCTGTCTCCAATCTACCTTGCCCATTCACAAGTGGTCATACTTTATTCCAATTTGTACCATCCTCCATTTGCCCCCACCCCTCTCCTGCCTAGCTCAACTAAATTTCCCTCTGGGGCTATAATTTCTACTTATGGCTCAGTGGGTGATTCTTTTAAGAAATCTTATTTCTATTGATATCTTTTATTTTTATATCACTTTCTTTCCAAATATATCCCTCTCCCCTCTCCTATTCAGTAAGCCATCCCTTGTAACCAAAGTTTTCGGGGGATTTTTAAAGAAAGAAAAAAAAAAGCAGTTCAGCAAAACCAATCAACATTAATTATGTCTGACCGTATATGTATTGTTCCACAGGGGTGTGCTGGAACCAGGAATTGGCTCATAAGAACTGATTATTTAATTTTCAGCATGAGCATTTACCCCCTTGAAAACTTGAAATGCTACAAGATGGAGTTTGACATATTATTTTGCTGATTGCCTAGATTTAAGAAAGTGATGGAGAAAATGTTAATGATGCAAATTAAATTTTTAAATGTGCCATATGTACTTCCCCTCCCCTACCTCCAGATTTGGTTGTTAGACATTTACTAACCCCTGTCTATAGTCCCTTACCTCTACAAGTAGGAAAGGGAGATTTATTTTCTCAAATCTTTCAGGACCAAGCTTAGTCATTACCACTACCCATCTGCTATTGACTCATTAAGCTCTTTTTTTTTTTTGAGGTGGTGAAGTGAATGAGTCTGGACCTATGATTCCCTGATGTGGAGTTTATAGTCTAGTAACTCCCCTCAGGCCTTTTACACCTCAATTCCATACCATACTTGTTATCAGGTTGTTTCTATATGATATTCTTGCGTGATTATTTTTTCAACCTAAATGTAAGACTTCTTTACACAATCAATTTTAAATTTCATCTTTTCAATTTTAAATGTGGTCTTTTTGATTTTGGCCAAACATGGTGGCCTTTCAAGGTACATTTTAATCCTGATTTTCTAATCAGGAATTCTAGTTGAATCTATTGATTCAATAATTAAGTATCAGGGCTATTTTCAAAGAAATATAATTATTACATTGAAATTAAGCCATAGTTCCTTCTTGAAATAATCCCAGCTTTTATTTATTGGTAAATACAACTGATCTGATGAGTAAATAGATTTTGCAATCTGTGCTAAATTTATAAATAGCTAAATAAACTCAAATGTAGCTTACTTTTTGCTTTTAAAAAAAAACAACTTCTGCTTTCTCAGTTACTAACATGAATAGAAATGACTGTTAGGTAAGAGTCAGAAATGCTAGCAATCTAATCACAATGGACCAAATTTTATTAGTGGATATTACACTAATAATACACTGGATAATACACTCTGCTACTGACTACCTATGTAACCTTGGGCAAATCATTTAATCTCTGTGGGCCTTACTTTCCTTATCTATAAAATGAAAGAGTTGGAGGAAGAGGACTAACATTTATATAATTTTTAGTCTCAAGATTTTTCAAAGTGCTTTATATAAAGTATTTCATTTTCTCCTCAAAACAGCCCCACGATGGAAGAAGGTGCTATTATAATCCCTATTTTACAAAAGAGAAAATTGAGACATATAACGACTTGCCTATGGTCACATAACCAATAAAGTACCTGAAGGCAGATTTGAACTCATCTTTCTGACCCCATATCCAGTGCTCTACATATTGTGCCACCTAACTACCTCTAGCGTTCAGTATCTAAGGTCAGGTTTGAACTCATATCTTCCTGATTCCAAGTCCACTGTTCTTCATTCATTCATTCATTCATTCATTTATTTATTTATTTAACTTTTTACATTCATTTTCACAAAATTTTGGGTTCCAGATTTTCTCCCCTTTTGTCCCCTCCCCCCACCCCAATACCCCAAGCAATCTAATTTTCCCTATCTCCAATCTGCCCTCTCTTCTGTCATCCCTCCCTTCTCGTCTCCATCTTCTCTTTTCTCCTGTAGGGCCAGATGACTTTCTATTCCTCATTAACTGTATGTCTTCTTTCCTAGTAGCAACAGCAATACTAGATAGTTGTTCCTAAAACTTTGAGTTCCAAATTCTCCCCATCCCTCCCTCCCCACCCATTCCTTTTGGGAAGGCAGGCAATTCAATATAGGCCATATCTGTGTAATTTTGCAAATGACTTCCCTGATAGTCGTGTTGTGTAAGACTAACTGAATTACCCTCCATCCTACCCTGCCCCTCATTGTTTCTCTTCTGTCTTTTGATCCTGTCCCTCCCCAAGTGTTGACTTCAAATTGCTCCCTCCTCCCTTTGCCCTCCCTTCCATCATCCCCCCCCTTGCTTATCTCCTTCTCCCCCACTTTCCTATACTGCAAGATAGGTTTTCATACCAAAATGAGTGTGCATTTTATTCCTTCCTTTAGTCAAATGTGATGAGGGTAAACTAATTGTTTGTTTGGTATTTTTTTCTCAGCTCTCCTCTTTTTCCCTCCACTAAAAGGTCTCCTACTTGCCTCTTAAATGACATATAATTACCCCATTCCATTTCACCCTCTTTCCTCCCACTACATTTCTCTCTCACCATTTACCTTAATTTCTTTTAAGATATGGTCCCATCCTATTCAATTCACTCTGTGCTCTCTGTCTCTGTGTGTGTGTGCATGTGTGCATGTGTGTGTGCGTGCATACATGTACATGTGTGTGTGTGGTCCCACCAACTACCCAGACACTGAAAAGTTTTAAGAGTTACAAATATTGTCTTTCCATGTAGAAATGTAAACAGTTCACTTCTGGTAAGTCCCTTAAGACTTCTCTTTGCTGTTTACTTTTTCATGCTTCTTCTCATTCTTGTGTTTGGAAGTCAAATTTTCTTTTCAGCTCTGGTCTTTTCATCAAGAATGATTGAAAGTCCTCTGTTTCATTGAAAGACCATATTTTCCCCTGAAGTATTATACTCAGTTTAGCTGGGTAGGTAATTCTTGGTTTGAGTCCTAGTTCCTTTGACTTCTGGAATATCCTATTCCATGCCCTTCGATCTCTTAATGTAGAAGCTGCTAGATCTTGGGTTATCCTGATTGTATTTCCACAGTACTGGAATTGTTTCTTTCTAGCTGCTTGCAAGATTTTCTCCTTGAGCTGGGAGTTCTGGAATTTGGCCACAATGTTCCTAGGAGTTTCTCTTTTTGGATCTCTTTCAGGTGGTGATCGATGGGTTCTTTCAATACTTAATTTGCCCTCTGGTTCTAGAATGTCAGGGCAGTTTTCCTTGATAATTTCATGGAAGATAATGTCTAGGCTCTTTTTTTGATCATGGCTTTCAGGTAGTCCCATAATTTTTAAATTGTCTCTCCTGGATCTATTTTCCAGGTCAGTTGTTTTTCCCATGAGATATTTCACATTCTCTTCCATTTTTTCATTCTTTTGGTTTTGTTTGGTGATTTCTTGGTTTCTCAGAAAGTCATTAGACTCCATCTGTTCCATTCTAATTTTGAGAGAACTATTAAATTCAGTGAGCTTTTGAACCTCTTTTTCCATTTGGCTAATTCTGCTTTTGAAAGCATTTTTCTCCTCATTGGCTTTTTGAACCTCTTTTGCCAATTGAGTGAGCCTAGTCTTCAAGGTGTTATTTTCTTCAGCATTTTTTTGGGTCTCCTTAACCAAGGTATTGACCCGTTTTTCATACTTTTCTTGCATCTCTCTCATTTCTCTTCCCAGTTTTTCCTCCACCTGTCTAACTTGCTTTTCAAAATCCTTTTTGAGCTCTTCCAGGGCCTGAGCCCACCTGACATCCCCCTGGGGTATCTGGGGTACTGAGGCCCCACCCTCCACGCCTTTCCCCGATGGCGAGAATACGTCCTCGTCATCAGATCCGAATGTCGGGATCATTTGCATTTGTTGGAAAAAACTCTCTATAGTCTTATTTTTCTTCCCTTTTCTAGGCATTTTCCCAGCCAGTTACTTGACTTCTGAGATTCCTGTCCACCCCCGCCTAGATCCACCCAGCTAGTGCTTGGGATCTGAGGTTCAAATGGGCTTTCCGCAGCAAGCTTTAGTTCTGGTGCTGGGGTGGGGGCAGGGCAACCTCCCAGGCTCGGCCTCCTCAGGGGCTTTATGCAGAGACTTTCAGGAATGGAGCGGGTAGGGGGGGGCCGCCTCCCAGGCTCAGCTCCCTCAGGGGCTTTATGCAGAGGCCTTCAGTAATAGAGTGGGGTGAGGCAGGGCTGTCTCCCAGGCTCAGCTCCCTCAGGTTGTTTATGCAGAGACCTTCTGTAATGAAGATCCTGCCTGCTGCTGGGGGAGTCCTGGGACACCGCAGCCGCTGCTGCCTCCGCTGCTGCCCATGCCTCTGCCTCAGCCACTTCCTGCCCCCGTCTCTGCCGCCGCCGCTTCCTCCCGAGGGGGCCCGAGTCACAGAGACACTCCGCTCCCCCTCTTGTCCAGCCTAGCCTTCTCTCTCACTGACCTGTAGCTTCTGTGGGTGGAGAAACTTTCCCGGCTGCTGGAGCCTCCGTCCCTGACGCCTGCTTGGGTCAGCTTCTCTGGGGCCGCGGCCAGGGCAGTGCTGGGGGTGGGATCTGCTTTCCGGGGTGCGACAGACCCTGGGGACGGGTCTCCAGGGCTCTCTGGCACGGAAATCTCTTCCACTCTGGTTCTGCACACCTTTCAGTGATCCAGAATTTATGCGGATCTCTTTTTACATTAATTCTATGGGCTGTGGGTTGGACCTCATAAACGTGCGTCCTTCTACTCCACCATCTTGGCTCCGCCCCCCAAGTCCACTGTTCTTTCCACATACCACCTAGCTATCTAGCTAGATAACCTACCTCTAAGGTCCCTTTCAGACCTAAATCTATAATCCTGCAACCAATGAACTAGTCTAGCTTCTGAGGACACAAAGAGAAAAATGACATCACTTTTGCCCTCAAAGAGCTTACACAAATAAGCATAATGTAAGTAGAGTATAATAAGGGCGAAGGAGAGATTCAAAACATTATTTAAAAATGGAGGAGAGAATATTTTTATCTGGGGTGATCAGGAAAGACTTCATGGAAGAGGTGGTGTGTGGACTGAGCCTTGAAGGAAGAAAATTATTTTTTCCTCTTTCATCTTCTATTTCATTTCATTCTTATTTGTCTCTCTCTTGTTCCCGGTTTAAAAAAAGAAAAACTCTTGTAACTAATATGCACAGTCAAGCAAAACAAATTCCCACATTGGACATGCCTCTTCTTTCTTTCTTTTTTTTTTAAATCAAATTAAGCAATAGTTTATTGGTGGGTTTGTTTTTTTTTTTTTTTTTAAATAAAACCAACTCCTATTAGTTCAATGGATTTTTTTAAATTTTCACTTTTATTCATCTCTTCTTTTATTTTCATTTTGGCATTTAATTGGGGGGGGTTTAAATTTGTTCTTTTTCTAGGTTTTTTTTTAGTTGCATATCCAATTCACTGTTGCTTTTTCTCTCTTTTACTGTGCATCTTTTACTTTTGCTTTTACGTGCATCCCTCAAATTTTGGTATGTTATATGACTGTTATCATTCTCTTTAATGAAATTATTCACTTTCTATGTTTTGTTCTTTGACCCTCCTGTTCCTGAGGATTTAATTACTTAGTTTACAATTAATTCTTAATTTATGCTTCCACTGCCCTTTATTAAATATAATTTTTATAGTAACATGGTCTAAAAAGAGCACATTTAATATTTCTGCTTTTCTGCATTTGTTTGTGAGGTTTTTAGACATGGTCAATTTTTGTGAAGGTGCCATGTGCAGCTGAGGAAATGTATACTCTCATCTATTCCTGTTCATTTTTTTTTCCAGAAACCTGTCATATCTAACTTTTCTAAGAGTCTACCCATCTCCTTATCTTCCTTTTTATTTGTTTTATGGTGAAATTTACCAGCTTCAAGAAGGGAAAACACTGGACTCTCTCATTCTACTCCCTGAATCCATCCTTTCTCTGTCAGGAGATGGGTAGTATCCTCTCTGAGCAGCATTATGGTTGGTAATTGTATTTATCACAGCTCTTCAAACCTTGAAAGTTGTTGGTTTGTCGGTATTGTTGCTAGCATATAAACTGTTCTCCTGATTCTACTTACTTGGTTGTTCATGTAAGTTGAAAAGTATTTTTAATAGGCAGAGATGTGGAGGGAGTGCATTCCAGGCTGGGCGATGAACTGCGTGATTGCAGGGAGATGAAAGAAGACATAAGGAAACAGCTTAAGGGTCCAGTATGGTTAGTTCAGAGCATCTAAAAAGTGGCAGCATAAAATGGTTAATGAATGGGAGAAGGGAGAAATTGGGGGAAAGGAGCTCAATTAGGAAACTATTGCAACAGTCCAAATGAGTTGTAATGAAGGACTGAACTAGGGTGGTGGCTGTGTGAGAAGAGATAAGAAACAGATAAGAGAGGACTTCTGAAGGGAGAACTCACTAGACTGGGCAGAAGATTGTGGGGAATGAGGAAGAGGCAAGAGTTAAGGAAGACTCTGACATTTCAAACCTGGCTGACTGGAAGGATGGTGATGCAATCCGGAGAAATAAGGAAGTGGGATGTGTCAAGGTTTAGTGAGTGAAACATTGAGTTCAGTTCGGGACTTGTTAAATCTGAAGTAACTATGGGACATCCAGGTAGAGATGTCTGGTATGCAAGTGGAGATGGAAAACTGAAGCTAAGGAGAGTGACCAGGGCTCATATGAAATAAGGTGATGATTAAAGCCATGGGAATGGATGAAATTATTCAAGGGAAAGAATGAAGAAAGAGAACAGGAGAGGGCATAAGACAACTTTAGGGATAGCCACACTTAAAAGCCAGGAAGAGGAAAATGAACCAAGAAATGAAACCAACAAAGAGGTCAGATAAACAGGCAGAGAATGGGGAGAGAACAGGTCACATTAACTAACACAGAAAAGACCATCAAGAAGGAAGAGATGGCCAGTGGTGTAAGATGTAACAGAAAGGTCATCATGGAGGCTGGAAAACCATTTGTCTAGTATGTTGGAAACGGGATTCATGATTTGGTAGGGTTTGAATTCGATCATTTTTGAAATTCCTACCAACTCTAGGTCTGTGATTCAGTGATCCTACAGATGAAGAAACTGAAACCCAGAGAGAAATGACTTGTCCAATTCTTTTCAATTTAATTCAATTCAACAAACATTGATAAGGGTCTGTCATGTATGGGTAAGGAATCACACAGGCAGTGTGGAGTTGTGAAGAGAGAGCCAGCCTTGGAGTCAGAAGAGCCTAGATGTAAGTAATGCTTCTAACAGACTGGCTCTGTGGCCCTGAGCAAATTACTTAAGTCCTCGGTGTCCCAGGCAAGTCCAAGGCTACAAGTGGCAGACCAGTTAATATGCATTGCTAGAGGGTGTTTCCCCATTAGAAGTTCCTACCACAGTTAAGCCACTGATCTAGACCACATACTGGTATGCACTATGGTAGATGTCAAGGCTACAAAGACCAAACAACCAAAAATGGTGCCAACTTTCAAAGCTTACCTTGTACTCAGAGATACAGAATATAAACAGTTAAACATAAAGCAATTTCAAATGGGAGAGAATACTAATAATTGGAGAATCAGGAAAAGATTTATATAGGAGGTGACACTTCATTTGAGTCTTAAAGAAGGGTAAGAATCCCAAGAGAAAGCTAAAGAATAGTCAAACCCCAACTCTTTCTATTGATCTGAACTTTCCTCAAAAACCTCAGTTCATCATTTAGTATGCCTAATGCTGTCCTTGGGGCAGCTAGGTGGTGCTATAGAAGACTCCTTTCACGAGTTCAAATTCAGCCTCAGATACTTACTATCTTTATGACCTTGGGCAAGTCACTTAACCATGTTTGTCTCAGTTTCCTCATCCATAAAATGAGCTGGAGAAGGAAGTGGCAAACCATTCCGTGTCTTTGACAAGAAAACTCCAGATGGGGTCACAAAGAGTCATTTATGATTGAGCAACAAAAAACACTGTCCTTACAAATTGGTGCTATGCTTTTTTCCTCATCCTCTGTTACCAATACTTGTTTCCATTTTCCATACTTATCTTTTAAAAAATCTAAGTTGGTTGTTGAGTTCTCTGTGTACTCATATTTGTCTCCTGAGGCAATTTCTGGTTCTCCTCATAAGAATTGTTTCCCTTTTTGCATTCGGAGTTTCTTTCCTCAGTTTCCCATCCCTTCTAGGCTTACTTCCCTTGTAGAACTTTAATCTATAGGATGATACCTATCATCCCCTTGATCCCTTTGCAATCTGCTTTCCCAAAATCTAGGGTGCCTATCTGGAAATTGCTCTCCTCTATCACAAATTTTGGAAGGAAGTAGTCACTTCCCTCTAAGCTTCCCATCATTTTTAATTCCTCCCTGTTAGTCAGACTCAGATCCAAAATAGAATCTCTCGTTGATTCCTGTACCTTTTACAGGATGAAATGATTATCACAGCAAGTCCTTCAGCCATGAAGTGCTCCACTTTTGGCGAAGGGGGAGCTCCAACCCATGTCTGGCTGACTGAGGTCCCCATCTCTACTCTATTATGCCTCTATGCCAGCCTTGTGATTGGTTTTTTGCACTCCTTATCTATTTCATCTTCCTGTTGAATATGGGGCTCCTGCAGGGCAGAGGTTGTTCTGGTTTTGTCTTTGTGTACCCCATACCTAGCAGAGTGCTTCTCACGGAAGGGTTGCTTAATAGATGTTTTGTTTTGTTTTGTTTTACTGGGTCTGTGATTGCACTGGTACCAGGAACTTCCAGTGAAGAAACCTGAATGCAGATTGCAGCTCAGAGTCAGAGCTGCCTGGGACAGTGAGGGGTTCAGCGGCCCACACTTGAACTCAGGTCCTCCTAGGAAAGCCCACTCCCTAGCCACTCTTGAACTGAACATATGGATGATGAATAGGATGCTAATGTTAATAGTGAATGTGTGTGTTTTGCGAGGGAGGGTGCTTAGTTTGGACGTAAAGAAGGACTTCCCAGCTACTCCAAATAGTGAGTATTTGAATCAGGTGACTGTGGGAAGCGGTATAGTTTCCCTCTGGATATTTTTAAGAAGATGAACAACTACTCCTGCACCCTCACCCCAGAACCCTAATCCAAAAAATAGTAGAATGTCACAAATGTTCTCTCTGGACTTTTGCCACCCAAGGACTCACATGTGAAAAGTGGATGCTCCCATCCTTAACAACACCAGCCAGCTGTTTCTGGTCTAGACAAGTTCCCCCCAAGTGTGGGAACTTTACATTTCTCTTTTGTGGTCCCCATGGTAAAGGCCCCCCACCATGGAGTTGGAGTGGGGGCAATATGGGGAATACCAAACCGGAAGCTGACATTTTGAGTTATACCCCTGACAGAACTTCTTTACAGAAACAAGAACTGAAATATCATCTGGGCAGTCATGCAAAACAGGCCTCTATTTCAGTCTGAATCATGAGCAGGGGCCAGCCAGCCCCCTCGGACATGATAGATGGGCACAGGAAAGCCCAGCAACCCAGAGGCAGAAGGAGTGGATACTGGGAAAGCCCATATTCAAGAGGAGTGGACTGAGCCCCACGTTGAGGCCTGGGCCAGAACTTTACTGCACTTTCTTTGTCTGGGTCATGTTCCAGGGATTCTTTCTTGGTCTGAGGAGGTCAAAAAGAGAAATATTCTTCCCTCTGGCTTTCCTGAACCCCATTTGCCTACTGCCAGACTCCAGAGAGCCCTAGGCCATCCTCCTATCATAATGGTCCTCTCTGAAGCACTGCTTTGTCTGTCACTCTCCTGCTACAGTGAACTACTGCTTTGAAATTCTCTACCCCTCTTACCTCTGGATGCCCTTGAGTTCCCTCTGCACAGCCAGGATGACCCGGGCACCAAGAACTGGATCTCTTTGGTGGTAACCAAACAGGTGCTGGGTTACTTTGTCTGCTCTGCAGTCCAGTGAAGTAGAGATGCAGCCAGCACGTGTGAATGATCTTACAGACCTCAGCTTAGGCTGCTGCCTTTGGCCTATACAGAGTAAAATATTAGAATTCTGGAATATTAGGGCTGCAAGATACAGGTAGTATGAAGGAATGGAAAAGTCAGTGAATTCACACTTAGAATAATGAGCTTTTTTCCCAGCATGGCTTTGATCAATTTTTACGAGCCTATCACCTTAGAGAATATTTTATGGCTGCTAGGTAGTATAGTGGATAGTGTCAGACATGAAGGCAGGAAGCCCAGGGTTAAAATCTGTCCTCTGACATTACCTACTATGAGACCCTTAAGTCACTTAGCCTCTTTTTGCCTCAGTTTCCTCCTCTATAAAATAGGGATAATAAAGGTATTCATCTCCTTGAGTTATTATGAGGATCAAATGAGATAACATTTGCAAATAACTTTCCAAATCTTAAAGCTGTATTTAGATGTTAGTTTTAACAATAATGTTAATATTATTATCTTATTCAGCCTATTCAGGTAAGCAAACTGAATCCCAGAGAGATGGAACAACTTGTACAAGGTCACACAGGTGATCAACTACTTACTGTGCCTTATGACAGCTGTCCATACTATAAACTCTAAAGGTAGGAAATAACTATGTTAGGATTTGACCTCATTATAATTCCTGATTTCAAATTCAGTGTTCCTTCCGTAACACGAATCTGAATTAATACCTGTCAGTGAAACAGACTAGAGCAGGTAGGTGGTGCAGTACATAGAGCTTGAGGCTGGGGTCAGAAAGAACTAATCCAGCCTGATATTTACTAGCTGGGTGGCCCTTAACTAAGTCACTTAACCCTGTTGGCCTCAGTTTTCTCATCTGTAAAATAAGCTGGAGAAGGAAATGACAAACCACTCCAGTATCTTTGCCAGGAAAACCCCAAATGAGGTCACAAAGAGTCAAACATGACTGAAATAACTGAGCAATAAAACAGACTAATACACAAATCTCTGATGAAAAAGACTTACTGACAAGATAGCAATTCTTTCTTCCTGAAACAAAATTGAGTCCCTCTCTTCCTCCAAATACACACCTTCTAGGAAGATAGGCATAATAGAAAGAATATTAGATTTAATTGAAAGACCTAGGTTCCAATCTAGGCTCTGTTACTTAGAACCAATGTGATTTTACACCTCATTGAGATTATATTTTCTTCTCTGTGAAAAAAAAATGGGTTGGACCCAGTGAACTTCAGTGCCCCTTACAGTTCTAATAGCTTATAATTCAAGGCCCGGATCTTCTTGCTCTGGTATAGCCTAAACTCATATACACACAAGTCAATTCTAGATTATTTACCTGTGAAAATTTTGCAGATAATTTTTCATCCTAGTTCCAATTTCTTCCCAACTAGGAAAGGCAAATGAATGGGAAGAAAATCAGTGGCAATATTAGCTTAAGTAACATATAACAGCACTAGATACATAAAAGACATGAAATACTTTTCATTTAAATCAGCTGAAGGAAAATGATCATATAATGCACTGGTAATCCAAGTCAAATTGATTTAGGGATTATCTATATCACCTCTCATGGAGTGTATTTGTACCAGCCACCTAACTGATCTCCACAGTCCGATCTCTCCCTTCTTTCAACATACCTGCACATTGCTGCCATGTTAATTCTTAAAAAAGTTATTCATTAACTTTATTTCCATCTAAAATACTACCCACAGAATCACAGGACTTTATAATTAGAGTGAATGCCCTACCCAATGTGTGATTCATCTCTACAGTATCTCTAAGTGGTCACAAGATGACTAGATCATAGAGATTTAGAGCTGGAAGGGATTTTATAAGCCACCTAGTCCAAATCCCTTTTTACGTGGAAGAAGAAAATGAAATTCTGAGACCTTAAGCAATTTGCCAAAGGGAACACAGGGAGTAAGTGGCAGAGTCAGGATTTGAACTCAGGTTAGTGCAGTGAATAGAGTGCTAGGCCTGAGTCAAGAAGACTCATCTTCCTGAGTTCAAATATGGTCTTAGATGTCTACTAGCTGTGTAATCCTGGGCGAATCTGTTTGCCTCAGTTTCCTCATCTGTAAAATGAGCTGGAGAAAGAAATGGCAAACCACTCTACTATCTTTGCCAAGAAAACCCCAGATGGGGTCTCGAAGAGGCAGACACCACTGAAAATGACTGAATACCAACAACCTCTGATTCAAAATTCAGAACTCTCTCCAGTGCACTACATAGCTCCAGTCTCAGCTCAAATTCCTCCAACGATGGGTAATTCATTACTTCCTGAGACAGTCCTTTCCATTGTCTGGCTCTAAAAAAAAAAAAATCTCCCTTATAACGAGCTGAAATCTCTCTCCCTGAAATATGCACCAATTGATTCTAATACTGCCCTCTGGATCAAGCAAAAAAAAAAAATTTAAATCCTCTTCCAAATGTTAGGTAACTCTTCAAATATTTGATGACATTTATATTGTCCCTTTCCCAGTGTTCTCCAGGCTAAATATTGCTACCTTCCCTTACCAGCCCTTGATAAGAAACGCTTGTGAGCCATCTTACAGGGCTATTCACTCTAGCTTGTCAATGTCCCACCTACAATGTGGTACTCTGAACTGAGCACCATGTCCCAGATAAGCATTATCTAACCAGGACAGAGGATCTCCAGACTACCACTCTCCTCATTCTGGATGCTAGGGTTATGTTTTACTCCTGGGTTTTGTCTTTATATCACAGTCATTTTCCACCCACCTCCTCCAGAATGAACTTTCCCTTATGACAAAGAAAACAATTCAGCACAAACAACTGATGTCGAGACCATGCCTGACAATATATACAGTATTCTTTCTGCCTAGTAGTCCCCTACCTTTCCATCACAATGAAAGAGATGTGTTTCATTATCTGGTCTTCAGGACCTCCACTGGTTTTTCCATTCCTAAGAATCCCATTTCCTTTTAGAGATCTTTTCCTCTACATTGTTGTAGTCATTTTGTGACATTCATTCTTTTGGATACTGTGTTACACTGTTGAGTTTGCAGTTCATCATAACCCTAGGTTGGTTGGTGTAGCTTTTTTTTCCCCATATGAGCTGCTGTAAAGTCACATCTTCACTCATCTATTGTTGCAGTTGATTTTTTAACCTAAGTGAAGGTCTTCACATATGTCCTTCCATTAAATTTCATACTCTGAGATTCATTTTATCAATTTAGCCTGTCAAAATTTTTTAAAATCTTGCTTCTATTTTCAATACATTAGCTTTCCTTACCAGCTTTTTTTTAAGCAAAAATTAAGCTTAGGTCAACATCTTACACTATAGTCCACAATAAATTCAAAAGGAATATACAACTTGAATATTAAAGATCATATCATAAAAACAATGAAAATCACATACCTTTCACAGCTATGGGGAGGAGATGTGGTCTTAACCAAACAATGGATAGAGACAAATACAAAAAACTAAAATAGATAATTTTGATTGCATGAAACTGAAAAGTTTCTAGAAGGGTAGCAGTTGAAAGGGGAAAGTATCTTTCTATAAAATTTCTCAGATAAAGGTTTGGTATCCAAGATACATGGACAAGTTAGAGAAATACATAAGACCAAGAGCTATTCCCCAATAGTTAAATGGTCAAAGGATATTAATAGTTCTAAAAGAACTGCAAACTATTAACACCATATAAAAAATACTCCAAATCATTAATAATAAGAGAAACATAAATCAAAGGAACCCAAGATTAAACCTCACATCCAAAAAATCGGCAAAGATAACAAACTATAAGAGTAGTCAACGTTGGAGAGGTTGTAGGAAGATACAGGCACACTAATGCATTATTGGTGGAGCTGTGAAGCAATGCAATCATTTTGGCACACAATTTTGAAACATGAAAATAAGGTTACTTATATGTATACAACTAAGATCCATACCCTTTGACCCAGAGATTCTATTACTAGGCACATATTTGAGTTCATTGATAAAGAGAAAGTCTTCATAGACCCCAAAATATTTATTGAAGCCCTTTTTGTAGGAGCAAAGAAGTGGAAACAAAGTAAATGCCCTTTGATTGGGGAGTAACTAATCAAATCATGGTACATGAAGGTAATGTAATGTTATTATGCTCTAAGAAACAATTATCTAGAAATGAATAGCCTTACATGAATTGATGCAAAATAAAATAAGCTGAGCAACTGAGTCAAGGTGTGTGTGTATGTGTGTGTGTGTGTGTGTGTGTGTGTGTGTGTGTGTGTGTATACTAGTGGAGGAAGACAACATGCAAATAACTATGTAGGAACAACTTGTATGCAGGATAAACTGGAAATGATCAATAGGGGGAAGTAACTGGTGGGAAACAAAGGCGATGTAAAAATAAAAGGTAACCATAAAACAATAAAATTTAGTTCTTTAAAAAAAGAAATATCATGAAAATGTATTTAATAGGAATGTATGTGTAGAACCTATATAAAATTGTATGCTGTCTCAGGGAGGGAATTGGGAGCGGGGGGGAAGGAGGAGAAAAGAGGGGGGGAAAGTCCAAGTTATATGGAAGTGACTGTGGAACACTGAAAACAAATTAAAAAAAAAAAGAAATATCCAAAAATGTTCAATGACTTGCACCAGGTCCCACTTCCAGTAAGTGGCAGAATTGAGATGGGAACCTCTAACAGAAGCAGTATAACACAATATAACAGGGCAGCTAGGTGGTCCAGTGGATGGAGCATTGGCCCTAGAGTCAGGAAGATCTGGGTTCAAATCTGTCCTCAGACACTTACTAGCTATGTGACCCTGGGCAAATCACTTCATCCCTATTTGCTTCAGTTCCTTTTCTGTAAAACAGTGACACACTGGAGAAGGAAATGAAAAACTACTCCAGTCTCTTTGCCAAGAAAATCCCATGAATAAGTAAATCCATGGGGTTACAAGGAGTCAGACATGACTGAGCAACCAGTGCAATGATAAGCATGTCTTTAGAGTCAGAGGACCTAGGATCAGATCCCGGCTGTGTCTCAACTTCTCTGGGCCTCAGTTTTCTCACATAAAATGGGATGAAGTAGGGATTGAACCAGATGGCCTTTGAGATCCTTTCTAACGCCCCCTAAATTCCCTCCAGCTCTAAATCTATGATCATGTGGCTGCTAATCCAGTCACCTCCATCTTTCCATGTTGGCCTTCTTATCTTCCTTACCTGACTATAAGTACTATGAAGGCAAGACTCAATTCAGTCTTCACATCTCCCACAGTGCAACGCCTCGTGAAGAGCTGTATTGGAGGCAATACATGGTTGTTTAATTGAATTGTGTGATTTCCCTCCCTTATTTAATTATGAACTTCATGAGGGTAGGGATTTTATTTCTTTCCTCTGTAATCTCCCCCTTGTATCTAGTACAAGGTTAGAATATGGTAGGGGTTTAGAGTTGATTGACTGACCAAGACACTAGATAGCAGATCCAATCCCCAGGGATGTGAGTCAACACCCGAGAAAGGCCTGAGAATAGATGAAACTCCTCATTTCTCACCTGGCTATACCACCTTGGGACTTTTATCGACTTCTCCACCATGCCCCAGGAAGCTCATTACTGAGATAACCTCATCATCCTATAAGGTTCTATCATCCTTAGTCCTCCACCTCACTCCTACCTTCAGCCCCTGACAGAAGAGTGGGGCCATGAATTCCAAACCTCCATTTAAGGAGAGAACCCAGCTCAAACAACTCATTTTCCACCTCGATACACTTCTTTGGGACTTCTTTGACATAGTTCTCCACCATTCTCCCCAATCTTCCCCTGCCCAAGGTACCTTCTCCCCTGCTTGCCTCCCTCCTGCTTTTCAGCTTCCTTTTGTATTTTGTCTTTCCCCCATGACACTGTAAGCATTTTGAGTCCAGGGACTATCTTTTTCTTTTAGATATGTTTAGCCAGCGCTTAGCAAAGGGCCTGGCACATAGGAGCTTAACTAATGTTCATTGCCTATAGCCTTTGTATTGCTGACAATAAAGACAAGACTGAAAATTTCTTTAGGCCATGGCAAATCAGGTTTTTATGGGGATTTTAAATCTCATGAACATTTAGGAATTTTCCTAAACAACCCCCAAATTAAGCATGAAACAGTTACTTAAACAGCCTGACAATAAAGCATAAGGAAGTTCCTTAATCATCCCTATGGAATTAGGGTAGTGGCCACTGGATAAAGGCAATTGATAATACAAACAGAAGTTCTAATAATGGGAAGGCTGAAGGATCAGCTCCACCCCTGGTAGCCTTTAAAAAAGCAACAGTCAGCTCTGAAAAAACTTTACTCATTACCCTTTCCTTTTCCTTTACCTATAGAAGAATAAGACAAAGGGCAGGGAAAATTTTCCCATATCCAACCCCCAGCTTTATTGATTTTGGCATCTAGCCACAGAAACACCTAAGAGCACCCAGGGAGTCCAACTACAGAATCTAATTAAGTAGAGTTGGCAAGAGGAGTTGAGAGTCCATGACCTAGAGCTAGAGTCTTGTTTAGAGTAGCAGGCCCCAGAGCTGAGTCCAAGTGGTCCTCAGTTATGAGTTTATGTTCCTTCCAAATTTACATAAGCCAAGATTTTAGCTGATCCTGAAGCTGGATATACTGGAGACACCACAACCAAGCATCAGGACCACACATTTCACTCAAGACTAAGGCCAGGGCATCTAGTGGAATGACTTAGCCAGCAGAAATGCCATGTCCCATAAGGAAAAGTGCAAGGACATCCCAAGAAGACATTAGGGCAACCAGTAATTCTGGAGATACAACTTGTCTTAATAACATACATTCATCATGTGGATGTGCCTTCCACTTGTCAACTCTATGGGCATCCAATCTTCCTACTAACTCAGTGTGTGTTTATGGAAGAGTATACCCCACAAGTATGGGGGAGGGGGTGTTTTGTTGCTTTTTCTTAGCATGATATTCCAGTAAGTGCCTTTGCTTTGAGTTGTATCCTCAGGCTGAAGGTAAATAATATATTGGTGGGGGCTCATGAGCTATGGTTTTAGGAATACAGAACCACAGTAGTTATACCTGGGGGCCCAGCCTGCAAGTGTAAGTTTGGGGGGATTGCCCCAAAGAGTACTACATATGTGTGACAGAATCATAGCATTTTTTAACTGAAAGGAACCTCAAAAGTCATCTAGTTCAACCCATAACTAAAGCATGAATTGACGTCTATGAGATGCTCATGACCCCTTGATTATTCAGTTTTAACTTAATGACTTGGAGGGAATTTTTTATCCACCAAAGCAGTCAGTTCTATTTTTGGATTAGTCTAATTGCTAATAAGATGTTCCCTTTAATTTTGGCCCAGACCTGTGACTTCGCTGACTCACGGAATTCCTATGAGGAAATTCCCTTTATCTATGCTTCTATAACTTGGTCTTAGAGAGTTGCCTAAGGGCTAAAGGATTTGCCCAGGGGCACTCAGCCTACATGTCAGAGATCTTCCTAAGAAGGCCAACTCTCTATGTCCAAGCCATGCTTCAATGTGCCTCCCTGTATTCCACATACAGGAATATTCCTCATTTTTCATTTGGTCTAACTTCTCATCTTTCTTGAAGGCAAAGTGATATGATTGGATATGAAGTAACAATAAATCAAATTAACAAACTTTGGAGGGCTACAGATTGCAGAGGACATACAAGAAATTCCTTTGTAAGGATCTTATAATGAAATGTGGAAGATAAGGGTATATCTATGTAAGCATATCATAAAAGGAAATGATGCAGTGGTGGTCTGGCTGAACCAGGAAGAGATCATCCCCTCTTCCAACCTAGTCTGGGAAGGTTCCTTAAAGGAAATCATGGACTGTGTCTGGAAGGAAGAGAAGGAAGTTCTCCTCCTCCTTGGGGATGATATTTGAGAATCATAAGCATTTTCCATGAGCAAAGTGTCTATTTCTTTTTTTGTGATTCTCTCATTTTCATAGAATTCTAGGACGGGAAGAAAATGAGGCCAAAGGATCAAAAATTGAGGACCTTGGAGATCATCTATTCCAAGCTCCTCATTTTATAGATGAGAAACCAATGGCCAAGTGGCTTAAGTCACTTGCCAGAGGTCACAGGAAGTTAGCATGGGCAAGGAGGAATCCGACCCCAAATCCTCTGACTCCAGATTTAGAACTCTTAGAGTTCTTTCCACTCTACCTCTTTGTAAGATAGTCATCTCCCTGTCCCCAGAAGAGACTCCTTTACAAGGCCATTATCACAAATGTATTTCATACGCACCAAGTTCTTTTGAAGTTATTTAAATGGTTAAACTCTAAAAGCAGCTGATGTAGGCAAAAATGAATATACACAAAGGGGTTTGGGGGCAGCTCTCTCAAATGATTGATTAATTGCTTCCTTGGATCTTAGAGCTAGACCAAGAGGCCTTCTGAGGAAACTTCCATGGACAGAATTCGAGGAGAATTTAAATATTTGTAGTTTTTCTTGCCTTTCCTTTTAGAGTAATAACTGACATTCACATAGATTTTAAGATTTATAACATACTTTGAGGGTAACTGATAGGTCTTAAGCCTGTTGGTGAGTTAGGGGAATGTCTATCCCAAGCATGTGAAGACTTCCCCGGGTGGAATGAGTGGATGAGAACAATTTGTTCCAATAGCCATGAAGGCAGCTGAAGCAGGTGCTTCAGAGGGACGTTGAAGGCACTAAGGTCGTCCACTGCATTCCAGGCTATCACCAGTTATCTTAACTTTTGCCTTGCCACTAGACTCTGATGACTCAACTCTGCTTCACGTAAATCTGATTCACCCATGAGTCAGGACATCATCCTGTGATGTCACTGGTCCTCTTTGAAAATGAAGGACAAACAACCAACAACATGTCCTAGTCAGCACTACTTCTGTAAACACTGCCTCTTTCTCCTAATAACTCTTTCCAATGCAACCAACTTTTTTTAGTGTGTCTGAATGCCTCCATGTTGCCCTACTTATAATTTTTGAAGCCAGCTTCCAAATCAAGTTAAGCCAACAAGCATTTATTAAGTGCAGGGGATACAAAGTAAAGCCTTTGAATAGTGCTTCATAGATCACATTCTCTCTTCATCTTCACAATAACTCTAGGAGGTAGGTGCAACAGGTATTGTTCTCCCCGTCTTTGAGTGAGTTTCAAAGAAGTGACTAGGACCATACTTTGAATAGTCTAACACAGCTATAAATGGACCTTTCTCCTTCAAGGCCAGTCCGGTGCACCCTCTCCTATATCCATTGTCTCTCTACATACCAATTGAGTCTTTTGAGTGTGGAATAACTTTGAGATAAGCTTTATTTCCTGAAAATATCTTTCTAGAGATATAGTCTAAATTCCAATCAGAGGCAGCCTGGTGCAGTATATAGTGCTGAATCTGGCCTTTTAAAGACCTAAGTACCTCCAATTGATATGGTCAAAGGATAGGAACAGGCAGTTTTCAGAGGAAGAAATTAAATCTATCTATAGTCATATGAAAAATTCTCTAAATCACTACTGATTAGAGAGATGCAAATCAAAATATCTCTGAGATACCATATCACACCTATCAGATTGGCTAACATAACAAAACAGGAAGATGATAAATGTTGGAGAAGATGTGGGAGAGTTGGAACACTAATTCATTGTTGGTGGAGCCGTGAGCTGATCCAATTTTGGAGAGAAATTTGGAACTATGCCCAAAGGGCTATAAAAATGTGCATACCCTTTGACCCAGCTATATCGCTTCTAGGTCTATATCCCAGAGAGTTCATAAAAAAGGGAAAAAGTCCCACATATACAAAAATATTTATAGCAGCTCTCTTTGTGGTGGCCAAAAACTGGAAATGAAGAGAATGTCCATTAATTGGGGAATGGTTGAACAAGTTGTGGTATATGAACGTAATGGAATACTATTGTGCTATAAGAAATGATGAACAGGAAGACTTCAGAGAGGCTTGGAAAGACTTATATGAACTGATGCTGACTGAAATGAGCAAAACCAGGAGAACATTATACACAGTAACAGCCACAGTGTGTAAGGACTGATTTTGATAGACTTAGCCCTTCATAGCAAAGCAAGCCCCTTCCCTTGCATTCCCAAAGGACTCACGATGCAAAATACCACCTACAGCCAGAGAAAGAACTACGGAATCAGAATGCAAAATGAAGCAGAATATTTTCTCTTATGTTTTGCTTTGTTTTGGTTTTTCTCATGATTTCTCCCATTCATTTAACTCATCTATGCAACATGACTAATGTTAAAATGTATCTAATAAGAATGTATGTGTAGAACACATATAAGATTGCAAGTCGTCTTGGGGATGGAGGGCAGAGGGAGGGGGAGAAAATTTGGGACTTACGGAAGTGATTGTTGTAAACTGAAAACAAATAAATTAATTTTAAAAAAAGACCTGAGTTCAAATCCATTCTTGGGTATTTACAGACACTGTGGTCATAGGTAAGTTGCTTAACCTCTGTGAGTCACAATTTCCTCATATGTAAAATGATATAAAATGGGGATGATACTATTTGTAATATTTACTTCCTGGGATTGTTTTGAGGTGCAGAGAAGATCATATACATTAAATACACTGCAATGCTTTAAGTTTTATAAAAATGTCAATTATTGCTATGTTGTTTTGTTCAGTCATTTTTTAGTCATGTCCAACTCTTTTTGACCCCATTTGGGGTTTTCTTGATAAAGATGTTGGGGAGGTTTGCCATTTCCTTCTCCAGCCCATTTTACAAATGAGGAAACTGAAACAAACAGGGTTAAGTAACTTGCCTCATAGGGAAGGAATATACATAGCACCAAAGCACCAAAGACCACTAAGATAGTCATTAAATTTAGGCAGATTGGTGCCAAATGGCTTATATTTGAGGACAGTCCTATGGCATGGCAAATGAGCCATTCAGATGAAGAACTAGGCTAGTGTCTCAGTACTAAAGAAAATAACTCAAGGGATCACATGTAGTTGGAAAACATCAGTAAATGGAGTCTCTATTAAATGTTTCCCTTTTTGTTATCTCCTCTTGCATCCCCCAACCCATTTCCTCCCCACCCCACATACACATATAAAAACCCACTATTTTCTCCTTTTAAGGAAAAGATATAAGGATCAGTTAGCCAGCTGACAATACAGGTGATATCACCATTATACTACACAGCATGATGGGGGATGGGATTTCCCTGCAGCCAAGGAAACATGAAACTGCCGTTAGAAACCTCTAGTGGATCTCAAAGCAACAGATGGATTTTGGATTGAGTGTCAGCGCTGGTATTCTCTAGCTCAACAAATGAAGATGGGTTAAAATGTTTTCTCCATTGCAGTCATCATCAAAGTAAAAATCATGTATCTAGGGTCTACTCTTAGTGGGTGTCACAGGGAACAAGGAAATACTAACAGTGCCTTTGTCTTCGAGGAAATTAGAAACATATCGTGGAAGTCGGTGTAATCTCATTTCTGTCCCAAACCTGGGTTTATTTTGCAGAGGGACAGTCCTGTACTTAGTGTGACTTACTGGAGGAAGATGTGATTCCTGATTTGCAGAAAGAATTCTTAGTGCAGTTCCATGTTCCTGTGAAAGGAACAGGAAGGAACATCTTCCAGGTGAAAGAGTTCAGAGGAATGGTTCAGAGACACATGAGAAGACAGAAAGAACCCATTCAAGGGAGGTCTACTCATAGCAGGCTCTGGAACCTCAAGCTCTGGAAGCCAAAGAAAGTGATGGGACTACTTCCATACATGCCCATGGCTCCAAGGGCTACAGTTTGCCATTCAAATTTCTCTCAATTGCCTTCCTAGAGGTTCCTTTCTCCATGTGTGCCCCCAAAATCTCTCTCTGAAATCTCTCACCCTGAAGCCTCTACATTGAAACTGATGTCTCTTACGCAAGTATACTATATTGTTGTCAGTATGACCTCTGTCAATCAGGAGTCACCTTCCTTATGCAACAGAGAGCACAGAGCTATCCTTCCACAAAACTGCCCAGACTTGCACAGAAGCAGGATGAAACACAGAAGAGGATTATACAAAACTGAACAAATACCTCTATACACAGAGTAAGCATTACTTTTTAAAAAATATTTATTTATTTTTAGTTTTCAACATTTGCTTTTATAAAATTTTGAGTTCTAAAATTTCTCCTCCCCACTGGTCCCCCTCCCCAAGATGGCATGCACATAAGCATTTCTATAACTAACATACTGCAAGAGTACAGACACAGCTGGGATGGTGACCAAGGGGAGAAGCATGGCTCAAATTAAATCATAACTTTTCACAGAATCTCTCTGTAGGAAGGAACCTCAGAAGGCATCCAATCTAATCAGAACAGGAACTTCCTGTACAAAGTGACCAACCAGTATCCAACCATCACTCCAAGACCTCTGATAAGAGGGAATCCATGGCTGTCTGTTGCCTTTTGGGATAATTCTAATTGCTGGAAAGTTTATTTATGCATCAGACCTAAATTTGCTTCTCCTTGATTTCCATCCATTGATCCTGGTTCTGTCCTCTGAAAGTGAGTAAAATAAACATATTCTTTCTCCTACATGAAGGATCTTCAAATACTTAAAGAAAGCTATCATGCTCCTCACTAAACCTTCTCCTCTCCAGACTAAATGTTCTCTGGCAGGTCAGATTTTTGGATTAATCCAGTCCAGCTCTTCCTCTGACACTTAGCACAAATGGATTGGCTGAGTTGTGATACTTGTTATCTATAACCACTAATTTGATAATAACTGTGGCTGCTTTGTATTATTATTTTTATTTTTTTGGTTAATGTATTTTCCCTCTTTGTAGAATATAATCTCCTTGACAACAGGGACCATGTTTCATAGAATAATACTGTTATCCCTTCCGCATCATGAGTTTCCCTATCACGATGTATTAGGGGTCGACATAAGAAATTAAATGGGAATTTTGGGGGAGTTTTGTGGAAGCCAGGGATGGCAGGTGAAGGCTAGCAGATGACACAGAAAAAGCTTAGAAACTCAGAAATACATAAATATATGTATAACATTGTATAATATCAACATTTTATCATTCAATACAATAATAATTCCAACCTTCTATGGTACAACGCGAGAGCCAAAAAATGTTATGCGGATTTTCAAGATTATGGGGGTGCTGTGCCCCTAACCCCCATGAGGTAGAAGGGATAATTGTAGTGATATTTAGCATTTATATAGTGATTTCAGCGTGTGCACTTATACAAACCTTTTGTGGACATACACACAAATACACATTCTGCATAAAATTTACAAAGGACCTTTCCCATAACAATCTTGTGAAGGAGGTCCTATAAGCCACATTTTATGGATAAAGCTGAGACTCAAATAGATGAAGGTCCAGGGACTTGCCCAAAGTCACACAGCTAGTAAGTGTAAGAGCTAGCCATTCCCAGACCTCTTGATTCCAATCTAGCATTCATTCCATTGACCACACTTCCTCTGTCTCTATAGTGTGGTTTACACAGGGTATGTGT
Organism: Bettongia penicillata ogilbyi; assembly: GCA_023548195.1. Taxonomy (NCBI): domain Eukaryota; kingdom Metazoa; phylum Chordata; class Mammalia; order Diprotodontia; family Potoroidae; genus Bettongia; species Bettongia penicillata. The sequence continues at coordinate 4,579,594 of JAJHZJ010000311.1, forward strand.
AGCTCTCTGAAATCCTTGGGTAACAAGAATCATTCTGCAGAGCGAATTTTTCCCAATAGCTAAGAATTTACTTTTTAAAAGAACCAAAGATTTTTTTGAATTTTTTATTGATATAGTTTGCTTACTATGAGCACCTCCCAATGACTCTTCTCCATAGTATCCTCCCTTAGAGTATAAAAAAAAAAGAAAGAAAGAAAAGTTAAGCAAAACATTCTAATACAGTGGTTGCACCTGGCAGAGTAGGTCGCATTTCCCACCTGTGGTATACCACCTCTCTACCAAGAGGGAACTGGGTGGCACAATAGAAGGAGCACTGAGCTTGGATTCAGGAAGATCTGAGTTCAAATCCACTTCAGTAACATCCTAGTTGTGTGACCTTTGACAAGTCACTTAACCTCTGCTTGCCTCTGCAGAAGGAAATAGCAACGATTCCATTATCTTTGCCAAGAAAAAACCCCATGGACCATGGGGTCACAAAGAGTCAGACACAACTGAAACGACCGAACAACAACACGAAGGGTATATTCTAATCAGCCAACGGATTGCTCATTTCATTTAGTTTCTATTTCATTATCATTTGGTATTATTTTCATTTATATCATAGAGGCAGCATAGAGGTGCTAGACTTAGATTTAAGGAGACAGGTTCAAAGCCTGTCTCTAACACTTACACACTGTTCAACCCAAAGCAAATTATTTACCCTTTTTGCCTCAGACAGCTCTCCACCACTGTAAGTTACAGATGTCATAACCTAGTTATAGGTTGTGATGTACTACATCAGGAGTTCCCATATCAATCGAATCACAGACCTGGCAAAATGTTATTTTATTTCATTCATATACCATAATTTATTTAGCTATTCTTCAATTTTTTTTTTAATGTGGTGGGCTTTTTTGTCCCCTCTGCTATGAATCTTTTGGTATGAAATGAGAACTTTGACCTCCTTGGGGAACATGCATTTCAGATAGAAATCTTTCTGAAATGTATTTGTTACACATATCCTACCTTCATAAACAGAATACATGACACATAACTTACCTGTCCTTGATTCAAAAGCATTAATAGTACCCTGTGATACGATGATCTAGGATCTACTGCATGGTGACTCTGGAATGCTCTGGGGGCATTTGTTTGATTTTTATTTTATGCCTATTTTTTATAATTTTGTTGTCACTTTTTCCTTCTGTCACTGTGCCTATTTATAGTTACTTTCCCTCTCCTCCCCCTTCTGATTTGATGCTTCTAAACTGTTGTTAGCAGTTAACCACATTTGTTCTAATTATATATAAAATAAATTTGATCCTCTGTGGGAAGGTCCAGGGGAGTGTCTCTCACAGGAGGGAATGAGTTTCACACAGGATAGAGAGCTAGATGTGGAATCAGAAAAACCTGAGTTCAAATCAGAAACAACCCAGCTGTGTGACCCTGGGCAAATCACTTGACCTCTGTCTGCCCCAGTTTCTTCAGCTTTAACATGGGGATAATAATAGCTCCTACCTCGTAGGCTTGTTGTGAGGATAAAAAAAAGAAAGAGAAAATTTTTGTAAAGTGTTTTACAAATCTTAAGGCAGAGGTGGGGAACCTTTTATTAATTATTGTAATTCATAAGTACTAATCCTTTCATTAAGGGGATTTGTACTGTGAAGTTTGGATTCAGTCAAAGGGCTGCACTTGAGAACCTAGAGAGCCAGAACTAGCTTTGAGGCTGCAGGTTCCCCACCCCTGCCCCTGCCTTAAAGCATCATACAAATGTTAGCTGGCATCATCATCAATATTCATCATCCCTATTTTGGCAGAACCTTTTTGATTCCTCCTAGCTCCCAGCTAAAATCCAGTTTGATAAGGTTTCAGCACAGCTGAGTTCAGGACAGGTACACTGTTACTACACCTTTCTGTACTGATGATGTTTGTAGAGTTAACGTGCTTCATGTTAATGATGATGATGATGACGACGACCCAGCCTTCTGAAATGTCCTCCTTAAAAGGTCAGAGACATGCCCTAAATACATCTTATCACTCAGGAGTTTTTCCACTTGGCCTATTACAAATCTCCGTTGTTAGCCTTCTGTCTAGAAAGGCTTAGGTGGCTTTGGGCACGCTGGACGGCTCACAACGGCTTTCCCTTCCTCTGCTTGCCAACAACCTCATGCTCTTCTAAGTCATCACATATGCTGTTTGATGACTGAACTCCACCTTCCATCACAGAATCTTGGTGTTGGAAGGGGCGCTGCCAGATAGCTACCTCCTCCTCACTTGTACTTACTCTACATATCCAATCAATGGTCAAGTCTTATTATTTCTACCTTTGTATCTCTCTTAGAAGTCTTCTTCTCTACACTAATACATACTAGTAAAACCACACTAGTTCAGGCACTCTTTACTTCTCTGTTGCAAATGCCCTTAAGCTGATCTTCCTACTCCAATACAATCCATTCTCCACTCAGTTGCCAAGTGATCTTTCTAGAGGTTTGGCAATAAAAGGTTATGATTTGACCATATCATTCTCCCACTCAGTAAACTCCAATCAAGATTTCAGATAAAGCTACAGTAAGATAGATGATAAAAATAAATAAGCAAGGCGATTACATTATGCTTAAAGAAACCACAGATAACAGTCAATACCAGTATTTAATATATATTCACCTACTAGCATAGTATCTAAATGGAGAAGTTCTGAATGCTGTGGATAAGTTCACTTACCTTAGTAGTATATTTTGTAGGAATGTACATTGACAATGAGGTTGATGTACGCATTGCCAGACCTAGCTCAATGTTTGGGAAGGCTCCAAAGAAAAGTTTGGGAGAGAAGAGGTATTAGACTGACTATGCTTCAGAGAGCACAACTCTGATGGGTTGGCCATGTTGCTCAAATGCAGAATGTACCCTTGCCAAAAAGACTATTTTATGGAGAATTCACATGGGGCAGGCAATCACATGGTGGCCAGAAGAAGCAATACAAGGGCACCCTCAAGAACTTTGGATTTGACTGTGCAACATGGGAGACACTGGCACAGGACTGCTCAGCATGGGTGCCCACATCAGAAAGGGTGCTGTTCTCCATGAGCAAAGCAGAACTGAGATAGCACAAAGTAAATATAGGATGCACAGATTTGGAGTATCCACCCCAAATATTCACACGGACTATCTGTGCCCAACCTGTGGTAGAGCATTCTGAGCTCGTATTGGTCTGATCAGCCACAGTCTGACACACTGAAACTTCATTTTATCATGGTGATGTCACTTTGGTCCTCTTTGAAAATTTAAGACAACAGCCCACCAACAACCAACCCATTTAAATACTTAAAGGAGAAGTTAATTGACTTGTAGGAAGAAATAATAAAACTCCCTAATTCAGACTGTAATCATGGAAACCTCAACGTATCCCTTTCAGATTTAGACAAATATACCAAAAGAGAAAGTCAGAAGAAGTTAAGGACCTGAATGGAACTTTAGAAAAATTAGACATGATAGCTCTCTGGAGATTACTGAATGGGAGTAGAAAGGAATTTACAAACCTCTCATCTATACATGGAAACCTCACAAAAATTAACCACATCAAAAATGTAAAAAAAAAAAATACTAAATACATCATTTGCTAATCACAATATAATAAAATTATATTCAATGAAGAGTCTTTGAAGAAAGAAGTTTTAACAAATTGGAGACCAAATAACAACATTCTAAAGAACTGGTGGGTCAAAGAAACAAATTATAGAAACAATGGAAAATTTCATCCAAGAAAAATGACAATAATAAAAAATTTACCAAAACTTATGGATGCAACTAAAGCAATTCTTTAGGGATCATCTCTAAAAGTTTTTATTAACAAAAGAGAGAAAGAACAAATCAATGAATTGGTCACACAACTTTAAAAAATACCTTGAAAAACAACAAATTTTTAAAAACCCTCCCAAATAAGGGCCAAAATAGAAATTCTGAAAATTAAAGAAAATATTAATAAAATTGAAATCAAAATTTAATTAATAATTATGAATAGGATTTGGTTTTTGAAAAAACTAACAAGTTAGAAAAATAGCTAATCTGATTCCTAAAAACAAAGAGGAAGAACAAACTGTTCACACTGAAAATGAAAAAGGAGAATTCACAAAAATTGAAGAATATATAAAGGAAATTTTCAGAAACTACTTTGTCTAATGTCCTAACAAAACTTACAACATAGAAAAAACAGATGAACTTTAATATAACTACTAAGTATCCAGATTAATAACAGAAGAAATAGACTATTTAAAAGCCCAATATCAGAAAAAAAAAGAATTGAAAGAGTCATAAAGAATCATAAATGAATTCCCAAAGGAAAAAACCTCCACAATTAGATGGATTTAGAAGCAAATTCTGTCAGTCAAATTAATTCCAAGATCATACAAACTGTAATAACAGGAAAAGAAGATGTTCTTCCAATCTCCAATCTCCTACAAATATGTTCTTGATGCCTAAACAAATGAGATAAAATCAAGAAAAAGAACTACAGTCCAATATCCTTAATTAATAACAATACAAATATTCTAAATACAATTTTAACAAATAGGCTACAAAACATACTAGAAAGATTATATACTATGACCAAGTCAAGTGTATATCAGAAATTCAGGAGTGGTTCAAAATATGGATGACTACAAATATAAATTACATTAATAATATAAATAACAAAAAAATGTAATTATATCAATAAATTATGAAAAAGTTGTTTGGTTTTTTTTTTACAGAACACTCACTTCTGTGAAAAACTCTAGAAAGCATTGGAATAGACAGACTATTCCTTTATGTAACAAATGATATCTATTATAAAACCAAGAGCAAACATTATATGATTGTAAGCTCCTTGTATTCCTTGTGCTTAGCACTGTGTCTGGTACACAGTAGGTGCTTAATAATTGTTTGTTGATTGATTGATATGTTATGGAGAAAAGTGAAAGACCAGGGGTAAAGTAAGATTTCCCATTATGATTACGACCTACTTACTACTTAGTGTAATAAAATATAGGACAGCCAGGTGGCGCAGTGGATAGAGTGCCAGGCCTGAAGTCAGAAAGGCTCATCTTCAGGACTTCTGATCTGCCTAAGAGAATTACTAGCTGAGTGATCCTGGGCAAGTTATGTAACCCTGTTTACCTCAGTTTCCTCATCTGTAAAAAGGAGCTGGAGAAGGAAATGGCAAACCATTCCAGTATCTTTGCCAAGAAAACCCCACATTGGGTCACAAAGAGTCAGGCACAACTGAACAAAGACTGAGCAACCTGAACCTTTAATGTGGTACCAGAAATGTTTTCTCTAGATAAGAAAGAGAAATTGAGGGAATAAGCATATTAAAAAAAAGAAACAAAGTTACAACATTTGTCAGATAACACCATTTAACAATAATCTAGAATTCTAGAACAGAGGTCAAGAATCTCGAGGGTAATTTTTTTTAAGTGGGAAGGAAGGCAGTCTATCAGAAGCAGATAAAAAACTGTACTATAAAGCAACAATTATTAAAATAATTTGGTATTGGTTAAAAAATAGAGAGGCCAATCAATGAAACAGATTAAGAACATGAAACATATAGAACCAAACAAGAACACTATTGCAGTGTTCGATTAATCCAAAGACCTCAGTTACAAGGATAAAAATTCATTATTTGACAAAAACTGCTGGGAAAACTGGATAGTAATATAGAAGAAATTAGATGTATACTGATACTTCCTACCTTATATAAAAATAAACTCTACATGGATACCTGACCTAGGAATATAAGATCACATAAACAAATTAGAGAAAACTGTAAAAATATCAGATCTGTTGAAAGGAAAAAAGTTCATGGTCAAATAAAAGCTAGAGAGGGTTACATAAGATAAAATGAATGGCTTTGATTACATAAATTTAAGAGGTTTTGCACAATCTAGAGCAGTTAAATGAAAAAGTGAAAAAATCTTTTGTAGTGGGTCTCTCTGTTACGTCCAAGATATATGAAGAACTGATTCAAATTTATAAGACTAAGAGCCATTCCCCAATTGATTAATAGCCAAGGGATATGACTAATTTTTAAAGGAAGAAATTCAATCTATTAACAACCATATAAAAATATGTTCTAATTAATAATTAAGAAAACGCAAATTATAGCAGTGGCACAGTAGAAAGTTCCTGGAGTCAGGAGGACTTGAATTACAGTTCTGATCTCAGACACTTGAGTAGCTTGTGTGACCCTGGATAAATCACTCAACCCTTTTTGCCTCCATTTACTCATCTGTGAAATTGAGCTGGTAAAGGAAATGGCAAACTGTCCCAGTATTTTTCCCAAATGGGGTCACAAGGTGTTGGCTACAACTGAAAACAACTGAGCAGCATCAACAAAAATTACAGCAACTCTGAGGCTGCACATCATACCCACAAAATTGACAAAGATGTCAAAAGAGGAAAATGACCGATGCTGGAAGGGCTGAAAAACAAAAACAGATCTATTAATGTACTGTTGGTGGAACTGAGAATTAGGGGAGCCACAATGAAAAGCAATTTGAGACTTTGCCCAAAAAGTTTCCATCCACCCTTTGACCCTGCTGTACTACTAAGAGGCCTATTTTTCCAAACAGATGAAAAAATAAAGAGGAACATGATCTATTTGTACAAAAATATTTCTAGCAGCTTTTTTTATAGTAGCCAAAAAATGGAAACTAAGGGGTGATCGATCACCTTTTGGGGATTAGGAATTGGGGAATAAATAAATTATGGTATAGGGATTTAATGGATGAAATGAACAGTTTCAGAGGAAATTGGGAAGAACTCTATGCACTAATACAGAATAAAGTGAGTAGAACTAGAACAATATCTACAATGGCAACAATATTATAAAGAAAAACAACTTGGAAAGACCTTAGAACTGTGATCGGTGAATTGATAAGACATGATTCCAGAGAAAGGAAGAAGAAATACACTGCTTACCTTCTGCCAGAAAGATGAGAGACTTAAAATGCAGAATGAAAAATGGTGAATGTGGGAATTTTTTTCTTGCTGTTCTATGCACATTTGTTATGAGGATTTTCTTTTCCTATTTCTTTTCTTAAATTGTTCCATTTGGTGACTGAAAGAGAAAGGGAATAAATATTTATAAAAAACAGTTTTAAGAAATAATTATATATGTATTTATATGTATGCTATCTACGTATCTAATATGTATATTAGTGTCTACCTTTCCAGATCTTCTCCAAGATGGACTATTTTCATCTTTTATCATCTTTTCTAGTTCTCAGGGTAAAAAGTGAAACCTCAGAATTATTTTCAATTCTAATTTCATTTTTTATCTCTTGCTTCATTTCTTCTAGACATTTCTAGACTCCTAATGATCAAGACATTTATTTTTTTCTCCGATGTTCTGCTTGTACTTTTTATAGAGTTACTCTTTTTGTCTAGGATTAACTCTTGAAGTTTTTTCATCTTAATCAATGCTTTTATGCATGTTTTCCAGTCCTAGATGACTTCAGATCATTTTTAAGAGGGTTTACTGTTGTGCTTGTTGGAAGCCCTCTCTCAGTTTCCATTTCTGGTTACTCATTTGTTCTCGTTTCCCTATGACCTTCAAGTTACCACTCAACTAGTTCAGAATGAGTTTAATTGTTCACCATCTCCACAAGGTGGCTGGTGTTGTGAAACGGTCAAGGACAGCGGCTCTTGGTCTTGTTCGTCTGATGGCTCCTCTGGGTTAGGGGAAGCATGGCAGGTAGTGGAGGGGCAAGAGTTTGCTGCAGAAGAAAGTGATGGTTGATTGCTGTGCTACTGTGAGTCTTCTCTGACTAACTTCTCCACTACACCCCCAGGAAGCTTGTTATTGGGATAATGTCATTATCCTTTAAGATCTCATCAGACTCCAATTCATACCTACCTTCAGACATTCCAATAAAAGGGTGGAGGCCAAGAAGACCGAACTTCAAGGGGTGGGATCAAGATGGTGGAGTAGAAGCATGGACCTGCTCTAGTTCTACCCCCGTAACCTATAAAATATCTATAAAAATTACTCTAAACAATTTCTAGAGCAGCAAAAGTCACAAAACAACAGAGTGAAAGAGATGTCCAGCCCAAGATGGCCTGGAAGGCCAACAGGAAAGGTTTATCACACTGGGCTAGGAGTGGAGCACAGCCCAGTGTGGGCCCAGCAGTGTGGCGGGGACAGGAACTGGAGTGGGCTTCAGGGCATGGAGTCATAGGTAGCAGCTGTGGTTCCCAGATTTATCAACTCACAGACTCCAAAGACATCTTCAAAAGTCAGTAAGAAAGCTCTTTCACCTGGGTGAGAGGGGAATGCCAAGTGGCAGACACTGCAGCAGCAGCATCCATTTTTGGAACCCTCTGCCTAAAGACCCTGGAGGAATCAAACAACTGATCTGGATCTCAGCCCTGAGTGGCGGTCTTGGGGTGAGGAAGCACACTGGTTTGGTGGAGCTGGTAGTGACTGTGGAGAGGGAACCTACTCCCAGATCCTGGGTAGATAAGAATGCTTGTGGTTGCTCATAGAACAGAGAAACTGTTGGAGAAACTGAGAACTTATAGGTCCCTAGAGTATACCCTCTACTTGACAAAGTACTGAAAAGTCAAGTAACTGACTGGGAAAATGCCCAAAAAAGGGAAAAAAAATAAGACTACAGGTTACTCGCTTGGTGAAAAGGTATTTTCTTCTTCTTCCAGGAGGAAGAACAAAGCATACCATCAGAGGAAGACATTAGAGTCAAGGCTTCGACATCGAAAATTTCCAAAAAAAATATGCAAAGGGTCTCAGGCCATGGAAGAGCTCAAAAAAGATTTTGAAAATCAAGTAAGAGAGGTGGAGGAAAAATTGGGAAGAGAAATGAGAGTGATATAAGAAAAATCATGAAAAGCAAGTCAACAGCTTGAAGACCCCCCAAAAATGCTGAAGAAAATAACACCTTTAAAAATAGACTAACCCAAATGGCAAAAGAGATCCAAAAAGCCAATGAGGAGAAGAATGCTTTAAAAAGCAGAATTAGCCAAATGGAAAAGGAGGGTCCAAAGATGACTGAAGAAAATAGTTCTTTAATAAAATAAAATAAAATAGTTATTTAAAAATAGAATGCAGAACACAGTCATAATGACTATGAAAAGCCAAGAAATTGCAAAACAAAACCAAAAGAATGAAAAAAATAGAAGATAATGTGAAATATCTCACTGGAAAAACAACTGACATGGAAAATAGATCTAGGAGGATAATTTAAAAATTATGGGACTACCTAAAGCCATGATCAAAGAAAGAGCCTAGACATCATTTTTCATGAAATTATCAAGGAAAACTGCCCTGACATTCTAGAACTAGAGGGCAAAATAAATATTGAAAGAATCCACCGATCACCTTCTGAAAGAGATCTAAAAAGAAAACTTCTAGGAATGTTGTAGCCAAATTCCAGAGTTTCCAGATCAAGGAGAAAATATTGCAAGAATCCAGAAAGAAACAATTTGAGTATTGTGGAAATACAATCAGGATAACACAAGCTCTACATTAAGGAATCAAAGGGCTTGGAATATGATATTCCAGAAGTCAAAGGAACTAGGATTAAGACCAAGAATCACCTATCCAGCAAAACTGAGTATAATACTTCAGGGGAAAAAAATGGTCATTCAATAAAATAGAGAACTTTCAGGCATTCTTGATGAAAAGACCAGACCTGAATAGAAAATCTGACTTTCAAACACAAGAATCAAGGGAAGCATGAAAAGGTAAACAGGAAAGAGAAATCACAAGAGACTTACTAAAGTTGAACTGTTTGCATTCTTACATGGAAAGATAATATTTGCAACTCTTGAAACTCTTCTCAGTATTTGGATAGTTGGAGGGATTATACACACGCACACACACACATACACATATACACACACAGAGGGCACAGGGTAAGTTGAATAAGAAGGAATGATATCTAAAAAAGTAAAATTAAGGGGTGAGAGAGGAATATATTGGGAGGAGAAAAGGAGAAATTGAAAGGGGCAAATTTTCTCTCATAAAAGAGTCAAGAAAAAGTTTTTTCAATGGAGAGGTGAGAGGGAAAAAGTGAAGCTCACTCTCATTGCATTTGGGTTAAGGAGGGAATAACATGTACACTCAATTTGGTATGAGAATCTATTTTATACTACAGGTAAGTAGAGGAGAAGGGGATAAGTGGGGTATGGGGGGGGATGATAGAAGGGAGAGCAAATGGGAGGAGGGAGTAGTTAGAAGGAAATATTTTGGGGGATGGACAAGATCAAAAGATAGACTAGAATAACAGGGGGGTAGGATAGGATAGAGGAAAATATAGTTAATCTTTTACAACATGACTATTATGAAAGTCTTCTGCATAACTATACATATATAGCCTATATTGAATTGCTTGCCTTCTCAAAGAGGATGGGTAGGGAGGGAAGAAGGGAGAGAAGTTGGAACTCAAAGTTTTAGGAATGAATGTTGAGAATTGTGTTTGCATGCAACTGGGAAATAAGAAATACAAATAATGAGGTACATTCCTATAGGAAAAGAGAGAAGATGGAGATAAGGGAAGGCAGGGGTATGATAGAAGGGAGGGCAGATTGGGAGAAGGGGTATTCAGAATGCACAGTATCTTGGGGTGGGGAGAGGTGAGAGATAGAGAGAAAATTTGCAACTCAAAATCTTGTGGAAATGAATGTTGAAAACTAAAACTAAATAAATAAATTTTTAAAAAAAGAAGGCCAAAATTCCATTTAAGGGGAGAGTGCAGCTCAGACATTTAATTTCTCACTTGGCTTCATTACTTTGGGATTTCTCTGACTGGTTTCACAATTTCTCTGTGTCAGATACTTCCCGCTACCTCCTGGGCTTTTCAGTCTCTTTTGTATTTTGTTTTCCTCCATTTGATTATGAACTCCTTGGAGGCTGAGACTGTCCTTTTTTCATATAGAGTGACTGGCACACAGTAGGTGCTTAACAAATGTCTATTGACTACTGGGCTTTAGTCTTCCCTATGATGTCTTATCTGCACTGAGTCCATGGTAGGAGCATAAATTAGAGTAGGCACCCCCCCACAGTCATCTCCAGATTTGGGCGGGGGTGGGGGCAGTAGGGTTGGGGAAGGGCCTGGAAGGAAGCAGCTTCCCTCCTGGAGGGGTCTGAGTGTCAGGGACAGGAAAGGAGCTGTTTCTTTTTCTGGATATTCTGTAATTATACCTTTCTTAAAATGTTGAAGAATTTTGTCAAGAATCCAAATCAATCTCACTGGGCTAGAATCTGAAGATTGCATTCACACACACACACGCATACCCGCACACATACATACGCACACATATACACATAAATATATATGTATATGTATGCATTATATAAAATCAAGATAGCATTTACCTGAAATGATAATTAATCTACATATCTATTCATTTATTTCACAATTTAAGATCTACAAAGCACTTTACATACATTATTCATCTGAGTTTCACAACTACCCTGTGAAATAGGTTCTATTTTATCTCCATTTGAGAGATGACAAATAAGGCTGAGAGAGATTAAGCAACTTCCTTAGGGTCCTATAGCTAACAGGTATGTATATGAGGAAGGATTTGAACTCAGGTCTTTCTGATTAAGTCCAGTTCTCTATTCACTACACCAATTAGTCCTATAGTGCCTTCTGTACTCTTTAGAAGCTTTCAAAGTTCGCTGACTGTGCCTCGGTAATAACAAAGACCTGTTTTCATACCTAGTGGGGTTAGTAGCTTCAATAGCCTCTCCCACAGAGACTACAGACCAGGGGTTCTTAATATTTTGTGTGTGATTGACCCCTTTAGCAGTATGATAAGACCTATCGACACTTTTTCAGAATGATATTTTTAATACATAAAATAAAAAATGCAGAGGATTACTAATATAACTCTTGGCTCAAAGGGCCATTTGTATAAAACTCTCCTCACGGTAGAGATTGTTTGCTCAATGCTCCATATCCATGGGAGGGATGGACTTGGTGAGGGTTGGAAAGAAGAGAGATCCTAGTTTTCTAGCTGCCTGATCTGAGAGAGAAAACATTCCAGGCTCCAGGCTCTCTTCAGGTTGAGAAAGACTCTGGGAAGAAACTGACACATAGAAAAGTCAGCATTTCAATCACGTCCCTATTGCCAGTTTAAAAGAAGCCCTGAGCCTGAAGCCACAAAGAACAGGGTTTAACTCTGACCTCAGACACTTATCCTCAGTTTGCTCATTTGTAAAATGGGTATTGTTATTATTATTTTTCCCTTGGGTGAGATCTGGGACTCTCACTTGTTCAGCTGAATTATCTCTCACTGAATGAGCTCATTCACTCTATGAACTGTTTGGTACATTTACATGTGTATACATGTATAGTCTCTGATTTCCATTTACTATCTGTTAGGACAAATGGATTTATTGCTATTTCTTATGTACGTTTGCTGTGTTTCCCACCAGGCAGCTGGTGGGAAGGGAGTTAAACCCTGGATGTATAACTGAGGCACTGGTGATAAGAAGCAAAGCTTGAACCTAGGAATTGTTTTCTCTAGACAATATTTCAGGGATCGCTGTAATTCTAACCCAGTATACTCTCTCTTTCTCTCTGAGAAGAGCTAAGTGGCCACCCTCTGGCAGGAATAAAAGTCTCATTGGGAGAGGAGTGCAGGGAGAAGCCTCTGAAGATATCCTTGCCTCCTATAAGCCTCATCTAGAACCATATGAAGATACATAATATACATGGGCACCTACATAGACCCTGCCCAAAGAAAACCAATTATATTGAAAATACAGTTATCAAAATATTTTTAAAATTCACCAACTCCTGATATCTATGGACCCCAGAATATATCTTTTTAATAGGCAATGGAATCTTGGACAAGTTATAGTTTAACCATCCTTCTTTGATATTATGTAGAGTTAACTGTCATGATTGAAGAGAGGCTGTGAGAAGATAGAAAGATAATGAAGATAATTTTTTTTCCTAAGAAAACTGTTTCAAACTCTTATCTTGTGAAGAAATATGAAGAGAATTCTCAAGAAGAGACTTTTAACTCTTATCCTGAAAGAACTGAATTGTGGGTTTGTTTCCAGAATTGAGAACTTAGGAATTGTAGTAATGGTTAGAGACGACTTAGTCTAATTGTTCTTACAGATAATACATTGTGAATAACTATTTATGTTTTTGCTTTACTATTTGATACTTATTGATAAATTTTATGGACAGAAAATGATGTTAATTTGAGTCTATGCAGAGGCAGAGATGAGCAAAAGTCTATGGGAAAAGTAGGTTTCTTCAGTTTATTAATAAATAATATTTAATAAACTAGGTGGGGGCTCAGAGCTAACTGATTACTTAGAGAAGCTTCAATTTTAGCAATTAATAAGAAAATGGCAAAATATACTTAATTGCCTGCATAGGTTCCCAAAGTGGGGCAATAGTAGCCTTGGATGCAACTGAGGGGACACTGAATAAAAATAAGGGGATGGTAGAAGCATAGGGAAAGAAGATAAAAACATTTTGAAAAATCATTCATATATGTTTCATCTGTTGTGTAACAACAGAATTAAAGTCATAGTGATTACATTATTTTCCAAACAAACACATAAAATGCAAGTTGTAACCAATCAGTGGTCAAGTCTGCAGACAGATCTTAACAAGAAAGTATTGGCGGAGAGCATGTGGCACACTGTCAAGAAGTCCAGCATGCATGGCAAGTGCATGTGCATGTAATGACTTGTTTACACCATGATACTATATGGTTACATGACTCAGTGTTACATCATCGAAATTTCAACACAGGAAAAACTCCACAAATTTACAGTAAATTATTAAATTTAAGATGTGTCATTTTTTAAAAATCTATTTTATATTTTCTGAAATAATGTAAATTATTTTTTAAAAAACCATTAAAGAATTAAAGAAAGTAGATTTCCAGGGGGATGCTGAGTAATTTTTTTTTGAAAAAGGGACGGTGGTCCAAATAAGTTTGAGAACTTCTGCCTCAGAGGTTGGGATAGAATGAATAAGTAAAATGAGCTTGTAGCAGGTAGGAAGAGGAGTAGGCCCCCCATATAGGTTACATTTGAGGGTGATTGACCCTAAAATCCTGTTACATCTCAATATTTATGCTGGGATTTTGAATCTTTTTTTCTGTTTCCCATGGGTATCTTCTTATGTTCTTACTCATTATAAACCCACTGTAATAAATGCAAAGTGCCTGACTGTGCTGATGACTAATAACATCAATTTGCATACTTTTGTACATATTAATTGCATATAACTATTGTTTCATTACTCTATATGCTGAAAGTTAAATGACAAGTTATTATCTTGCTAAACACAATTTTTATTCTACCATTACTCTCTCTCTCTCCTCTCCCCCCGATCTAGGTATACCTTTGGTGGCTGCTCTCTTCCACTCTGCTTTTGAACTTCCTTTTGTGAATTATCCTCCCAATTAGATTGTAAGGCCCTTGAGGGCAAAGATTGTCCTTTTTTACTTATTTGGATCACAGAGTCAGATCTGTCTGAGGTTGATGGTCCACTCCTATAGTACCCTGAAACTGGAAGAGGCTGAGCTAATGGACTGATAGAGCTCAGGAGTTCTGAGCTGCAGGAGGGCAACAGCTGTATTAGGTTTGTCACCAATACAGTGAGTATTTACTGCCTTTGTCCCAAGCTATTCATCTACATAAGATTCTCATTCAGGAAACATGTAGTGATATCCTGGGAGGGGTATCGTAAGTAATGAAGTATGTGTCAAAGGAAGGAATAAGCCTTTTCTCATCTCTCCTGAAAGTAACAACCTTATTTATGACTCAGAGGGAATGAAAAGAAAGCTAAGGGTCTTCACCCTAGCTAAAAGAGCTTTTAAAGAATTCCATTTGAAGAAAGTACAGTACTGCTCCAGCCCAGCCAATGACTGAAGGAAAAAAAAAAAAGGGAGGAGAAAGACTATAGTTATCCATTAAAGATTCGGCTCAGAAGACCAGAGGATCAACCCATGCAGCAAAGACACTGCCCTGAGGTGAGCCCAGTCGCTGAGCAACCTGTCTGGCTCAGCCCAGCAACAGCTGCCAAGAGACAAAGCAGTCTGACCAATTCTATCTGGCAACCAGAGCCCTGCCTGGCACTCTCTGGTGGCAGCTACCCAATGGCAGAGAGGTCTGCCTAGTCCCCATCTGGCAAGCACCTACTTCCCAGTGGCTGCCTAGTTCAGTTCAGCTATAGCAGTGCCTAATGAGTAGCCAGCATAACCATCAAGAGACCTGTTTGACCCAGTCCAGCAGCAGATTGGTGCATCCAGAGGAGACGTAAGAAGAGTAAACCCAGCAGAGCCACCAGTCCAACAGAGATACTGGTGAGCCCTGCAAAGAGCTACCTCAAAGAAACAATGGAGCAACTCAATAAACTCTGGAAAGAGAAAGGAGATTGCCGAAGTCTTTAAGCTCCAGAGGTGTGAGCTTCCTTGGCCATGTGTGCACCTCACTTGCCATCGTTGAAGAAGGTCCAACAGAAACACCCCCTCCAGATGTATGCAAAGCTAGCCCTAAAAGTCTGAAGCCAGGAAGGAGGCACCATGAAAAGCTAGCATGGTGACAGAGATGTTCAAAGCACAAACTCAGAAGCAGACAAAGACTTCAAAATATCTACAAGCAAAACTTAAAAAAAAACAACAACAACAAACAGCTTGGGCACAAATTTGCTAGAATTCCTAGAAGAGCTAAAGCAAAAAAATTTTTTAAGAGTTTGAAAAGGCTTTTGTAAGTGAAATGAGAATGTTATAGGAAAAAATTGGAAAAGAAATGAAAGGCATGCGAGAAAGTATTAGAAGGTGAATTAACAACTTGGTATAAGCACAAAACCTTGCCCAACAAACAAACTCGCTGAAATTGTTGTCTACTTGTATCCGAGTCTCCATGACCCCGTTAGGAGTTTTCTTGACAAAGACATTGGAGTGTTCACGCACATGAGGAAACAAGGTTAAATAACTTACCTAGCGTCCCACAGTTAGTAAGTATCGGAGGCTGGATTTGAATTCAAGAAGATGTCTTCCTGTGCTCTAACCACTGAATCACTTAGCTGTCTCTCCCTGAGAATCAGAATGGACCAAATAGAAGATAAGGACTCAGTGAAACAAGAAATATTTTTTTAAAAAAAGAACATGTAAGGTATCTCATAGCAAAGACAACTGACCTAGAAAACAGACTGAGGAGAGATAATCTAAGAATGATTAGACTACCTGAAAGCCATGACCAAAAAAAGAACCTACACATCATATTTCAAGGAATCACAAAAGATAACTTCCCAGAACTCTTAGAACCAGAGGGTCAAGAGGAAATAGAAAGAATCCACCAGTTACCTCCTGAAAGAAACCTCAAAATAAAAATTACTGGGAACTTTATAACCAAAAGCTTCCAAGTTAAAAAAAATACATTGTGCATAATCCTACATGGGAAAAAAACATATCTTTAATGAAATAGAGGACTTCCAAGTATTCTTGATAAAAAAATCTGAGGTGCATAGAAACTTTAAAGTGAAAATACAAGACTTGAGAGAAATATTAAAAGATAAACATGAATGAACAACAGAGATTAAATAAAGATCAATTTTAATAACATTCTAATATGGGGAAACAGTACTCATCCTGTCATAAGGCATCATAGAGGAAGTCTCACGATGCAGGTGGCCTTTGAGTCTGTCACATTTTGGGGCTGTTGGGGTTTTTTTTGAGGCAATCAAGGATGAAGTGATTCATTCAGGGCCACACAGCTAGTAAGTATCTGAGACCAGATTTGAACTTAGGTCCTCCCGACTTTGGGGCCAGTGCTTTATCCACTGTGCCACCCAGCTGTCCCCAAACAAGTATCTGAGGCCAGATTTGAACTTACGAAGATGACCTCCAGGGTCAGTGCTTTGTCCACTGCATACCTAGCTCGCATGTCATGTTTTAATGATCTTTTAAAAAAGCATAGAAAGGAGAGGAAGAGGAATACACTAGGGAGAGAAAGGAAAGGAAAATTAGGGGAAATGATCTCATATAATTGATATGCACAAGTAGAAATCTTCACAAACGAAGAGGAAGTGATGAGAAGAGTGGCTGACTCTAGAACTTCATTCTCTCACTTGAATTGATCAAAGGAGAGAAGAACTTAATACACACAGTAGGGTTCAGAATTACATTTCAATCAACAGGGAAACAAGAGGGGAAAGGAGGAGGAAGAGGGAGGAATTAAAAGGAGGATAGATTGAGGATTGGATTAGTCTTAAGAAAAACAAACTCTAACTAAGGATCTACATAAACATTTAAAATGCTTTACACTGGCAGAGAATTGTAAACTTTGGAGGTGCCCATCAATTGAAAAACAACTGAACAAATTATAGTATGTAAATGTGATGGAATACTATTGTGCTTTGAGAAATTATTAAGGGGATGGTTTCAGGTAAACCTGAGAATATCTGTATGAACTAATGCAGAGTTCAGAACAGAACCAGAACAATGTATACAATTACAACAGGACTATAAAGACAAACTACTCTGAAAGACTTAAAAACTCTGATCAGCCTAACGTTCTAACATCTAAAACTCCAGAGGACTAATGTTGTAACCTACTGCCCACCTCCTGATGGAGAGGTAAAGACTGAAAGTGTAGAATGAGGCATATTTTTAAAATAAGGCTAATGTTGAAATTAGTTTTGATTGAAATACCAAACACAACACCACAATGAGATCCTACTCTCAAAGAGTTCACAGTCTGGTTGGAGAAACAACATGCAAGCCACCATGTATATATTTAATGATAAATTAGGGGAATCTTAAGAGGGAAGTCATTAAGATTAAGGCAGACTGGAAAAGGCTTTATGCAGAAGATGGGACTTTAGGTGAGCCTCGAAGGACGCCAGGAAAGCTAGGAAATAGAGATGAGGATAGAGAGTATTCCAAGCATAGTTTAAACACTTAAGAGTCAGGAAATGGAGTTTCTTGTTTAAGGAAAAGTAAGGAAGCCCGTATCATAGAGTACATGGAGAGGCGCCTTTAGGAAAGAAAGACAGGACAGCTAGGTGGTGCAGTAGATAAAGCAGATACTCAGGTCAGGAGGACCTGAGTTCAAATTCAGCTTCAGACACTTACTGGTGTGCCTGGGCAAGTCACTTAACCCGGTTTGCCTTAAAAAAACAAAACTGTAAAGGACCAGGTTATGAAGGCAAAAGTCATACAGAAGATTTTATTGATCCTACAGGAAGTAGGGAGTCACTGGAATTTATTGAACTCTGTGTGTGTTATGTGTGTGTGTGTCTGTGCACGTGTGTAAAAGAGAGAGAGGTGCAGTCAGACCTGTAAAACACAGGAAGATTAAAATTACAAACAGGAAGATCAAATTTACAGCTGAATTGGAGGATGGATTGAAATCGGGAGAGAGCTGAGGCTGGCAGTCCAACCAGCAAGCCACTGTAATGGTTCAGGTGTGAAGTGATGAGGGCCTGCAACAGCATGGTTGCAATGTCACAGAGAAAGAGTTATTTGATAACACACATACAAGAGTTGTTACAAAGGTAGAAACAATAAGATTTGACCACTGACTAATTATGAGGGGTGAGAAAGAAGCCCTGAGGATGACACCTTGGTTGTGAGCCTAGGTCCTCAGAAGTAACAGGGACCAATAAGAGAAAAGTTATAAAGTTAGAAGGATTTGGGGGGAAAAATGATGATTTCAGTTTTCAGGTTGAGTTTAAGATATCCCCAGCATATCCAGTTCAAGATGTCTTAAAGACAGTCAGAGATTTGAGACTAAAGGTGAGCAGAGATGTGGAAGAGAGGTTAGAACTGGACATAAATGGGAGAGTCATCTGCATGGAGATGATAGTTGAAACCATGGGAGTTGAGGAGATCACCAAGTGAAACAGTGGAAAGGGAGAAGAAAAGAGGACCTAGGGCAAAGCTTTGGGGGACCCTTCCCACCTTAGTAGGCATAAAGTAGATGAAGATCACAAAGGAATTCTCCTTTGTTGAATTAGACAACAAACCAGACTAGAACCTTGTAGGGAATATTTTTGCATGCGTCAGGTATTTGATCCCCGTTGGCCACAGCCTCCCCCTCCATTAAACTGGAAAAGCTTCTTTGACTATCCTTACCATTTTTTCAAAAGCCTTACCTCATACACCATGATGGTATTCCTACAATTTTGTGCCACTTTTCTGAGTTCATCCAAACTTATTTTGTAGTTCTTTTAAAATGTAAGCTTACTGACAAGTAGGCATCTATGTGTGTCTACATACATATAAATAGACAGAGAGAGAGAGAGACAGAGACAGAGAGAGAGACATCCTGGGCTCTCTTCTTTTATCTCTCTCGGTATTCTCATCACTTCCCATAGGCCCAATTATCATCACTAGGCAGATGACCCCAAGATCTAGACATCAAGCCTTCATTTCTCCTCTGAGCTGTAGTCTTGAATTACAAACTGCCTGCTGGAATCTTCATCCGCATGGTCTATACGTATCTCAAATTCAACATGCCCCAAAGAGAACTAGACATCTTTTCCCCAAAACTCCTCAGAATTTCCCTATTTTTACAGAAAACAGTTATCTTTCCAGTCACCCTTGATACTTCTTACCCCTATACCATATAAGTTGCCAACTCTTTTCAATTTTACCTAAATGGTAATCCCCTGCATTCATACCCTTCTCTTCCCTTACATAATCACTAATTTAGTTCAGACTCTCTAACTGTCTAAACGACTGAAATGGCCTCCTTATTGTTCACTCTCTGTTCCAGTCTCTCTTTTCAGTCAGTTTGTCAGTCAATACACATTTACCAAGTGCTTACTCTGCACCAGGCACTGTACCTAGAGCTGAGGATACAAATCGGGGTAAAAGACAGTCTCTGTCCTCAAGGAGCTCACAATCTAACGAGCGAGACAACAAACAAATACGTATGTACAAAGAAGCTGTCTGCAGGATAAATAAGAAATTATTAAAAGAGGGAAGGCTTTAGAATTAATAAAGGCTGAGAAAGACCTCCTCTACATCGATGTCAAACCGATATCCTTACAGCACAGAATTCCATTAGGCAGCTCAGGATCTGAAGTCAGGAGCTCAGATTGGAATCTAACCTCTAACCTCAGATACTTGCTATATATGACTGTAGGCGACTCACTTCTTGCCTGCCTCAGTTTCCTCATCTGGAAAATGTAGGTGAGAATAATAACCCCTACCTTTCGGTGTTATAAAGATCAAATGAGATAATATTTGTAAAGTATTTAGTATAGAGCCTGGAACAGAGTGGGTATGTAATAAATGAGTACTCATTCAACTTAATGTCTGAAATGTACTACCTCCTTACCTGTTCCTCACAGTATCCCTAACTTCTTTCAAAATACAGCTCAGGTGCAACCTCTTCTATAACTCCTATCTTCATGTCCCCTTATTTTCAGTCATTCTATCTCTTGAAATTCCTTTGTATTTATTTCTCTTCCTGTAGCACCTAGAGTCACCCTCCAACTTACATAATTCAGGTGTTCTAGACAAGGGGACCCAAGTTTGAAGTTCTTTACGAGTACACATCCATCTAAGCCACAGCTTACTTGGGCCCGACCCCACTGATATATTTACCTTTATTAGTCGGAGGACATAATTACTTCAAAGCAAAGATAGTGAATGAAATTGCACAGTAAGATAAGTAGCTATACATATTTCCCATATAAACCTGGAGCATCCCCTTCCACAAATATACACATCATCCACGGGAATTATGGACACACTAAGGGAAGTTTCTTGGAGAAGTACATGCCTAGGGAAACTTGTGACAAAAGCACATACACAGAGGGGACACTTCAAAAAATTTTTTAATGAATCAAAATCCACTTTTTCTCCCTCCTACCCACTGTCGTCCCATTGCAAAAGAAAAATGAAAGCTTGGTAGAATTTAGGCATAATCACACACATCAAATTCCCTTGTTGGTCATGTCCAAAAAAATAGAAGACACATGTGTAAGGAACACATGTGCCTGAGACACACATCTGAAAGGACAACTTACGATTCTGACACTACTGGACCCAAAGTCTCCCAGTGATGTCACGGTGCTGACACTGTTAGGCTCAGACCCCACTGCCTCACAAGGTGCTATGAGTCTCTGATGAGCTCTGCTCCCTACTGGTCCTGGGAAGCTATAGCTCACTCTTGGTCCTAGTAAATCTTGTGGTCGCAGCTAGCTAGGCTCAGTTCCCCTGGGTAGTAGGTTGTAGAATATTCCTTGATTCTGTTTTTAGCTCTAGCCAGAATCCCCAGCTGAGGGGCTAGCTTTTTTGTAAAAAGAGTAGGAATCTGCCATGCTCTTTTAATTTAAATCCCCGAGGCTTTCTATAGTTTTTTGTTTTGTTTTTTTTTTTAAATAAAGCAGAACCTCTAATGGGTCTGCTCAGACTAGGTGACAAATCTACCTAGGGGGCATACTTGCTCTTGGATACTTCCCAGTTTGTATTCACATCTGGTCTTCAGAAAGTGAACTAAAATTAACTGTCCAATTATAGTCTAAGACATAAGAAGAGAAAGAAATTGTAATTTTTCTCCAGCAGATCCCTATAGACTAGGGCATCTAAAAATAAGAATGGTAGAGATTTTCTCTGGTAGCTCCCAGGAAGTGCACAGGGAACCCAATATATCCTGAATGAAGCCCCTACAATATAATACCCCCTCTGGAATACTCCCCCAATTTGAATTCACTCTCTGGTTGGGTTCCCAAAGGAGTGACTACTTTCAGTTTAGGGAGTAACCCTATGAGTGGCTTATATTTTATTTTTTCTTCTGAGGCAACAAAGCGGTACAGTAGATGGAAAGCAGGACCCAAAGTTGGGAAGACCTGAGTTCAAATATGGCCTCAGACATTTACTAACTGTGTGACCCTGGGCAAGTCACTTAATTTTTTTCTGCCTCAGTTTCCTCAACTATAAAATGGAGATAATCATAGTACCTACCTCCCAGGGTTGCTGTGAGGGTCAAATGAGATAATATTTGTAAAGTGTAAAAAAGTGTAAAATGTAAAATTTGTAACTTGTAAAGCCCAGTACATAGCAAGTGATTAATACACGTTTGTTTCCTACCTTCTTTACTTCCTTTTCCCATTATAGCAGCTACAAACCTCAGTTAATTTGCTTCCCACTCACATTCATCCAATAGGCTTAATTAGCTATTAGCAAGTCTTCCTGAGATAACATAGTAAGAACAGTTGGTACCAACATTCCCTCCACAAGCCTAAGGCAAGCTCTAACCCATCACATCTGGAACTTCACGGCCCAGAAGGAAGTTCTTTCTCTCTTCAGAGACCCCGTTGAGTGAAGCTTTTCTGCTGCACTGCCGACTCCGCTGGGCTCTCGGAGCTGCTCATTTCTTAAGCCCATGGATGCCACCCCTTCTCTGCTGTTGGTCAGTTAATAAGCATTTAGTAAGCACCAACTATGTTCCAGGCCTGTGCTAAAGGGCTGTTGTTGTTCTTCCCTCATTCTCAAAGAGGACCAGTGACATCAGGAGGGGGATGTCTGGACTTGAAAGCTGTGCAAAGTCATCAGCCTCACTCTCTGCTCCAGAGCCATCTGGATCCAGTGGCAAGAAATGTCAGGACAACGGGAGAGGGCTCTGGATGCGGTGGGAGACCTGGGCCTTTTTAAGCTAAGGTCTTCCCCAGGTCTCAGTCTGTCTGAGGCAACATCCACTCAGTAAGTAAAGACTAGGTAAGAATGGAGGCAAAACATGGCCTGGTTTGCCTTCACAAAAGACTCAGTCTGGGAGTGGAAGACCCTCAGAGCTTCTCCATAAAAGGCTGGAGACACAAAGAAAAGCAAAAGGTGGTGACTGTTTTCAAGGAGCTCCTGTCTAATGGGGAAGATATGAAGAAATAAAGATGCACAAACAAGTTATCTACAGGCTAAATTGGAGAAAATCCATTGAGGAAAGGAGCTAGCATTAAGGAGGACTCAGAAGAAGTCTCTTAGAAGATAGGATTTTAGCTGGGACTTATAGGAAGCGAGAGGTGACGTTGAGGAAGGAAAACATCCCGGAGTCTGGAGATGGAGTGTGATGTCCCTGGATCCCAGAGTACATGGGGTTAGAGGAGAGAAATAATATGTAAAAAACCAGAAGCGGGGTGAGGCAGGTTACTGTGAGTAGTTCACATACCTAGAACCAATTTCTCCCTCCTGCCTGACCTGAGGGGCCTCTGCTCCTAGCTAGGTGCAGTCTCCTCCTGGTCCAAGAGCTCCGATGACATAGTTCAGATGCTTCTCCCCCCAGTCTCCCCAACAAAGACCTCCTTAACCTAGACTCTTCAGCTCTGCAGCTGGTACTGAACTTCAAGCCCCAACTGGCGTGATTATCTTGTTTGTGTCTGAGATGTTTGCTCAGGCAATAGAGCTGTTCTGTTCTTGACCCAATTAAAGGAGTTTGAACCTCATGAAGGGGTCACAAGGTTTAGGTCCATCTTGTTTTACATATTAAAACCTCATCCCATGTGACTACATGCTTTGATGACATCATAGAGGAAAGACCCTTCCTTGCTGTTTTTCCCCTGGAGGAACTGTGTGTTTGTTTGTCTCAGAGCCCTAGAAAAGGCCCACTCTCCAACAGGGACCTGGCCAGCCCCAGGTGCCAAACCCTCTGGAACTGGAGGAAAGACACTCCCAGCTAGCTGGAACCTTTAGGCTTAATTCTATTTTTTTTTAAAACTGCATTTCCTGGTCACTGACACTTGGAGCTGTCTGGCCAAGTCTTACTCTCTAGTTTACTTAGTGCTGGCAAATCTCTATAGCTACATTTAATTTCCAGTAGCTAAATCTAACATATAAACTGACAAGAAGGCTCCAAGTTTCTTAATTCTACAATTCTTTTTCTTCTACAAATGAGTGGGAAGAAGGAAAAGTACCCCAAGAAAACTAGATCTTTTTCCTCTAGCTTGGAAAACACTCCTGCTTTTTATTCACCACTTTTACCCATGAATTCGTTATATTTCCCCAGTAGAATACAAAGCTCCATGAGGGGACAAGCTGTTTTTTCCTTCCTTTTTTGGTTTTATACACAATTTGTTGGTGAGAGGTTGTTTCAGTCATTTTCTTGGTGGTTTGCCATTTCCTTCTCCTGCTTGTTTTACAGATGAGGAACTTAGGTAAACAGGATTAAGTGACTTGCCCTAATAAAAGTAGGAGACTAGATCTGAACTCTTGAAGACGAGTCTTCCTGATGGCAGGCTCAGTGTTCTATCTACTGCCCCACCTAGCTGCCCTTCTTATACACAAATAAATATTCAGGAGTGAATCATGAGATCATAGGATCTTAGGGATTTTTAGAGATACAAGAGACCTTAGGGATCATGATACAACCTCCTCATTTTATAGATAAGAAACCTGAAATCCGGAGAGGTAGTTACTTGGCAAAGATTATACAGACTGCAAATTGCCTTCACCTTTTTCTTTCTCATGATCTGGGGCTATATTGTCAGAATTTCATTTTTTAGAGAATTCCATCCCTCCTGAGTCGTATTTCCTTTTGGAGTTTCTGGCCATAAGATCATATAATAATTGCTCATATTTACATATTGTTTTAAAGTTTACAAAGTGTTTTTTTCTTCACAAACCCGTCAGATATGAGATAGCAGAAGCATTCTCTCATATTCTCTTTTAAGAATTGAGAAATGAAAGGCTCAAAAGAAATGAAGTGATTTGCTTATGGTCATAGGGCTAGTTTCATGGCCAGGACTATCTTTCAAAGAACTCTATGATTTCTTGTCTCTGAATTGCTTGGAATATGCTTCCTCAAAGTCATTGTCCCATATTCAACCAAGGGTGTTTCCTGCCTACACAATTATAAATTCTAAAATGACAGCATCAGTCTTTCCCTGTTTTTTTCTCTTCCACTTTTCCAATCAGTTCCTTATTGGACAGTTTTAAATCTAAAATAGCAAGTTCTTTTCATTGTTTCCTGCATCTTCTGAGAGACTGAATTACTAGCAAAATAAATATCTTAGATATGACATATACTGAATTTTTCTAGGGAGAGGGATCTGGAGTTGTGATTTCATTGGTGCAAGGGCCTTCCGGTACGGAAACTCCTTTCACTAATAAAGATCTATAATTCTGGGATTTATAGTCTCAAAGAGATGATGGGGACACTTAAGAGATCATGTCAATAAAATTTATTAAGCACCTACTATGCATCAGACACACTGCCAAGCAGCTGAGGATTTGGAAAATGTCCCCAAGGAGCTCTCAACCTATTAGGGGAGACAACATGCAAACACCTACATACAAATAAACTACATAAAGAATAAACTGGAAATAATGCACAGAAATAAGGGCATTAGAATTAAAGAGGGTAGGAACGACTTACTGCAGAAGATGGGATTTTAGTTGGAACATGAAAAAAACCAGGGAAGCCAGGGGCAGAGATGAAGAGAGTGAATTCCATGCATGAGGATTAACCAGGGAGAATGAGTAGAGTCTCACAGCTAGTACAAGTCAGTTAGCATTTGAACCTAGACTGATCAGGTCTTTCTGACTAGATGTATGGTGCTCCATTATCCCACCTGCTGCTTCTTGTTAAACATTTTAGATAATGAAATTAAGTTTACCAGGTTGGAATCACTAAGGGAATGGTTACAGGGATATAGAAATTCCCATATAATAGCTGATGTTAAATTAAGAATGGTTGAGAAAACAGGGAATGTTTCCCCTGGAGAAGAGAGGTGTCTTAAGACTGGAGAAATTAAGGACCTTCATCTAGAATTTGCTCTCTTGGTCAACAGGATGATAGAGCACATACTGAAGTCCAGTTAAGTTTCCAGTGACCAGTAAGGTATCTCAGGCTTGCCCCTGATGGGAAACTAAAGCTGGGCACCTTTTCACAATTTGCTAATTTATACTAATAATGCTACAATTGCTCCCTAGGAGAAAGAACTCTTTCAGGAATATGATTCAGGAGCCTGGGACCTCTGTTGCAAATGTCCCCAAGGTGGGGGATCTATTCCCACAAGTAGCAGGAAGCTCAGATCATGGGCACTAATATTATAGGTATATTTCCTTTGAGTCTTTGAATGCCCTGGATCTCTGCACTGAATTCTCCTATGGCCTTGGATAGCTATAATCAGTCACAATCCCAACTGTCCCCCTCTGTGGGGAATACTGGGTGTCCTGTAGAGCTAATCAAACTCTCCCAAGAGGCACACAAGGTATTCCCGTGACAATGGGGAAACTTAGACTTCCTGAGGGACTGTGGTGGCTTCTGTAAGCAGAAAAAGAAAAAAAGGGATTCAGCTCATCTGAGTTTTTCTTACTCCACTCTTTCCAATCTACTAAGCTTATTACTTAGCAATAGGTATCTGTTGTGTCTGGTTCCATTACATACCCTATGTTCTGATCACTTAAGGCCTCTTCAGCCTCTGCCTCTATGAACTCCTATGCCAGAAGGCTACAAACAAGTATCCTTCTCTGGGCCACTGATCCCGAGTGGAAGATTATATACATGACAAATTTATATATATATTGATTCATCAGTAAAAAAAAAAAAGTCAGATTCCCCGGAATCACTGATCTATATGTATTTCTGTCTCTTAATTTATTAATCACAAATGGCCTCTGAATTAAATTTGAAAGTGGCAAGCTTCAATGAGCTGGTTGTCATAATGGACAGAGCATGGGCTCTGGAGTCCCCAAACATCTCTGATACTACTAGCTGTGTGACTCTGGGCAAGTCACTTAACCTCTATTTGCCTTAGTTCCTCATCTGTAAGATGTGGACACACTAGAGAAAGAAATGGCAAACCACTCCATTATCTTTGCCAAGAAAAACCCAAGGACAAAGGCCATGGGGACATGTAGAGTCAGACATAATTGAACATAAACAGCATTAATGAACAGGTTATCTCACACAGGGAAAGCATCAACTGTCCAGCAGAGAGCTGTTTCTTGGACTACAGAAGTACCTCCAAGGCTCAAAAATTTCAAGTGGCTAAAGTATGAAGATCGCACTCTAAAACTTTTAAAGCCTGTTATTTAAACAATATGTGTGTGGAAGGGGGTGGGGGTGGGGAGAATGCAGTATTTGGAGTCCAGATGAACAGGATTCCAACCCCAGCTCAGCTTCCTATTACCTGTGTGACTCAGGGAAAAATATGTCACCTCTCATTCAGGGCCTCAGTTTCCTCAATTACAAAATGAAAGGGTTGATAATTTCAAAAGTCCCTTCCAGCTCTAAATATATGATCTTAACTGGGCAACGCTTTGAGGTCTCTTCAGCTCTAAACTGACATTCCTAGTTTTAATTTCAAGCTAGTAGAGATCCTGCATGGGAAGTGAGGGCACAAAGCAGATAGTGCATCAGGCCTGGAGTCAGGAAGACTCATCTTCCTGAGTTCAAATCTGACCTCAGACACTTACTAGCCGTGTGATCCTGGACAAGTCACTGTTTGCTTCAGTTTCCTCATCTATAAAATGAGCTGGAGAAGGAAATTGCAAATCACTCCAGTATCTTTGCCAAGAAAACCCCACATGGGGTTATGAAGAGTCACACACCACTGAAAAAAATCCTGCTCCAGCAAACTGGTCTACTGAATGTAAAGGAAACCATTATAGTATCTTAGATGGGCCAGGGTTCATATCTGGTCTCACATATTTACTATCTCGACAAGTTGCTTAATGTCCCTGGGTCTCCTTTCTCATCTGAAAAATGAGGGGGTTGGATTAAGTGAACTCTGAAGTCCTCTCCAGTTCAAGATCAAAGATACCATGATCATAATTCCCCCAAACTTATTTCATCTTCTCATTTCCATGCATCTGTTCACATCAGTCCCTGTGTTTGGAAGCGCTCTTCCATATACCTTTGCAGATTGAAATCCTACCCATCATTCAAGGTCTGGCTCTAATGCTACACCCTTCAAAGAAATTATCCTTTGAACTCCACAGTTGAAAATAAATTCTCCCTACTCTCAACTCTCACAAAACAATCTATACCTATCAATCATGTTTATACCATTGATATTTTTAGTATATTGGGACAGGACTTAATTCGCCTGCTATCATTTATGTCAGTCCAGTATGGTCTCAAACATCTTTGCATTCTTCTTCAGAACCTAGCTCTGCCACATATTCTGTGTTTTGTGGTGGTTGGTCATATGGTTGTTTTTAAGTCATTCCAGTCACGTCCAGTTCTTCATGACTCCGTTTGGGGTTTTCTTGGCAAAGATAATGAAGTGGCCATTTCCTTCTCCAGTTCATTGTTTTTTTCTTACAGATAAGAAAACTGAGAATAACAAGCTTAAGTGACTTGTCCAGGAACATACATCTAGTAAGACTATGAGGCTTTGGATTTGAACACAGGAAAAGGAGTTTTCTTGCTTCCAAGCTCGGTGCTCTCTCTACTTCGACAACTAGCTGCCCCTATCATATGACTAATAAAAGTAAAATGAGTTTTTGAGTTCTGCACCCTAGTTTCTGTGTTGTAACACATTAGCAAACACATGAAGATGTTAAAAGAACTGGTACAGAGTAACCTAAGGGAATAGAGGGGCTGATTAATGATCAGAACAGATGTGCTGCTGAATCCTGATGAGAGCTAGACAAGTAACTGGTGAGCTCAGTGAGTATGGCCTTGCCCTAGAGAAGTTATCAGTTGTTGAAAGGTACAGAACCTCTGCAAATTAGATCCCGACAGCTGGGAGGAACCTTGGGACGGTTCTCCTTTGTCACTTGATCTTCTTCCTTCTCATCATGTGTTGGCTGTGGAGAACTACACATTTAACTGAGATAAAAAAATGTGCCTGGCAAAACCTCTCCCTTCTGAAAGAAGCCTGTTTACCTACTGACTTAATTGGAACATTTTCCTTTAAGATTTTTCTCTCCACTGTTTGTTTATTTTTAAAAGTAATTTCAAACAGCCTTACCAACGTTCTCCTGCCTCCAAACAGCAGAGTCAGAGTAGTCAGAGTAGTCTCTTCACTCTTTTGATTTGGTCTTGAGGAAACAAGGCTCCTCAAGAAAATGTGGAAGGGGAGCCACACATGATGAACCTTCATGCAAGTCAGGACATTTTGTTGCAAATCACTGTATGAAAGCCTCACCAAAAAGGGACACTATCCCTCTATTCTGAAAACATTTAGCAATGGAAAGATGGCTGTGGAGCTGAGGCCCTGGTTCCGATCTAAAGCTTTACCACTTAGCACCTGCATGACCTTGGAAAAACCATTTAACCTCTTTAGGCTTCACTTTCCTCATCTATAATATGAGAGGGTTGGACTAGAGGACCTCTATTCAGATTCTATGAAACTCATCTAACAGTAATATCTCTTTTTAAGTTTCTACTTATTTGTCTCCTTCCCCATCAGCTTTCCTCCCTACTCGAAATGCAAAACTCATCGTTTTTTTAAAGGGAATTAAAACATCTCTACCTTGGGGTATGAATAAATTTGGTTGACTGCATAGTTTGAGACTTCTCAAAAACAAATCTATAACAATAAAATAAATCAAATGATCAAATCTGGCCCTGGAAGCCATAAAAAAAAATGCACCCCTTCCATTTGCTGGAGAGAGGAGGGCCTATGGGTGTAGAATACTGCATATCCTGTCAGATTCCGATGACTAGTTTTGTTGAACTATCTTTGTAAAAAAATTTATTACTTAAGGAATTACTTTTCTTGAGGAAAAAGAATTTACTTTTCTTAAGGAAAAACTCCATAGCTAAAGGAGAGGTATTTGGATGTGAATGCCATGTAAAAAATAAAAGGAATCAATAAGCAAAAAAGAAAACTAAATCCACACACTCCATTATTTTTCTACTAGTTAGAAGCATAGTCCATAAAATTTGTTGAGAATCGTTTCGTTATATCTGTTTAATCCAGAGATGTAGGAATGACTTAGGCCTGAACAGTTCAGAACAGAATCCAAATGTTAATTTTAATAGATATTAAAAGAAGATTTAAAATATTTTCTAAGTGCCTTGTTTTATTTCCTTGTAGTTATTTTAGGCAAGTAAATGAGGACAGGATATGAGTTTGGCAAACAGTACTTGTTGAGAAGATCTGATTCCGAATGAATTTCCAGGCAGCATATTTTAGTCATGCCTCATTCTTGTAGCAAAGGACTCTGCTATGTTCTTAACAAAGATGATGAATACCTCACTTCTATTTGTGGATTTTTTTCTTCTTTTAAAAATCTCCCTCCTATAGACAGATTTATTCAGTAGCAAGTCAACAATTAGGGCCCAAAATGTTACTGAGTATCTTTGTAGTTCAACATCCAAAGAGGAATTAAAAAAGGTTTGAAAATACAGAATGAAAAAGGCTAATAATTCTAAGAATTCCTCAGTTCAATTTAACCAATATACAAATGCCTATTATATTCAAGACATTGTGCTGGCTCACTAGGAATATAAAGTAACCTATTCCCTAACCTTAAGGGCTTTATAATCTAATCTTGGCTCCCATAAAAACATGGCAAACTATCCCCAGAGTTTGTAAACTCGTCTCACATGTACATCTCCACATAGCTTCTATCACAATGATTTACACCAAGTAGAGTAAGAAATACTTGTTAAGATCACAAGCAGTTGTTAAGCACCTACCATGTGCTAGGCACTAGAACTAGTTAAGCAAAACAAAGACATTAATCAGGCCCACCAGCCCCCCCGCTTCTGCCAAGAAAGGGAGGTGGAGTGTGTTCTTCAAGTGAGCAACAACCCAGGGTCAGATCTGATCACTGCTCTTCTTCTCATTTATAGTTCTGCAATATAGTGAATATTGCTTCCTGGTTTTGTTTACTGTGCATTAGTCTGCGTAGTAAGTCTTCATATGCTTCTCTGTATTCTTCATTTTCATGTTTCATGGTACAATAATATTCCATTTCATTAACTTTACTCAATAGAGTTCTCTCCTGCCCTTTCCTACTTCTTTTTTATTAGTTATTATAAGTGATTGTTCCCTTAAGAAAGGCAGGGGAAGGGAGAGGGATCCATTGGGAAATGAAGGTAATGTAAAATCAAAAGATATAAAAGAACTTTAAAAATACTGGTTGACAAGATGGCGGAGTAGAAAGACAGACCTGTAGAAGCTCCCCCACATAGCCCATAAAATACTTGTAAAAAATGACTCTAAACAAATTCTAGAGCATCAGAAGCCACAAAACGACAGAATGAAAGAGATTTGCAGCCCAAGACAGCCTGGAAGGCTGAGAGGAAAGGTCTGTTGCACAGGGAGTGCAGCAGATTGCAGCCCAGTGTGGGACAGGACTGAAACAGGCTTCAGGGCACCACTGGAAGCAGCAATTCCCAGACTGCTTCAAAGGTCAGTGAGAAGAGCTCTCTCACCTGAGTGAGAAGGGAACATGGTCTGGACCAGCCAGCAGCAGCATCCATTTTAGAGCTATCTGTTTAAAGACCCTGAGGGAATTGAGTGGCTCATCTGGATCTAAGCCCTGAGTGGCTCTCCTGGGTTGCAGAAGAGTGCTGGCAATGGAGCTGGGGGTGGCTCTGGAGAGGGAACCCTGCTGAAGATCCTGGACAGAACAGAGTGCTTGTGGTTGTTCCCAGACCAGAGTACCTTGATTGTGCCACCTTGGAGAAAGTGAGAACTTACAGGTCCCCAGAGTATACCTTCCTCTTGACAAAAGACTGAAAAGTCAAACAATTGGCTGGGAAAATGACCAAAAAGGGGGAAAAAATAAGACCATAGAAAGTTACTTTCTTGGTGAACAGGTATTTTCTTCCTTCCTTTCGCATGGAAGGAAGGAAGAACAATGCATATCATCAGAGGAAGACCTAGAAGTCAAGGTTTCTGCATCCAAAACCTCCAAAATAAATATGCAATGGTCTCAGGCCATGGAAGAACTCAAAAAGGATTTTGAAAATCAAGTAAGAGAGATGGAGGAAAAATTGGGAAGAGAAATGAGAGAGATGCAAGAAAAGCAAGTCAACACCTTGCTAAAGGAGACCCCAAAAAAATGCTGAAGCAAATAACACCTTTAAAAATAGGCTAACTCAATTGACAAAAGAGGTCCAAAAAGCCAATGAAGAGAAGAATGCTTTAAAAAGCAGAATTAGTCAAATGGAAAAGGAGGTTCAAAAGTCCACTAAAGAAAATAGTTCTTTAAAAATGAGAACGGAGCAGATGGAAGCTAATGACTTTATGAGAAACCAAGAAATTACAAAACAAAGCCAAAAGAATAAAAAAGTAGAAGATAATGTGAAAAATCTCATTGGAAAAACAACTGACCTGGAAAATAGATCTAGGAGAGACAATTTAAAAATTATGGAACTACCTGAAAGCCATGACCAAAAAAGGAGCCTAGATATCACCTTTCATGAAATTATCAATAAAAATTGCCCTGATATTCTAGAACCAGAGGGCAAAATAAATATTGAAAGAATCCACCAATCACCTTCTGAAAGAGATCCGAAAAGAAAACTCCTAGGAATATTGTAGCCAAATTCCAGAGTTCCCAGGTCAAGGAGAAAATATTGCAAGCAGCTAGAAAAAAACAATTCAAGTATTGTATAAATACAATCAGGATAACACAAGATCTAGCAGCTTCTACATTAAGGGATAAAAGGGTTTGGAATATGATATTCCAGAAGTCAAAGGAACTAGGATTAAAACCAAGAATCACCTACCCAGCAAAACTGAGTATAATACTTTAAGGGAAAAAATGGTCATTCAATGAAACAGAGGACTTTCACTCATTCTTGATGAAAAGACCAGAACTGAAGAAAAAATTTGACTTTCAAACACAAGAATCAAGAGAAGCATGAAACGGTAAACAGGAAAAAGAAATCATAAGGGACTTTCTAAAGTTGAACTGTTTACATTCCTACATGGAAAGATAATATTTGCAACTCTTGAAATTTTTCTCAGTATCTGGATAGTTGGAGGGATTACACACACACAGCACACAGGAGTTGAATAAGAAGGGATGAAATAAAAAAAATAAAATTAAGGGATGAGAGGTATATGTTGGGAGGAGAAAGGAAGAAATGGAAAGGGGCAAATTATCTCTCATAAAAGAGGCAAGAAAAAGCTTTTTCAATGGAGGAGGTGAGAGAGAAAAATGAAGCTTACTCTCATCCTATTTGGCTTAAGGAGGGAATAACATGTTCACTCAATTTGGTATGCAAATCTATCTTATATTACAGGAAAGTAAGGGAGAAAGTGCTAAGTGGGGTGGGGAGATGATAGAAGGGAGGGCAAATGGGAGGAAGGAGTAATTAGAAGTAATCACTTTAGGGGAGGGACAAGGTCAAAAGAGAGAATAGAACAAATGGGGCACAGGAAAGGATGGGAGAAATATAGTTAATATTACACAATATGACTATCATGGAAGTCATTTGCAAAACTACCCATACATAGCCGACATTGATTTCCTTGCCTTCTCAGTGGGGATGGGTGGGGAGGGAGGCAGGGAGAGAAGTTGGAACTCAAAGTTTTAGGAATAAATGTTGAGAATTGTTTTTGCATACAAGTGGGAAATAAGAAATGCAGGTAATGGGGTATAAAAATGTATCTTGCCCTACAAGAAAAGAGAGAAAATGAGCCAAAGGAAGGGAGAGGTATGACAGAAGGGAGGGAAGATTGAGGGAAGGGGTATTCAGAATGCACGGCATTTTGTGGTGGGGGAAAGAGAGTGATGGGGAGAAAATTTGGAACTCAAAATTTTGTGGAAATGAATGTTTAATATTAAAAATAAATAGAAAGAAAAAAAATGAGAATAAAATTTTAAAATCCTCTAGTGAAGAAGGCAAGATGGCACACCTTTCCAAACACAATGTTTTTATACTATGACCACTGACTAATGCCAAGACTCCCCCTGGACCAAGATACACTATCTTTGTACGTAATCTTTCTTAGCACTGGACAAAAACCACCTAGGAATCTAGCAAGGCCTACTAGCAGCTAACTTTGCACCCAGGAATAGATAAGAACTAAAGGAGGCCTGCAAATGGTTCACAGCTGAGTTCTAATTTGGCTGAGCTGTCTATATAAGGGGTTAAAGAGGTACTGAGGTTCTATTAAAACCTGCCCTGCATAGATTGGTGAATGACTAAACAAACTGTGGTACATACATGTAATGGAAATAATACTCTGCTCTAAGAAATGAGAAGTAGGACAAAGGTGGAGAAGCATAGAAAGATACACACAAACTTACACAAAGTGAAGACCAGGAAGGTCACATATATATATATACTATGACTACAACAATATTAATAAGTGAATAACAACCACAAAATAATTGAAAATAAATGCTGAAAAATTTTAAAACAAGCTTGACTCAAAGAAAAAAGAGGAGAAACCGTCTCCTTGTATTCCTTTGCACTAATGGGGGCCCCCTGTGTTTGGAAGATTGCATAAAATGTCAAATATTTTCCCCACTTATTGGGCAATTTTGCTGAATTCTTTTCTCTTAAAAAATCTTTGTTGTAAGGGATTTCTATCTGGGAGGGAGAAGGTCGAGATACAGGAGGGAAATCTAGGTGAGGTAAAAATAAAAGATATTGATGAAAATATATTAAAAATGAAATACTAAATCTGAATGGGAGAGTTTAAGACGAATTACATTCACTGTCAAAATACCTTTTTCAAACTTCATATCCTACTTCTCCTTCCGCTGAAACCCAAAGCTAAAGCTCTGTTTTCTTGACTTTCTAGACCCTAATTTTCACCTCTGAAAACTGGAACCAAAGTTTGTCCTCCATTTTTCCATGAAACATGAAGAGGAGTTGAGGTCACTGAGATTAATAAATGGTACAACTGAATAGAGACCTACCTGAATCTCTTTCTTTGGGTCAACAAGCACTTATTAAGTGCCTACCAGACTAAGCACTGGAGATAAAAGAAAGACAAAAGGCTGTTTCCGCTGTCAAGGACTTTGCAGTCTGAGGCAGTTAGAGAGATGATGGAATGGATGTAGGACGAAACCCACCATTTACTGGACAAGACCAACATGAGAATGCGCTTTGCTTCACTCTACTGGCTACAAGGGATTTTCTTTCTTTCCTCTCCCCCTCCCAGTGGGGGTGAGGGTTGTGGCGGGGGAGGGGAATAATATTCTTTAATTGAGAAAAACTAATTTTTTAAAAAAAGAAAGATTTGGACAACCTCTAAATTTCCTACCAGCTGTAAAACTACATTTTTATTTATGTATTATTTATATATTACATATTATGAATTTATTACGGATCATCCCATGGGAGGTGGGGAGGTGGTGGTGGTGGGGGGATTGATTTTTGCTCACTGAAAAAAACAATTTAAGAAAAGCTCCGGACAGCCTCTAAATTCCGTCCCTGCCGCAAAAGTGAACTGAAGTCATGGGAGGGGGCTCCGCTAAAACTTACCTCCTTCCTTTCACACGGAGGGGACCGGCCCCCCCTCCCTTCCCCCTCCCTTGCGCGCTCGGCAAAGCCTGGAAGCAGAGCTACCTGCCTGGAGAGGAGCCTTCACACAGTAAGTGTCTATTCCCGCCGGAGCTTCCGGAAGACCCAGGTTCGAATCCCGACTCCGCACTAAGGAGGTTAGCCGCCTTCCCCTCCTCAGGCCGCGGCCCCCGTCAGATGAGGGCACTAAGCAGCGGGCTCGGTTTCCCCATCTGAAATCAGAGGTCTCTGGGGGCTGGGAGGGCTACGGCAAGGGCTGGGCGCGCCCGGGGAGCTTCTGTTGTTTACTCCTATTCCGGCGGCAGGCACCTTCGGAAAGCGAGCTTTTCTTACTGGCACGACCCGGGCCCTGCCCCGGACGCTCGCCCGCCCCGCCGCCCGGGCTCCCCGTCCTGCCCGCAGGACGCGCCCCCTCGCTTCGCCCGCTCGCCTCGCAGGCCGCTCGCCGCCCCGGGGTGCGCGGGTGGGGGATGGGGAGCGGGCACCTCCGGGCTGGAAGCAGGGAGGGCAGCAGCTCGGCCGCCCAGGAGCGGGGGTGCCTCCCTCCGGCCGCAAGCAGGCGGCCCCGCCACCGGGAAGCATCAGGTCGGTGGTCGCCCCAATTCTCAGCCCCGTGCCCCTCGCCCGCGCCCCCCGCCTGGGGAGGGGGCCGAGCGGGCCCTCGCGCCCCCGCCCTGCCTGCCTCGGCGCCCCTTTTTGAGGGCGCGCCCCATCCCCCCGACGCCCCTCAGAGAGGGGCCCCCGAGCCCGCCCGGCAGCCCCACGTCCCGGAGCCCCCGCTGTCGCTACCGCCGGCCCGACCCCCGGCCCTGCAGAGGTGGGGGCGCTTGCCCCCCGTTTTCTCCTCAGCGAAGACTCGGGCCCCGGTAGATGGGACGGCGGCGGGGGCGGCGGCGGCGGCGGCGCAGGAGGCGGCCCCGGCCCCGGGCTCGGCCCGAGCTCTCGCCATCTTGAGGGGAGGAGGAGCCGCGGCTGCCGCCATGCGGGGAGGCAGGGAAAGAGGGAGGGCGGCAGCGAGGGAGGGGGCGCGGCGGCGGAGTTGGCTCGGCCCGGTCGGCGGCTTCGGCGGCGCCATGAGAGCGGGGAGCGGCGGAGGTAGGCCGGGCGCAGCCGGGACACCGGGCGGGCTGGCTGGCGGGCGCGCCGGGGCGGAGCGCGGCGTGGAGGCCCGAGGGGAATTTGCTGAGGGGGCCCCGGTGGCCCTGGGGCAGGACTGGGCCGGGCCCGGCCGGGCCGGGGAGGGCAGGGCCGGGGGGCGGGCGGGCGGAGGGTTTCGGGGAG
Source organism: Bettongia penicillata ogilbyi (assembly GCA_023548195.1). Lineage (NCBI taxonomy): Eukaryota > Metazoa > Chordata > Mammalia > Diprotodontia > Potoroidae > Bettongia > Bettongia penicillata. The sequence continues at coordinate 4,616,228 of JAJHZJ010000311.1, forward strand.
GAAGGAACCGCCGCCATCTTGGGAGCTTCGAGTCAACAATAAAGGAGCCGGGGACCCTGGCGGCGGCGGCCTCGGCGCCGTGACTCAGGCCCCAGCCGCGGCCAGCGGGGTGAGGCGCCGGTCTCGGCCGCTGGCGAGGCGCCGGGGCTGCGGGAAGCGGGCCGGGCCCGTCAGGGGAGGGGGCGCTCTGGGGCGGAGGCCCGAGGCCCGCCGGGGGCCTCGGGGGCTGCCTAGGAGGCGGCGGGGGCCGTGAGGGGCAGAATCCGGAGCCGAGGGCCGAGGGGGGCCTGGGGCCGGGGACCGAACAGGGCGAGGAGCGGGCCCGCGCCGGTGACAGCTTTATAGGGACTGGGGGACATGGGGGACGTGGCGCCCCCGTACCGGGGCGGCGGGGGGGCATACTGCGACTCTCAACCCTCCCCCCGCGCGTGGCCAGTCGGGGGTGCTGGAGTGCCCTCGGTGGGCTGAGCGGGGAAGGGGTGACCCTGTAGGCCCCCGGGGGGGGGGAATCCCCATTGTTTCCCGCTGGCTGAGCTGGCGGGGCCGCGGCTGCTCCGCCAGTGTTGCGCAGATCCCATTGCAGGGCGCCAGCCTCTTTTGTTTTTAAGCCCAAGGAAGCGGCTCGGGATGGAAAATAACCGAGAGATGAGCGACCCAAGGGCGGGGGGTGTCCCCAGAGTCGTGGTGCACTTCTCCCTTCGGCTGCCCCCCACTTCTTTCTCCGCTCCATCCTTCCCTCAGAATTAAAGCCCCCGCCGTGGCAAACAAAAGCTCGTGGGGCCGAGGAGTTTTGGGGTGTGAGGCTGTCATCCGCGAGCTCTCCGTAGGAAACGCTGCCATTAACTCAGCCTTCCTCGTCTGCGTCGCAGGCTTATTTTTGAAAATGCAGGCACGAAACTTGGAGACGGAAGTGGGTCTGCTAAGGAAAAGGGTGGGAGGAGTGCTCTCGTCTCCTGTGAAACTGCCGTGGGGGCTCTTCCCTGGTAAGCGTGGGGCGGCTGGGCCAGGGTCCCGGTGGCGAGAGCAGCCGGGGCGCCCCGTTGCCGGCGGCAGCGTGATGCCTGGACAGGCGGCCCCTCGCCGGCGCTCGCCACCCTCCCCACCTCCGGGTGAAGGAGGGGGTGATGTCGGTCGTCCCGGGGTTAGCCTGTCAAAACAGGAAGCTGTGTGTTGCAGAAGTGGGACCAGCCGGTCCGCTTAGCAGCAGGGCCCGAAGACGGGGGCAGCGTTTTCTTCTCGGTCTGTTGACCAGAATTCTGACTTTTTTATGAGCACACCGGTGTTCAGTAAAAACTACACAGCATTCTCTTTAGAAGATGAGTTTCAGAGTTAGGGAACATCTTTCTAATAAGTTTCGTTGTATTATCCGAATTTCAGAAGCTCTCTTTGTCATCTTTTTTATTACACGTTCCTTTTGTTTGCAGAATGTAGCAGAGTAAAGCAATGAGCCTTTGTATTGCCTGTTAGACCAAATGTCATTTACTGTATTTTTTAAAAGTACAAATGACTTAGCCTTTTTGATAGCTAATCTTAGTTTTAGGAAGGTAGCATAGTCTGGATTAACAGTTTGATTTTTTTTCTGACGTTTTTAAAGTTTACATGCTTAGTATTTCTTAGAACCACGATTTGGTTGTTTTTGTAAAAAGGAAGTAGTTTCCTTTCTTCTGTGCTTTTTGTTTACTGTAATACGTGCAGTGTAAACTTGGATATGGCACTTTTAAAATACAAAGCTTTCTTTGAATTAAAATTTTAATTATTTAGATAAGTCTTTTAAGTTTTCTGGTCAGTTTCCAAACAGAAGTCTATATTTTAAATTCTTAGAGATAATACGTTTATTCCAATTGACATTTGACTTCCTCTAGTACTACTTAAAAGAACAACTCCCCCAAAAAAGACATTCCTTTTCATAAAGTAGGAATCCTAAGTCGCAGATGAAATTTATATGGACATGATTTTTTTTTTTTGCCAGATACTGTCAAATTGAAACCTGTAGCTTATTAAGCTTTTCAAGACCCTGTTTGTTACCTGAAACAGAACACAAAGCAAATGAATTGTCCAACCATATTCGTTGATGGATTTATGTCATGTAAATGTTGTTAGAATATAATTTGGAGTTGTAAAACAACTTTTAGATAAAATTAATGCTGATACAGTCACTGGTTTCCTAATCATCAATAATTATAGCTAGCATTTACATAGTGCTTCAGAGTTTGCAAAGTACCTTACAGATATTCTTACTTTATCTTGCAACAACCCTGGGAGGTAGGTGCTTTTTATTATCCCCACTTTACTGAAGAGGAAATTGAGACAGATAAGGGTTAAGTGAGTTGCTCAAGGTCACACAGTGAGATTTGAACTCAGATCTTCCCCACCTCAGCTTTAATACTCTATCCCTGAGTGTTTAATTTGTATTTAAGAGACTTAAATTTGACATTAACCTGTTTTGCCTGAATGTTACTTTGGTTGAGGGACAGAATGTTGTCTTCGCAACTGTTTTCTTTGCCCTGGCTGAAGGTTAGATCTAAATATAAGTTTATACTGACTTTTTAAATGATAAAGATTGTATAAATCTTGGTTTAGATGGGTTTTGATTTAGAGGTTTAAAAGAAAAAGCATACTGTTATTTAATTTCATATAATTGATTGTTGTTTTCTTTTCCTTTCAGATTGAAGTGATTAAATTCAGATATAACTAAACTTTGTTAGAGGGCTTTTTTTAAAAAAAGTTGTTTCAGTGCATCAGAGCAAGTTACTACTACTGCTTTACCGTTCAGAGACTTACAGGTGCTTGCCTGCATTGCAATAAAGGACTCATATATTGAGCAAGACTTATATTTATCTCTTCGTTTTGGAGAGTCTAATAAACTGTTATTACAGTTTCTCTACTGACTTTCAAAAGTTTTGAAGTCTAAAAGAGACACCTTTACAAATCACAAAGCATGAGCACGGCCAGAACAGAGAACCCTGTTATAATGGGTCTATCCAGTCAAAATGGGCAGCTGAGGGGCCCTGTGAAGCCCAGTGGTGGCCCTGGAGGAGGGGGCACACAAACACAGCAGCAGATGAACCAGCTGAAAAATACCAACACAATCAATAATGGCACTCAGCAGCAAGCACAGAGCATGAGCACCACAATTAAGTAAGTACTCGGCTTGTTTTGTAGGAGTGGGGGTTTCTTTTTTATAATTAAATGCTTCTAGCTACAAATGGAGGATGATGGACAGATACATCCACTCACAGATACCTCTCCCCGAGTCCACCCCACACCCCATGGATGTATGCATTTTTACCAGAGTTAAGCTAGGTTTAGTAAGTAATGAAGCATAGTCACAGATACCGGAATTGTTTGCTATCATTATATTTAAGACAGCCAGAACTTTCAATTTCTGACTTGCATACATAGAGCAAATTGGAACAGGTTACGAATAGGACAATGAGTTTCTTCACCAAATACCATTGAAATTACTGTGTTGTAGTCTTGGTTTTTCCAGTGTAACTTTTTGTTTAGCCCTGTAACTTCTTTATTTCAGTTTACGCATCAAAACTAATAAATAATTCAAATTTTTTATTTTGAAGTCACAAATGTTTATGATTTCCTGTGATCTATATACATCACCACCCATAAAAGTATAAAGTTTTATTATATTTCAGTTCATAAAATTTTTTGTTGTTTTTCATTTCAACATCCCTTTTTAAAAAAAATAGTTTTTATTGATAGGTTGTTTTAACATTGCCCAAATTTCCCTCTGTATCTCATTCACCCTTCTCAGCTATTCCTTATAATAGTGATCCCCTTCCTTTTTTTTAAACAAAAAAGAAGTCAGCAATACCAATCATCTTACAAAATAAGTGGTGTTCTATGCCCAAGGATTCCACTTTTTCTCACTCCTACTCTTCCTAACATTTTTCCTCCCTGCAAAAGAGCAAGAGAGAGGTGTTTTCTCATAGCTCTTCTTTGGGGCCAAGTGATTGTTTCATGACAGTTGTTTTTTCCATTCTAATAGTTGCTGTGTATGTTGTTTTCTTTACTCTGCTTAATTTTGCATCTGTTCATGTAAGTCTTTTGCGGCTTCTCTTCAGCATCCCTTCTTGCACATACAAATAAGCAAGGACAAAAAAAATAAGCCATGAATAATTTCGTATTTTGAACTCTTAGGAAAAAAAGAGTGGATTTCAAACATTCCCAAGTCTCTTTGTTGGCACATTAGGTCGTACAGTGGACAGAACTTGGGACCTGGAGTTGGAAACACCTGAGTTCAAATCTAGTCTGAGACACTCAATACCTGTGTGGCCTGGACAAGTCTTTATGCCTGCCTCAGTTTATTCATATACAAAATGGGGATGATGATAGATAGCAACGACCTTCCAGGGTAGTGAAGATGAATGAGATATTTGTAAACTGACTTCAATTTTTAAAAGTGGTATGTAAGTGCTATCCAGCTCCAAATTCTAGAGACTCTTTAAAAGTCTCCTTAAAGACAAAAATATATGTGATGTTTGCCATTTAAAGGGCATACTTCAGTGAACATAATATTTCATCATATCATTTAAGGTTCTACTTTGATGTCTCTTCATCTATAAGTGACCCTTCTTTTTTGTAGAGACAGTGAGGTATTGTGGATAGGATGCTGGACTTGGTGTCAGAAAAGCTTGAGTTTAATTCCCCACCTTGATACTCATTAGCTTTATGCAAAGGACAAGTCATACCACATCTCTAAACCTCAGTTTCCTCACCTGTAAAATGAAAACAATATCTGTAATTATGTAGCTACGTAAGAATTGAATGAGCTATTGCATTTTAAATAGTATTATTTAGTATTAGTTTTTATTATCACTATTGATTGAGCCATGGCTCATCTTGCCAAGCTTGATAGATGTCCAAGAACAGACCAGGGCTAGACTGTAAATGTGAAGAGGCCTATCACTGAAACTGTCCAGCAAGTGATGGTAGTCTGCATGGGTGTAGGGGGGACCCACACCAGTCACATCACAGGTTCTTAAAAGTATTGAAATAGTGACCCTCAATCTGATGAAGACTGTGATATAAGACTATGAAATAAAGATCAAGACCCTTTAACCCAACATTTGGTTTCCTCTACTGTTATAATTAGATTCATCTCACAGAAGTTTTTTTCACATAAGACTTTGGCATTCATTATTCTATAGGGTATAGTTCTTCCTGTTGCTTCAGAAGCACTTTCAGTGGTATGGTGACATTTTAGAAAGTTAGCATTACCAGGTCTTATCAATAAGCTTACAACCTATAGGAAATTGAAAGTTCTTCCAAAGTCAGTCACTCATAGAGAGTCATCTAGTCAAAAGGAAATTTTAGGTGAATTTGTATTCTTTTACTTTTTCAGAATTTGTAATAAAAATTTATTTTGCTCCCAATTTGCTTCTTGGGAGTAGGGTAGATTATTAAAAGCAGAGGCTGGTAATTTTTTTAATGCTTCTTTGCAAAACTGTGTTAGAAATATCTATGTGTAAAATTCTTTGAAGATAGGTAATTAACAATAGCTCACATTATTGTGGCACTTTACAAGATATTTTCCCCTATGCCCAAAGGGCTACAAAAATGTGCATACCCTTTGACCCAGCAATATTGCTTCTGGGACTCTATCTCAAAGAGATCATAGAAATGGGAAAGGGTCCCACATGTACAAAAGTATTTATAGCAGCTCTCTTTGTGGTGGCCAAAAACTGGAAATCAAGGGAATGGTCATCAAATGGGGAATGGCTGAACAAATTGTGGTAGATGAGTGTAATGGAATACTGTTATGCTATAAGAAACGGTGAACAGGAAGACTTCAGGAGGCCTGGAAGGATTTATATAAAACCGATGCTGAGTGAAAGGAGCAGAACCAGGAGAACTTTGTATACAACAACAGCCACAGTGTGTGAGGAATTTTTCTGGTAGACTTAGTACTTCATTGAAGTGCAAGGACTTAAAAAATTTTCAGTGGACTCTTGAGGCAAAATGCCTTCCACGTACAGAGAAAGTACCATGGAACTGGATTGCAGATAGAAACAGACCAATTTCTTTTATATTATGTTTTGTTTTGTTTTATGGTTTCTCGCATATGTTTTAATTCTTCTATGCAACATGTATTTAATAGGAATGTACGCGTAGAACCTGTGTAAGATTGTATACTGTCTCAGGGACGGGAGGGAAGAATAATATAAGATATATAGAAATGATTGTCAAACACTGAAAACAAATAAAATAATTAAAAAAAAAGATATTTTCCCAACAATAACCTTGTAAGATAGGTAGTATAAGTAGTAATGTCTCTGTTACGAGTGAGGAAATTCGTTCTCCCACTTAGAACTTGCCACTTGCTGTTAGCATTGGGCAGATGGGATCTAGAACTCAGGTCTACTGATTCCAAGTTCACTATTCTTTCTATTCTGCTAGTCTGACTAAACTTTGACCAAGTTTTCTAAAAGAAAAAAGATTCTCTGAATGAAGTAAATGATTAATAGATTTGAGTATCATAGCTTCTGTGATGATTTTGCTCCTTCAAGAGTAAGTTGTTTCTGTCTAAATTATTTTAATTCCATTTCTCCCATGAAGCCTTCCCAGAAGACTAGCACACATTTGTCCTCCTGAGTTCTTTCTGTGTTTGCTGTCTGTGCTAACTTTTTGACACTTGACCATGTGTAGTCTTATTTTACTAGTTTATGTTTTACTTTTCCAGATTGTAAATTTCTTGAGATGATGAATTATCTTCTATTTCCTATTTATCTGACCACAATGCTTTAAATGGTGCTGTGTATACAGTAGATGTTTAAGGATTTATTGAATTGGATCGTATGGGCTTAGTGTCCTGCCACACTATTTAATTTGGGATCTTTTCTCAAAATTTTTGGGGTTACTGGGTGAGGTAAACATTTTGTGGACAACCTTAGATTAGCATAAAAAAGTAGAAGTTGGGATGTATGTGTTAAAAGTAGTTTTGGTCATTCAGCATTAAGGCGTGTGGTGCCTTTTTTTAATAGAGTAGCAGAGATTATAACTGCAGTGAATTGAAGTAAACAAAGCACTATCTTTATAAATAAGACTTGAGTTACAATATTGTTGGTTGCAGGCATCTTTGTACAAATGTCATTTATTTTCTTTACTTCATGTTGTATTTTCCCTCTGATTTTTACCCCCATAGTTGTAAGCAACTTTATGGGGAATTAAAGGGGATGCTGTCTTCCTCTTTGAGTATTACTGATGGTTTGCATTATTTTTCATTAGGGGAACATTTTTCTCAATTTACTTAGCTCTTTGGCACTACTGAAAACAGAGTAGTAATCTGTTCCTAACACCTACTTAGGCCAAGCGGGGGGGGGGGGGGTTATTGTATTGGTTTAAAGTTTATTTATGAAATGTTGTTCTTTAACATGCTGTGAGTAATATTGTTACAAAGATATTTCTAGTTCTTAAATTTGTTTTGTTTTCACTTCAGACCTGGTGATGACTGGAAAAAGACTTTAAAACTCCCTCCAAAGGATTTGAGAATCAAAACTTCGGTGAGTTTCTTTTAAAACACAAGTAGAAAAATGGTAAGAAACTGTAATAGTTGAGGTATTAAAACCTTATCTTAAACCAGCTATGTAATTTTGGGGAGTATTTTGAGATTTGGGGTGGAGGCAGGAAAGACTTGATAAAATCAGAATTGATTAGTAGGCTCATAGATTTAGAACTGGAAAGGATGTTAGAGATCATTTAGTCCAGCTCCTCTTATCTTATAGTTATGTCATAATTGACACCCAGAAAAATTAAGTTACTTGCCTGTAGTCACATCCTTTTATTGCAAGAATATTTTTAATTTATCTGAGTGAGATTTATTTTCTTTGGGAATGCTATGCTTGTTTATTACTTAGTAAGAGTACTGAAATAATGTATTTTTGGTACTAGATACGATTCCATCAGATGATAATTTAGAGTTATTTTTTGGAAAGTCATTTTATAAAATTCACGGACAACATTGATAAATTGGTGTAGAGATAGTCTGTTTAAATTTATGTTTAAAATATGGAGTAAGGGCTCTCATTCTAGATTTACATTTAATAGTATATGACTCTGGTAGCTTACATAAACTTGTTTTATTCTTCTTGGCTAGGATGTGACCTCCACAAAAGGAAATGAGTTTGAAGATTACTGTTTGAAACGGGAGTTACTTATGGGAATTTTTGAAATGGGCTGGGAAAAACCATCTCCTATTCAGGTATGTTTGAAAACATGGATATCCTGGCTTTTCGTACCTCCACTCCCTGTTTTTATTTTTAGATATGTGTTCTTGGACTTATCTGTTAGGATAATTTTTAAAATTCTAGTGATAAAAGTTGAGGAAGATGAAGTTCATTTCCTTCCATTAATTCTATACTATCTCTAGTATATATAGTATAGATACTATAGTATATATAATATAGTCAGTCAGATGACTTAAGATCACCTGTGCTTCTAATTTTGGTCAGGCCTTGAATACCTAGCAGTACTCCTGGCCTTAGAAACTATAAGAGGGTAGTCACAAAATTGAATGTAGAAAGGTGACTACAGGTCACCTAGTTCATCCTACATCTATCTGATAATCTCAACTCCAACATCCCAGCAAGTTATTATATCTATGTGAGACCTAGTCTTATCTATATATCTAGTTGTAGATCTTTGTTGATGCTATAATATATTTCGATGTAGATCTAGATAAATAAAATAGATCTAAATATAAATTAGAGCTATATAGAGGATATGTAGATCTAGACTTCTAGATATATTGATGAGACTAGGTCTTGGATATATTTTGTTGTTTTCTGCCTTGTCCAACTCTGTGACCCCATTTGAGGTTTTCTTGACAAAAATACTGAGTGATTTGCCATTTCCTTTTCCAGCTCATTTTACAAATGAGGAAACTGAGGCAAATCTTGTTAAGTGACTTGACTGTGCTCACACAGCTAGGTTCTGAGACTGGATTTGAACTTCGGTCTTCCTGACTCTGGGCCTGGTATCTATCCACTGCACTACTTCGATGCCCTGTATGATGTGGGGGGAGGGAGTGGGCAGTGTATCTTTGCATGCGTGTGTGTGTGTGTGTGTGTGTGTGTGTGTACACACAGAAATCACTCCCTGAGTTTTCAGTGCAGCCATGTCACTCTCTGTAGATATTTCCTCCTCTTCTTTATCCCCCTGACTCTCCAAACCATCTTTCTCTGGCAAGTGGAGCCAATACCCCCTCCTTCATCTCCCTTTTATTTATGTGTTGTCTTCAGTAGAGTATAAGTAGAAGGACTTCGGTTTTGCTTGCATTTGTATTCCAAGTTCTTAGCATAATGCTTGGCACGTAATAAGTGCTTAATAAATACTTTATCTTTTCATCTTCATCAAAACTGTTTTTTCTTTTTGATTCTTCAGAATTTTATTCTTTAGGATTTTCACTTCTTCTAGGCTGACTGCTTTTGTAAAATATTAGTCCAGTGGATCCTAACTTTCCTTTCTCTGATACAAGGCAACATGTAATCAGATGCTAAAATTTATGAAGATGTATGGGAATTCAAAAATAAGAGCAATCCCTAGGGACTTGAGTTGATAGGAAAGACTTGTAGAGAAGGGTTGGTAACACTTAGGTGGATGTTCTGGAGGAGAGCAGAACATTCTCAATGGAATGAACAAAGGAGTGAGTGTGGGGTTAAAAAATAGTGATGAATTGACCTGACTAGAATAGAATAGAGGCTGTTACTGGAAATTAACAGAAATCTGTTCATGTCACTTAACACAATTCCAATGGCTTCCTGATGCCTCAAGGGACAAATACAAAGTGCTTGGTTTGGCATTCAATCCCTTTTGAAACCTAGTTCCATCCTACCTTTCCAGTCTTCTTACACCTTACTCTCCAATACATTCTCTTCCCTCCAGTGACTCTGGCCTCTTGACTTTTTTTCTGAAAAAGAGATTCCAACTCTTGGTTGTGGGCATTTTTCTGGCCATCCCCCTGCCTGGAATGCTTGCCGTCCTCCAACTACTGACTTCCCCTGGCTTCATCTGACTATCAGCTAAAATCCCAACTCTTCTTAATGGCAGTGCCTTTCCTCTGTTAATTATTTCCTATTTATCATATGTAGAGCTTGCTTTGTGTACATTTGGCTGCATGTTGTTTCCCCCTGTTAGACTGTGAGCTCTTTGAGGGCAGGGACTATGTTTTGCCTCTTTTTGTATCCCCAACACTTAGCGCCGTGCCTGGCACAGAGTTGGTACTTAATAAAATGTTCCACTTTTTTTGGTTTGAGTGTGGTCTTTGTCCCACTGTGGATATACTTAATTCTAGGTGCTCCCCAAGGCTCAGTCCTAGGCTTTCCTCTCTTTCCTCTTTGTCCTGTCAAACTTGATGATCTCATCACCTCCAATGGATTCATCTCTATACTGACTCTCTCCTGAACTCTAGGCCATGCATTATTGGGCATTTTGAACTGAATGTACTTTTGCATATGAAACTAAACATATCCAAAACTGAGCTAGCTAGCTTTCTGTCAATATCCATCCCTCTTCTGTACTTGCCAATTTTGAGGACATCAGTATCCTTCCAGTCACCAAGGTTTACAACCTCAGTGTCATCTTTGATTTCCTTATTCTCATTAACCCCACATACCCACTCAGTTGTCATATCTCATTTCTTTCTACAACATTTCTTCTGATATACCACCTTTTGTCCAATAACAGCCACTGTGCTAGTTTCAGCCCTTATTACTGTTCACCTGAACTATTAGACTAGACGACTCTGAGCTCTCTGCTTCAGGTCATTTCCCATTCTAAATCATCCTCCACACAGCTGCCAAAATTATTTTGCTTAAGTGCAGGATCGACTGTCCCTCCAGCTTAGTAAACTCCAGGGAGTCTTTTCTGCCTTTAGGGTCAGATAGAAGCTCTTGTGTTTGACATTTAAAGCTCTTCACCCCTTCTCATACTTCTCTCTCCTCCATATACTCTGTGGGCTTGCCATACTGGCCTCATTGCTCTCCTGTCTCCAAGCCTTTGCACTGGCTGGCTTCCGTGATTGGCGTGTACATTCATTTCTTAGATAGGCCTCTTGGAATCTTTTGCTTTCTTCAAGACTTCAGTGTTACCTTCTGAAAGAGGATTTATTCGGGTCCCTCTAGCTACTAGTCTGTTCCTTCCATTCTTTCTATTGTGTAAGTATCTTGCATATGGCTTATGTGAGTTACTCTCTGTTAGAATGCAAGTCCCTCAAGAACAACCACTAGATAGACACTTTATTTGTGTCCCCAGCTCTTTGCGCAGCCCCTATCAGATACTTCCTTAGTAAATGCTTATTGATTTATTGAACTGTCACATTAACCAACATACTAGGTAAGAAGTTTGTTACAAGTTTTAATTCAGGTTATCTACAACATTTGTCTCATCTGTCAGTTGATTCCTTTTAAGTGCTCACAAACTTTTTAATAATTTAAACTTGTATTTTAATGTGAAATTTATTACCCTATCATTTCTAGGAGTCAGCTTTTTTTTGTCTTTTTGAGAATCAGACATTAACCTGACAGTCTTTTGCCAGTGTTCTGTCACCTGTTCTATTCTTCATGAGTTTTCCTAAATTTCTGATAGTAGTTATGATATCTCTATGTTTTTTTTCAGTTACCCTAAGATAGAATTCTTTTGGTTTTAGAGAGTTGAAATTTGTTTAAGAGCAGTGGTATGATTGTTTTTTCCTTGACTGAAAAGCTGTACTTCTTAACGGAGAGAGAAGAAAGCCCCCTAGCCCTTGGATAGTCCAGCTTTCTGTTCTGTCATCTGTCGGTAGCACTTAATGGTCTGTAACTGTTCCTGATGATCTTCCTTGTGCTAGACACAGGGAAAGATAAAGCGATAAGGAAGACAGTCCCTGACTACCTGGCCTTTCCCATTTAGTCATTTTGGTTATGTAAGTAAGTACAAAGGAAAGCAAGTACTTAAGGAAAGTGCTCTGCTCACATTAAGTATATAGTAAATGGTTGTTAAGCTGTAAAAATAAAAGGCTATGCAAATCCAAGGAATTAAAAATAATTTTTTACCTTAAAGGGAAAGAATCAGGGATCATTTAGTGAAGGAATCTTGTAAGAGTGGGCGTCTGGGAACCCCTTTCTCTACACCAGTCCCCCATTGCCCATTGGTACACTAACACCCTACCCTCATCCCTACAGTTTCCTTGTTTATAAAACAGTAATAATAGTATTTGTATTATCTACAGCGGGGGCTATTGTAGGGAAAGTGTTATGTTTTAATAAAGCTATATAAATGATTTGGCATTATAACAAAGCATAAGCATTATTATCCCCTTTTTACAGATGACAAAACTGAGGCTCAGAGAGGTTAAATGAGTTGTCACTAGTCACATCCCTAGTAAGTAGCACATAGGGGACGTGAACCCAGATTTTCTAACTCCCAAGTGCAATACTTTTCTTCTGCATCATATATTGCCTTCCTCTTGGAAGTCAATATAGAGCCATTAAAGGGTTTGAGGCGGATAAATTTCAGAATCAAAACTATCCATAGTTTGACTACCTGAACTATTATGCAGTCTTCATACCTCATTTTAAAGATGAAGAAATTAAGAGCCAAAGAAATTTTGTGATTTGCTCATTCACATAACTTCAAATTCTTTAGGTATCTAGCAATAAGGAAGGGGGAAGGATCAGTAGCCTAGTAGAGTCAACACATTTGAGAGTTGAACTATGTGCTGGTAAAAGGAAAAAAAAATCTTTAAATCATATCTCTTTCCTCCTTTGGATTTTGTCTTCTATGAATCTATTCTACCCAAGCAGCTATATAAACTTAGTAGGTCTTAGTACTGTATTCCACCTTGCCCTGCAGTTTTGAGATAATAGCACCCAAGAACCCAAAGAAAACAGCTGGCAGAGTAGACTGCAACCATGTGCTCACTCCCCCCTCTTCTTCAGCCCCGCCTCCTCACCCCCAAACAAAATTGGGGCTTTTAGAACAGATAAGTCTTGAGACAGAACAACTCTCAAGTCAGACAACCTAATAGAATGGAATTGTACTGGTCTTTTGTCACTGTCGGAAAGATACTTGTAGCCTTACACTTTAGTGAAGAGAGAAAGAAGACATCATTCTCAGGTTTGGAGTTAGCTTAGGAGAGAAAGGTCCTTTTAAAGCCAAGGGTTCTAATTCTTACTTAGGAAACTTTTTCTGTTGTCACTTCTGTTAGTGAGAAAATTGTCCTTAGGTTGACATGTCTTTTCCCCACTTATTAAAAGAACTCCTAGCACATTTAAACAGTGAACTGAGTCATGTAATCTGCTGTGCTTCATAGCATAACATAGCTAACAGATTTTATAGTACTAATCCATCATCACCATTAAGACGTGTTTGAGATTATTTTGTAAAAGTTGGTAGAAAAAAATTACAGAAATTTTCCATTTTTGTCAGGAGGAAGAGGGTAACAGGATGGAAATTTTGGTGAAATTTGAAAATTTTACAAATCTAAAGTCATTTTGTTTAAGAATATAAAAGTATATTTTTTGTATTTTGGTTTGCTCAAAGAATAAGTAAGCCAAGACATATCAGTTCTTATGAATACAAATTTCTTTTTTTTTTCCTGTTAGTCTTCTCAGTAATCAGTGCTAGAAGAGTCTTTTTTATAATCTTTGCATAATAAATGGATGCCACTTTCAATGTTTATTACATTGCTAGACCTTTAAGACCCAACATGGGAGGAGAGGCATATTTCACCAGTCTATTAAAGACTCAACAGGACACCCACAAGCAGAAAAGCACTGATTAAATCTTGTGAAAATAGTAGTGCCCTCTGGAGGCAGAATTGAGTCTTGCTCTTTCGTTGAAAAGTTCTGCTACAGGTCATGAAACTAACAGCTTTGCGTAAAGCAATTCCTATTAGATATTTTTAAATAAATAATTTGGAGGAAGCAGAGTCTGGATAGCAATATATGAATAACAACTATTTTATTCATCATTTTAAAATAATTTTTTAATAATTTTTTTAATTTTTAAAAATTTTTTTAAATTTACATAATTTTTAAAAACTGTTTGCACTGAATTTTCTCCTTGGAAGTCTGCCCTTTCTAACAAAGGCAAGAGTGTGTATAAAATACTTGTTTGCATTGACTTATATTTGGTCATAAATTAGCTCTTCTTGGTGCAAAGCTAAAAAGTCAGCTACCAAACTGGAGTCTGGAGCTTCATTCATACTCTTCTTTAATGAACTGAGCCAATTAATTTTACTCTGTAAAGTATGAAAGTTGTTCTCTCTCCATCCTAGTAATGTGACCATTATAGATGTGTGCTGCAACAACTGTGGATCAGCTGCTTGGGACTACCAAATAAAAGTTTTGAATAGGAAGTAAAGAAGCAAACTGTTTGATTCTGAATGTTGAGAGGCAAAGTGTAATTCTTGTACTGCAGAATACTGGCCTAGGAATCTCAGAATTGGAAAAGGATCTTATAATACAGCTAATCCAATTTATATATGTGCAATAATACCCTCTACAGCACCCCCAATGAATGGTTGTCTAGGTTTTACCTTGAGCACCTGTAATGATGGCTGTTACCTCTAAATCTTCTCTGCAGCCTCCAATCATTTGCACTTTGAGGCCAAGCAGGACCACAAGGCCTGGGCTTTTTGCCTAGATCTGCTGCTTATTTACCAAGTTTTTGTATCTCTTTGAATCTTGAATTTCCTCCCCTGTAAAATTAGTGGGTTGAACTGTGGATGATTTTTATGATCTCTTCCAAGTAGATAGTCTAAGTCTGCTTTAATTGACATTTAATCAAAGTATCAGATATTACACAAAAGAACTTAGGTTTAAATTTGTTTGGTACAAGGACCATGCTTTGTGAAAAGCTATTTTATGGCCAAATACAAGATGCTTAACTGAATAGTCATCTTAGCATATTATGCCATTGGGGTAGGGAGAAAGACCCTGTGAGAACTTCTGAAGTTTCATTGGTTAGGCCTTTGTCTAATGTTTTTCAGGATAACCTCTGTATGTTGCTGAAGACCTTGTCAGGCTTTGGGCTAATTATCTAGTAGAATTTATTCAGCTCTATGAGTTGAATGGGTATCCTTTCCTCTTCCTTTGTACTTTATCTTCCTTTAATTACTTAATATGTGAATCTAATTGTGCATAACCTGTTATAAATCTTGCTTTATTCCTAATTCCCTTGGAGGAAATCATTCCCATCACCTGTCTTCTGAAAAGCCCTTGTGACCAGTAGAATGCTAGTTAGTTGTAATCTGGGAATGAGAGCTCATATTCATAGTGTGACTGTGTTAATCAAGTTGTAGTGGACTTAGACCTGTGATAGAAATGGGCGGACAGTTTAATATGCACAAGCTGAGCATATTGCTTGGGGTAGATCTGATTAGCTGATTGATGTGGAGGGCAGGGAGAGAATTTACATGTTAACCTCAGGTGGCCATGTCCATCCTACTATCCTGTATATGCATATGTGATAAAAAAAAAAAAAAAACAACACCACAGACTTCTCCTCTAGTAAGGTACTATTTCATTGCCCCATCTTGGCATGGAAGTGACTTATCTGACATTCTCTTAATGACTGTCAGTGGAATACAATCTGGAAAGATTTTGAATATGACCTGGAGATGGACTGATCAACCCATGACCAGCCTGATTTTAATTTGGTTAGGTCTGTCACTGGCTCATTTGCCAGAAGGTAAGAAACTGGCACCTTATGAAACCTACCATGGAGTGGAAGTAGTTGTGAAAGGTGTATACACAGACAAAAGTATAGATTATTGAAGTGTTGAAGACTGTGGATGCGAAATCTAGGTACCATTGGCTTCGCTACAGACAAATTGACTTAGTTGTCCCAGTGATCATGTTGCATGCATTACCACCCTTATACTTTTCCTATATAATTCCCTTTTCTGAAGCTTCTTTTCTATTTATGTAAGTTCTGTACAGTTCACTGCCCATCTCTTTTGAACATGTTAGCACACAGTGATCTTCCTCAACTCGTGTTGTATTAGTTACTGTTTTTAGCATTCATTTGGCATTTACCATATGCTACCTTGTGTTTGTTTTATCTTTTAGTGTATAGAACATTTTCTTCAACTAGATTGTAAGTTTCATAGGCAAAGAAACCCAAATTTTTATCATTTTGTATCCTCAGTACATAATTTAGCACATGTAACAGATATTCACTAAATGTTATCTGTTTTGTCTCTTGCATTGGATTTTTAAGCTACTGTGGTGTCTTAAAGTTTTATGGCAACCAGAAAAATATTGGTCAGTGATAATACTCTAAATGTGTGCTACTGATGTATCTGATCTTCACGTATTTTATGTATTTGTGTGCAATGTCAGACACTTGAAAGTGAAATACATCATGACAAAAATGAATCCTTAACTTTCAATAGACTGGAGCTGTTTTAACAAAATTTTTCATTGTCTTGTCTGGTTTTTTAGGAGGAGAGCATTCCCATTGCTTTATCTGGTAGGGATATCTTAGCTAGGGCTAAAAATGGAACTGGCAAGAGCGGTGCCTACCTCATTCCCTTACTTGAACGGCTAGACCTGAAGAAGGACAATATACAAGGTCAGTTGGAGAGAAAGTTTCTTATGGGAACATCAGAGAGCCCTACTATAGAAATTATGGAGGTTTTTTTCCCCTCATACCATCTAGGTAATGTGAAAAGCATTTGTGATTTGTATAGAGTTTAGTTAATTTTTTTTTCATTAACAGCTTTCTTAAGTAAGATGCATTGGTAAATAAGGCCAAGTAATATGAGAAACTGAGTAAAGAAGGCATTTTAGAAAATTAAGCTTAAACTTGTCATTCTAATTGGCTTCCTTAGAATTACTTATCTAACTTTGTAAATAGTTATTTGTTCATGCCAAGCAGGGTTATCCTTTGGGTTAATAAAATGCAAGAATTTGGTTAGTTAAATATTTTGAAGGTGCTAATAATTATAGTTCCTTAATGGTCAAAGGAACCGCTAGTACAGAACAGAGGAATGAGAAAATAACTCCTCCTCCCCAGGTCCTTCTCTGCCATGGAAAGCTATATAAAAAGAAGCTAAAAGAAAATTAGAGAGAAACCCTGATCAAGGAGTTTTGTAGAGATTCTTAATCTACAGTTAGCAAGTTTCTATAAATTTTTGAATTTCTCCTTCATTTTCTGTAGTTTTACCTCTTCTTGAAGTAGTTTTGAAACTCCACAACTTTAAGTCCTGGAGAAAGGTTAAATACCATGAAGAGGTCACATGATATAAGAGGAAAAAGTATTAGCCTAATACTCAGAAGACCTGGGTTCTGGTTCTGATAAAGGCTCCTCTTTAGTTTTATTACCTTGAGTAAATCACTTACTCTCAGTTTCCGTATCTGTAAGTTCAGGGTATAATACTTGCTCCTGTCTTCCTGCCTTAAAAAACTGGTATGAAGATCAAGTAAGATAGTAAAGTCCTATGTTATGTGATGGTGATAATGGTGATGTCAGCCAAAAATGAGAGATTAATTCCTGAGTTACAGAATGTCAGTTCAGGAAGTTCATAGTAAATATGTGATAGTAATAATAATAGATAGGAAAATCTGAGTCCTGAAGGCTTGACTCTTTCTTGGGGTGGGGTTGCAAGTTTTGAGGAACAGTAAACATATACCATAAAGACTCGTTATATGGGTATATTTCCATTAATATATAGGAGGTACGCATGGTTTCTGAGATGTTCATGCTAAGATTTAATTTGTTCTTTTGTTAGGCCTAAGAGTTTAAGCTCTGAAGGACAATTTTATTATAGCTCCTTTAATTCTTTTGAGGTAGTAATTTATCATAGAAGGTAATGTACTCTTTTTTTTTGTCTTGTTTTTTCTTTTTCTTGATCTCTCCCAGCAATGGTGATTGTTCCTACTAGAGAACTAGCCCTACAGGTCAGTCAAATCTGCATCCAGGTCAGCAAACACATGGGAGGGGCCAAAGTGATGGCAACCACAGGAGGAACTAACTTACGTGATGACATAATGAGGCTTGATGACACAGGTAGGAAATTATAGTGTACGGTAGTAATTTTCAGTGTTGGTGAAAACCTCTCTCCCTTTCAGATATTCTTTTGCTTTCTGTATGTCAAAAGAAAAGTTTATAGGGTAAGCTGAAGGGATTGATCATGTTTTATGTATGACATTATCTTGTATCACTATAATCACAGATTTCTCAGTGAAGAAATTTCCTGGAAACTCAGTTTCTATTAGCAAAGTTTGTTTGGGCTTATAGAGAATTAGAGGAAATCCTCTGGAGTTCCTCAGTGCTGGATTGCAAGCAGTGGTGGTACTTCCTCAGGTGTAAGCATTTTGAGGATAGGTCAAGGCCTGGTTGAGGGCAGGGTTCCAGTGTTACGAACACTCAGGATTAGGGAAAACATTGCATGGCCTATGGCTCTATGTGGCCTCTATCACCATGCAGAGGTCTGTTTGAAGGCATCTTCTCTCATCATTCGTCCTCCCTCTGAAGGGAGGTAGAAGGTATATTCTTTGAGAAAGTTAGTGAAGGAGAAGTTGTTGCAATAAGTTGAGAGGAATCAACACCTAGAAGGTGACCTCTTCGTTAATAGAATTACGTTATTCTTTGTTTGCTCAAGATAAATTTCACATAATCAGTGATATATGTGTTTTTGAAATTTTTGTGCAGTACATGTGGTGATTGCTACCCCCGGAAGAATTCTGGATCTCATCAAGAAAGGAGTAGCAAAGGTTGATCATGTCCAGATGATAGTATTGGATGAGGTAACTTCTCTTATTTGAGAAAAATACTATTACAGCAACAACAATAGTAACATAACAACATAATGACATTTATGTAGTTCTTTGTGCTTTATGGAAACATTTCATTTAAACCATGCATTGCTAACAAATGGAATAAGAGTTGGGCATATTTCTCTGAGCTGTCATACACCCTCACCTGGTCTAAACCAGTCTTATTTGCTTGTAAAACTTATTTAACTTTAGAGAGCAATGGTTGATAAAAGTTAAACTTTGTTTATTTTTTAACAGGAATGCCAATAGTTTAGTACTGTTATTTTCCTAGCAATCCCGTAAGATTAAGAGGAATTCTTGTCCTAGTAGGTGATTTCTTCATTAATAAAGTGGTTATTGTGTTTGATGGCATTGGATAATAGGAATAATAGTATATAGAGCCTGCACTCTACAACTAGGAGAATTGTAAAGATGTTCCATGGATACCTGAATGTTGCTTCATATTAACCAAGTTTGGAAATTGCTGTGGTTTTTTTTTTTTGTTTCTTAAAGTTTTTTGTCCATTTCTACAACAGGCAGATAAGTTGCTGTCACAGGATTTTGTGCAGATAATGGAAGACATTATTCTCACGCTACCTAAAAACAGGCAGATTTTACTATATTCAGCCACCTTCCCTCTTAGTGTTCAGAAGTTCATGGTGAGTATTTGTTGGTTTTGTGGGAAGCATTCCCATACTGAATATCCATTTGCCTATGAGAAGGCTTTTTCCTTTCCCCCTGTCAGTGAGACATATCTTTTCTCATATTCTCATATGCTTTATCAGTTCATGATATTCTTTTTTTTCACATCAGAGGTTGTCTGCTTAGTTAATATGTTCAGTGAGTAAGATTGCTTGTTTCAACATTAGGCAATTAGAACAAATAGCTGACAAAAATTTTTTATTTTGTCCTTTAACATCTTATAGAATAGCTTTAAGTTTACAATAAATGACAAGACATATTGCACAGTAAAACCCATATGTAAGGTAACTGGAAAGAAGATAAGAATAGCTAACACTTTTGTGTCTACATCTTTAAAATGTTTGTTCCTTTTTGGCATGTATTCTTGGGCTGATGGATTGTCTTCCCCTTTGAGTTTCTCCAAGGGATTTATCAGTCCTTACAATTTGTTGTTGTTCAAGTCATTTCAGTTTCCAGCTCTTCCTGACCCCATTTGGGGTTTTCTTGGCAAAGACACGGGAGTGGTTTGCCATTTACTTCTACAGCTCATTTTACAGATGAAGAAAGTGAGGCAGACAGGGCCAAGTTAGTGACTTGCTCAGGGTCACGCAGCTAGTAAATGCCTGAGGCTGATTTCTTTGCCACCTAAGCTACTGCACAAGACTGTCTTTCACTTTATAAACACGACCATTTTTTATTTGTTGACAGTGATTATCCTTGCTATACAGATCATGGTGATCCCTGATAAGTTTTGTGGGGTTTTTTTTTATCTTGTAGTAGATACGGTTTTAGGTTAATTGTTTATGCTCTGCTTTTATTCATACCACTGTGAGAGTATTCTCTATTTTTCTCTCAGAATTCCCATTTGCAAAAACCTTATGAGATTAACCTGATGGAGGAGCTAACTCTGAAGGGAGTAACCCAGTACTACGCATATGTAACTGAGCGCCAGAAAGTCCACTGCCTCAACACACTTTTCTCAAGGGTAAGAAATAAGCTTCAACTGCCAAACATTGTAATTCACTAAATTCCAGCAACAAAATGTAGAGGATTTATGTCAACAGACAACCATTTTCACACACCTTCACTGTTATTAAGTTCCCTAGCTTTTCTGGGTTCTTTTGTAAAGGCACAGTCTCACTTACTTATCTGAACTTGATACAATGTCTTAGCCCTTTTAACTTAACAAAAATGGCCTTATTTCACCTCAAACCCAGTAGTTTCATTTGTGGCAGTTTTGAAAGTTAATCTGATACTAAGATAAAATTCTGAAAGGAAATGTGAATTTTTCTTTGATTTAAATTCTTTTCTGCCCACTATAAAGTGAAGAAAAAACACCCACACACCTGTTTAGAATTATTGTACTGTTGTGCATTCTGTAGAGGCAAGTTTCAGATGATGTGCAAAGGAAAGGTTTCCTGTTTGCCAGTCAAGAACTCAAAGCTGTAGCAAATGGAATGAAGATCTTGACCCTTCTTGCCAATGTCTCTTTCCTGTGCTTAGCTTCAGATAAACCAGTCAATAATTTTCTGCAACTCCTCTCAACGTGTTGAACTGTTAGCTAAGAAGATTTCCCAGCTGGGCTATTCTTGCTTCTACATCCATGCTAAGATGAGGCAGGTGAGTGTGAAGCTGTGTGACACTGAGGGTCACGGTAGTTATTTCTTAAATAGTTACGCTGTTTTTATTGTAACCCTCCAATTGTTACATTATTTTGGGACATTTTTATTTTTCGCCTTTAATGGACTCAGTAGGGTTCCCTCCCCCATATTCCCTCCCAGGTCAGCTCATAATGTGTTTTCCCATTTTTTCCTTCCATAGTCTATTACAAAAAGGATCCAATTTGGATTTTCCTAAGTTCTTCCCTGTAACATAGCAATTAAATCTAAAACTTTTAGATTTCAGTTCTTTTGCTTACTACAAAATTATGAAAGCTCACATGGTGAAATTTTATCCCACTTTGTACAGTGCCTGTGTATAAACTGTGATCAAGTACTCAAAAAAAAAAAAAGAAAAGAAAGAAAGAAATATCTAAACCCCTTTTGGCATTTGGGAAAATGTACAGATCACCAGTCACATTTCAGTGGGTCATGAGTCAGGCATTAGAAACTCTTACTGGAAATGAGTATCTTAATTTGGAAGCATATTTTTCAGAAGGGAAGAAAGATGGTCTAGAAACAGTCCATAAGGATAACATTGCCTTTGAGTGTGGCTTTGTTGTGCAAGTACAAGAAATGTCATTAAACCTTGCAAAAAGCAGCTCTCCACAAGGTGATAGATTTCATGCTGTTGGAAAATTTAAAGCAGCTTGCTCCTCAAGGTAGAGATGAGGAAACTGATGTTTAGAGAGATTAACTAATTTGCCTAATACTACCCATTTAGTGAATGGCAGAGGTCAGATTTGAACCCAAGCCCTCTGACTCTAAATCTAGCACTCTTTACACTGCACCACATTTTCTTATATTTATAAACTTATTTTAATTAACTGAATTCAAGTGAGAACTTAAACATTTAAAACTAAAAATGCAAAATGTGAGATTTTAATGGTAATACTGGTTATTCTATATACTCTGCATTCATGTTAAAGGATACCAATATTGAATAGCCAGCAAGGGTTGTGTAGTGGGTATTAATAAATATTTAACTGAATTGAGTAGTAGCATTATGGAATAGTGGGTAGAAAACTGGCCTTGGAGCAGGAAGACCTAAGTTCAAGTGCTTTACCTCTCACTGCTGCAGGCCACTTTGGAGTTTAGGGAGAAGGTGACAGCTGCATTAATAGAAAGAGTTTCCTTATTTTGGAAATCCTCATACTAATGAAATAACAGATCCAATCCCTATCTTCTTCCTGTTGGATTGAGTGATTAAGGTTATAAAGCTACAATTAGAATTTAAAAGAGTAAATTAATTTAGAAAAAAAGCACATATTTGGTCATAAGTTTTATTAAAAATATTTTTTTAGGATTTGAATAAAATTTAAAAAGGAACCTAAAGTAAAATTTTGTGTGAAAATCAACTAAAATTTTCAGTTGAAAACAAATCTCAACTTTTAGTTAAAAAGTTATTTTTAAGAGAAAATATTCCGAACCTATTTACTTGGACTTTAATTATTTCTGTTTTTGCTTTAGTATTTGTAATGTTGCTTATTATGATTCTCTTGTGTGCAGAAGAACTATGAGTAGGAAATAATTAATGGGGGAGAATTCTGTACTTTATGGGGTTTCATTGTATTTTTTAAAATAGATTCTATTTGTGTTTCCAGGAACACCGAAATCGTGTATTCCATGATTTCCGAAATGGCTTATGCCGTAATCTTGTTTGCACTGGTAAGAATTTTGGGCCTCCCTTGATCTTTATTTCCCCTGTTTTTTGATTTGTTTCACTGTCCTTGTTCCTTTAGCTCTCACCTCCATTACCAGAAAAATAATTAATATTGAGGTCAAATACCATTAACTCTTTGAAATTGTGTTCTTTATCTGAAATAGCAGGAGAATTGTTCTGGCATTCAGACCTTAGTTTGTAAAGCTTAAAAAGATGGGTTTGGGCGGGGAGGGAATTGTTTTTGTTTCTGTTTTTGTCTTTCCTAAGTGGAATTAGCAGAAGGGGAGATACTAATACAAATTGAATTGTATTAGGGATCCACTTGTATTTTTGAAATTTTGTTGATTTTTTTTTCTTACAAAAGCAGACCAGTCTATCTTTTGTTTCTTGATTTTTGTACAGCAATCTTAGAGGGGAGAGTATAATCTTGCTATATTGGTATAAGATTAATGACCAGAATCAGTTTTGTAGGGCAGAGAAAAGAATCTCGGTTTTCAGAAACGCAGGTCTGTAGAACAGGGTAGTTCATTGTAAAGAGCACTGGGTTCTGGAGACAGGTGGCCTGGATTCAGATGCTGTCTCTGGTCCTTAGGGCATGTAGATGTTTTTGGTCCTCAGTTTGCTCATTTACAAAGTGAAGGGTCGGACTAGAACAGGAATTGTTCACCAGGGTTCCATGAACTGTTTTTCTTTTTCTGTTTAACATTTGATAACTATTTCAACATAAATGATTTATGCATTTAAAACCTTATTCTCAGAAACAGGGTCATAGACAGGTTTAAGGTTTACCACACTGCCAAAGAAGTCCATGTCATACAAAGAGGTAAAAGCCCTGGACTAAATGAACTCCTGAGAAAGTCTCTTCCAACTCTCAAATCACTGATCGCACAATCACAGAAACTACTCTGCATAATTCTGGTAGAGTACTTAAATCAATTCACTTATAAAATTCACCTGTGAACAAGGTTATTAAATGCTGCATCTTACTTCTTGTTAAACGTGTTGTGTCTTTTTGCCTTACTTCCTAAAGTAGATCTACTTTAATTTCGTTCGAGTCACCAGCTTTGATTTACTTGTTTAAATAGCTATCACTTTTTGATGCCAAAGGAGAGGAGACTGAAATATATATAATGTAACTTGATGCCTGCTATAAGTCAGTCCTTATCTTTTTCTCTGTTGTTGGGGACAACAGATGCCAAATACAACTTTTTCTCAATCTTTATACTTCTTGATTTCTGTAGCATTCAGTAATCACCCTCTCCTCCTGCGTACTCTGCCCTCTGGATTTTTTGTCACTGCTCTTTCTTGGTTTTCCTTCCTGTCTCCTTTGCTAGATCATCATCTGTATTCTGCTACATGACTAATTATACCCCAAAGGTCTGTCCTAGGCCCACATCTCTTCTGTTGATACACTCTTTTATTTGGTGACCTCATGAGCTCTCATGGGTTTAATGATCATTTCTCTGTAAATGACTCTCAGATCTATAGATCTTGCCTTGCCTTCCCCTTTCTTGAACTGCAGTTCAGTTTTCACCAGCTGCTTATTGGACATATTGAATTGGACCTCTCAAAAGGGAAACCATCAGCTCCAAAACAGGACTCACTGTAAACCTTTCCCTCCAAATCTTTTCCTCTTCTTAATTTCCTAATACTCTTAAGCACTACCATCTTTCCAGTCACTTTAGTTCACAGTCTCAGTGTCATCTTTTATTCCTTGATCTCAGTTTATCTGATCAGTTGACAAATATTGTTGATCCTACTTCTCTTACGTACAGCCCTTTCTCTCTACTCATGATCAACCCCAGCACCTTACCTCATAATTGTTTCCCTGTTACAAGTCTTTTATCTACTCATATCTGTCCTCCATGCAGGGATTTTTTTACATGTCACTCCCTACTCAGATATATTCTATTGGTTCCCCATTACCTCTAGGATCAAATGTGAACTGTTTCACATTTAAAGCACTTGGCAACCTTGCTTTATACCCTTCCAATCTTATACATTATTATTCTTCTCCCTGCATTCTGTCTTCCTGCTCTCGCATCTCACTGTGTTTTGTCACCTAGATCCCTCCATCTTCTGCATTGGCTGTCTTCCATGCTTGGAGTGCCCTCCTTTTTTCCCTCTACCTTTTGAAATCCCTGACTTCCTTCATGATTCAGCTCAAACACCAGCTTCATCATGGATCTTTGTGGTCTCCTTGGCTGCCAAAGCCTTCCTCTCCAAGATTACCTTCTCTCTTCTTTACGGTTTTTTTCGTGTATCTGTATATGATATGTTGTTTCCCTGAGAACAAGGGTTGTTTATTTCTGTATTTGTGTCTTTAATGCCCAGGCAGGACCTGGCCTGTTGCAGGCCCTTAACAAATTTTTGTTGGTTGGTTGAATTCAGTTTAGCAAATATTTGTTCAGTGCCCTCTACAAAAGTCACTTTGCTAGTGCTGGTGATAAAAAGAGGAAAACAAAACAGTCCTTGCTCTTCGTTGGCTTGCATTTTAATGGAAGAAGGGGGGATTCGTGTAGGATGTAACATATATGCAGATAAATCAAAAAAATGTACTTCTAGTAGGGAGGGGAAAGCACTGACTTGGGGGTTGTGTGTATGTGGAAGGTGGTATATGAATTGAGCCTTGAAAAGAACTAGGGATTCCAAGAGGCAGGTAAGGACAAAGTGCTTTCAAGGCTTAGCTAACTATAGCCTGTGAAAAGGCACAGGGGTGAGGTATGAAATATCACATACAGAGTATAGCAGATTGTCAAGTTTGATTGGAGTATAACTTAGAGCACATGAGGAAGAACAATGTGAAATAACTCTAGAAAGAGAAGCTACAGCCAGATTTGACTTTAAATACTAAACAATGGAGTTTTTATTTCATTCTAGAAGCAATGGAGAGGCACTAGAGATGTTTGAGTAGAGGATTGATATAGATAAACCTAATGTTTTAAGGTTTGATATAGAGAAACCTAATAATTAAAGAATATCAACATGGCAACTGCAGGACATAGATTGTAGAAGGGATAAAGTGAAACAGGGACATCATAAGATTGTAGATTTAGAAGTTGGGAAGGGATATTGCAAGTCATTAAGTCCAGTCCCTTCATTTTGTAGACAGTGAAACTAGGCCTGGAAAGTAAATATCTTGACCCAGGGTTACACAGCTAGTAAATGTCTGTAGCAGTGTTTGAATTGAATCCATTTCTTCTTGATTCCAAATATACTACTCAACCTTCTTTACTATGCTTTATCAGTTAGGAAACTGCTAGACTAGGTGAGTGGGAGTTAGGCCCACTCCCCTAATCCAGGCCTGATCTAGTTGAGACCTTTGGAAGGAAAGGGGAGATAACTCTAGAGGCAGTGTAGTACAGTGGATAGAGTGCTAAGACTTAAGAAGATGTGAGCTGTAACCTTGCTTCAGATGTATGCTAGCTGTGTGACTCTGGGCAAGTCACTCTGTGGACTTCAGTTTCCTTATCTATAAAATAAGTGGATTGGATTAGTTTACGATCCCACAAGTGGAGAGATGAGGAAGATTTTGTGGAGGCAGTTGGTGGTCAATCCATGGCAACTGATTGGATCTGAGAGATAAATGAGAGAGAAGTCAAAGGATAACAAAGTTGAAAACATGGGTGATTGGAAGGATGGTGATATACTTGATGGAAATAGGGAAATTAGGAGGAAGATCGGGCTTAAGGAAAGGAAAAGATATTAATTGTGTCTTGAACATCTTAAAATATGAGAAGTTGATTTGGATCTGTATCTCAGTAGAAAGAATAGATGTGAGTTTATATAGATTGAGGTGTCATCTTCACTGCAAAGACACCTGAGCCTGTGAACTCAATGATGGTGATCCATGAAAGAGACTGAGAAAGAACTGTCATAACAAAGGAGGGGAAAGCACTGTGAAGCAAACCGGGGAGCAGAGAATATTCAGGAAGTTTACTGAATTGCTTTATTTCTCTGTTTTTAAATTCTTTGTTACAAGGGATATCTTTAGATATGTGATGGTCATATCTAAACAAAAAGTGTCAATAAAAACATCTTTAAACCTGTAGCAACTTCAGAGAAAAGAATGAGGAAAAGTACATATGTACAAAAATATTGCACCTCTTGCAGCAGAAAAAGTGATATATGAATGTAATGGAGTTTTGTGCCACAAGAAATGATGAAAAGTCCAAGCCTGAGAAATCCTGTGTGAACTGATAGAGTCAAGTGAGCAGAACTCAGAGAATTAAACAATAACTACATTGTAATGAAAAATCACTAAGAAACACTTAAGACCTTTGATCAGTTTAATGACCAACTGCATTTCTGAAGAACTAGTGGTAGAACATGCGCTGTACCTCCTGACAGTGAACTGGTGAAGTCAAGATACAGAATGGGATGTACTTTTGGACAGCCATTGTAGAGATGTATTCTGTTTGTGTGTATTTGCTTCAAGAGTTGGCTTTTCTTTCATTTGAGGTAGGGGAGTGAGATGAAATTTAGCAAGATTTACTAAAATGAAATTTTTAAAAAGAATTGTAAGGTTAAGAGGGTCATTGAAACATTTTAAATTCACAGAAGAGAACAAAAGGAAAGCCAGTAGGGAAAAAGAAACTAGACAAACAGGACAGCTTTGAAAATCACATGTTGAAATCATATAATTGAAAGTCAGATTCATGGCTGCATGTTCAGTCCTATTTTACTTTATAGAATTGTATATTTAGTGTTAGGTTCAAAATAAAATTTTAAAGGGAAAAGAAGAAAAGTATAGGGCAATAGCTCTAATTCGAAGTAATTATATGGTCAGCTGAAGGATTTTTAAGGATGGTGGAGATCTAGAAATATTTGTAGGCATTAAGGAAGGATCGAGGGGCTGAAGATTAGAGAAAACGTATGACCAAAGAGGAGAGCTTCTCCAAGGAAAAAGGAAGAGTGGGCTCATGGGCGCAGGCAGAGGACCTGGCCTTCTTGGCAAAGGAAAGGGCAGGAAGGGAGAGAATGTGGGATGCTGGTGAGAATGGGGATGAGAAGGAGTTCACGACGGATGACCTCTTTCTCTAGATAAATTCTGAGATGATGGACTGCACCAAGGAGAGGAGAAGAAGGTAGCATTGGCCCGAGAAGAAAAGATGCAGTTTGGGAAATCACCATGGGGGTTGCAATGGGCAGTCAACCAGTGAAGGGTAAAAAAGGTTTGAATGCAGCATTTAGGGCCCAGCTGGAATTGGTTCTAGTACAGATGTAGTCAGCACAGTTGTATGACTTAGTCCAGTGCAGGGGAGCTATAAACTTTAAAAATAAAAATTTTTATAAGTTGTAACTAAATTCATTTGTAATCCTGTGTACATTTAAAAATACTCTTAGTAGGAGCCCATAGACTTCACCAAATTCTCAAAGAGAAATATTAAAAAAAAAAAAAAAAAAGGCTCAGAACCCCTGGTTTGGATTTTAAAAGGGAGTAAGTTAAACTTAGTGCAGAGATCATGACTGGAGGTCATTATAAAGATAAAGAATAGATTTAAGAATGAGACATAAGGGAGAAAAATGGAAGGATAGGAAGTTATAGTCCAAAAATAATTTCAGATTTCTGGATCATGGAGCTTAAACAGTTTTGGGTGTTGAAAAAATCAAAGGTGGGACTGTCTCTTTGTATGGTTTAAGGTGGAATGAATGCACATACCATGAGGATGGATTAATTAACTGGGAATCCAGGGTTTTTGAGGAGACATCAACATATGTATTTAAGTCTCCAAATATGAGGGCAGAGAGTAAAAAGGAATATTGTGAACCACGTACTGAACTTGAGAAAAGAAGGATAGTGACCTGGAGCCTAGTAGATAGCAGTAACCCAGATGTGGTTAAGGTGATAGAGATGGATTAGGTGAATCTCAAAGGAGGAGAAGTTATACTCATTATGCTAAGCAGTTTATAAATATTTCATTTTCACACAAACTGAGATTGGTGATATTATTATCTCCCTCTTATATTTGAAGAAGCTAAGGTGGACAGGTAAATGATTTGCCTAGTGACTAGTAAGAGTTAGAGGCTAGATTTGAACTTAGGTCTTCTGACTGCAGGCCCAGTGCTCTTAGTTTCTCCTATAAGGGGAGAGTTTGCTAGCCATAGAGACACAGTAGGTCATCTGATACAGTAAAGGCTCGGCCCACAATTTGTTTAACTGTTTCCCAGTTGATGAGTATCCCCCTCCCCCCAAAAAACCTGCTATATTTTGATGACTGTCAAACCTTTCTGTCATTGATCCCCTTGGGTTACATGCCTTGTAGAGGTCAAAGGATATAGACGTTTTAGTGATTATTCATGTACCTCTAAATTGTTTTCCAGTATAGTTGGACCATTTCACATCCCTACCAGCTGAGCAGTAGTGTGCCTTTCTTTCCTTAAGACCTCCAACATTCCCGTCTTTTGTCAGTATTCTGGATGCTAGGTGAAGCCTCAGAGCTGTTCTTCTTTGCATTCATCTTTTTAATGATGTGAAGCATTCTTTCATACGTTTAATAATTTGCAGTTCTTATGAGAACTGTGTATAACCTTTGACTACTTCTCTCTGGGGCACTGACTTTTAGTGTCTTAATCTGTCTTTTGTTAGTTACCTACATACTGGTTATCAGACCCTTCTCAGAGACATTTGGTACAGTCTGGTTAGGAAGCTAAACATAAACACATGAAAAGCTAACTAACAGTATGAGGAGTAGTTAACAGTAAAATGACTGGTACAGAGAATTCCTGGTGTTATTCTGTAGGTAAATCCATGCATGGTAAATCCATGAGTCATGGTCTGGAAAGGTTTCACTTAGAAGCTTTGGGCCGTGACAGATGAGTAGAATTTGGATATACGTAGAGAGGAAAGAGCAAAGCATGAGCAAAGAATTTAAAGACTGCACTGCAGAGGAAGGTGTGTTTGGAAGGAATGGTGATTGGAGGGGTTTTGCTAGAGCAAAAATTAATATGTGGGAGAATTGTGAGTTATAAGATAGGGAAAGATAACTTGAGACCAAGCTTTGGAGGACCTTGAATGCTTAACTATGAGGTCAGACCTTTTTATCTAATAGGCAGTAAAAAGTCATTAAAGACTTTTTAGAAGGAGAGGAACATAATTATAGGTCTGATGGTGATGTACATGGTGTTTGCCGGAATGTGTGAGAAGAGTGACATGGAGATTGTTTAGGAAATACTGCACTGACCTGTGTAAGAGGTAATAAGGACCTGACCTAAGGTGGTAACAGTGGGATTGAAAAGGAGCGGACACTTTATGAACACAATTACTAAACATTTTTCATACATAGATTTAAATAGTTGGAGAAATATTAATTGCTCATGGGTAGGCTGAGCCACTGTAATAAAAATGATAGATCTGTCTAAATTTTGTATTCGTTGCCATATCAATCATGCTAACAAAGAATTATTTTATACAGCTAGGGAAAATAATAACATTCATCTGGAAGGGCAAAAGATCAAGAGTATTAAGGAAAGGAAGTCAGTGGGAAAAAAAATTTGAAAGAAGACAGCCTAGCAGTACCAGATTAATCATCAAAACAGCCTGGTACAGGCTAAGAAATAGAGTGGTGGATCAGTGGAATAGATTAGGTATATAATGCGTAGAAATAAATAACTATAGTAATCTAGCATTTGATAAACCCAAAGATCCAAAATTTGGGGGTAAGTACTCACCATTTGCCAAAAATTGCTGGAAAAACTGGACAGACATAGACCAACATCTCACACTATTATAAAACAAGATCAAACAGATAAATGATTTGAACATAGAATGATAGCATAAGTAAATTAGGGGGACATGGAAAAATTTGCCTGTCAGATATGTGGATTAGGGAAGAGTTCATAACTAAACAAGATAGAGAGGATCATGGGAAGTAATTAAAAAGCTTTTGCATAAACAAAACTAATACAACCAAAATGAGATGGAAAAGTTTAAAAAAAAGGCCCTCATTTCTCAAATATATAGGAAACTGAGCCATATTTATAAAAATACAAGCCAATACTCTATTGATAAATGGTTGAAAGGATATAAGCAGGCAGTTGTCAGAAAAAGAAATCAAAACTATCAGTAAGTCTCATGAAAAAAGTGCTCTAAATCACTATTGATTAAGATAACTATTAATTAAAATAATTCTGAGGTACCACCTCTCACCACATTGACTAACATGACAGAAAAAGAAAATGGCAAATGTTGGAAGGGATGAGGAAAAACAGAGGCACTAATGCACTGTGGGCAGGATTGTGAAGTAGTCCACAACCAAGGCTATAAAACTGTATGTACCCTTTCACGAGTACCACTGCTAGATCTTTATCCCAAAGAGATTAAACAAAAGGGAAAAGGACCTATTTGTACAAAATATTTATAGCAGCTCTTTTGTGTGTCAAAGAATTGGAAATTGAGGTGATGTCCATTAATTGGGAACTAGCTGAACAAGTGGATATGATTGTGATGGAATACTCTTGTGGTCTAAGAAATGATGAGCAAACAGGATGGTTTCATAAAAACCCAGGAAGACATATAGGTTAATTAATACAAAGTGAAGTAAGTGGAGTCCCAGTAACGGCAATATATAAAGATCATCAGCTCTGAAAGACTTAGCTACCCTGATCAAGATCATGATCTGAGACAATTCCAAAGGATCCATGATCAGAAATGCTGTGCACCTCTGGAGAAAATTGATGAACTTTGAGTACAGATTGAAGCATGCTTTTTAAACTTTATTTTTCTGGTATGGAATTATGTTTTTGTGGGATTTCACAAGTATATTCAATATATTGCTTGCCTTTTTCAAGGGGTATGGGAGGGGCAGAAGGAAAAGAGGAATTTTGGAATTTATAATTTTAAAAAATGAATATTAAAAAATTTTATATGTAATTGGGAAATATTTAAGGAAATAAAAATATATTGGAAAAGAAAAGAAAGGACATGACAGATATAAAGGAAAATTTAGTAGGACTTGGTGACTAATGCATTTTGGAAGAAGAGGCAGAAGTCAGAGATAATGCAAGTTTTAAAGGCTTTGTACCTGGAAGAATACTGGTGTCATTCCTGTGAGATATAGAGTGGGATGAAGTTTTAGAGAAATGTATTTTATGTGTTAAGACCACAATAGGATGAATATTCATTTGGAAATGGACAGTAGACCTTGCAAGTGTGGGCCTGGAATTTTAAAGCGAGTTAAAGGGCTGAGGATTTTTGAGTCATCTTTATAGCGATGACAGAGGAAACTATAGACGTTAGTGGGAACTTTGAGGGAGAGTCTTTTGCGAAAAGAGCAGTGGACCAAAAATTGAACCATAGGAACACTTAGATTTAGGGATAAAGAAAAAGCAAGGAAAAAGGAGATGCTCTGAGATAGAAGAAAAACAATAGCACTGTATCTGGGAAGCAAGGTAAGAGGGGATTTTAAGAAGCTGGAGGTGGTCACCAGCCTCTGCTGCCTCAGAATACAAGTATAAGATAGCTGAGGGAAAAAAGTAATCAGGCATCGTTAATAGTAACCTTGGAGTATACTGTCACAGTTATAAACTTAATCAGTTTCATTTCTTCTATTCAATATTGCCCATGTTTCTACAGCTATCTTAAACCATTATTTTTTTGCCTATTTTCAAAGGACTGGGAAGTAGGTTGGTTATTTCTATTAGGTAATTGCTAGCCTTGAGTAAATGTTATTTCTGTTTAGATGTATTTAAGTAAATCTAAATGGGATGAGGTAACACATAAACGATCGTGGGAGTGGTACTTGAATTAGATAGCTTAAGGAAACTTTCTACGTTTTCAGATCTGTTTACCCGAGGTATTGATATCCAAGCTGTGAATGTGGTGATAAATTTCGACTTTCCAAAGCTGGCAGAGACCTATCTCCATCGTATTGGCAGATCAGGTAAGGAAATGAAAAAAGGTTGTTCTTCAGTGAAGTTGGTTGAGTCTGCCTATGTATGATAGGAATTTCTGATTCTTTTGAACATTTAAAGGTGATCCAAAGAGTGGGAGGGAAAAATGTTAAAATTTCTAACTTAGAAAAATAATTAATTGGATATAACTTAATCCTATTTGTTATAAAATACCAGGAATTAATCAGTTGCTTATTTTTCTGGAACTTAAGGTTCCTGCTGTCTTACATTTACTTAGCCATATACTTACTTGAAATAAAAATTTAACCATGAGAAATATGAATGCTGAGCAGATAATCACTGCTGTATAGTTTGACCACTTTCAGTTGAGCATCCATCTTGTCATATGAAATACTTAAAATAGGATTTACTTAGAGATATGAAATCTGAAATTTTAGAGTGACATGCTTGAGATGAGCCAACAATTAGTTTCATATACTCAGAATGGTGTTAAATTCAAATATTCATCCGTGATCTTGGCACTTAAGAGACTTGCAGCTGTACTCTAATCCCTTCTACTAGTTTTAAATTTCTTTTTTCTTTTGGTAGGTCGCTTTGGTCACCTTGGTTTGGCCATCAATTTGATCACGTATGATGATCGATTCAATCTAAAAAGTATTGAGGAGCAACTGGGAACCGAAATTAAACCCATCCCAAGCAACATTGACAAGAGCCTGTATGTGGCAGAATACCACAGTGAGCCTGTAGAAGATGAGAAACCTTAACAAGCATGTGCGTACTTGACTTTATTTCTGAATCAGAAGAGTAACAGAAATAAAAAGAAGAAAATTATCCTTTCATGTTTTCCCCAGGAAAAGTCTTCTGTCCCATTCACAACATGTAACAAAACAGAAGAAACTCCAGTAGTGAACCTCCCGCCTGGTTCAGCAAGCAGACATGTGTATCTCTAGTGAGACTGACCTCTGTAGGGATCACTGAACTTGGGTCTTGCATGCAGCCTGCTTGGTGCAGTTAACAGTGTGTATCAAAATGGAGTGTTCATTTGGAGAGACCAGATTTTAAAATAATTTTCAACATGTAATTATATGAAATATCTTTGGAGTTTGTCATGATAGAACTAAATTGTTTTTAAAAAAATATACATTTGTGAGAAGATGCAAAATTATGAGGCTATTTGATAATTCTATGTGAAAAGGCATATATTCTGCCTTCCCTTTTTTTTAACTTCATCACTGCTACTAGCATTTACTCACTGACTGCTGGCATTTGCATTAACAAATCAGATAAGATCAGTTATTACTGTATCACAAGAAAATTAAATGAATAATTAGGAGCTTACTGTGACTACCTGCTACCTCTTTCATATTCTCTCATTTTTACTTAGAGGGATTGAGTTTTATTGCCGTGATTGATTTTAAATAGTTTTAACTGTTTAAAAAACCTTTCTCCTAAATTAGCTGTCAAAATTTTGAAACATTATTCTTCCTTCCTGCCGTGAAATTTCAAGCAGACCCAATTTAGATTTATAAGATATCTTTCTTTTGGTTTAATTACTATAAATTGCCTTCAATATTGAGAAATGTCTTTGAGAAATGTTGCTGCAGAGGATTAATACAATCATGATACTTCTAATTTCTGTTTGGGGTGCCTAGCCAAAACTTCTCCTTATCCTGAAAAAGGAGATTGCCCTAGGGGGGACAGAAATTCATTGGGAACTGCTAGAGAAAACACACTGACTGGATCATAAATAGCTAGAGACAACTTGGGCTGTTCCATTTAAAAGGATAGATTTTTATGGTCCTATTTTGCACTTGTTTTGGGGCATTAATTTCCTATTTCTCCCCTTTCCTTAGGCTTTGATAAACTACAGAAGCCCATCTGGATCTGTGACACATCGTTTCTTTGGGAATGCTCTTCTCTTTGTGGGTTTTTCGTCTTCTTTTCATTTTGGAACTATGAAGACTTAAAAAAGAGCTCAGACTTTTTTTTTTCTTTTTAATCTGGCGGAGAGGAGAAAAAAGCTAAAAAGAAGGAATATACCTTTTTTGTTCCACTTGTTTGCACTGTGTGCTGACTGAACATTAGTTGCACTAACTGCTGGTTTTAAAAAATTTCTTCTGGGAGGCAGGGGAAGGAGGGGAAAAAAAAGGAAGAGGAGGGGAGAAACCCTGAAAAGAGAAGAATCTTGATAAACACAAGCTTGTCTACAATTTCAAAATTCTCCAAGAGTTGACTAGGAGTGCATTTCAACTTCTCCCTGGTTCTCATCCGTTTTTAAGCCTAAAGAGCTTGTTACTTATTTGTGCGAAGTGCCTTATGCTATGAGACCATTCAGAATATCATCTTTCAGACACAGCCCAAGGAATCAACAATGGCAATTCTTTCTTTTTTTTTCCTCTCCCCATCCCTTTTTGGTTTCAGGTCAGTCTCCTTCCCTTCCCCTCCTCATTCACCCAAATACTCAAGCCCAGGGCTGGGAAATGAAACATATTGGTAATGTTAAACACTTGTTTTTTGTTTGGTTTTTCATCGGAGGAGTTGATATGCAACAGCAGTTCACCCGTACTGTAAATACATGTATTTAAAAAAAAACCCAAGTAAAAAATTCTGGGCTGAGTAGGTGCAACATCATCGCTCCCGAAGGAAAGAGCAGTCTATCATTGCAGGAGCCATATGACAAGCCTTTGTGCTCTTTAGCAGAACACTAAAGACTGATTTACATAAGCCTCCATTGGTAGTTATGGCACTTGATGTGTAGACATGTCAGAGCCTTGACCCTCTTTCCTCTGTGGCAAAGCGTGTCCCATAGAAAATTGGATGTGTATACTTGTATAAACTTTGTAAATATGTTTTTTTTCTGGGTTCATATATAACTTTTTTTTTATGAAGGTTGCTGGGATTAAGGGGTTAGACTGATTATGGGAGCAGCTAAAGATGAGAGGGGCTCAGTTTTTCGCAACACTAAACTCTAAAAAGTGCTCCAGCCTCTTACTGTAGAAGAGCAGGCCTCTGTGGGGGAATCCCAGAGTTGAGAAGGGGACCCTTGGGTGGGTGATGAGGGGTATTCACTGATACTTGCTGCCACACTGCTCTACCTAGTACTGTGGAGGAGTCCTACAGATAGAACAAGGAAGCTTCAAAAATGTATGGCTCAAGATGTTTTTGAGATGCTTTCTGACATTCCTCCCTCCCCCTCTTTAAAAAAAAAGACAAAAAACAAAAAATTCCGTAGACTACATGCTCTGAAAAAGGGGGGTAAAGACAAATCTACCTTGGCAGTGTAACAATTCTAGCAGGTGGCAGTATTTTTGAGCAGTCTATATAAAGCACAGGTTTAAGTTTCAGAATATTAGAAGACACCAGTTTATTCATATAAACTGATAGTTCTGGAGCCTTTTATCTGTGGGTCATCTCTTGTACGCATGTGTCGCCCCAAAACACCTCAATACATGGATTTTGCGTAGAGATGGGCAGACCCTGAGACCTGCTTGCCATCATGTGTTTTGGCGTGAGTTGCTGCCTGTCACTCTGCATTGTACATTGCTGGCAAATGCTTTGTGGTCAGTAGTGTTGCTTTAGATTGTGCCCCTCCCAACATGCTTGATGTTTGGCCTGATCTCCAGGCAAAAGGAGGGAGAGGAATCAAAACCAGTCAACTTTTCTGCTGTTTTGTTGTTGTGGGGGGGGAGGGGTTTCTTTTCTCTTTTTTTTTTAAATTCCCTTTTTCACCCAGTGTGTTGTAGTCGGTCAGGAGGCACCTTCAAACCACCGTCTCACAGCTCCCCCACACTAAGGCAGTCGTTCTGGATCCATTGTTTTTCCAGAACCTTAATATGTTGCAATCAGATCCTACGTATTTTTCCATGTTCGTCACTTGGACAAAAGAATTGATCTTAGGGGTTATGGTTTTTTTTCCCCTCTGCCTTTATTTACTTTATTCTAAACAAAGTTATTTGTAGACCGATCAGAAACCTGACCCATGCCTCCTGATCAGACCAAACAGTGATTCTTTTCCAACTGTAGCAAGAGCTGCACAGTACAAACTCAGACAGTAATTAGAGCTATATGAGCCACATACTGTCTGTCCAACCAATATTAGGTACTAAATGTAAACGATAATTTAGGAAATAACTTTTTTGGGGAGGGAGGGAATTTACAGGTAACAGATTTTGACCAAATTTGAAAATTCTTACCCTTGTACTGAAGCAGCTCATTTTTTTTTTCTTACGGCGAGACAAGAGGGATCATTTAATACAACAGAGATGGAGAAGCAAATGTAAATACAATTTTGTGTCTCGCAACAATTTATGTGAGTGAACAAGCAGGACAGTCCCACTCTGCCAGCCATGGACTGCTCTGCCTGGTTCAGAATTGGTAAGCCTGATGCCGTGCGCCATTGGATCCCTCTTGAAGCACAGACTTAAAATTGAAAGTATTACTAAAGCTCAGCCTCTGATGAGGAGTGGCACTTAAAATGTCTGGAGCACCATTATTGGACAGCTTTCTTATTAAGGCTGTTGTCCAGTTGTGGTTCTTGACTCTTGAATAGGAATTGCAAATGGAAAGATGCTCTAAAGAGCTAGGGAAAACCTGGTCTTTTGTTTTTGTTTTTATTTTAATCCCCTTGCAATAAGGACCATTGTAACTTTTGGGGGATGTTCTCAGATTCCAATTTTTGGGCATTTTGTTTTGGGGGTTTTAATTAATATCGGCATTTTCCATTGGTTTATTTGGGTTAGAACAAGTCCTTATTTTTAGTAGTCAAACCACAGGTCCAGCAGGTGGTTTGACCGGTGGTGGTGCAGTTGGTGTAATAGAAAATATAACAAACACTCTGCTGCCTCTCAGCCAATATTTTCCCCTTGCTCCCTCCCGAATCCTCCCTGAAAAAAAGAAAAACAACAACCTTCCCTTTTGAAATAGAATAAATTTTGTCTAAATTGATCTTCCTGGGGAGGGAGAAGAAAGGGACAGAGAAACCTATGCTTGTTTCTCACCTCCAATTTGGTCCCAAGTTCAATATGGGTTGATCCCAGTGGGTTAGTGGGTGGGTTGGTCATCAATATTTGTGTTCAGAATGAGATGGGAGCATCTTTCCTTTGCTGTGTGCTTTGTGCATGTCACCATCAAGCTTGGATAAGAACCAGACTGCTCAGCACAAAGCTCTTGGTATAACTGTTGGTATCAAAACATCTCATTCTGGTCACTTTTTTTGTTCATTTGTTTTTGTTTTAATAGGGATGGGGGGGAGGATGTCTACACTAAGGATTTAGAAACACTTCAGAAGCTTGTAGCCTCATTGTCAACTCTTCTCAGCCACACTGTTGACCTTACAGATGAGTAGCAGCACAAAGGTGAAATGATTAAATTTTCCTTGTGATTTGAGCCCTGTTAGTTTAATTTGCCACTCTTCATCCTAAATGTCTCTTCCCCTCGTTACTGCTGTTTATCAGCTTTCTGTCGGACTCTGGCCAGCAGCGAATTCAACTAGCAACCAAACCACCAGCTCCACAGAGCAGTATTGGTTCATGGGAGCTAAAGCATCTTTCTTTAGTAAACTAGAACTCAAGGCTCATCTGTTAGATTGAGTGTGTGTTTATGAAGAAATAATGATTCATGAGGCTAGAAAAAAACAAGTCTGGCACCTAGAGTCAGCTTCATCTGTAGCTGACAGTCTAGTAGAAGTGTATCTAAATTCACCTGTGGACAAAATGGGGTGGGGAAAGGGTGGGGGGGAGGGATAGGGTTATTAAGATACAGGCTACTGTATTTTAACCAGTGGTTGTGGGGGAGGGGTATCTGGAGAAACAAAGTCACTATTCCCTTTATTAAAACAAAACTGGAACATAATTTTTTTCTAAAAAAAAATTTAAAAAGCTATTACTTTTTGTTCAATTCAAATGGGAAACTTAAATCTAGTGTCCCTAGCCACAAGGGACCAGTTCCACTGAGAAGCAAACAGTGGGGACTCAAATTTGAAAACATTTGGGCGAGGGGAGAATTGGCTTTCTGTTAATTGGCTAATAGTCCAGTGGGGCTGTGTTTTTGTTGGGATGTGTGATGTATGTATGTGAATGTGGAGCTAAGGGTCTCCACTTAGTTCATAAAGTTCAGAAAAGATGGTTGGCAAAAATCTTGATTTTGTTCATTATCTCAATAAAAGCCCACTGGAACTCCAGCCTTGTGTTGTAGTATTTATTTGGGCACTGTGTCAAGCCTTGATGCTCACCAAGACAGACCCGGTTTGTACTGAAATGACCACTCATTTCATTACAAGAAATCATTCTTGTAAGTTCCTAATGAATGTACTGTTTAGACACCATGTCTTCATTTCTCTGACGGAAAAACTGTTTCTCCCTTTGGCTCCTTTCCTATTCTGTTTTATCCTGCCTTAGTCAGTCTTTACAATCAAAGTGAAGCAATTGAACAGACTGACTTAGGAAGGGAACCCAAATCCAAATTGCATACAAGAAGAAACCTTGAGCAATATCACATTCATCTGCTGGGTTTCAGGAAGGATTGCATTCAAGCCATCCAATAAATCAGGACACCTTTTTAAAACAGTCTTTCAGGGAAGATTGTCAGTAAGCACTTACTGAACATTTATTATGCAAATGCCCTATATTGTGACATAAGAAACAGAATTTTAATAAATAATGATCATCTTGCTCAAAGACCTCATTTTACAGATCTAGAAGGAAAGAACCCTGGAGGCTGAAATGAATTATACAGTACTACACAGCTGATTAGCAACACCTTAGAAGTTGTAGCTCATAGACTTAGAAGTGGAAAGTATTTGAGAGTTAATCCAGTGTAGCTTCTCATTTGATGAAGGAATCTATCTGCAGTGTCCTGAAAGGTAACTACCTTTATCTTTTCACAAGGCTAACATGAAGTGATTTGTTGATTGCATTGATGAAATTAAGTTCCACCAAGACTGGAGTACTTCCCTGATGTACTAGTCTAGTAACCCCATCAAAGTAAAATTGTGCGGTTCTCGATGAATTCATGCTAGCCTTTCACAGGTACTTATGTGTATGAGCACACACACAAATTGTAGCAGTCCCCAAAATTTTGCCCAAGAGTTGGTTATCAAGCTCATCAGCCCTGAAACTATAGAATCTACTCCCCTATTTTTTTTTTAAATGGGGACATTGGTAGCTAATCTTTGAGCATCTATTCTTCATGATTCCTCAGATTCCGACCAATACTAGTTCTTTCATTACCTAACGATTTATCTTGATCTAAAAACTAGGTGTCAAAATTGACAGCTAATATGGATGATGGTTCAAAAACAATCTCAGATGGGACTGAAACTTAAAAAATGAATTTAAGAGGTATAGACGTCAGATCCTAGCCACTTGTCTTTTGCTTTCCTGATTGAGTACTCTTTTCGTTAAACCACACTGCAAAGGAGGATATAATTTAGAAGTAGAAAGCAACGTGGGCAAATACGTATCTTTGTTCTGGTGAATGCATTTATTTTTCTGCCCTTTGAAGAGACTGTCCTTCTTCCTCAGTTACCTTTCATTTTTTTATTCCTAGTTAAATTCAGATTGTGAGGAATTCTGTGCCACAATTACCCATGCTAACAGCCTTGGTTTTCTGCTTAGTGATAAGTTTTTCAAACACCATAATGGGCAATTCTGGAGTCAAGGTTTATGTGAAAGCTGTGAAGGGACAAGAAACTTCCTGGACTAAATTGAATTAGTGTTCTCACTTCTCTGTATGTTAGTTTCTTAATCTGTAAAATAATAAGATTAGAGATTTTTAACCTTTTTGTGTCATGAACTCCTTTGGGAAATCTGTTGAAGCCCATGGACCTCTCCTCGATTTTTTTAAAATTTGTAATTGAAGGGAATGTTAAATTTCTATTAACCACCCCCCTGGATTCTGTCTGTGGACTCCAGTTTGACAACCCTTAGAGTAACTGATCTCAGGGTCCCTTTGAATTCTTAAGATATCTTCATTCTATAAGTTTTCTGCACCTGCTCTTATTGGCAGACCAGGTACCCCAGACAGGACAACCAATATCCTCCTCAAAGTTCTAACAGTAATTTCATAGGGCTGTGGTTTCTAGTCTTGCTCATGAGTCCCAACTGGTTTACTACCATTGATTGTGAGTCAGGCTTTTAGAAAGGATATTGTATCAAGCCAACAGGAACAGTCATTAAAGAAACACTGACTCCTTACCCACTCACCCCTCCAACAACAACTCAAAGACGTACTTTCCTTCCCCTTACCAAAGACGCCTGAGAAGAAAGGGGTCAAACCTGATGCTTTGTGGCCAAAGGGTAAACTTAGTTGTTGGTTACTGGGAGTCCTTTTCTCCCTTTGTGGAATCTTCGTGATGTTCCCCTTAAATATAACTCTCTGGGGCGCCGACTTATCTACATTACTCTCTGTCAGCTCCCTGCAGACACTGTTGATGGACTGGTGGACTTTCTGCACCTACCACCATCAATTCTATTGCTGGAATGTTCTGGTTTGCTGTGTCATTTATAGGCCCTGATAATCATTTAATATAAGTTTTGGACTTTGATAAGGGCCAGAGTTGAATTAAGAAGAATCTGGAACTAATAGTCCCTTCTGTTATCTGAAGCAAACCCGGAAAATGCCTCTTCCTACGTCAACAAAGCCAGATAAGGGCTGACTTAGCACTATCTTGAATAATGGGACATTTTCCATATCTTAATATTTTGTGGACATATACTATGTTAGGGCATGTTAATGGTAAAGAAAACAGACATCTTGGGTCTTAATTTCAATTGAAACTTTGTCAAACTCTGTTATTGTATTTACAACCTATGCAATTAAGAAATCCCTTTCTAATGGTCTAGTTAATCACTCATGGAGACCATAAATCTGAAGGACATAGACCACTTTGAATTGTCCTAAAACAGATTTAAGCCTGATCATTCCTGTATGGAGTAGCCAGATCCAAATCCTGGCTCTGTGGATCCACGTAGTTAATCTAAAGGGAATAATAAAAAAAAATATGCATTTAGCCTGTTGCCTTTTCTTTAACCAAACTTTCAGGTCAACAGCCCCATAGTGTGGTTCATTCAGCTTGTCATAAGGCATTTCATGTGTCTTCCTACCCAATATATCAAGGCCTTGTTTGCACCTCTCCCTCCCCAATCCCTTTTCTCAGCTTCCTTTTGTATGTTGTGTTCACCTTAGATTGTAAGCTTCTTGAGAGCAGGGACTGTGTCTTTTTTTCTTCTCTTTCACTTCTTTCCCCAGAACTTAGCACAATACCTAACACCTTGAGTACATTTATTGACTGACTGACCTAGTACCTCATTTGCACCTTTGATTCATTTCCACGTCTTTTATGATTACATTAGTGGAGGGGAGTTGGGTGGAAACCCCCAAACTTACCTAAGTTTGTACCCTGACGTTTTCCTTGGACAAAGATTCACACTTTTATCTCACAGAGCCTGACACTCAGCCCACTTAAATTCTCATTGTTTTGCTGCTTAGAGGGTCTCATCAATGTGTGTACTCTCTCCAGCAATGCACAATGCAGACTACAGCCTTATTACCCTATGGAAAAATCATTAGTTTTCCCAATAATAGGCACTGAGAAACATATTCAATTGAATTATAACCAGTACAATTCTTAATTGTTTTCTTAATTGTTTAGGGCTAATCCTGTGAACTCCTTCAGTTCTTCTACCAATTTATATGCCTAAGCAGCTTCTCAAATGCTAGTTCATGACTTTGAATACCAGACTTGGGGCTCTGGGGTTACCTGCCTTCATGGGAGGACCCTTTTTTTGTTTTAGAGTTATTACCTCCTGGAAAGAAAAGCTAAGCCATACTGGAGGCCCTCTAAATCACCACTCACTAGCTCACAAATGCTTGCCCTCATGTTACGAGCATGAACTGTTCTCAAAGAGGATCATTGACTTCAGGAGGGTGATACCTTGACTCGTGAATGAATTGGATTTGAGTGTGACCGAGCTCCGTTGTAACTGGCCTAACTCTCTTCTCCAGAATCATTAGAGTCCAGTGGCAAGGCATAGGTCAGAACAACTGATGACGGCCCCAGAAGCAGTGGAAGACCTTGAGCAAGAAAACAATCTGGGTGAAGCAAGCAAGATCCCTACCCTGACAGCCTTACCTTCACTTCCTCTCCTTTCACTTCTTAACCCCATGCAATCTGTCAAATGAACTCAACTGAAACTCTTCTCACCTAAGATGTTGATCTCTTCATTGCCAGATTCGGTGGCCTTTTCTCAATCCTCATCCTTCTCAACCTCT
Source organism: Bettongia penicillata ogilbyi (assembly GCA_023548195.1). Taxonomy (NCBI): domain Eukaryota; kingdom Metazoa; phylum Chordata; class Mammalia; order Diprotodontia; family Potoroidae; genus Bettongia; species Bettongia penicillata. Next base: position 4,659,106 of record JAJHZJ010000311.1, read on the forward strand.
TTGGCGAATCCTTAATAAACTTTGTTTGCTTTGGCTTTAAGAAGGCTTGAGTCGAATTCATTCGAGCACGATCTGGACTGTCTGTATTTTGGGGTCCAACCCCTCACCAATTACATCATCAGAGATCTTGGTCAGGCAAAGACAGATAATAATTAAACCCATGGTAGCTGAGGAGAAGAGAAGGCCCAGGACATGACTTGGGAGGATACTCACAGTGAGGGGGGTTTGGAGCTCAAAGGATGGGCTACCATAACAAAGGTGAATTTAGCATGGGATTCACACTGTTGACCATCCTCTCCTCTTGGACACTTTCTCCTCTCAGAGTTTTCATGACTGCTCTCTTGATTCCCCTCTTAGCCAGTGGGATCGCTCCTCAGTCTTCTTTCAGTTCATCAAACATAACATGTTTACCTCACATCTCTCCCATCCAACCCTTTCTGCTCACCCAACCATCAACCTTCTTCAGACCATCATCATCTCCTGCCTACACTAATCCAATAGCCTCCTAGTTGGTTTCCCCATACTGTTGTTCCTCTTTCTAATTTATCTTCCAAATCAGTTGCCAAAGTGATCTTGCTAAAGCACAGATATGACCCTGTCACTTTCCGATTCAATAAATTCCAATGGCCCCTAATGCCTTTTGGATCCAATACAGGCTCTTCTATTTAACTTCTAAAGCCTATCACAACCTGATTACTCTCCACGTACTCTATGGTTCAGCTAATCTGACCTTATTTTTCCTCACACATTGCCATGTAATTCTCTTTCCATGTTCCATCTCTCTGCCTTTGTTCTTGCTCTCTTCCATGCCTTGAATGCATTCCTTCCTCACCTCTGCCTCAAAGAATCTCTTTCGTTCAAGACTTGACTCAAGAGATTCTTTCTACATCAGAGGTTCTTAACTTGGAATTGACAGATCCCTAAGTGGTCCATACACTTGGGTAGGAAAAAAAATTCTTTCTGTATTTTTATTAACATTTGGTTTCCTTTGTAATCCTATATATTTTATTTGATACATCTAAAATCTTTTTTCTGAGGAGTTCATAGGCTTCACCAGACTACCAGAGCAGATACATTATACACACACACACAAAAAAATTGAGAGCCTCTATTCTACATGAAGCCTTTCCTGATGCCTCTGGGTGTTAGTGCTCCCCCCCCGCCATGTTAAATTCACCTTGTATTCATGTTGTATTTTGTTATGGTAGCCCATCCTTTGAGCTCCAAACCCCCCTCACTGTGAGTATCCTCCCAAGTCATGTCCTGGGCCTTCTCTTCTCCTCAGCTACCATGGGTTTAATTATCTGTCTTTGCCTGACCAAGATCTCTGATGATGTAATTGGTGAAGGGTTGGACCCCAAAATACGGACAGTCCAGATCGTGCTCGAATGAATTCGACTCAAGCCTTCTTAAAGCCAAAGCAAACAAAGTTTATTAAGGATTCGCCTAATTGGGTTGCCTCTTAAGGAACCTAAGCATTTGTGACACTTGTATTCACAAGCGGGCCAGATAGAATCCCAGCTAGACAGAGCCTGAGCTGGACTGAATCTGAGCGCCTTCATGGAGGCAAGGTGGGACTTAAATACAGAAAAAAATATAGGAGGGATAAGGAGTGGGGGTGGGGGTGGGGGTAGAGTGATGGGGGAAGAAGTTCAGGAAAGGACTCCAAGGAGGATCAAAGGCTGGTAACAACTGGAGGTAATCAACTAACATCAGACAAGGGGGCGCCTAGGTGGGAAGCAGGTAGGGCAATCAAGAGATAACCCACAATGGTCACAGATTTGAGTATGAAAGGCCAGATTCTGTGAGGGGACACAGGGAGAGCTCAATTTGAGTATGAAAAGTCAATTTAAGTAAGGAGATTCCAGGGGAGCTCAAGGAAGTTCCCAGAGGCTGAACCCCATCATTCCCCCCTCAAACAGACTGAACCCAAATTCTTTTGGGGTAAGGGGTGAAGGTCTCAGTTTCTGAAACTTCTTCCTACTGGCAAGGGGCATAGAGCTGTCCCTGCCTCAATGGGTCCTGTTCAAGGGGTCAGACTTCAGAATCTGAGTGATGCCAGGTCCAGTGGGCTGGAGACCTTGGATGCAGTTGGAGGTTTGTATGTAGCCTGGGCTGTCATCTGGAAGTTAATGGCTCAGGCCCTGGAGGAGACAAATCTGGCCAACATGTTAAGCAGACAAGGACCAAAATAGGTACAAAAGGATTAAAAGGAAACAGTTTCATAAGAGAGAAATAGAGGGAAAACAATTTCCCAATTAAAGTGAAAATGAAAAGGACGAGTACAGATTCACTTCTCTTTATCCACCTGTTTGCTGGAGGAGGGCAAGGCTCTTCTAAACAGTAGCTTGAGATGCTCCAAGGGTCCACAGGTACAAAAGGAGTATAATGAAAGGACAATTGCCCTGGCACAAAAGATAATTTCTCTGGAAAGAATTAAAGATGACTATGGCAAGGCAAAAATATAGAAGGGCATGTTTAATAGGGTAGTTTTTTCCTGTCAGGTATCCCCTTTCTTTCCAGATTGCTCTATGGGTATGTAGAACAAGGAAAACATATTTTGAGTAAATAAAAACATCAACTGGCCTGGGGTCAGGTCCTAAGGAATGGGTTAAGATTCCCAAAGCCTGTCCTCTCCTTTCATCAACATACAGAGTGAAAGGTTTTCCCGGATTGGATAGGTCTAGTGCTTGGGTGGTGGTCAAATTAGTTTTCAGAGTCTCAAAAACTTTAGCCTGGTCTGAGTCAGTGCCCTGAGTAGGGTCATAAAGGGGTTTAGCAATAAAACCAAAATTAGGAATCCAGAGTCTACAAAATCCAGTCATGTCTAAAAACACTGGAACTTGTTTCTTAGTGACTGGACCAGGGATAGACAGGATTGTCCTTTTTCTCTCAGAGGTTAAGGAGAGAGAGTTGGGCATGAATTCATGGCCCAGATACTTTATGGACTGGCATGCCATCTGGACTTTGTTCCAAGAGACCCTATAGCCTCGAATGCCTAAGAAATTAAGGGCTTCTGTGGCAGTAGCCAAAGAAGCCTCCTGGGTAGGGCTACAAGTAAGAATATCATGCACATACTGAATTAAGCTACTGCCTGCTAGTGTCAGATGCCTTAAATCCCTTCCCAAAGCCTGGCCAAATAAATGAGGGTTATCTCTAAAACTCTGGGGCAAAACTGTCTGCATTAGCTGATACGGACTTGATTTCCCAGGAAAAGTACATTCAAAAGCAAAAATAAATTGTATTTTCCATTAGGCCTTTTTGCGGGAAGGATTGCAGTGTTGCATGGACATAAACAAGGGACAAAGATTCTATACTTAAGGAATTTTTCAATTAAAGGTTGTAGTCCTTCCCAGGTCTCAGGCTTAATCAAATACTGGCTGAAATGGGGGAGCACTTTAGGGTCTGAGAGGCTAACAACAGCTGGGGTGGCAAAAGTAGCTCTCTCTGGAATTCCAGTGTCCCATATATTTGGCTTGACTGTCTCCCACACGCTCAAGCAAACCAGGAAAGATGTAGTGAACAGAGGCAAAAGAGAGATGGGAGGTTTAACTAGAGAAATCTGGCTCCCCAAGTTCACCATCAGGTCCCTTCCCAACAAGGGGGCAGGGTCAGAGGAGGGCATAAGGAAGGAGTGTTTAAACAACAGATTCTCAAGCAGGCTGGGGAGGGGATATGTCTGGAGACATTTCTTAGTTTCCCCTTCAATGCCTATGACCTGAGGGGTAAGGGGATGGGTAGGGCCAGAGTGACTGGTGAAAGCAGAGAACTTAGCCATGTTAAAGTGGGCAACCTTACCTTCAGCCTTCGTTTTTGCCCAGGGCTTGGTGAGAGAGGTGGAGAAAGTGGGAAAAAGCACCCAGGCCTTCCCATCGTTTCAAGTCTTGAGAAGACTGGAGGACAGGGTACTAGGGAGCAGCTCCATCACTTTTCCAACCTTGGGGACAATCCTTCCTCCAATGTCCCTTCTGGTCATATGGGCATGGTTCCACAGGTGTTAGTTCCTGGGGCTCCCTGTGGAGGGGCACTCCTTGGACCAGTGACCCTCCTTGTGGTAACGAAAGCAGGTTTCCCCACTGCCCAAGTAGCCAGCCTTCCTCCAAAGGGGTGCCCTGGAGGGGTGCTCCCTGGGTCTTTTCCTGGCCAAGGCAGCAGCCAAGAATTGAGCTTGCTCCCTGGCCCTGGCCCTTCTCCTTATTTCCCTTTCCTGTGCTGCAACGAGGTCTCTGTTGTTAAAGACTCCAAAGCCGTCTCCAGTAACTGGGCCTGAGGTGTTTGGGGTCCCATTGCCAATTTCTGCAGTTTCCTCCTAATATCCGGGGCAGACTGATTAATAAAATACATGCTAAGGATTGCTGCCCCTTCTATGGAGTCAGGATCCAACTTTGTGTGCTTTTTAATAGCTTCTATTAGCCGGTTTTGAAAAAGGGCAGGGTTTTCCTTTTCTCCCTGAGTAATTCCCCTAATTTTTTGAAAATTTACTTGTTTTTGAAATACAGTTTTTAGGCCTTCTAACAGGCAAATTACCATAAAGTCTCTCTTTTTCCCTGTCCTCACTCTTTTGATAATCCCATCTGGGGTCACTCGTGGGAACAGCAGCTGTTCCTGGGGGATATTTTGTGGGATTATTGATAGCCATATGATCCCCAAACTTTTGGGCATGTTCCCAAATTCTCCCCTTCTCCTCAATGGTACAATAGAGAAAAGAATATGCAGATCCTTCCAAGAAAGTTCAAATTGTAGGGATATGTCCCTAAAACCCTCAGTGAACCTAGTGGGATCTTCCGAGTATCTCCCCAATTTCTCTTTAATCTGGGTGAGATCCGAAAGAGAGGAATACGCATCCTGGCTGTCCCACTGGGTGGGGTAGGTACTTCTCTGAAGGGAAACAGCCCTGACCCAGTGGGGACTGGGGCTTGTGAAGGAAGATAGGAAGTCCCACTTCTTGTGAGGGAGGGGCTGGGGAATGCCTGCTGACCTGGATTAGACTGCAGGGCCAGGGGATCTGACTGGCAAGGGGAAAGATCTGCTGGTGCCTGAGGAAGAGTAGGGATCAAAGGGGGAGATGCCCCAGAGAGTGCCACAGGAGCGGAGCCTGAGATCTGAGTGAATGTTGTCCCAGCAGGAGGGACTACAGAGGGAGGCACCTCAGCAAGCCCCGTGGCTGGGAACTGAGCGGGGGTTGGGAATGGAGATAGGGGAGGAAGTGAGGCTGAGACCCTACGAGCCATAAACAGAGGGTCATCCAAAACATCCAATTCACCCCCATTTCCCTTTTTTGAGATGGCTCTAGCTACAAACATCTTACAATCTGTTCTGATAATGGGGTCCTGAGAGAGTTCGACAAAGGCTCTTATGTAAGGTATTTCTATCCATTTTCCCTTTTGGAGGCAATATAACTGTAACTGTAAAAGGATCTTACATTGTAAGGTCCCAAATATGGGCCACACTTCGTTGTCCTCCAGGTGATACTGAGGCCAAAGTGTGTTGCAAAAGAATATTACCTTTTTTTTTTAAGATCTTTAGAGAAGTCAATTTTTTTCCAATTTTGTAAAAGGCAACCAAGAGGCAAATTCCTTGGGATTGATGAATTTTGTCCCATTTTTTTTTCTGTGGGGCTGGAAGTCCTCCCCCCTCAAAAAAAAAAAAAAAAAAGAACGTGAAAGTAAGCCTTGAGAGGAAAAAACAGGAGAACAAAAATAACCACGTTTGCCCCAGGAAATCCAGAGAATTGGGCACCCACTTAACTGACATTTCCCTAACCTTTTAGAGCCCAGAAAGTTCAGAGAATTGTGCTTTGGAGGGTATGCCCAGGTCCATGGCCTCAAACACGTCCGCTGGACCAACCACCTGAGTCTCTAACTCTCTAGCGCCCAGAAAGTTCAGAGACTCTGCCTGATACTGGGACCCGAAGCCAGGTCCAAAAATCGCTTCCAAGGTACTTGGAGAGCAAGTAGATAGAGAGAGGGGGAGGCTTATATACCTTCCAGTGTGAGCAGAAGAACTTGAGATTAGCAGCTTTCCGGATCAGGGAACCAAAAAGTGATGAGGTGTATTTGTGAAGGGTGGACCCCAAAATATGGACAGTCCAGATCGTGCTCGAATGAATTCGACTCAAGCCTTCTTAAAGCCAAAGCAAACAAAGTTTATTAAGGATTCGCCTAATTGGGTTGCCTCTTAAGGAGCCTAAGCATTTGTGACACTTGTATTCACAAGCGGGCCAGATAGAATCCCAGCTAGACAGAGTCTGAACTGGATTGAATCTGAGCACCTTCATGGAGGCAAGGTGGGACTTAAATACAGAAAAGAATATAGGAGGGATGGGGGGTGGGGTGGGGGTGGTAGAGTGATGGGGGAAGAAGTTCAGCAAGGGCCTCCAAGGAGGATCAAAGGCTGGAAACAACTGGAGGTAATCAACTAACATCAGACTAGGGGGGCACCTAGGTGGGAAGCAGGTAGGGCAATCAAGAGATACCCCACAATGGTCACAGATTTGAGTATGAAAGGCCAGATTCTGTGAGGGGACACAGGGAGAGCTCAATTTGAGTATGAAAAGTCAATTTAAGTAAGGAGATTCCAGGGGAGCTCAAGGAAGTTCCCAGAGGCTGAACCCCATCATCTCTATACCCAGCCTCAACTTCTAACTGTAGCTCTGGTTGTGCATCTCCAGCTACCTATTTGACATTTCAAACCCAATATAACCAAAAATTGAACCTCATTGTTTTTCCCATGCAAACTCATCCCTCTTCCAAACTTCTCTCTTTCTTTCCAGGGGCACCATCATCCTTCTAGACACCCAGGTTCACCACCTCTTTGTTTTCCTTAATTCTTCTCTCTTACTGTATATATCCAATCAGTTGCCATCTTGTAGTTTCTTCCTGAACAACATCTCTTTGGTCATCTCTTTCTCTCTATTCCACAGTCATCAGCCTAATTCAGGACCTCATTATCTCTCTTTGGACTATTAGAAAAGTCACCTACTAATGCCTTTCCTCAACCTAAATCTTGCTCCTAATCCAACCCATTGTTCAAAAAGCTACTAAAATGACTTCCCTAAAGCATAGATCTGAACATGTTTCCCACTCCCCATCCCTGCCTATTCAAAGTCCTAAAGTCTCCCTTTTATCAGTGTGATCTCCTCTGTTTGAGACTTTAAACCCTTTGCATCTTGGCTGCAACCTATCTTTTTAATGTTATACATCCTTCCCATGCTTTCTACATCCAAAAGGGCCATTTTGTCAAACTGAGATAATACTTGTAAAGTACTCAGTACAGTGCCTGGCAAATAATAATGCTTGTCCCCATTCTTCCCCCAATCCCACTTCTTGTTCCTCACCCACAATACACCATCTCCAATCTACACACCTTTGCTCTGATTGTCCCATGCCTAGAAGACACCCCTCCTTACCTCTGCTTCTTAGAATCTCCTTTCCTTCCAAATTCAGTTCAAGCACCACCTTCCACATGAAGCCTTTCATGATCCCTCTGGCTGCTAGTGTCCTATCACCATGGTTATCTGATCCAGTAGTACCTTGGTTTACAAGTAACCTGATTTACACATGCTTCGCTGGACGAGGAAAAATTTTTTGCATAATTTGTCTTGCAGGATGAACAAAAATTAGCAGTATGAACATCATGTTTGGACTTGAACGGCTTATGAAGGGATGATGCTCAACTAGGGAAGTGGTTTGTTTTTTTTTTTTTGAACCCATATAAGATTGCATGCCATCTTGGAGAGGGAGGGGGAGAAAATTTAAAACTTATGGAAGTGATTGTTAGAAGTGAGCCTGTCTAACAAACCCCCAACTGTGAGAAACATGCTCACCTTAAACCCAGAACAATACCTGTTGTGAAATCAGGAAAGTTTTTATTAATCATTACATCCATTCCCTCTGAATGGATGGGTAGCCTCCCCAGTAAGGTTATAGGATGACTACAACACGGGCAGAAAGATGGGGCTTCCTATACTGTTTTCCAAACTTTGGATCTCCCTTGATACCGTCCCCTGGTCATGTGACTTTATGTTCTTCTCTCTGATAGGCTTTTCCTCACACAGCTCATCAAGCCTGTGCATTGGTTTCTGACCTCTAACCTGACCATGTTAGGTCACAAGACTCTGTGGAAACAGAACTTCCTTGTTTCCCACATTATTGAAAACCGAAAACAAATAAATTAATTTTTTAAAATGTCAAAAATAAGTGTTGTTAGATTCCTAGTCAGAAGTTACCATAAAGAAAAAAAATCAGTCAAAACATGAAAGTGATTCTAAAAAATGAAAGATAAGTGAAGGCAGTAGTGTTAGCCTTACATTTAGTGAAAGCAGCATAAGAAACTCCCAAGTTGAAAACCCTGATGTTCTCATAGAAGTAGATTCTCCTTCCAAGCAATAACCCTTCCTCCTCCTCCTCCCCCTCCCTCTCATCTCCCTCACACCAGTCAAGATTTTTCTCAGAGGTAAAGTACAGGTTAATTTATTTTATTTTCAGTTTATATTGTGTTCTAATCATTGCTATTGTATTTCAAGTGCATTAGGGACAAAAAATTTACTTAGAATTATAAATAATTATCGGTACCAATCATCAAACTTTACATTATTTCCTATGGGAAAATTCACTTTGCTATACAAATTGCATGATGAACAGAATCTCAGAACGCAAATTAAATTCATAAACCAAGTTTCCACTCTATTTATTTTCTATATGTTTGCATTTATATATGTTCTTGTTTTCTCCCCCAACAAAATGTAAGTGCCTTAAAGGCAGGCACTATTTCATTTTTGCCTTATATACCTAGCTCCTACCATACTGTCAGGCCAATGGTAGGTGCTTAATAAAAATCCTTGTTGATTGACTGAATTCTGTTACCTATGCCTCTTTCAGCTGACCTCTCAACCAAGAAGGATACTGTTTGTAAGTATCCATGTCTTCCCCTTATGCTTAGACTTCAAAGATAGGTAGTGGTGATTCCTGTCCCAACAATGACTGGTCTGGAGTTATTGGTGTTATTTCTTGTCGCATTTATGTGAGCACTAGAATTGTCCCAGGTTGACTCCTCTAAGCTTTCTGCTTTGGCTCAGTATACTTGGCAGTATACAAATAATGCTAAGGCTACGGACTTCTCTGATGAAGTGTAGCTCTATATTTGATTTCTATCCAAACTAATTTCTTTATTGAATAGTTTGCCCTCAAAATCTCTACCTTGGTCTGAATGGATCATGGCTGCAAAGCCATGTCCTGCAGAAACACTTCTTCAACAAGTCTGTGGAAGCTCTTTGGTTCCTGCTCGGACATGTCTGCGCATAGTAGGTGAAGTCGTTTTTCACTACTAGGTCGTTGTTCATCTTCTTAGTATGTCCTCTGAGATGTAAAAAGTCTATGCATACAAGCTCCAAAGACATACTTGTTTATTTATGGCCTCCAAGTAAATAGTACAAGTTGATAGCTCTTTCTTTTGAACACACTGAGCACTAATCTTATACTTCTTGACATCTGCTGCCATCTTGGGCCAGTAAAGCCCATTTTCTACTAGAGTCCTCCTTGGTCCATGTCCAAAGTTATCATACAGTGCTTTCATAGCTCTAGAGTGAAATATCTTGGGTAATACAGTGTAAGAAAAATAATCTATACTCTATATTTTTTGTTAAAATCTGCCAAAGATAAATTATTCTCCTTGGAGAAAAATTGCCTCAAGCAATTTCTAATTCTCATTTTATAGTGATCATGAAAGAAAAGGTAAAGAAATTCCCTAGAGATTAAGAAATTCCACAGGTAGTAAGTGTTAATTAAGTACTTACTACATGCCAAACAATGCAATGCTTGCTGCCCTCAAAGAGCTCATATTCTAATGGGGGAGAAGACAGACAAATAGCTAACATACAAGTTAAGCAATGTAAGAGGGAAGGCACTAGCATCTACCGGTCTACTCATTAGTTCAGACTTTTTTGAGGAAGTGAAGTGCACTCCCACTTTAGATAGAGTTTTGAGTCAAGGGATATCAAGAATTACAGACCAAAGGATCTATTGCAAGAGTGATTATGATTTTTTTTAAATAACACAGTGAAGACCTTAGTGCTGTAGGCTTCTACAACATTTTCCACCAACTATATTGTTTTGGAACTCCTTTGAAAACTCCATCATGCCTTCCTTTTCCAGGAAACTCGTCACTGGGAGACCTCATTATCCTGCAAGATTGAGTCTGCCTGATATGTATCATCAGTACCCTCTGCTCCTCTGATTGAGTCCTCTGAATGGAGGGCAGGGTCATGGGATCCAAGGCCTCCTTCTTAGGAGGGGGCTCAGCCCTGTCTTCTCCCCATTTCCCACTAGCTATACAGCCTTTGGTCTTCTTTAGACTTCTCCATCAACTCCCCATCCATCATCTCTTCTTTTTTTGTCCCTCCCCCATTGCTTTTCAGCTTCCTTCTGTTGTCTTTCCAATCGATGGTGAGCTCCTTGAGGTCAGGGACTGTCTGAAGATTTTTTTTCTTTTTAATTCATATTTGTATCCCTAGCACTTAGCATATGTTTATTGACTGACAGCAGCAACTGTTTCCTAGTACCACATATGGAATGACAGTATTGTATGTAATAGTATAGTAAGGCCCCACATGTTACATGGGCTGTTCCCATATGTGGCATGGGGGTGTAATTGTGTGACTTGAAGGGGGGCAGGCTAGTCATCTCTAACATCTTCTCTCCCCATCCTTCTCCAACAGAGATTTTAATTCCTGCCAAGAGGGGAAGCAGAAGATTGGGGAGGCTACTCGATTCTCAGAGACAGGGAGTACCAGACTAGAATTATCTCTATCTGCTCCCTTATACATTATTCTAGGAGATGCTAATTTCTGATCACAGTTTCATGGTTGGAGGAGGCAGGAGGACCTCAAACTTTACATCCAAGGCTTGACACCCCTCCCACCAAATACCAGCTGCACAATGAACACACATACAGCATTTAGTCAAGATATTAATTTGTCCAATGGGCAGCAAAACAGAAATCAGAGGAGGTAAACATAGCAGAATACATACCAGACAATACAGAGTGAAGAAGGCCTCACATTCAGAGTGAGGTAACTCACTTCAATCAAGAAAGAGTCTTAGATCTTACCCACAGGAAATTCCCCAAAGTCTCTAGAGTGGCAAGTCAGGAACAGGGACACAGGAAGACGGCTGCCTCCTCTCAGGTCTTCCTTCAGCAGCCTGAAGTGGGGTTGACCTTCTTTCTCAAAGCTAGAAGCCAAAAGTGCCTAAAGTGACTCCAGGCTTGAAGAGAATTAAAGAAACATTTCTTCACTCTTACTAGCTCTGCTTCTTCCTTCACATGGAAATAGGACATTAATCTCTACTAATAAGAAAAGAGTCCCATACCAATGGCCTTTGGGACTCAGGTTACACTAGTAATGGATTCCATTATATCACCCCAACCTCTGTCATTCTCTTCATGACATGGTACCTTCTGTCTCAAAGTTTGACACTCCAAGGATCACATTCTCATCCTATCTTATTTCTCTTCTCCCTTCATCAAGCAGTTGTTCCCTCTACTGGTCATCCGAGGAGGATGGGCTCAGTGCAAACAAGTTTTTACATCTACTGGTGGTATAGTCTGTGGCAGAAGTCCCGGGCTCTCAGCTGCTCTTTTATTTGGTGATGTACTGTTACTGTATGTCACAGATCATTTCCATCCTTCTACAGGTATCCCCATTTTGAATTCACATGGCCTATGGGACAAGACATCTGCTTCCACATTTGTGTGCTTTGGCTGATAGACCATGCTAAATACACAACTGGCCGGTGCTTCTACCTGTTTCTGGAAAGCAACATCTAACTTGCTGTCAGTTAAAATATGTCAGCAGGTTACTGTCAGTTCATAATTGAAATTGATCTCCATATGTGTAGTCTTGGAACTTGACCATTTCAATTAAATTAGGGCTACTCACAACATTGGAATGAGGGCTTCCTGAGTTCAAGGGGTTTGAAAATAAATGAAAAATAAATAATTCCTACCCATTTTGATTTTTTCATTTGGAAACCACCCACTCCTACTCCCACTAATTATGTAGTACCCCAGCATCTGTATTGGGAAGGGGAAGAGAGAGAGGAGACTCTTGAATAAGGTTTACATGCCAAAAAGGGACTAATTAAAGGATATTCTTGACACAAACTGGAGATGGGAGAGAAACATTGTGGGCCTCCAAATCTGTGTCCAGATGGGGGACGATGTTGTGGCAGCTCCCCAAACTGGGGTGATAATTGTGGGAGTTTATTTTAGTATAAAGTGGGAAATGTTCTAAATCTATTTTCTTGCATATTGCTATCCAATTTTCCTGGAAATTTTTGTCAAATAGTGAATTGTTATCCCAGTAGCTGGGATGTTTGTGTTCATTGAAAACTAAAATCCTAGATACATTTGCCTCTTTACGCTGTGTACTAATCTGCTCCACTGATTGAGTTCTTGATTTTCTTAACCACTACTAAAATGTTTTGAGAATTACTGCTTTGTAGTACAGTTTATTTAAGTCGAAGCTCTGGCATTATGAGGTTCCCTTATCACACACTTCATTATTTCCTTTGAGATTCTTCACTTTTTTTGTCTCCAAATAAATTTTCTTATTATTTTTCTAGTTCTATGAAATAATCCTGCTGCAGTTTGATTGGCATGGCACTGAATAAGTAAATTAATTCAGGGAGTACTGTTACTATCATTATATGGATTCATTCTGCCCTTGAGTAGTTAATACTTTTCCAATTATTCACAGTTGTTTTTATTTCTGTAAAAAATGGTTTTCTATTTTTATTTGGTTGTTATGTATATCCTGGTAGATAGACTCAAGTATTTTACACAATCTGTAGTTATTTTAAATCGAGTTTCTTTTTCTGTCTTTTCCTGTTAGGTTTTATTGGTATTATATAGAAATACTGATGATTTGTGTGGATTTATTGTATATCTTTCAAGTTTGTTGAAGTTATTGTTTCAATTTATTTTTTGACTCTTTAGGATTCTTTAAGTTGATCATCATCTTGTCTACAAGCCAAGACCAAAGTAAAGGGAGTGTTGGTGCATGATTTTCTGTTTGCAAATGATTGTGCATTCAATATAGCCTCTGAGCTGAGATGCAACAAAGTGTGGATCAATTCTCTGCTGCTTGTACTAATTTTGGCCTAATAATTAACACCAAGAAAACACAGGTGCTCCCTCAGCCACCACCACACCATCCATATGTGGAACCATCGATTATGGCAAATGGAGAAGTTTTAAATGCTGTGGATAACTTCACTTTCCTTGGCAGTGTACTTTCCAGGGATGTACACATTGACAATGAGGTTGATGCACATATTGCCAGAGTTAGCTCAGTGTTTGGAAGGCTCCAAAGAAAAGTTTGGGAAGGAAGAGGTATTAGACTGACTACCAAACTGAAGGTCTACAGAGCTATTGTGGTGACCTCATCATTATATGGCTGTCAAACATGGACAGACTACCAGCACCATGCCAGGAAACTGAATCGCTTCCATTTGAACTGTCTTAGGAAGATTCTGAGGATCATCTAGCAGGATAAGGTACTAGACAGTGAAGTTCTTGCTTGAGCTGAACTGCCAAGCATTCAAACTATGCTTCAGAGAGTGCAACTCCAATGGGCTGGCCACATTGTTCAAATGCAAAATGTATGCTTGCCAAAAAGACTATTTTGTGGAGAACTTGCTTAGGGCAGGCGATCACATGGTGGCCAGAAGAAGCGATACAAGGACACTCTCAAGGTCTCTCTCAAGAACTTTGGATTTGACTGTTCATCATGGAAGACACTGGCAGAGGACTGCTCAGCTTGGGTTGCCCACGTCAGAAAGGGTGCTGTGCTCTATGAGCAAAGCAGAATTGAGATAGCACAAAATAAACATAGGATGCACAAATTTGGAGTATCCACCCCAAATATTCACAAGGACTATCTGTGTCCAACCTGTGGTAGAGCATTCTGAATTCCCATCCATCTGATTAGCCATAGCTGGACACATTGAAACTTCACTTTATCATGGCGATGTCATTTTGGTCCTCTTCGAAAACGAAGGACAATAACAAGTGTTATCATCAAAAACGAACCATTTTGCTTCCCCTTAATCTAAACTTATTATCTCAATTTCTTTTTCTTGTCTTACTGTGATAGTCAGCATTTCTTGTATCTTGCCAAATAGAAGTGATGACAATAGATATCCTTGTTTCATCCTTGATTTTCTTGGAAAGGATTCTCATTTATCTTTATTACATGTAATGATGGCTCTTGGATTTAGATATATACTATAGATATAAATATAGATACAGATATAAATGTCATTTTGGTGACTTGTTCTTTGATCCACCAATTTTTTAAGATTAAGTTATTTAGTCTCCAGTTGATTTTTAATACTATTTTTATTAACCTTTTATTTAACATAATTGTTATTTCATCATGGTCAGTAAAGGATGTGTATAATATTTCTACTTTCTGCATTTGTTTTTGAGGTGTTTATGTCCTAAGACATAAAGGGGTGTGTGTGTGTGTGTGTGTGTGTGTGTGTGTGTGTGTGTGTCCATACATATACATATATCTTACATATATCTTTATCAAAACACTTTACAAAAACTGGTCATGTTTATATGTGTGTGTGTATATATGTGTATACACACATACACACACACACACACACACACATATATATATAAAACCATTCAATAATCTCCAGAAACGTATCATATCTAATTTTTCTCAAATTCTATACAGGCCTTTAATTTCTTTTCTGTTTCTTTTTTTGTTTGAATTTATCTATGGCCGATAGAGGTAAGTTGAAGATCCCCCATCATAATGTTTTTATATTCTATTTCTATAATTCATTGAGTTTTCTCTTTAAGTATTTAGAAGCTATACTATTCAGTGCATATATGCTAAGTATTAAAATAAATTCATATTCTATGTGTCCTTTTATCAAAATATAGTTTGCCTCTTTATCTCTTTTAATTAAGTTTATTTTTGCTGCAGACTTATCTGAAATCATAATCATTATATCTGCTTTTTTTGTATTCAGCTAAGACATACCAGATTTTTCTCTAAACCATCATTTTAATTCTGTGAGTGTCTTTATGTTTCAAGTATGTTTCTTGTAAACAATATATTGTTGGAGTTTTTACTGTCTAATTGATTCTGTTAATATCTTCCACTTTATGAGTAAGTTCATTCCATTCACATTCACAGTTATGATAGCTAATTGTTTACTTCCCTCCATCCTATTATCTTATAGTTTTTCTTCACTATTATCCTTTGCTTTTCTTCTTTTATCTGTCTCTTCACTATCCCTTTTCCTGACTTAAGATTTTTTAGCTTGTCTCTTCCTGAGTCTATGCTTCCTCTTATGTTCCCTTTTCCCTTTTTCCTATTTCTATCTGTATCCTTATTGAGTTGTGTATTCCTACACCAAAATCTATGTGAATGTGTGTGTGTGTATGTGTGTGTAGTTTTCTCTGCCCAGCTACCCTCTGCTGCAATCTACTGAGCTAAATTTTTCTAGGTGTTTCAGGGTCAGTGCTGCTGCCAGACAACTTATCTGACTTGATATGAGATAATTTAAATCTCTGATGCTAAGTCTTTGTTCATGAAACTCATTTCAGGGATTGCACCTAAGAGAAATGATTATTAATAACCAATGATTTGGGGACATTAAGGTTTCCCCTTTTTTCTTTTATCCTCATTTCAAGACCTCTGTCTCTGAAGTTTAAGCTAATCTTCTCTATCCAAACCCCATCTAGGTGGGGCAGTCATTATACTCTACTCAGTTTTGTGTGGGGATAGAGTCTTCGAATAGATTGCCTAAGTCTGAGGGTAACAGAATCAAATGATATAATCTAAATTCAGATCCATCCCCTCATTGTAATATTCATTCTCTCATTAACTGTTAGCTAATCAGAGTTGATTGCCATGGGATGGGGGGGAGAAGGAACACCCCATTTCCAATGGGCATGTAAGCTGTGAGCCCACCACCATGATTGTCTTTGTTCTAAGAGACAGCCAGCCAAATGATCATCCTTTGATTAAAATGCTGCTGTTATTAATAAAATGATTAAATTACCCAGAAATTATGTCTCTCAAACCTTTTTAAATGCTATGTTCCCAAAGAAAACCCATAGACTCTGTATAGGGACTGGGGTGATGAGGCCCACTCTTTTCCACTATCTTGGATTTGCATGCAAAAATCATACTAGGGTAAAGAACAAAAGCTGGCAGGGCCATGGCTCTCTACTCCTGCTCCATATTTTTGCCTTTATTATGAATATCCACCAGCAACAAAAGCACCAATCCTTTTGTGCTGCATTAAGGTTAACACAAGCCTTGATGACCTCCTATAACTGCAAAGCACCCTTTCCTCATCTTCAACTCTCAAAATCCTTAGCTTCCTCCAGACTTTAGCTCAAGTGCCAACTCCTCTGTGATCCTCCAAACTGTAGCTTTCTTTCCTCAGATCATCTTGTATCTCCTTACCTGTGTACAAGTCAAACCTTACCCACTTCCACCAGCACCTCTTCCCAGTAGAAAGTAAGCTTCTCGAAAGGAAGGTCAATCTTATTTTTTGTCTTTGAGTCACTAATGCCTAGCACAGAGCCTGGCTTAGAGTAGGTGATTAATAAATGCTTTTTGAACTGAATTTAGATTGAACTGAATTGGATTGAATGAAACAGTCTGGTCACCTGAACTGCCTCCCTAACTAGGCCTTGATGAGGGGTAGGGGAGGGAAGAGGAGAGAGGATGACAATTTTAACAGAGAATAATTATAGCTAAACATTTCTCTACTGTTTAGATAGTATTTTTCTCTTAATAACCTTTGGTGAACAGCCTAATGCTCTCAGTATAAATATTGATATTCATATTTTATAGATACAGAAAGTGAGGCTTAGATAAGTTAACTACCTTGCCCAAACTCATTTGGGAAAGAATTGGAAATTGAGGGGATGCCCATCCATTGAGGAATGGTTGAAAAAGTTGTGGTATATGAATGTAATGAATACTATTGTTCCATAAGAAATGATGAGCAGGCAGATTTCAGAAAAACCTGGAAAGACTTATATGAACTGATGCTGAGTGAAGTGAGCAGAACCAGGAGAACATCATATATAGCAACAGTAACGTTGTGTGATGATTAACTATGCCAGACTTAGCTCTCTTCAGCAATGCGATGGTCCAGGACAATTGCAAAAGATTCATGATGAAAAATGCTAATCATATCCAGAGAACTATGGAATTTGAATGCAGATTGAAGCATACTTATTTCACTTTCTGTTTTTTCTTTCTTGTGGTTTTGCCCTTTTGTTCCAATTCTTCTTTCACAACCTGACTTATGTGGGAATATATTCAACATGATTATACTGATTGTATATATACCTATATCAGATTATTGTGTTGGGGAGTAGGGAAGGAAGGGGAGGAAGGAGAAGAATTTGAAACTCAAAATTTTACAAAAATGAAAGTTGAAAACTGGAAAAAAATACTATTAAGGAAAAATAAAATAAAAGAGCTGGGGTTCTGAAATGAGTGTTCTTTTCCTAGCATTCCAGTTTCCTCTTGCCTAGGCTCCCCTGGATTGATCTGAATTTTCCTGAGGTGCACAACTTGACCCCTAGGCCTAATGACCCTATCTCTCAAGTGCTCAGCTTTAACAATGTGAAAGGAAATGATGGTGCTGGAACGGCCTGTTCACGGTGCTGCTCTTTGCTGGAGCACGGAGTCTGATTGGGCAGATTCTGTGGAAGGCAGCAGGCCAGAACTGACAGGTGCTCCTGCTCGCAGACTCACCCTCTAGATCCACCCACAGCTCAGGGACTGGTGGCAGCGGCTGCTACAAGTGTTTACTAAAAACTGTAAACTCTAAAGAGGTTGGAGGTGTAGTGCAGAGGCTGAGCTCGGCCCTCTCAGCTCACTCTGCACTGAGCTTCAAAAGAGGAGTGGGTTGGGGAAGGAAAGACAGTGAAATGCTCAGATAAACAGCTGCTAGGTGGTATGGGGTTTAGAGGACAAGAGGCATATGTAATAAAAGAGGGAGGGGCAGGCAACTAATATTTTCTGTTCAGTAAGTGGTTATCTTCCTTCACTCATGGAAAACTCTACCTCCAAGCGCTCAGCACACATCCCACTCTCCAGTCCCCAATGGAGAATTCTCCCCTGCATTGACTGGAGAAGAGCAGGACTGGTATGCGGTCTGGTGGTACGGAGCTGTGATGAAGCGAGACCTCACTTAATTGCACATCTACCTCCAACAGGGTTTTAATGTCTCCCCCCAGAAAATGCAGTCCTCCTTCCCCAAAAGACCAACTTCTCTCTACCAGCTCCTTCCCCACTCCCAACGTTCCTGTCTACCTGCTAGGACGCACCTCTGCAAGCCTGAGCCTGGTACACTGGTAGAGTGGACTGGTGGAACTAAATATAAAGGACTCTGACAAGCTGGAGCAAGCCTGGAGGAGGATAAGCAAGTTGGTGAACAGACTGTAGAGTTTGCCATCAAAGTATAGTACAGTAGCAGCTAGACACTGCTCCCTGTGACCACAGGATTGGCAACCTGCACCAAGTGCTCTTCTTACCCGCCATGGTTGTGTTCACTGCTCTTGGATTTCAGAACTTCTCAAGAGGAAAGCATATGCTGTCATATGCATTGCCTTTCATCCCTCATCCTGGCTACTCCAGGAAAGTTGTTGTTTTCAGAGTTGCTTATGATGGAAAAGATTATGGGTTCTATGGCTAAAGGTTCTCCCTAGCAAAGAAGAGAGAAGGGAGCCCAATATATAAATATGAATCACATATGAGACAAGTAATTTATTCCCACACAGAAAACGGAACACAAAACAATACAGATTGTGAATTAAAACAGAATCCAGTAACTTATCCTTACTAGCACAATCAGTTGGGAGGTGAATATTTAAGCCTCATTGGGATAAGCTGCTAAAAAGTTCATGCTTTATTTACTAAGCCGAAACACAGCCCCATCAAAACACAAGTTGGGAGCTGCCTTCTAGAGGTCTCCACCTCCGAGGCTGTTTGCTTTTCTTGTTAAAAAATGTTGCTGCTGTCACAACCACACCCCCTCCAGGAGATGTAGCATTTTGGCCAGCTCTCACAGTCCTTCCGGGACCTTTGGAGAATCACAAGCCTGATGCCAGAGGAAAAGAAACACAAAAAGAGAAAAAAGAGAGCTAACTGACCAATCAAGTCCTGACTAATTAAATCCATATGAGGGGGAAAAACACCACCTGAGGTAGGGAAAGATCTTTGCACCAGTTCTACCACCAACTGAAGTCATCTCGTCTTCTCAGAGCTGCCCCTAAAGGACCCACCAGCCAGAAGCCACCTCTTCTTTTCCTAAATGTGACTCTCTTTTCCTCATCAGCCATTCCAGCTCAGTAATGGGAGGGAGGGAAAAGAACCAACCCTGGCAGTCCACCCTAGAAACAGGCCCATGCTTAGGATTCTGCCACCAGAGAATTATCTATGCATGTTCCAAGTGGAAGGACTATAGAGAGACATGTTACATAAGGATCACTTGAAGAAAGTCAAGTGTGTGTAGCCTAGAGAGGAGGAGATTTTTGGGAGCATGGCAGGTATCTTCTAGTTCTTTTCAAAGGGCTGTCATGTAGGAGAGGGACTAGTATTTATTTTGCTTGGTCC
Source organism: Bettongia penicillata ogilbyi (assembly GCA_023548195.1). Lineage (NCBI taxonomy): Eukaryota > Metazoa > Chordata > Mammalia > Diprotodontia > Potoroidae > Bettongia > Bettongia penicillata. Next base: position 4,678,772 of record JAJHZJ010000311.1, read on the forward strand.
CAGAGGGCAGGAGAAGGAACCATAGATAGAAGTAACAGGGAGGCAGATTTTGGGTACATCTAAGGAGAGGCTTCCTAACAATTAGAGAGGTCCAAAGAAACATGGGCTGCCTCTGGAGGTAGCTGGTGAAATTCTTCTCACAAGTAGCCTTCAAGGAAAGTCTAGAAAACCCGTTGTCCAGGAGGGTGTAAGGGAATTCCTGTTCTGATCTAGATTGTACTCTGAGTTCTATGAGAGGGCACCAAGTCCTGGGATTGGCATCAGGGAGGTCTCTCCTCTTCCATGGAATCCTTCTGTCTTATCCTAGTTGCTCCAGGCTTTTCTGAGGTTACCTTGTCCCCAAAATCATTCTCTGCCCCTTCGTGTCACACTTTGCCTAGCTGCAGAGCAGTCAGGAATGAACACACTGACTCAAACTAGTTTGATGTCCAAGATAGCCATAGGAAGCAGCAGCCAGAGAAAGGTATGGAAAGAATCTGGAAAAGGGAGATCAAGTAGTTGGGGTGGCGGAAGATAGAAATAGTAAGGAGAGGGAGCCCCCAAGAACCACTTGGGATGGTTGGTAGATTTGAGTGTTCATGCATGTTGAGTAGAAGCTAATCTATAGGAGCCATTCCATGGAGCTTGTCCAGACTTTCTTGGTTCTGGTTGACTTTGTGGAAGTTTGGGGACTTGTTTCTGGTCCTATACTGAGCAAGGCTTAAATTAAGTCTTAGTACCTTAGTGTGTAGAAACAAACCACTAGTGGTGTCTTATTCCTCATCCTTTCTGTGACAATGGTATGGGGTGGAATGCCACACCTGTCAAAAAATCAGCTTTCAACTGATGAGCTCTTGGATGAGACTCTCAATGTAGCAAGTGACTCCCTCTGTGAGGGGAGGTCAAGGGTATGGGCTATACTTTTCCCACTACCCCTCATGCACACACATGAAGCATCAACTCAATTAGGTGAACTAGATCTATCTTCTCTACTTGTTTTTTTCCTTTCCTGAGTAGGTGCTCCCTTCTATTTTCTTGTAGGGCAAGATAGATTTCTATACCCCATTGCCTGTATATCTTATTTCCAAATTACATGTAAAAACAAATTTTAACATTTGTTTTTAGAGTATCTTTTTCCCCCTTATTTTTGGTGGAAGGTTCTAGATGTAAGCCTATAGCAAATATTCCCCCAGGTAGGGAACTTCATGAGACACTGAGTACGAGAGAAAGGAGATTCCTCTCATTAGAAGCCAGTTTCCTCAGTACTGAATCTTGTCCAACTGCATGTCTACTACAGACTAAGAAGAGGTACAGCTCCCAAGATCAGGTGAGCCTAGCAGTGAGTTAATCATATTAGACATGTATTTCATCTTCTGTTACCCCTCCTCCCTTAATAGAGTGTACATGCTGTGGAAAGGAAGAATTAGAGGTTAGAGTGAGTTAGATTCTCTGGTCCAAATCTATCAGCAAGGACTTGTTGGTGCCAGGAGCCTGACTCGCCCAATTCCTGTAATATTTTTCATATGTGGACTTTGACAGTAGATTAGGGAGCACGGAGGAACTCTGCCCTTACCAACAGATGGGACCAGAAGACTTGCCTGCTTAGTGCCCAGCCATGCGGGGAATAAGTGAGATTTTTCAACTGGGCCTCTTGCTGACACTGGAGCTGGGGCTTCAGGGGGCCTTGCCTCCTCCCTGTGACAGGTACCTGGGGCTGGGGTCTAAGCTTTGGGGCTGGGGAGGAAAGCAGAAAGAGGGGAGGAAGGAAACCTGAGATCCTAAAGATCTGTGAACCTGGGCAGCTAGAGGGAGGCCTGAGCCACTAAAGAGAAGAAGGGATCTGTCAGTTCACTGGCATGGCCATATGTGAAGACAGGACTGTCATTCTCTGGAGAATTCAGGAAGAGAACTATCCTTGAGATATGGCCATTTTGGGCATCTTGCCCCGCCCCCCCTTAATGTGAATACATATTACTGTGGATGAAAAGTAGATGAATGATAGAAACCAGGGTGAAGAAGAAGTAAAGTTCATCAATATCACCTCCCCTCATTTCTCTGACCACTTGGCCCTCAGTTTCATGGTGCCTTGTTGGGACTTCTTCTCCCTTGGTTTTATCTCTCACCTAAGTTCACCTTGATCCACATTTTGAGGGTGGGGGAACCATCCTATCCATTCTTCCCAGTTGTCCCCATATAGGGAACCTACATCCATCAGAGTGTTTGCCTCTGATCCTCTCTGCTCTACTTCCTGAGTGTCTGGTGGTCCTTCTTCTCCCCCAGTCAGATTTATTGCACAGGTGAGCTCCTCCGGCAGGTTCAGATGGCCAAGCTGTACCAGGATGATAAGTACTTTGTCGACATGCCTCTGACCAAAGCTCCAGGTGAGCACAGTATTCTTTGGATTGGGGGGAGGAGAGGGAGAGACCAGGCTAAGGGATCACACTCTCAGCCTCCCAGTGGTCCTTGCCATTGGCTCCCACTCTTGGCTACGGTCAGCTTCTTAAATGTGCTCAGGAGGCAGATGCAGAGGTCCTGGAACCGTGGGCCCTTAGGCTTAGGGGCAGGAGTATGCTGAGCTCCAATTCAAATTTCTGAGTGGCTGTCCCAGGAAAGATGGATTAGACTGACTCTGCTTGACTTCAGAAGGCAGATCTGGGCCCCAAAGGTGGGTGTTGCAGAGAGGCAGATTCTGAAATCAACACAGGGAAAATTTTGTAAAAGGAGACAGCATCATCAAACAGAAAAAAAAAAAACAAAATGAAACATGGTGTCAGAACACCTGGGTTTTCATCTCAGTTACTGCAGAGACCACTTGGGTGACCACAGACCTTAAGTCCCCAAAACTTTTTTAACCTTGGCTTCTGGGGCTAGTAAACCTCACACTGCATTACATGAATGGTGTGGGGACAGAAAGGGCTGCTAGAAATCTTTTGGAACCTTGTCTTGACCAGTGACCTCCTTAGTATATATTTAGTTTTCCTACTGGAGCAAAAGCCCCAGCAGATTTTACCAATCTGGAAAAGTTTTGAATATATGATTAATGATAGGTTGCATGTCTGCTACCCCAGACAGCTGCTAAGCTCTGAGAGGTTCATTAGTGGGTGAGGCACAGCGGGGAACATATTCCAGGCCATGATCATCCACTGAGTTATTCATCAATCAATGAGCACTGCTATGTACATTGGACTAGGCACAGGGGATGTAAGGACAGCGATGGTAACAATGGAGGATCTGTGATCTGTATTGGTGGGTAGAGCCCCACCCAGTGAAAGTACAGATCAATCAGTCTGTTGCTCAGCGGCCATTTCTCAGGCATCTACTTTGTGCCACGTACTGAGGACACAAAGTCCAAAAATGGAGTAGTCCCCTGGTCTCAGAGAGCTTAGCTCCTCAGGGTGCTGAAGGGATAAATTCAAGTTGTCCTCAAATAGAAGGAGTTTCTTTCATTTTTTTTTTTAAATTCGGAACTTAGCAAACACCAAAAACAAAACAAACAAATCGAAAAACTCCACATAAGCATTTTCATATATAAAGTAGAGCAGGAAGATTGTATATGAATGATTGTATATCTCAATTCCATACCATTTGCTTTTTTTAAAGGATATAATAAATTCAACCCATCGTTTTCAAAACTTTATTTTCTGTGCCTCCTTCTGGACCACCTTTTCCGTACTCCTTTGTGCACTTTTAAAAATGTTTCAATGTCCCTTTCTCTTCTTTTTTTGGTGAGGCAATCAGGGTTAAGTGATTTGCCTAAGCTCACACAGCTCATATTTGAGATCAGATTTTAATTCAGGTCCACTGTGCCACCTAGCTACCCCATCCCTTCTCTTTTTTCTTTCTTTTTCTTATTTTTTATTTATGCCCACCTACCACCTACCACTCCACTTCTTAAGCCAAATTAAATCTTTAAAAAATGTTTGTAACAAATTAGCATGGTCAAGCTGGCCATGTCCAAAAATGTTTGTCTCTTTCTGGACCTTGAAGACTTCACGTCTGTCGGGAGATGAGTGACATGTTTCATCATGAGTCCTCTGGACATATGTTTAGCTATTGCCTTGACCGTTGAAAACAACAATAACAACAACCTTTCAAAGTTTTTTCTTTGCAATGTTGTTTTCCATGTCTAAATTGTTTTCCTGGTTCTGCCTACTTCACTCATCTGTTCACACTCTCCAGGATCCTTTGCAATCATCTCTTTTGTCATTTCTTATAGCACAATAATAATGTTGCATTGCATTCATGAACCATAGTTTGTCCATCTGCTCCTCCATTTCTTTTCCTTTTAATTCCCACTTCAGGGTTAGGAAGTTTGCTTTACTTGTGACCATTCCTTCTCACATATTATCTTACTACTTAACTCTCCCCCAACCCCATTTGTTTCCCTGTTGAGTTGCTGTATTTCTACATCAAACTGGGTGTTTATGTATGACTTCAACCATCTTTTGTCCATTTTATTCAGTGAATTTTTGTTCATCTTTTTCCTTTTTTTTTTTGTGCTTCCTTTACCAAAATGTTGATTTTTTTATGATTCTCTTGCATCACTCTGATTTCTTTTCACAAATTTTCTTCTACTTCTCTTATTTGATTTTTTAAATTCTTTTTGAGCTCTTCTGGAGTTCTTTTTTTGGGCCTGAGACCAATTCACATTTTTATTTGAATCTTTGCATGTAGCCATTTTGAAATTGTCCTGGACTTTTGTGTTTTGAGCTTCCCTGTCACCATAGTAACTTTCTATGGTCAGATTATTTGGGTTTGGGTTTTTTTGCTCATTTTCCCAGTCTATTTCCATAATTTTTAATTTTATGTTAAAGTTGGTCTCTGCTTCCGGGGTAGAGGGGGCACTGTTCCAAGTATCTTGCTATGGGGTGAAGGACTTTGTTCTTGCCTTGCTGGGGTGCAACCTGCTACTAGCTTGCCCAGACACCACCTGTACTGGGCTGCACTCTCCTTTCACCTGAGAAAGAGAGACCTTTTCTGCCAACGAGCTAAGTTGTCTTGGGATGGAAAAGTGTTTTATGTCATCCTTTTGTTTGTTCTGCTGCTCCAGAATTTATTTTGAGGCATCATTTTATAGTTGCTTGGAGGTGAATTTGGAAAAGTTCAAGTGAGTTCCTGCCTTACTTCGCCATCCTCATTCTACACCCCCAGCTCCTTTTATCCATTTTAGATAAATGTGAGGTTCATCTGATGCCTTCTCCCCCAACCTCTTCCTCCATGTTTGTATATTCTTCTTTTCAAGAATCACAATTATGAAAAATAGTTCCACTGTCTTTTTTCCCCTTTCTACACTAGTGTATCAACCTTCTCCTTCCCCTCTTAAAACTTTCAGAATAAAACCAATCCACTCCTCTCTCTCACACCCCACCATCAGATTCTCTCTTTTGTTTATTTAACTCTCTCAGAATCCTTGGAAGATATTAAGGTTCTGAAGTGATCTTTTGGGGATCTGAGGCAATCTATTACTTGGGTAAACTTTACCATTCTCTCTCTTCTGATCCAGTAAATATCTTTCAAATTCTTTCCTCCAGAGTTTTTATTTCATTTTAAAATCTGTGGATACATTTTTACTAGGGAATCATGTGGTCCTGGTGGAAAATATATTTTTTCCTTTTAATCTCTTCTGCAGTTGTGGAGTTACTTTCTTTTTTGGAGATCTCTCTATTTGCAGTAATTTTTGACATTGGTCAGTATTTTCTTTGGTTAACACATCGTCTAGCTTTAGTTTCTAAATTGGGGCTTTTGTGCCAAGGGTCAAACTCTGCATCCTACTGTGCTTTTGAGTGGTGTGGTCAGTTCTGGATGGTCAGACCTGCTTAGTCTCAGCCTGGATCCTCTGGGGTCCTGACCTCCTCCTCCTCAAGTTAGGTTCTTCTGGATCTCTGAGATCCAGAGTGATGGATTTTCGGGTTTTCTAGATAGGGTGCTGACTTCTAAGCTCTGCAATGTCCCAGTACAAGCCAAGTCCCAAGTACTTGCTGTGGTTGCACCTGCTCCCTTCCAAATCCTTTCCAGTATGAATTTACAATCCATTGTGGGGCTTTCTTTGGGGAGCTGCCTCCCGACAGAGAGCCACATTTGTCCTTGGTCATACTGGGAAACCACACAGTCTTCTAGCTGACTTTAGCTGTGAAAATCTGGGCAAGTCACTTAACCTCTGCTTATCTCCTCAACTGCAAAATGGGGACCATAAAAGCAGTTGCTTCACAGGATTGTTGGGAGGATCAAATATTTTTAAAAACATTTAGCACAGTTCTTGGCACACAGCAGGTACTTAATAAATACTTGTACCTTTCACCTGTTTTTGTGCAGTTCTAGGGTGAAAGAGGTTACTTATTATAGCTTTTCACTAGATTTCTTTCAACAATTATGCAGTCTGGTGCCATTTTAAAGGTTGTTTTTTTTTTCTTTTGCTGGAGTAGTTATAAGGGAACTTTGCTATTGCTTCTATATCTTGCCTGGAAGTTGAGATGGGCTTCTTAATAAGGTTGGGAGTACCTCATCACTAAAGGTCTTCATGTAAAGATCATATGACCACTCCTTAGGGATTCATGTGAAATTTTATTACTTTAGGTGGCAGAGGTGATTCAAGATAGTTTGGATGGCTCACTCCCCTTTTCCATTTTGCCTAGACCAAGTTCTAAGCGCCTTTAATGAGCTGCTCCGCTCCAGTGGAGGCAACATCTCCCGGGACCACCTTAAAACCTTTGTTAATGAACATTTCAAGGCCAAAGGGCAGGAATTGGAAACCTGGATTCCTGAGGACTGGAAGCCTAGGTAGAGTATCAGTCTTGGGTGATGTCCAGGTGAAGACAAGGCAGTGCAGAGAATATCTCTCTGACTGAGGCTACAAGTAACTAACACTGGGGTGGTTGTCTTCCAGCCCCAAATTCTTACAGAAAATTTCAGACACCAGACTCCGGGCCTGGGCAGAAGATCTGCATAATCTTTGGAAGAAGCTGGGAAGGAAGGTACTAAAAGTTGAGATACTTTGGGATGGGATGAGGAAGCAGGGTAAGGAAGGGCTCTTCTAGTGGACATGGTGCTTCACCCTTTTCTTATGAAGATATGGAAATTACAGGCAATGGACTTATTCGATGCCCTTGGATAGACACAGAGTCCTTACCTAAAGAAAGTTTAGAGAAGGGGTGGGAAACCATCAGCCTCAAGGCCACATGAGGCCTTCTAGGTCCTCAAGTGCAGCACTTGGACTGAATCCAGACTTCAATTCAATCAATGGGCCATACCTGAGGACCTAGAAGGCTACCTGTAACCTTAAGGCTTCAGATTCCCCACCCCTGGCTTAGAGCTTGAGGAAAGTCTCTACTCTTCAAAGAATCAGTTTCCTCACCCCTTCTTCTGGACCCTGGCCTTGGCTTCTCTCATGTCCAAATGGCCTTAGTTGCCATTCCAGTACCCCAGAGCTTGTAGACCTCGGGCACATGTCCTCTGAGGACTGAAGGCAGGTCTTCACTTCTTCCTGGTTGGAAGACCTACCTCTCTACCCCCAGTTCCTGTTTCCTAAAGGGAATTCTTTCAAGCTGTCAGCTCATTTCCAGAGTAGAGATGACAGGTCCTAAGTCCAAATGCTATTCAGTTCCTTCCTGGCTCAGCTTGTATACATATAGATACCATAACCAACCACTTCCCTTCCCCCTCTACCCCAAAGAGGCTCATCCATTCACAGGGAGGTCCAGGTCATGCTCCTCTCTTTCTCCCTACAGATAAAACTTGAGGTCTCCAGCCAGCCTGACCAATACTCTTTAATCTATGTAGCCCACCCCTTCATTGTGCCTGGTGGACGTTTTATTGAGTTCTACTATTGGTAAGAGGTCCTGGGGGCATCCAGGGAATCCTAAAGAGGAGGAATGGGGGAGACTGGGAGAGTGCATATGTGCCTGGATGATGAAACACTCTTGGGCAAAGGGAGACTTGGCATCCCATCATGCCTCTCCCCCAAGCTAATTCCTTTGTGGCACAGGATGGCATGACATAGGGGAAGAGGGAGGGTAGACTTGATGCTTGAAGAGCTGCTTAGATATTGCTCTTTTCTCTCCATCCTGAGGGAGGCAATACGGTTTAATGAAAAACAACAAACCCACTGGCCCATGGGAGCACAACACAAGCTGTACCACTAACTATGGAAGTCATTTCAGCTCTTCTGGTGTCTGGGATGAGGAGGGTGGACCAGATGACAGCTAAGTTCCTTCCAGCTCTGATTCCTTCCTCTCTCCACAGGGATTCCTACTGGGTGATACAGGGGCTGCTCCTGTCAGAGATGCCTGGAACGGTCAAGGGCATGCTGCAGAACTTCCTGGACATAGTGAAACAGTAAGAAGGTGGTTGGGGGCTACCGAGAGGAGAGATGCTGGAAGGAACTGGAGCCCAGGATGGGTTAAGCGCCTTTCCCCCAGGAGGAAATGGGGAAACCCCCTTCCTCTAGGGCAGCAAATACCTCAGCAGGAATTTTCCTTGTCAGGTACGGACATATCCCCAATGGTGGTAGAGTGTACTATCTGCAACGGAGCCATCCCCCACTCTTGACCCTAATGATGGACCGATACTTGGCATACACGAATGACTTGGACTTCCTCAGGTATGTGCTACCTGCCTGACTCTTACAACTTAAGAAGCAGCACAGCTTACATTTACACAGGGCTCACAACAGCCCTGTGAGATTGGTAGGAAGAGTATGGCTGTTCCTATTTTATAGATGAGGAAACTGAGGGTCAGAGAGTTCAAAAGAATTGGTGAAGGTCATAAAATTGGTAAGAATCAGAGGGAAATCACCCTATCTCCTGATTCTTCCTGTTCTGGCCGCTGGGTCATACATCCCACCAGTCTAATCCCTAAGAACATGCTTTTACAGCCTTCTTAGGCTCACTAAAGGGCTTTCCTCACAATGTCCTTGTGGAGTGTGCCACATGTTGTTGAATCTCCATTTTAAAAACAAGGAAACTGAGACCTAGACAGGTGCCTTTGTTGTGATGCTAGTAAGCACCACAGCTTGGATCTGAACCCAGATCCCATCACTTCTTGGGAGGCAGTGTGGCGTAGTGACTAGAGAACTGGCTTTGGATCTTGGAATATCTGACTTGGGTTCAAATCCTGCCTCTGACACATAATGACTAGAGATTGGGGGGGAGGGGAAGAGAAAAAACAGAGATAGAGACAAAGAGGGGAGGAGAGAAAGGGAAGAAAGAGGAGGGGGGAAAAGAGAAAGGGACAGAGAGACAGGGACAGGCAGAGGAAGTCAGAGACAGAGACAAAGGGGTAGACACAGAGACAGACAGAGACAGGGAAAAGACAGAAAGAGAAGGAGAAACAGACAGAAGAGGGAGATAGAGAGAGAGTGGTAAAGACTGAGGGAAATAAAATGGGAGAGTCAGAAGGGGAAGGGAGGGAGACAGAAAGAGGGAGAGGGAGAAGAAGAGGGAGGGAGAGACACAGAGAGGCAGAAAGAAAAAAGCAGAGACAGAGAGAAATAGAAGAGGGGAGATAAAGAGAAAGAGAGAAAGTGGTAAAGACAGAAGGAAAGAAAAGGGGAGAGACAGAAAGGAGAAGAGGGAAAGGAGAGAGATAGAAAGGGACAGAGAAACAGAGACAGAGAGAAAGACACAGAGAGAGACACACATACACAGAGAGAAAGAGATTGAGGATTGTTCAAGCGTTAGGAGAATGATATCCCTGATATTCTGAACAGTGGCTGAGTTAATGACTGGCTCTTCAACTCAGAGAGAACATTGAGACTCTGGAGCTGGAGCTGGATTTCTGGATGCGTAACAGAAGTGTCAACATCAGCCACGAGGGGGAGAACTATATCCTGAATCGTTACCATGTACCCTATGGGGGGCCCAGGTGAGGCAGGTTCCTTCTTTGTAATGTAAAAAACATTGTAATGTTTTTCTTCCAAAGCCCTTTTCAGGCATCTTGGAGAGGACCCAATGATGCCTGGTCTTTTCAGGACCCCTGAGGGAAGGGGAGAGTCATAGCATCTCAGGGTAATTTGGCAAGAATCCCTACAAACCCACTCCATCCCCACCCAAAAAAGGGGCCATTCAGTCAGTTATGGAAAGCCCACCTCACCTGAGGCAGTCCATTCCCCCTTGAAGATAGGTCTAATATTTAAGACTTGTTCTGTCTGTCTGTCTATCACTCTATCATACTATCTATCTATCTATCTATCTATCTATCTAATGTAGCAGCTTCCACTCATTGCTTCCAGTACCATCCAGTGGGGTCAAAGAGAGCAAATATCGCCCTCTTCTACATGTCAGCCCTTCTAAGACTTGAAAATGGTTACCATGTTTTCCCTCTACCTGTAGCTCCAAGCTTTCTCTTGTTCAGCCCAAATAACCTCTGTTCCTTCAACTAAGACTAACATGGTCTCAGGTCCCCTCACCAGCCGGGTCACTGTATACATGCTAGGTTGTCAATGTCTTTCCTAAAATGTGACCAGAATTAAATACAATATTTTAGATGGGGAAACTGAGCAGGGCAGAGTAGAAGAGGACTGCTACTTCCCTTATTCTGGACACTCTACTGAAAGACTAAGTCCTTGTCCAAGGTCCCATGACAAGTCAATGGTGGACTTAGGACAGGGCTGTGATGGAGCCAGCTCTAAGTGGCTTGTGAGAGGCAATGGTTAAATTTTCAGCATGAGCATGCACACCTCAGAAATTGTCAATTACTGCAAATCAGTTTGTTTTCTTATTTTGTTAATTGTCCAGACTTTAGAAAGTATTAATATTGAAGATGAAATTTAAAAGTTTGTGTACATATTTTTCTCCCGAAAGTCTGGTTGTTCAACGTTTACCCAGCACAACCCTGTTCTGCTCCATGAACATTGCTTGAACTCAACAGGAAGGAGTACAGTAGAAGGCTCAGGGAAAGAAGTTATCACCAGACTGGAGAATGATAACAATCCAACACCAGTTTTACGAAGTGCTATATCCATTGTCTTATCTGAACCACACAATGGACTACCCACCCTGCTTGGCCAATGACCCTCCTATCCAAGATGTCCTCACCTCACCCTGACCCTCACCATCCCTTCCTCAAGGCTGCCCTTGTCTTTACCCACAGGCCAGAATCCTACAGCAAAGATGAAGAATTGGCAATGCTCCTACCAGAAGGTAAATAACAACATTGGGCATGGACAAGACACAGCCTATCTGACTGTGTGAAGTATTCTTCAATCTGTCTGGCCCTGAATGGTGGCCCCATCAACATCTCTTTCACATTCATGCTGTCTTCATATCCCTCTCACCCTGACTCATCCCATGTTTGTCACATTCAGAATTCTGACCTATCAGTACCTGGTTCAGTCACCCTCCTCTGCCCACACAGATGCCCGGGAATCCCTGTTGTCAGAACTGAAGGCTGGAGCTGAATCTGGCTGGGATTTCTCTTCCCGCTGGTTCATTGGCAGCAACTATCTGCTTGATAGCAAGACTAGTCAGTTAGTTCCGGTCGATCTCAATGCCTTTCTATGCCAGGTGGAGGAGGTACTGGCCAACTTCTACACCAGACTGGGTAAGGATCCCTAGTGAATGTCCTTATTTAAGGCCACAGAGACTCTGCCTAAAATTAAGACCCAGGGCTAAGTTCTGCTATCTTTCTGGGTGAGATGTGTGCATCCACAAAGTCCCCGGGGCCTTCTCCTCACTCTCTACTGACCTTGCACTTTCCTTAAAGGGAACGAGACCATGACTCAATACTACCTGGGGGCCCAGGCTCAGCGAAAGGCAGCCATGAAGGCTCTCCTGTGGAATGAGACCTTGGGCAGCTGGTTTGACTTTCACTTACACAACAGGCAACAAAACCATGCGTTCTATCCTTCCAACCTCAGTCCACTCTGGGCAGGTTGCTTCTCTGATCTTGACACAGTCAGAAAGAATATCAAGTACCTAGAGGTAAGGATGGGGGGTCTAGAAGGGAGGGAGGTCAGATTTCTGGACCCCAAAGCATTATAGGGTCCTAGATGTAGATTTGAAAGGGACCTTACAGGCCATCTTGTCCATCCCTTTCGTTTGACAGATGAGGAAACCGAGGCCTGGGGTGGTTGTGACTTGCCTAACATTCCCCAAGCCTCTGGCTTGCTATTTCACTTCACTGCTGGGGTCTCACAGCTAGGAAGTAACTGAGGCAGGATTTGAAACCAATATCTCTGCCTCTGATTTTGCTTTTTCTGGGCCTCAGCTCCCTTATTTTCTGTAAATGATGGGGTTGGGTTAAGTAGGGGTGAGGAACCTACAGCCTCAATGCCATACATGGCCCTCTATATAGTCAAGTGCAGTCCTTTGACTGCATCCCAAAGGGCCACACTTGAGGACCTAGAGGGGACACGTGTGGCCTCGAGGCCGCAGGTTCCCCATCCCTGGGGTTGGTAGATCTTTCAGAACTCTTCAGTTTCTAAATCCTAGGCTTCTTAGAGGGCAGATGGCAGTGTCTCCCACCCCGATGGGATCCCCACATCCACCAGAGGGCAGCTTTAAGCCTAGCAGCCCAATCAAGAAAAGCTCTGGGATGGGGACAGTCTGTGGGGCCCCTGCTAGGCTTCTTCCATCCCCTCCTCCTTTTGGAAAGTCTGTTCCCTGCCTCTGTAAGCCTGGGTCTTCTGGCACTCCTCTCATGGTTATCATGGTTCCTATAGGACAACAAGATATTGACCTACAAACAAGGGATTCCAACCTCCCTCCAGATAAGTGGACAGCAGTGGGACTTTCCTAATGCTTGGGCCCCTCTTCAAGACCTGGTTATCAGAGGTGATGAACATTCAAATAGCGGGCAGATGGGAGGGAGAGAGGGACTCCTGGGTCCTAGTGGGCAGGGGGCTGGGGGAGACTGGATACTTCCTAGAGGGCAAACGAAGTTCCATTCCAGGATGACAGGCCGCTGGCACAGCATCTTGGGGTGTGTAATTTCTCTATGCCTCAGTTTCCTCATCTATGAAATAGGGGGGCTGGACTAGCTCTAATTCTGGTAGAACTCTGTATTTGGAGTCAGGAAGTCCTGCCTCAGATAACCACAGGCAAATCACTTAACCTTGTTAAGCTCCAGTTTCCTCATCTGTAAAATGGGAATAACAACAGCACCTACTTCACCGGGTTGAGTGAAGATAAAATAGAAGACTATACGTATACGAAGTATGTTGTAAGCTTTTAAGTATTCTGTAAAGGCCAGTTTTGATTACTTGATTCTTTTTCATCCCAGGAAAGCTGAGTGAACACAGAATGGGCCCAGTGCACTAGACCAGTGGGCATATGGCCCACTACCTTTTGGGAAGGGCTCTCCTTTGGTCTTACTGACTCTGTGTTCAGGCCATAGCTGCCTTCTCTCCTATCCCCAACAGAGTTTTTTAGCCCTGCTAAACAGACCATATTTTTCTTTTTCTTTTCTTTTCTTTTTTTTTTTGGAGGAAGGCAAGGCAATTGGGGTTAAGTGACTTGCCCAAGGTCACACAGTTAGTAAGTGTCAAGTGTGTCCTGACTCCAGGGCCAGTGCTGTACTCCTGTACCACCTAGCTATCCCCAGGTCCTATTTTTCAACCTTCCCCTCCCATCTCACTCTTGCACTGGCCCCAGGGGTGAGGGAAGGGACTCTAGGGACTCATCAAGACCCTGTTGGGATTGTGGGGACAGGTTTAGCAGATTCCAGTTCAGCCCAGGCTCAAGAGATGGCCTTTCAGATGGCCCAGAACTGGATTCAGACCACCTTCGCTCTCTATCAGAAGAACAAAGCCATGTATGAGAAGGTAATAAGGTCTTCCTCAGTCCCCTCTTGATGGTCCTTCCTCTTATGGGATGATGGGGTGGGGAGGTGCTTCATCACTTGGGGGCATAAGGATAACATGGCCTCCTGTGGTCATTCCCTGGAACTGCCAGTCCTCAGCCTGGTCCTAACACTGAGATGCACATCCAGCCAGGGTTACCTAGGGATGGTCTCCACAGTTTGGGAATTGGTAGCTATCTTTGACTGTTTTGCCTTTTCCCACCTCCCCACAAAAAGAATTAGCAGTCCGACGATGCCTAATCACAAAGTTCAGGTTGGCAGAGTTTGCTTTAGTGGTAGAGGAGAGGTTGCCTGGGCAGGATCTGACCATTGGGCCAACCTCATCCTCTTCTCTAGTATGACATCAGCACTGACTCTGGGAAGCCTGGTGGTGGAGGAGAGTATGAAGTGCAGGTAATGGTGCTGGCCACCGAGGCAGGGGGTGGGAGAGGCATCATGGCAGAGGAGGGGGGAAAAGGGAAATGCCATAAAGTGGAGATGGTGCCAGTGCCCAGGGTGGTTGGTACAGAGGTCCATGAGATAGAGATGGGGCCTCTCCCTGGTGCCAAGCTTCACAGAGGATAACACGCCTTCCCCTACCCCTAGGAGGGCTTCGGTTGGACCAACGGGGTTGCCCTGCAATTCCTGGATCGATATGGTGACCGGCTGACTTCTAGGTCAGGAGCCATGCTGCCCAGTGCCAGCTGGCTGCTCATGGTCCTCCTGCTTCTGGGTTTGTTCTGCTGAGATGGAAGTACTCAGCCTGGGAAGGTCTTGCACCGAGTCAGCATGTTCCTTGGGAATACACAGGACTCCCCCAATAGAATGCAAGCTCTTCCCAGGCAGAGACTTTCACTCTTGCCTTTGTATCCAATAAATCAGTTCTTATGGTCATCCTAGCTTCCACACCTTCGCTATCCATTTCTAAAGGCCAGGGGTTGGGCTAGTGAGACCTAGGCCTAAAGGGGTCCAAGGCATGGGATGGTAAACTGAGTCACTTCAGGGTCATAATATATTCCATACGGATGGCCTCCCTAGTCACTGTTCTCCCCTCTCCCCAAATCAAGCCCTTCATCTGATTATTTCAAATGCTTTATTGTTTTTGCTGAACTGCTTACAAATACTGGAAAAAAAACAATCAACCCCAGCCTTGACCCAGACAACTCAGGCCTCAGGCCAACGGGGAATAAAGGCAGGAAGGGAAAGAGGTCCAGACAGAAGGAGGATTAGTGTTAAGGCCTAAAGGGCTGGAACCAGCATGGGTGGGAACCTGGTCTTCCCCGAGGCTGAGGGTGGTAGGGGGGCACACTTCATCCCCTTCACTAGTTTTTTCCACCTTGCTAGTTCTAGTCTCTTCCGGGAAGTGGGGGTGGGCTCTTCTCCTCCCTGGAAAACAGTCTAAGGAAACCCTTCCTAGGCCAAGGATATGATTCAAGACATGCTCCACCACCCACCCAGAACCATGGCTCCTTTCTGGGTCTCTGTACCCCCAGACCCTGGCAACCTCTGGCTCCAGTCAAGGCACGCGTGGAGGGGGAAGAGGCCCAGACCTAGGGCCAGGTAGGGCTAGTGCATTAGGGCCCGGTGGTAAGAGAATGGGGTGGGGAGGAAGGGGTGGGTGGTCAGGTCCTCTCTCCCCATTGTAAGATGTTCAAGGGCCTTAGGGTAAAGAAATCTTGAGCAAGTAGCCTTGGGAAGACTCGGGGGTAAGCCCCCGAGAGGTGCCTAGAGCCACAGGGGGATGAAGATAGAGCAATGATGGGGATGGGGTAGGGGGACACCACTATGGCATGACCATGGCTCTAGATTGCTGGAGATCAGGCTGTGACCACAGTAATGGTACCACTTCCTCTGTCACGAGCAAAATCATATAAAATAAACAGGGGGATGGGGAAGGAGGAGAGAGATCAAGGGGTCTTGGGAACTAGAGCTCCCCACCCTTTTACCTCTTCCAGGATGTGGCCTGTGCTCAGCCCTCAGGGCCCCTGCGAAGGGGGCTGAGATGAAGAGGGGATCTTTGGCAGATTCTGTTACCTTAAGCATGTCCTTTCCAAAAGAGAAAAGGGGCCTGGGAAACCTAGGGGCCTTATCCCAAGCTGAACTGAGAGCCTCCTCAGACCCAGATGCCAGTCAGCACAGGCATGTTTCCATGGCCCTCAGCCCTGACCACGTCCTTGGAGGGCATCGGAGGGCTATGCCAGGTGCCGAGACCCAAGGAGGACACATGCCCACATCCCTGCTTCCCTTTCTGGCCAGCTCCCAGGAAGCCCAGAGCCTGGCATCTGGGAAGGAGGGAGAAGCTTCTTGGATGTTAACAAAGTGTCTTATAAAAACCATCAAAATTAGGTTCTCCCCTCCCAGGGGATTTCTAGGAAATATCCTGGTAGAGTAAGTTCTGAGCCTCAGGAAAGATGTTCCTATAGGAACAATGAGGCTGACAGCCCCCAGGAGCAGTGGGGATGGGGTAGGGGAGGGGCAGATGACTGGGTGACTCCTCCCCTGAGGAGAGGAACACAAGGGGTGGCCCCATCACCTCCTGGTCAATTCATGAACTGGGTGTATCCCTCAGCCCCGGTGACAATGACGTCCATCCAGATGCGCATAGCCTCTGGGGAAGGTGCCACCATATAGTACAGCCTGTCATGTGTCTTGACGCAGAAGGTTAGGGCCGGATTGGGACTCTGTAGAGGAAAAGGAAGATAGGCCAGTTGAGTCTGAGACTAGGCATAAGCTCTTGCCCTGTGGCAAGAGTGTGTGACTGACTGGCTGCCAGGCTGCCTGTCAGCCCCCACCCCCTCCAGATCTCATCATCCTTCTTTTGTAAAGGCACTTGAGTTTGAGAGCTGGGCCTTGCTGGCATCCAGGTAGGCATAGACAGATGGGTGAAATCAAAGACTGGCACCTGGCCCACCCCACCTGGCAGCCTGTCTGTTCAGAAAGTCCCACCAGGGACAGATGCCAGACCCAGGGTCAAGGTTGGTGCCCCTTTCAACTCTCCCTTCCTGATCTCTGTCTCGACCATCCTCAGAGCTTATTTTGTGCCACCTGCAACAGGGCAGATCTAGCAATTTTCCCTCCAGCTCCCACCCACAAAGGAGAAAGCTTTGAGAATCAGAGACTGAGCAGTTTTAGAGAAGGCTACTCATCTCCCTAGGAAAAAGAGAACAGAGGAAGGAGGGACCACTAGAGAGACAGGCCAGCACCAAGTAACCCTGTCCACCCATAGCACAGGCCCCTCACTCAGAAACGTTGCAGACTGAAGATTAGACACACTTAGGCAGTCAAGGGGCTGTGGTTAGAGCTGGGAGCTTGGCAGGGTTAGCATGGGAATCAAGGTTAGGTCTAGGTGAGTGCTTCTGACTCTCAGGAGGCTGATTGGCTCCAAATTTCAGACATGGCCCTGCCCTCTCTACTTGCAGACCTCTATCCAAAGAGGCTAGAGGAATGGTCAAATCAATTTCCCTTCTTTCCCAAGCTTTTGGCTTCTGGCCCACCCTCTCAAGATATTGCCTATATTCACTCCCCTTCCTCCGATCCCCCAACTCCGCACCCAGGCAGGGTGAGAGACAGACAGCTGTCACTCACAGACTAAGCAAGATGAAGCATTATGGGCATGGCATTCTAGGAGAATTAGGAGAATACGCTCGCCCCTCATCTGTCGACCTAGGCAGCACCATCACCTTGCTGACCTTGCCCTTGTCCCTCTGTCTCTGACACCCACTGCAAGGCTGAGGGAGCAGGGCTCTGGGAAGGAAATCGGGGCCCCAGTCAGGATGAAAGCAGAGATAGCACTGGTTAAAGGACTTTGGGCTGGAAGGCAGGGGTACCTCAGTCACCAGGCTGAAGTTGAAAAATCTCTTCTGGGGAAGGGGGAGGTATGAGAGAAAGAAAGGAAGAGAAGTCGATAGGAGCGACGTAAGAAGTCAGAGCTTGGAATTTCTGATCCCCTCCTGAGCCATGCCCAGCACCTCGTACTGCCGCATCCTCCCACCTCAGTGGCCTCAGTCTCCCCCCGGCTGGTGCTTTCAGAGGGCTTCCCTTCTCCCCTGCCCTCACCTTGGCAGCACTTCGAAGGTGGTCATAGTATACTTCCTCAATGGCCTGGAAATAGATGACACCCTTGAGCTTAGTTTCATGTTTGTCTGTGTAGAGAAGAGACAGCAGCTGAAGAGTACTGGCCCATATGACAAGGAAGACCTGGGAGGTGCAGGGAGGTGGGAGTCCCAGGGCTCCCACTGATTTCCTGGGCTGCCTTGAAGCAACCTCCATGGGCCTCAATTTTTCCATCTGTGAAATGGGGAGGACAATCCTTGCCTATCCTCTGGGTCCCCTGCCTTCACAGAGCTGTCTCTCCCAGGATTGAGATGCAAAATTTCAGTCTTTAGAAATAAATTATCTACATCCTCGGAGCCAAGCATGAAGATAACGCCATGCTGGATAGAGGAAGTCACAGAATTTCAGAGGCAGAAGAGATCCCAGTGACAGCCAAGTGGTGCAGTGCATAGAGTGCCCCACCTAAAGACCTAAAGATACTTATTAGCTGGGTAACCCTCAGCAAGTCACTTGACCTCTGCCTGACTCAGTTTCCTCATCTGTAAAATGTAGATAATAATAGCACCTACCCCTCCCCCTGCCCCAGGTGTTGTGGGAATCAAATGAGATAATAATCGTAAAGCACTTAGCATAATGCCTGGCACACTTTAAGCGCACATAAATGTCAATTATTATTACTATTCTAGAGGCCAACCAATACCAGAAGCTCTTAAAAAGCATACCAAAAAGGTGGTTATCTGCCTCTGTCTGATGGTATCAGGGCAGGGAGAAACAACCCACTATCTCCCGTGGACGCCCATTCCCCTGGGAGAAAGCTCTAACTGTGAAGAAGGTGGTTTTTTTCTTACAGGAAGCCTACACCTGCCTACTCATGGCATCTGGCTCTGCCCATGAAGCAAACAGGGCAGACCCCATGGGAGCCCTTCAGTCACTGCTTCAAGGAATCATCTCCACTCTTCCCACATCCACCAGGAAAATCTTGTCATCTCCTGGCTAACTATCGCCCGCTGCTTCAGTTCCCCCTCCTAGAGAGATGGGCAAGGGCGAGGGCAAGATGGGGAGCAAAGAGATGTGTGGCACCCATGAGAGGCTGAGGTCAAATGCTGTGCCAGATTACTCCATCAATACTAGACTATCTTCCTGTGTCATATCATTAAATGCTTTCCTCAATAAACCTGTGAAGTAGGTAATATAAGAAGGCACTTAGCTGGCAGAGGAGATAGAGTGCCACACCAGGAGTGGTTCTTAGGATACCTGGGCTTGAACCTTGCTTCACAAATTTGTCAACTGTGTAAATCACTTGCACCACTCTCCGCTTCAGTCTACCTCATC
This sequence comes from Bettongia penicillata ogilbyi, assembly GCA_023548195.1. Classification (NCBI taxonomy): domain Eukaryota; kingdom Metazoa; phylum Chordata; class Mammalia; order Diprotodontia; family Potoroidae; genus Bettongia; species Bettongia penicillata. The sequence goes on from JAJHZJ010000311.1 coordinate 4,697,909, forward strand.
TGTGAAATGGGGTTAATGATAGCATCTACCTTATAGTGCAATGGTAAGGATCAAAATGAGATAATTTATGCAAAGCATTTTTCTTAAATTAGATATTAGCTAGTATCATTCCCCATTTTACAGATGAGGAAATTGAAGATGAGAGAAGTTCAATGAACTTGCCTACAGTCAAGCTGGAAATAAGCAGTAGAACCATGGTGAACATGTAGAACTTCAGATTGCAGGCTCTTTCTCCTGCACCCACTGGGTTAAATTTATAATGTTCTGGCTTTTGAAATTTAATTAATTTTTAATATTTTAATTTAATTTTTTAATTAAACGGGGAAAGAGGGAGAAGCAGAGGGGAAGGAGTAATTTGTCATTTATCTGAAGGTCAGAATGCCAGTAACATACTCAGGAGTCCAAAAATAGGTTTAAAAAAATGCTTACCATCTCAGGGAGTGGGGAGGGGAGGGAGAGATAGAATTTGGAACTCAAAACTTTAAATAAAAATGTTAAAAATTGGAGAAAAAAAACCTTTTTGTAGTCAAAATCAGTTTTAAAGCTGGGAGGAACCTGGAAAGATCATTTGGTTCAACCTCCTCATTTTACAAAGGAAGTGGAAACTGAGAGCAAATGGCCTGGACTCAAGTCTGCCCAATGGCCAAGGTAAGAAAACATGATACTTCTTAGAAGTGAATAGCTCAGAGCTGAAAAGAAAATTTGACCTTCAAACACAAGAATCAAGAGAAGCATGAAAGGGTAAACAGCAAAGAGAAATCATAAGGGACTTACTAAAATTGAACTGTTTACATTCCTACATGGAAAGACAACATTTGTAACTCTTGAAACTTTTTTTCAGATCTGGGTAGTTGGTGGGATTACACACACACACACACACACACACACACACACACACACACACACACAGAGTGAGTGAGAGAGAGAGAGAGCACACAGGGTGAATTGAATAGGATGGGCTCATATCTTAAAAAAATGAAATTAAGCGGTGAGAGAAATACACTGGGAGGAGAAAGGGAGAAATGGAATGGGGCAAGTTATCTCTCATAAAAGAGGCAAATAAAAGACTTTTCGGTGGAGGGAAAAAGAGGGGAGGTGAGAGAAAAAACATGAAGCTTACTCTCATCACATTCGACTAAAGGAAAGAATAAAATGCACACTCATTTTGGTATGAAAACCTATCTTACAATACAGGAAAGTGGGGGAGAAGGGGATCAGCAGGGTGGGGGGGATGATAGAAGGGAGGGCAGTGGGAGGACGGAGCAATTAAGTCAACACTCTTGGGGAGGGACAGGATAGAAGCAATGGGGGGCAGAATAGGATGGAGGGAAATATAGTTAGTCTTACACAACACGACTATTATCGAAGTCATTTGCAAAACTACACAGATATGGCCTATATTGAATTGCCTGCCTTCCCAAAGGGAATGGGTGGGGAGGAAGGGATGGGGAGAAGTTGGAAGTCAAAATTGTAGGAACAACTGTTGAGTATTGTTCTTGCGTACAACTAGGAAATGAGAAATACAGGTAATGGGTTATAGAAAGTTATCTTGCCCTACAGGACAAAAGAGAAGATGGGCATAAGGGAAGGGAGGGATGTTAGAAGAGAGGGCAGACTGGTGATAGGGGCAATTAGAATGCTTGGTGTTTTGGGGTGGGGGAAGGGGAGAAATGGGGAGAAAATTTGGAACCCAAAATTTTGTGGAAATGAATGTTGAAAAGTTAAATAAATAAATAAATTTTAAAAAGTAAAAAAAATAAAAAATAAAAAAAAAAGAAGTGAGTAGCCAATGATTACCATATCAACACGGAGTTTAAGAGAGCAAAAGTTTAGCTGCCTCCACAGTAATGGGACACTTGAAGCTGAATGTAGTGAAATGATGACCAACTTTGGCCCCAAAGAGATAGGAGAAGGGATCTCTGGCCATTCCTTACAGGGCTGGTGGATGATGGGTATGGAACGCTGCCAATAGCTTTGTACTTTTTTGATGTTTTGATAAGTTTTGCTGAATTGTCTTTTTTCTCTTTTTTATTCTTTGTTACAGGGATGGATTTGGGAGGAGGGGGATATACTGGGAAATGGATGTAAATGAAAAGATATCAATGAAAATGTATTTAAGGAAACAAGTTCCATTACTGGAAAGCTTGGTTATGTAGAACACCTCCATCACTAGTACTACCAGATAAATGAGGTGCTGCTGTATTGAGATACATGTGTATATAACCATTTCTCAATGATTACTGCAAAGGCAGCCTAGCATTGTGGAAAGAACCCTGGACTTGGAGTTAGGAGAGACTAGGTTCAAATCTCACTGCAGATGAGAGACCATGAACAAATTGCTTAGACACATGGAGATCGAGTCGGTAAAGAATTTTGTCAGTATTAAAGCTACATAAAAGTCTGTTATTGTCCCCTGCACCAACATGTTCTGGGTGGGGGTTGGGAGTGGGCGGGAAGAAGGATAGAGGGAGCATGAACGTTCATTGAAATGATCTCTACCCAGTCTTCAGGGGGAGAGAAGTGAGAGGGACCCAATCTTGGGGTTAGTAAATCTAATATGCAGATAATCCACCATACAGATGAAACGGATGACTGAGAAGCAGCCAAATATCACTTTTTAAAAAGAGTTTTGTGACTTGTTGATGCATTTGGCTGATGTCACCTTCTCAAGAGAAAATTTGCCAGGTAAAATAAGAGTCTGGGTGTCAATGTGATTGGAGGCCTTGGGGAAGGTCAGGAGGTTCCGAGGGAGTATGAACAGACCCTGAGCAACGTATTTGTGGACAGTAAGCAAGGTTTGAACATTGCATCCTCTGGGTGTTACTGTCCACAGGAGTGTTTTACCCTTCTTAGAAATGAATAGGACCTGATATTTTTGGGAACAGACCTGTGATTTCATGGTATCCTCACATCTACAAGGCAGATCTGCTCTACAACTTAGAGAGTTAATAAAAAAGGTCAAGTGATTTGCCCAGAATCACAGAGTTGGCATATGTCAGAAGCAGGATTTGAATCTGGCTTCATCCTGATTCCAAGGCCGGCTCTCTATCCATGACATCATGCTTACCATCTGGAGATTGACAAATCCTTTCTTCCCCCCACAACAATCCTATTGAGGTTGGTAGACTGTGTATTATTATCCCCATTTTACAGATCACAAGACTGAGGCTCAGTGAGGTAAACTGACTAGACCAGAGTCACATAGCTAGCCAACATATGAGGTAGAATTCCAACCCAGTTCAACCTGGGCAGCTGGGTGGTGCAGCGGACAGAGCGTTGCACCTTGAGCCAGAAACATCTGGGTATAAATCCAGCCTCAGAAACTGACTTAGCTGTGTGATCATCAGCTAGTCATTCAAGGCCAGTTTGCCCCAGGATAATAACAGCATCTTACCTCCTAGGGTTCTGGCGAGGATATTTGTAAAGCGTGTAGCACAGTACTTGGCACAAAGTAGGTACTATATAAATGTTAATGATTATTACTACTACTATAAATAATAATAACCTAATTTCCAGTCTGAGAGAGCAGTAGGGCATACCAAGGAAACTGCCCTCCTTGCATCTCTCCAGGGCCACAAGGGGCATGGCAGGGGTGGGGGTGGCTGAGCTCTATGGTCCAACTTCCCAGGGATCTGCCCAGACCACTGGAGGTGGAATTGAAGGAGGAGCTGCTGTGGACATGAGCCTGCAGAGGGGCATAACTTACCAGCGTAGTAGGAAAGGGTGCGCTTGAGCCGGTCAAAGACAAACCAACGCTTCTTCCATGACTTTATCTTGCCACCCATTTTAACCAGATAGCCCCTGCAGACCTAGTAAGAAACCAAGAGAAGGAGAAGATCTCAAACCAGCAGACACCACCTCCCCTCTCCCCTCCCACCCCCATTCCTTGACCTCTTTTAAAGGCAGAGCAGGAGCAGGGCTGGAGGTGGAGGAGGGCATCAGAATGGTGGAACCCCAACAGGCTACATGAGCATTTAGGTGATAAACACCATAGTTTTATCCTCACACTCCTCTCCTTATGGGATAAGATCTTTGGGGAGAGGACTGTGAGGTTAGAGCACACCTAGTTCAACCCTTCCTTTTTACAGTCAAAAAAACGGAGGCCCACAGAAATTAAGTGACTCAACTTAAGGTAGAAATAGCAATCAGGATTTGAATGCATGATCTTTGACACCAAGGGCAGCTAGGTGGCTCAGTGGACAGAGGGCCAAGCCCAGAGTCAGGAAGACCAGAGTTTAAATCTGGCTTCAGACATTTACTAGCTGTGTGACCCTGGGCAAATCACTTAACCCTGTTTGTCGCAGTTTCCTCATCTGTAAGATGAGCTGAGGAAGGAAATGGCAAACCCCTCTAGCATCTCTGCCAAGAAAACTCCAAATAGGGTCATGAAGAGTTGGACATAACTGAACAACAACCTTTGACACCATTTAACGTCCTCTGGATGACACAGCTTGCCTTGTCATTTGCCTCCAAAGTCCCCCAGAAACACTGAATACCTGCCAGCTCAAGTCAGAGCAATTCTAGGTGGTTTTCCCCTTTGCGTCCCCATGCCTTACACATGCCCTCAACACTGTCCCTGACCCCACGAGGGGACTTGGCCAGAAACCGCTGAGGATTTGATATAAGGGAGGGGAAATGAGTGTTCCCAAGATTCCTAGCTGTGTCTGAGACTGCAGCAGTGAGAGTCTCCCTGCCCTCACCAACCTTATCCCCAGCTCTCACGTACACACATACCTTGCTGCTCAGCACAACATGTAAGCAGGTGTCCACACCGTGGCCCGACGATTCAATGTGTGTCTTCAGGTCAAAATCTTCCTTCCGGATAGGTAGGTATCGGGTTAGGGGCCGTGCCTGTGGGTTGGAAGAAGAGGGCAAAGGGGAATGGACCTTAAGGACATCTTCTCCCTCTTTGTTGTAATTTATCTTGGGGAACCTCCCCTTCCTTCACAAGCTGCCTCCATGGTCCCTGCCCACTCCACCTCAACAGCACCATTCTGTTCTTCACAAACTTTTCAGTTGAGAATTAAGGTTATTTGGATTTTTATCTTGGCTACATCCTTGATCTTGACCCTTGCTGGGTGACCTTGGAAAAACTACTGACCCTCTCTGGGCCTCCACTTCACTTGTGATGAGGAGACAACCACCCTTACCCTTTCCTTCCTCCTTCCGTCATGCCTATAGCTAAAGGGAAGGATAAAGGAGAGAAGAGTTATAAACTACTTTGGAACAATAGGCTGAATACAGAAACCCATAGTTTTTCTACTGTGATTACAGTACTTATCTACTCTAAGATGTTCCTCACTATAAGTAGTGCAGAAAAACCTTGATTACTAGAATACAGATAACCACTTAACTTCTGTTTCCTCATCTGTGCAATAAATGTCATGGGCTAGATAATTTACAAGGTCCTCTCCAGCATTAACATTCTAAGATTCATATCCTTGGTTGGATTTTTCTTTTTCTTTTTAACAATCTCCTCTTAGGAGACATGCAAACGATAACGACAAATTATCTGAGAGCAGGGTCTTCCATTTTGTGGAAAGCAGCAATTCCTAGAATTTGCCCTGAAGTCAGCAGCGATTCATCATTATCTCCTACAGGGTCAACGGCTACAGTGCAGTCATCACTGACATTGCGAACAGGGGCCTCTGAGCCCTGCAAGGACCCTCCATTTGGCACGCTCTGATTACTAAGGCAGGAAAAGCAAATTTCAGAATTTCATTTCAGAAATCATGTTCTTTCAACGTTATGTTCTAAAACAAACAGGATTTTCTGGTTAGTCTTCAAACTGGATGGTTTAACAAGGAAAAGTTAACTAGGCCAAAGTCCTCAAGATAATCAAAGAAAGGAAGAATTTCAAAACTGGAAGAAAACTTAGGGGTTATCGATTCAATCTCCTGTGCCACTGATGACTCTTCACTGTGCCCTCTCTGAAAGGTGACTCTGAACACTTCCAGGAACAGGGAAATCATTTCCTAAATAATTCTCAATTGTTATGAGGTTCTTTTTTTTCTCTATTTATTAATGACTACACCTGTGCTTTCATAAATGTTCCCTCATCAGTGCAGATCAGTGTTTTCTCTGCAACTTATAGACTTAGAGCCTTGCCTAGAACACTAAAGAATTAAGTGATTTGCCACTGTATGTCATAGGCAGGACTTGAACACAGATCTTCTGCCTCTAGGGCCAGCTCTCTATCCACCACACCCCTCTTGCTCCTTGTTCTCCCCTCTGAAGTCACACCAAACAAACTGAATCTCTTTTCCATATGACAGTTTTTCAAATAAGTGGAAAAGGCTATCACACATCCCCTTAGTCTTATCTTCCTCCAGTTTCTTCCTTCCGTCCTTTTTTGGAGGCAATGAGAGTTAAGTGACTTGCCCAGAGTCACACAGTTAGTAAGTGTCTGAGGCTGGATTTGAATTCAGGTCCTCCTGACTCCAGGACTGGTGCTCTAGCTACTGCACCACCCAGCTGCCCCTACCCCCAGTTTCTTTAGCAGATTCTCACAGGACATGGTTCTGGATGGGCTCCAGCTTGTCAGAGGTCCTTCTAAAATATGGTACTTAGAACTGAACACAGTCCTCTAGCTCTACTGTACCTGAGTTTTAAAGCCTCATTCCAAAGGAAAGGGTACCCTGGGACTCCTATCTCCAGCCTGACTTTGGCAGACATGCCCTCCCAGGAGGGGTGGGGGAAACAACTCAAGGCCTCCATTAGTCCCCCAAGGGACACAAAATACCACTTGTGAGATGTAGAAAGACTGATGGGCAATTTCTCCTAAAGAAAAGCACATCAAGGGGTCTGATATATATGACTATGAAAAGATGGCAAAGAACAGGGGCTAGAGAAGTGACCTGGAATGCAGGAAGAACTGGGTTTGAGTTTACTTCTGACATGTAAGGGCTATATGACCTGAACAAATCACTTGATTTCTCAGCCCTGTAGGAAACTCTCCAAGATCAGAAGGTGTAGAAAAGGTACCGCTGACAGGGGCAAAGAAGCTTCCCTCTCCAGGAGTCACTCTACCTATTTAATAAGATTCAGTTCTTATCCCTTCCACAGAGTTATGGATGTATATCCAAATATAAGTACACGTGTGCATTGTGTAACTGTGTGTATATATACATACTCACAATATATACACGCACAAATACATATATGTGCATGCCCACACCACACATTTAATGTATGGTTACATGTGTGTGCATGCACGCATGTCCATGCATGCACACACGTATACGTAAGTGTGGGATTCCTCTCTGGTTCACTACTGAGACTTCCCAGGTCCTACCTCTTGGGGGAAATTCCCCTGTCCACACGGCCCACACACCTGGGAGAAGTGCTTTTCCCGCATCTTGACCTCCTTCTCCACCAGCTGCTGCCTCCGGGCACTCTCACTCTGGAGCCGTCTTTCCACCTGCTCCCGTCTCCTGCGCTCCTCCTCCAGTGCCTGCCGCCGAAGTTCCATCTCCCGTTCCTGTGATCTCGGTGAGGAGAAGGAAGGAGGGTGAGGTCCCAGAATCACTCATCACCACCTGTGTCTCAAGTGGCTTGGGCGGGGGGTATTGCACCCTTCCTGACAAATCAACGTAAGTATCCTTCTCCACTCATATGCCCTCCTGCATGGTATATACTTTTAGGCTACATCATTACAGAAGACCATGCTCAAGTCCTGGTACCGACAGTCATTTGTTCTGTAACCCTGCGCAAATCACTTCATCTCTTAAATTTCAGTTTCCACATCTATAAAATAGGGATAACGTCACTTGCGCCTGCTAGGACTCATGAGAAAAATACTTTGCAAAATGTTAATGTGACCAGAGTCATCACTAACATAAGTCAACCAAGATGGCTTCAGAAGGCAGACCTTAGGAGTGGGGGGAAGGATAAGGCCACATTTCCCCCCAGGGTCGGGGGTGCTTCCTCTGGAAACCCCACAGCTCCCTCTTGGTCCCACCACTGCTGAGGTTTCCTCATCCTCCTATCTCTCTCAGATCCTTCCCTCAGAGGGACAAGATTGTGAAGGGGGGTACACCCTATTCCAGTACACCTGCCCCTGAGTTCAGGAAGGAGGAAAGGGAAGTAACAAGCCTTTATTAAGCGTCCGCTGTGTCAGGCATGTAAGTGCTTCACGAATGTTATCTTACCTGTTCCTCACAATGACCCTGGCAGGTGGGTAGGTAGGTGTTGTTATTATGCCCATTTCACAGATGAGGAAACTGAGACAAAGTGGGATTAAGTAACACAGACAGTAAGCATCTGAGGCAGGGTTTGAACTCAGGCCCAGCGATTATTCAATTCTCTTGCCCATTTACTCCCAATCCAGTCTACGTCCCCCACCAGGCTCACCCTGGATTCTATGAGTCGACTCTTCTCAGCATGGGCTTCCTTCAGCATCTTCTCCATCTCTTCAATCTTCCCCATGTCCATTCCACTGGCACTGAGGGTGGGAGGAAGGAGAGGTAGGCACACCAAGGGAGGGGCTCAGAGGCCTAGGCCAACCTCATGAGCTAATGAGCAGATACAGCAGGTACTGGGGGTGGAGCACTGGGCACAGTGCCCACGGTAGGCCTTACCTGGACATGTTGTCAGGGGAGCAGGCTGAGTTGCCCCCTGTGGAGATGCTGGTTTCCATGCTGTCTGAACTCTCCAAGCTCAGTGTGTCATAGGCATGCTCCCCCTCCTCTGCCCGATCCCGACTGGCCGGCAGGTGATGCAAGATGGAATGGTGCATGAGAGGGGGGTAGCCTGAGGGGGTTGAGGGGTAGAGGGCCGCACCGTGTAAGGCCTCCCACTGGCACTGGGCCTCCACCGCTGCTTTCTGCTTGAGTTCAGCCAGCCGTCGCCTTTGCTCCTCGATCACCTGCTGCCCTGCACGGGGGAGAGGATGTCATGGTGGGCACAGTGCCCAGATGAGAGCGTAATGGCAGCTCCCTGGACAAATGTGGTGGGATCTGTGGAGAAGGTCTCCTGGGGACAGAGCTCAACACTGGCAGCAGCTGGCCCTGCCAGGTCACCCCCAGGTGCCCTCCCTCAAATTGCTCCAGACACCCAGTAGCTCAGGGTCTCCAGTTCCCCCAGCCACAATCAGCTCAGGATTGCACTACTGCCCCAGCCTCCTGTTTGCATCTTGCCTCCACATTGATCAATGTCCACCCCACGGACCCTCCCAGTGGTCAACAGTTGGCCAGCCTCTTCCATCTTGCAGCCAGGAGCAAAGGAGGCTGGGTAGAGCACATGCATAAGACCCCCTTGGGGGGAGGGGGTGGGAAAAGCAATGCCAGTCACAGGCAGGCTCCTGGCTTTGCCAGGCAGGCCTTGCTCAGGTCCTACCCGGGAGATGCAGCAGCGGCCAAGGTGGAAGAGGAAGGAAAGGGGTAATCGACAGGGGACAGACACAGGGGCCAGACTTGAGGAGAGGGCACAATGCCTACAAAGTATTTAGGGTAAAAGCTACTTCCTCTACCCTCTATGGGTCCTAAATGCCCAAAACAGCTTAGCATGAGAGCCATCAGCCCTAGGAGCCAAGGGCCTTGGCATGGAGCCTCGACAGAGAGGAAGACCTGCTGTCATGCAGCTGCCATGGGGGAAGGGAGGAATCGCCTGGCCAGAAGCAATGCCCATGGTGCCCACCGCTCTACCTGCTGTGTCGTCGAGAGGCAGGGGCTCTGCAGGAAGTGACTGGCCTGGCACGGGGGCAGCCGGACAGAGGATGGGGGTGGCAGAAAGGAGGAGACACAGAGGGGATGAGAAGAGAGAAAGGCACAGACGTGGGCTTTCAAAACATTCATAGACTCCAAAACGTGGGATGTGGGAGACGAGGAAGGGAGGGCACACAGAAAACAGGGATTCCTGGGTCCCCAAGGTAGAGTCCAGGACACCATCCCTGAGGGCTCTCCAAACTGTTGTACCTAACTAACTGTGTTAGTTAGGCTCACGGGGGTCTCTCCTACTTACTGAAGCTTCTAGAGAAAAAGCTACATCCCTGGTCAATTCAGTTTAGTTATACCTACTATGTGCAAGGCAATGTTCCCACTGGCCCACAGTCTTCCCCGCTTTTTGTCAGGAAGTCCATACATACATGTGCGTGTATATACATGTATACACACATACATATATATGTATGTACACTTACACACATATATCCTAAATCTCCCCTGCTGTTGACTAGGGTCTTAATTCAAACGAAAGTATCCTACTGAAGGAGGAAGGTGAGTGCACTGGGAGTGGGAGGATGAAGCTGGGCAGCACTCACCCTTCTGCTGTAAGGCCAGCTGCCTCTTAGTCTCAATGTCCTGCAGTGTGGCTGCCAGATTACGGGGTAGGCTCCCTGTGCCATTCTGGGTAAGGAGGGCACTCTGTGGGCAAAGTGAAGTACATCAGCATCCTGGCAGGGGAAGTTTTCTGATGATTCTGCCCATCCTCAATGTGAGTACGAACATGCACAAGTACACATGGGCATCCTCTCTGAGGTCCCTCCCTCCTTTGACCTTCCCTCACCAATCTCCTACTACCCCCTAGTCCCAGACCTTAGGAGAAGGGCTTCGGCCCAGGGTAGCAACACTGAGCTGAGAGGAAGAGGATGAAGATCCAGAGGAGGAGGGGATAGGCCCACTGCGGGTACGGGGCAGGGGGCTTCCAGCCTCACTCTCCATCTTGGAACGGTAAACCTGGGAAAGAGGAACACAGCTCATTCAGCACAACTAGAGCCTCCCACTTAAACCAACCACAAACATACCAGGCGATCCTGATCCCAGAGGGACTGGTACCAGTCAATGGAGCCAGGGTGGGTGAGTTCCTAACAAAGCTCCCAAACAGATGAAGTTTGGCCTCTTTGATAGCACCCCTGTACTCCCCTCAGAGGGCCCAGGATCCTTAGGCCATCTCCCAAAGTTAGCCCCACCCCACCCCGCTGAGGCCTGTCTTCTCTGAGCAGTATTTCCCAATATGGCCCCCACGTTTAGTCCTGATCCCTATCCAGACCTACTCTGACTAAGATCTTGAAAAAGATATGATGAACTAATTCATGCCAAGTTACTGATGGCTCACAAAGTCCCAAGAGGAATGAGACTGTTTTCTTCTTGTCTCCATATGGCTGAATTAGGAGTAAGAGAGTGGATGCTGAAGAGACCAGTTCAGACCTCTTAAGAGATCTCCATGAGGGGAATGAGCATAGTGGGAGGTAGTGAGTTTCTGGAGCTCGTTCAGTATCTTTGGCAGAGACTGGATGCCCACTTGTTGGAGATGTTACAGCAGTGGTTCCTATTCAGCTATGAGCTAGACCAGGGGTGGGGAACCTGCAGCTTTAAGGTCACATGTGGCCTTCTGAATCCTTAAGTTCAGACTTTTGACTAAATCCAAATTTTATAGAACAATCCTAGGATTGCAATTAAGGATTTAGAAGGCCATATGTGGCCTTAAGAGTCCCCACCCCTGAGCTAGACCCAATGCTCCCTTTAATCACCTTACATCATAAATTCTGTTTCTGTTTTATAACTCGTAGGGATGAAACAATCCATGCTACCTGTTCCAAACCTTCTTTCTCAAGTCCCCAAAGCAACCCCACCCCCATCTATCAGCAGATGACTTCAGCTTTCAGTCAGAAAACTAATGCTATCTACCAAGAGCTCCCTCATTCCTCCTACTCCACACCTCCAATCTCTCTTCCATCCTCCCCTGTCCTCACCTTCTCACTCTAGGCTCTAGGATGGCCCTCCTCTCCAACCCATAATCTCATCCCCACCCCATTTTCTCTATGATTTGTCCCCACAGTTTTCAATCTCTCCTTCACCATCTCCTTCCCTATTGTCTCCAAAATACCCAGGCCATCACCATCCTTCATAAATCATCCCCTGGTCTTATCCCCCAGGTTACCATCCTATTTTTCTCCTCTTTACTATCCAAATGCTAGAGTCATCTCCCATTACCACATTCCCTCATCTGTCCTGTCAGTCTACTGAAACTGCTCTTCCCAATTGATGAACTCAGAGGCAAAATCTTATGGCCATTTAAACTCAGTCTTCATCCTCCTTGACCTCTCTGAACCCAAAGGAATGACTCTTCAATGATGGCATTTCAGGGACCATTGAAGTGGCTGGTAGAAGGCTGGTAGGGTGGGAGCACTAGGGATTTCAATGCTCCTCAAATTATAGGAATCTTGTAGTGATCTTCTCCTTTGCCCAAGGCTATGCACTCTGCAGTTTTCAGCAGGACTTACTTAGTTCTCTACTTTTATTTCCAAGGACTCCAGCCCATCTTATGTTTAATAGATATCTCTATCTTCTCTATATATACCTGTTGTCTCCCCAATTTGAATGTAAGCTCCTTGAGAGTAGGGACTGTTTGGATTTATCTTTTTCAGTTCTGGCACCTATCACACAGTGCCAGGTACATAGAAGAGCTCAACAAATTTATAAATTTATTGATTAATCTGATAATTGATAATTTAATAATTGAGTAGGTTGATCTCATGTGTACTGCCCCTCCCTTGGACATCATAGGATAATAAGATGGGGCCAATTTGATCCAGGAAAACAGTAGTCCTAGAGGACATAACCTCATGCTCAGAGCTAAGCTGGATAGGCAAATTCTCCCAAATTCAACCCCAACAATAAATTTAAGTGGAAATCATCTAGTATTTGGAGTTCAGGGCTCAGAGAGAAGTGCCAGAGTGAAATCCGCCTCCCATAGATAGCAAGGTGCTGGGGAAACAGCCAATGACCAATAAATACCTACTGACTAACTGATCTACACCCTCCTCCCCACCCTAGTTCCAATCCTATAGAGGAGATGCCAGTTCAGCATTTCCTCTGGGACCTTTCACTCCTTGGAGCCATTTCATTCTGGCTATTGACTTCTGGGCAACCCGCTCCCCAGAGGAAGAACCTCATGGTCCCTGGAGCCCCATCCCCATGCCCCTCTTCCATTCTTCTCAGCCAAGCATGCTCAATTTAGTCCTGAGTGAGAGCTCACCAGGAATAAGAGAGAGCGGAGAGAAACAGAGCTGGAGCTGGGGCTGACCTGTGGGGGAGGGGAGGTGTTACCTGTAGCTGTCGGGAAGCTTTGGCGGGCAGAGGTGGAGGGGAAGAGCGGGGGGACGCAGATGGGCCAGCCCCAAACCCTGCCATGAGCTCCTGGTACCACTGCTCTAAGTCTAGGGCAGGAAGTAACAGCTTCTCCATCTGGAGACAAAGGGGAAAGAGAGGAAGAAGGGAGAGGAGAAAGAAAAAGAGAGGGAGGCAGAAGGAGGGAAGAGGAGGAGAAAGGAAGAGGACAAGGAAGGAAGAAAACAGGGAGAAGGAGGGAGGACACAGAGAAGGAAAAGTAGGAAAAAGGAGAAGAAAAGAAGGGAAGGGGAGCAGAAAAGGGGCAAAGGAGAAGAAGGAAGGGGAAGGAAACGGAGAGAAAAGACAGGGAAGGGAGAAGGGTGAGGGATTAGGGAGAAAGAAATAGAAAGACGAAAGTGAAGAAAGAGAAGGGTGGGAAGTGGAGGAATATAAAAAGAAACACAGTGAGAAAGCCATCACAATGAAGGGACAGCAAAGAGAAGCAGCAGCCTTGGGAACAGAACCTCCATTGCCACAGAAATACCCTTATGCCAAAGATGACACCCACCAGTCAGATCCCACGTGCTCTGGCCACTGCCAGCTAACCCCAGGAGGCCTGCAAGCCAGGGTCGGCAGGACCAGAGCTTCTGACGTGGGCAGCCCCAAGAGCCACACTGCAGCACTGGCACACGCACACACAGACACACCCATGGATGAGTGTATGGGGAGGGGAGGAGAGGGGGAAAAGCAACAATACAGGAACCACAAACCTCGGGCAAGACGGAGGAAGAAGTAGAAGAGGAGGAGGAGGATGGCAGCATGGTAGGAAGGCAGGTGACTGGTGGCACAGCTCGGGAGGCAGAGCCTGGGAGGGGAGGGCCGAGTGTGGGGTCTGGGGACATGGGCACAGTGCCCATTTGGCCACTACCCCACATTTCCTTTAGCTGCTCAAGCGTCACATACTTGGGGGCACAAGGCATGGAGGGAAAGCGAGAAGTTAGCAGAGAGGCAATGCCCAAGAGAAGCCCCCTAGCGGTCGGTAAGGGAAAGACGATGAAGGACCAAGCATGAGGAGTTTGCCGGCCAGCTGGGAACTCCTATGGCGTCCAGGGCACCCAGAGAGCTGGGGATCCCTATGCCCCTTGGTGTTCTCACAGTGTCAGTAGGAGGTCTAGGACCTTCCTTATTATAAATTGCTGAACAGGCATCGAGATGCCCTGAGAAAAAAAGAAAATAGCTATTTCCAACCCACCCCCACGCCAATCCCATGCCAAGCCACCCATGCCCCTCCCTTTGGGGGCACAGGGTCATGCTCCTTTGGGGAAGTAGTTTCCTTAATCACTGCTGATGTCTCCTTGGGCATGAGATCCAGAAAGGCCTAGAACAGGGAGTCCACTAGGCACATAATGAACATCAGTGGGCATATTCAGTGGTGGGTACCTCATTGGCAGGCAGGGAAAGAATGAGAGCGTGGGGGGGAGGAGCAGAAGCACTGGGGTCCAAGCGGGCACAGAACTGGAGAACATCTGCCAGACTCACATATTCCTAGACCACATGGCAAGAACAAGGAGGAGGAAGGAGAAGAAATTAGCAGCACGCTGCCCTGACGCCAGACACACATCACTCCAAGCCAAGTCAAAGGACCAACAGTCCATGCCAGGCAGGCAAAACCAAATCCAGAGGACAGGAAACTGCTTAGTTTTCCCCCACAACATCCACCATGGGATGGGAACCCTGGCACCTTTCTAAGAGCTGCTTCTATCTCCGTAGCCTGGCAACATCCAGACCTTATGGCCAAAAATATCCAGTCCTCATGTTACTGAGCTTTGCCAACTTGACTTCTAACTCTTCTGGCTATGGAAACCACAGCCCTCCAGACTGGGCATTGGATTTGGCCCAGGTTAATGCCTATAAACATGCTACTTAATGCCCACTAAAAACCAGAGCCCATTTTCAAGGTCTCCCAGGTTCACATGCCTGGAAAATAGTGGGTACCCACAACGTCAGGAACACACACATGCAGCCTTGGCAAACTAGCCAAACCACCACCGAGTGCCATCTTGGACCCCCATCTATCCTAGAGAAGATGCAGGAAAGGAGGCATGGAAAGTAAGAGTGACCATCAAAAAGATAAGAGGGTCCAAGCAGGGATCAGCAAAAGATTCTGGGAGAAAAAATGGCACAGTACCTACATGCTTGGTGCCCTCAATAGTGACACACTAACCATCTCCAGGCAGGGCCAGGCCACATACCAAAAATCACAAGAGAAGAGGAAGACAGGGGAGAATTTTTTTTTTGTTTGCTTTAAGATAGGAGACAAATGAAATACAAAATATAAGCAAATAAAATTTGGCACAGGTCAACCAGACACATTATGTAAGGAAAGAATCTCACACACACACACACACACATACACACACACGCAGTTCCAAATTCTGGAGCCAAAGCCATCATCCTGTGTTTGCCACCAACACCATTGTGTTTATTCTTTCTCCAGGCTGAGCTGCAGCAATGGGGGCCAAGCAGACACAGGCAGCGGGCATGCAGTTAGCAGTGATTACCTCTTGCATCTTGGGGCAGAGCTGGGTGGAGGCGGGTGGGGTTAGGGGGCCAGCAGCGGCCCCGGGCGGGGAGGGCCTGGGCAAGGAGCCCAGAGCCTCAGTCTCCAGTCCCAACTCTGAGGACTCAGAGATAAGCAGTTCATCCTACAGAGAGGGGTTGTGGTGAGTAGGGGATTCTCACATTCATAATCTCAGTACAGTCACCAACCCCAGGCCCAATGCACACCATCTGTGGGGAAGGAAGAAGCTAGGGGCTACAATAGTGTGAAGGGAGGTGACAGGCAGAGAGAAGATAGATAGCTAGATGTATGTGAGTCCCAGGGCTAGACCGGTACTGGCGGTTGGTCCCATTCCTAGCACATGGACATAAGCCCGTATTTCCTGCCAGCAGCCCTGAGGCAGTCAGAGCAGAAAGAAAACTTCGATTTAGAAGACCCATGGGAATTTTAAGCAGACTAAGTGTGTGAGCCAGGGCAAATCTGGCCAAGCTTTCTAAGCCCCAGGTTTCTAATCATTAGAAAGGAGATAAGACTTGAACTCCCTACCCCAATAGGGTGCATGGGACCTTTGCAAACCTTAAAATACCACAGAAACACAAATGTTTATAATCGTTTTTTAAGGCCCCAATGCCTACTTGGGAGATATCAGCCTGGACTGAGATTTAACACCTGTCCTTACCTCTCCCTGCTGTACAGAAGGGGAGTCACTGGATGATGAAAACTACATACATAAAGTCACACTTTTGACGTATGTTGATTAGTGTTGCTGAATTTTCCCGTTCTTTTAATTGTTTGTTATGGGAGATAGTTCAATGCATAAAGAAATGTCAATGATGCAAAAACAAAAGATATTAATAAGAGTTTTAAAAACAAAAATAAATAAAAACCAGACCTTAAGTCCAATGTTCAAGGAAAAGTGGCTAAATTTCCTGCGGTACCTGGGCAGCCAGTTTTGTAACACTTCACCCCAGCCACCCCATGCCCCAAGACTCTTAGCTGATCCTTGAGGAAAAAAATCTCATCTTAAATTCATCAACACCTTGATATTTGAGAGCTGTAGACTTCCTCAACAACTTCACCCACTGGGGCAGCCAGGACCAGTGGGCTCCCCCAGATAAGAAGTACAATGGAAAGGCAGCAGCTGGGAGCCCCAATCCTGAATTCCCTCCTCCCAAACATCTGGTTTAATAGAGAGTCAAGCTGAATGCCTTCACTACCCACCCCACTCCCCCAGACACAAACACAATCACTCTCCAATACACATTTACACATAGGAGGTAAAAGTATGAGGACAGTCCTCACGGTGATCCCTTGGGCTCTGCAGCCTCCCACACCTTCTCCAGTCCCAGATTTCAGTTACCTCTTTGAGTGCTGATGTTGTCTTAGGGAAAGGCCTCCCTCCTGTCAGTGAATGGTATCGTCTCTCCAGTGCAGCCAATTTCTCTTTCTCCTAGAGTCCGGGGGAGCCAGGATAGAATAGGGAGAGATGTCTCGATAAGGCTCCTTCCCGTTTATCCCAACCCAGTCCCCTCACTTCCTAACTCCTCTCCCTATAGCCTCTTCCTTCTCCATCCATGGTCCCTGGCCACACGGTACCTTCTGCAGCAGCTGCAGGGAAGAGTTCTTCTCTCGGGCCAGTCGCTCTGATTCCTGGACTGCCTGGGCCCGGATCTGAGTTGCCTGGTTTTCTAGCACTACCAGGCGCTCCTAGGGAAGGGGACAGGAGAACAGCTGGTCAGAACCCAGAACAACAGCTTGCTGGACTTGATGGATGCTGAATGCTAATCAACAAGCATGTGTAAAGCACCTACTATGTCTGAGGCAATGAGGAACACAGAGACACAAGTAAGAGTCCCTGCTTTCAAAAAGCATATGTTCTACTAAGGAACAGAATTTTATTGAACTACTTCAGTTGTGTAACCCCATTTGGAGTTTCCTTGGCAAAGATACCGGGGATTTGCCATTTCCTTCTCCAGCTTATTTTACAGATGAGGAAACTGAGGCAGACAGGGTTAAGTGACTTTCCAGGGCCAAACAGCTAGTGTCAGAGACCAGATTTGAACACTACACCACCTAGCTGCCCAGACAAGTAAATACAAGCTAATTTAAGGAGGATAGCACCAATAATTAAGTCAATCAAAAAGAGAGAAGCACTTGACCTAAGGATTTTAAGAGAGGGAAGGGAGCAGGACAGCATGCCAGGCATGGGAAACAGTCTGTAGAAAGCCATGGAGGTCATGGATGGGATGCTGAGTTCTGTGAGCAGCCTGGTTAGCAGAGTAGAAAGTGCAGAATAGGAAGTAATTGTTTAAATAAGTTTAGAAAGAAGGCTGGAGTCAGACTGTGAAGAGCTCAGAATGTCCAGCTGAGGAGCTAACGAAAATGACACAGGCTAAACCACCTTTTAGAAATGGGTATTTACAGAGGAGCCAAGATGGCGGAGTAGAAAGACTCACGTATGCTAGCTCCGAACCCACAGCCCATAAATTTCCTGTAAAAAGAACTCCCCACAAATTCTGGAGCAGTGCAAGCCACGCAGCAACGTAGCGGAGGAGATTTCCATTCCAGAGAACCCTGAAAAACTGACCCCAAAGGTCCATCGCGCACCAGACAGTGGAGCCCAGCCCTGCCCTGCCTTGGCCGCACGGCCCGGAGAGGAGCAGATCCGAGCAGGCTTCAGGGACAGAACCTCCAGTGGCCGTGAAGGTCCCTCCACCCACAGGCACTACAAGTCAGTGAGAGAGACTCCTGGGCTGGCCGAGAGGGGAGTGGGGTGTCTCCGTGACTCGGACCCCCTTGGGAGGCAGCAGAAGAGGCAGCCACGGCCTGGGATTCCCCAAGCAGGCCACTCCATTACTGAAGGTCTCTGCATAAACCCCCTGAGGGAACTGAGCCTGGGAGGTGGCCCTACCCCCACCAGAGCACCAGAACTTAAGCTCACATTGAATAGCAGCCCCTCCCGCTGCTGAAAGCCCTGAGGCTGGGGAGCAGCATTTGAATCTCAGACCCCAAGCACTAGCTGGGCGGATCTAGGCAGGGGTGGAGAGAAATCTCAGAAGTCAAGTAACTGGCTGGGAAAATGCCCAGAAAAAGGAAGCAAAATAAGACCATAGAAGGCTACTTTCTTGCGGAACAGATATTTCCACCTCTCCTTTCTGATGAGGAAGTACAATGCTTACCATCAGGGAAAGACATAGAAGCCAAGACCTCTGTATCTCAAACATCTGAAATAGATATCCAATGGACTCAGGCCATGGAAGAGCTCAAAAAGGATTTTGAAAGTCAAGTTAGACAGGTGGAGGAAAAACTGGGAAGAGAAATGAGAGAGATGCAAGAAAAGCATGAAAAACAGGTCAATACCTTGCTAAAAGAGACCCAAAAAAATGAAGAAAATAACACCTTGAAAAATAGGCTAACTCAATTGGCAAAAGAGGTTCAAAAAGCCAATGAGGAGAAGAATGCTTTCAAAAGCAGAATTAGCCAAATGGAAAAAGAGGTTCAAAAGTTCACTGAAGAAAACAGTTCTCTCAAAATTAGAATGGAACAGATGGAGGCTAATGACTTTCTGAGAAACCAAGAAATCACCAAATAAAACCAAAAGAATGAAAAAATGGAAGAGAACGTGAAATATCTCATTTGAAAAACAACTGACCTGAAAAATAGATCCAGGAGAGACAATTTAAAAATGATGGGACTACCTGAAAGCCATGATCAAAAAAAGAGCCTAGACATCATCTTTCATGAAATTATCAAGGAAAACTGCCCTGAGATTCTAGAACCAGAGGGCAAAATAAGTATTGAAGGAATCCATCAATCACTGCCTGAAAGAGATCCAAAAAGAGAAACTCCTAGGAACATTGTGGCCAAATTCCAGAGTTCCCAGGTCAAGGAGAAAATATTGCAAGCAGCTAGAAAGAAACAATTCCAGTATTGTGGAAATACAATCAGGATAACCCAAGATCTAGCAGCTTCTACATTAAGGGATCGAAGGGCGTGGAATAGGATATTCCAGAAGTCAAAGGAACTAGGACTGAAACCAAGAATCACCTACCCAGCTAAACTGAGTATAACTTCAGGGGAAAATATTGTCTTTCAATGAAATAGAGGACTTTCAAGCATTCTTGATGAAAAGACCAGAGCTGAAAAGAAAATCTGACCTTCAAACACAAGAATGAGAAGAAGCATGAAAAAGCAAACAGCAAAGAGGAGTCATAATGGACTTATTACCAAAGGTGAACTGTTTACATTCCTACATGGAAAGACAATATTTGTAACTCTTAAAACTTTTCAGTATCTGGGTAGTTGGTGGGACTACACACACACACATACATACACACACATGCACGCACACATGTACACACGTGAGCACACACACATACACACATGCACACACATACAGAGACAGAGAGCACAGAGTGAATTGAATAGGATGGGACCATATTTTAAAAGAAATTAAGGTAAATGGTGAGAGAGAAATGTAGTGGGAGGAGAGAGGGTGAAATGGAATGGGGTAAATTATCTCTCATTCAAGAGGCAAGCAGGAGACTTTTTAGTGGAGGGAAAAAGAGGAGAGCTGAGAAAACATGAAGTTTACTCTCATCACATTCGACTAAAGGAAGGAATAAAATGCACACTTATTTTGGTATGAAAACCTATCTTACAATACAGGAAAGTGGGGGAGAAGGAGATAAGCAGGGTGGGGGGGATGATGGAAGGGAGGGCAATGGGAGGAGGGAGCAATTTGAAGTCAACACTTGGGGAGGGACAGGATCAAAAGACAGAATAGAAACAATGGGGGGCAGGATAGGATGGAGGGAAATACAGTTAGTCTTACAGAACACGACTATTATGGAAGTCATTTTCAAAACTACACAGATATGGCCTATGTTGAATTGCCTGCCTTCCCAAAGGGAATGGATGGGGAGGGAAGGATGGGGAGAATTTGGAACTCAAAGTTTTAGGAATAACTGTGACGTATTGTTGTTGCTACTAGGAAATAAGAAATACAGTTAAGGGGTAATAGAAAGTCATCTGGCCCTACAGGACAAAAGAGAAGACGGGGACAAGAGAAGGGAGGGAGGATAGAAGAGAGGGCAGATTGGTGATAGGGGAAATTATAATGCTCGGTGCACTGGTGTTGGGGGAGGGGACAAATGGGGAGAAAATTTGGAACCCAAAATTTTGTGAAAATGAATGTAAAAAGTTAAATAAATAAATTTATATTAAAAAAAAAGAAATTGGTATTTACTATAGCAGAATAATTGGTACAAAACCACACCAAAGGTCTGGGATGTACTATCCCATCAGTAACTACAGAATCCAAGAGAAAGTGGGATCGAGATTAGAACCCATGCAGCAAAGGAGTAATCCACAGACCCTGGAAGTCCTTTTGTTGGAGCCCTCAAGATGTACATGAATGGTACAGCTTTTCTTCTGGGATCTATGTAGAGCCTTAAATCTGCTTTTCCTCATTGATTCCAGTGGATAGAGTGCTGGGCCTGGAGTCAGAAAGACTCGTCTTCTTGAATTCAAATCCTACCTCTTACTCTCACTAGCAGTGTGACCTTGGGCAAGTCACTTAGCCCTATTTGCCTCAGTTTCTTCATCTGTAAATTGAGCTGGAGAAGGAAATGGCAAACTGCTCTAGTATCTTTGCCAAGAAAACTCCAAATGGGATCATGAAGCTGGACATGACTTAACAACAAATTTATACCATTATAATGACTGGAGGAAGCACACTGGTGAGAGTTCATATTTCATCCTAGAGGCAGGGAGAAGGCCCCTAAGGATCCCTGAGTCAGAATGGCAGGGTCAGGTCTGTGCTATAGGAAGATTCAATGCTTGCTGAACAAGGCACAACAGACCCCAAGGCACACAGTCCTAAACTAGCTGTTTCCTACACTAAGTGAGGATTAGTTATGGCCTCTGCCCTCAGGAAGTTTCTAATCTGTAATAGAAAACCTACCCAATTCCATCACTACAACAATGGCCAGAGTATAAGGAGGGGAAAGTGTGTAGATGCTGGCAGGCTAAAAAATAGACTAAGTGAATTTAGATGGGGTGAGGAGTTCTTGGAAGGGATGCTCTTAAGCTTCGTCCTAAAAAAAAGCAGCAAGGAAGTAGGTCTGGCAAAAGAATGAAGGACAGTTGTTTTAGGCTAGTGGTGGGAAACCTGTAGCCTCGAGGCCACATGTAGCCTTCTAGATACTTGGGTGCAGCCTTTTAACTGAGTCCTGGTTTTACAGAACAAATCCTTTTATTAAGGGGATCTGTTCTGTGAAGTTTGGATCCATTCAAAGGACCCAGAGGCCACATGTGACCTCAAGGCCGAGGGTTTTCCACCTCATTTCAGGCTAATGGGGCATTCAAGGCAAAAGGCAAAAGGAAATTGAACACAGGAGTAGTCTGGGAGAGGAGCAAGAGGCAGTAAAGGAGAAGGCCAAGAGATAAAATAGCAGATGAAGGGCAACGTGGGGAAGCAACAGGAAGGGCAGCTTTGACCCCTTTGGTCCTTACAGCCTGTCAGGAAGAGGGGATATCTTTTGCCAACTTTAGAAGTGAACGAGGATTTAAGCTAAACTATTGCTCTTAGGAGATGACTGGAACAAAGATAATGTGATCCGGTATGAGTCCTTCTTCCTTCTCCCTTTTCCCTTTTGGACAAGTACCACTATATCCTCCTAAGATTCTGCCCCTTTGTTCACTCCCTCTCTCCCTAATTTTCAACCTCTCCTTGTCCACTGTCTCCTTCCCTGCTGCCTACAAATACTCCCAGATCTCGACCATGCTTTGAAAACAAGGAAAAACTTCATTTGATTCTACCATCTCCTCAAATTGTCATCCTTTCTCTCCTTCCTTTGAAAATAAAAAAATCTACCTACATCGTCTCCACTGGCTGAGCCCCTGCTCCATTTTCAACTTGTTGGAATCTGGCTTCTGATCTCACTCAAGTGAAACTGATTTTTCTAAGGTCATTCCATGACCTTTTCTTAGACTTTGTCCTTGTTGACTTCTCCATGGCAGATACCTTCTCTTTCTTGGATTTTGGTGACATTGTTCCTTCAAGGTTTTCTTCCTACATGTCTGACCACTCCTTCTCAGTCTCTTGTACAGGATTCTTGTCCATGTCCCAGCTCCTATGTGTCACTGTGTCCCCAAGACCCCATCCTGGGCCTTTCTGTCATCTCCCTATTATCTTGCTTGGTGA
Organism: Bettongia penicillata ogilbyi; assembly: GCA_023548195.1. NCBI lineage: Eukaryota > Metazoa > Chordata > Mammalia > Diprotodontia > Potoroidae > Bettongia > Bettongia penicillata. The sequence continues at coordinate 4,720,725 of JAJHZJ010000311.1, forward strand.
GTTTATCAGCTCCCATGGGTTTAACTATATCCCAAGGCAGAGGACTCCCAAATCTAACTACCCAGCCCAAAACTCTCTCTTCAGCTCGGTGCACATCACCACATGTTCCAGAAGGACATAATAATAGCAATAAAATAAAATATAATAAAATAACAATAAAAAAACTAACCACTTACATAAGACTTCAAGATTTGTAAAGCACTTTACATAAGATGTTCCATGATAACTTAATATGTTTGCTGTTATTTAATACGTTAATATGTTTAAAGTCAGGGACCATCTCCAATCATCCTGATCTATATCTTGCCGCTGGACTCAGATGGCTACAGAGGAAAAAGTGAGGCTAGTGACTTTGCACAGCTCTCCCTCACTTAAATCCAATTCACTTGCATGTTATGGCATTGATTCCCTTAGGTCATGGTCCTCTTCAAGAACGAAGGGCACAGAACAAGGATGTCTACAGTCGATCTCATTATCTTTCTCCCTAAACCAATCCCCCCTCTAAACTTCACTGTTTCTATCAGGGACACCATCACATGTAGTAAACCAGGGTCACTCCCTCAGAGTCATCTTCCACTTTTCACTTTGCCTCAACTCATATATCCAATCAGTGGCCAACTGTCAATTCAACCCCCACCCCCAGCATCTCTTGAATCTGTCCCTTTTCCAACTCTTGTGACCAGCATCCTGGTTCATGAAGCCTCTCATCACCTCTGGACTATAACAATAATTGTTTGTGCTGCCTTCAGTCTCTCCTCTCCCCAATCCAGCTTCTGGACAGCTGCCAAATCTGATCAATAGACCATGAGCTCTTCAAGAACAGAGACTATTGGGGGCAGAGCAAAATGACAGAGTAACAGCCTGGACTTTCTAGAGTACTCCCGCCAATCCCAGCCAAATATCTGTAAAAAATGGCTCTAGACAAACTCTGGAGCTGCAGAAACCACAGAATGATGGAGTGAAGCAAATCTCTAGCCCAAGACAGCCTGAAATGTCACCAGGAAATGTCTATCATGCCACACTGGGAGCAGAGTGCAGTCCAGTGCAGGCTTTAAGTGCAGAGAAGACCTGAGCAGGCCTTGCAAAGACTATCTCACAACTGTGATGGTTTCCAGACTTCATGATCCCAAAATGCTGAGGATAAACTGGAAGGCAAGTGGGAAAAGCCTGTGGGACCAGTGCAGGAGAGTGGAGTGGCAGCTGAGGGGGGAGGGGGCAGAGGAACCTGCAGCAGCCACAACAGCAGCAAGGGCAGCTGCAGCCACTGTTTCTGGAGCTCTAGGCTCACAGACTGTGGGGGTATCGAGAGGCTGACAGTACACTCCCCACCCCCACTGGAAGCAGAGAACTACCTTGACAAAAAGCTCAAAAGTCAAGTAAATGGCTGAGGAAATGAGCAAAAACTGGAAAAAAGAATCCAACTATAGAATCTTACTTTGGTGACAAGGAAGACTAAAGCATGCAAACAGAAGAAAACAAGTCAAAGCTCCTCCATCCAAAGCCTCCAAGAAAAACATGAATTGGTCTCAGGCCATGGAAGAGCTCAAAAAGGGATTTTGAAAATCAAGTAAGAGAAATAGAGCAAAAATTGGGAAGAGAAATCAGAGTGATGCAAGAAAATCATGAAAAACGAGTCATCTGCTTGCTGAAGGAGACCCAAAAAATGCTGAAGAAAATAACACTGTAAATAATAGATTAACCCAAATGACAATAGAGATCCAAAAAGTCAATGAAGAGAAGAATGCCCTAAAAAGCAGAATTGGCCAAATGGAAAAGGAGATCCAAAAGCTCACTGAAGAAAATAGTTCTCTCAAAATTAGAATGGAACAGATGGAGGCTAATGATTTTCTGAGAAACCAAAAAATCACCAAACAAAACCAAAAGAATGAAAAAGTAGCAGACAATGTGAAATATCTAATTGGAAAAACAACTGACCTGGAAAATAGACTCAGGAGAAATAATTTAAAAATTATGGGACTACCTGAAAGCCATGATCAAAAAAAGAGCCTAGACATCATCTTCCATGAAATTATCAAGGAAAACTGCCCTGACATTCCAGAACCAGAGGGCAAAATAAATATTGAAAGAATGCACGAATCACCTGAAAGACATCTGAAAAGGAAAACTCCTAGGAATATTGTAGCCAAATTCCAGAGTTCCCAGGTCAAAGGGAAAATATTGCAAGCAGCCAGAAAGAAATAATTCGAGTATTGTGGAAATACAATGAGGCTAACACAAGATCTAGCAACTTCTACATTAAGGGATCAAAGGGCTTGGAATATGATATTCCAGAAGTCAAAGGAGCTAGGATTAAAACCAAAAATCACTTACCCAGCAAAACTGAGGATAATATCTCAGGGGAAAAAATGGTCATTCAGTGAAATAGAGGACTTTCAATCATTTTTGATGAAAAGATCAGAGCTGAATAGAAAATCTGACTTCCAAACACAAGAATCAAGAGAAGCATTTAAAGGTAAACAGGAAAGAGAAACCATAAGGAATTTACTAAAGTTGAACTGTTTACATTCCTACATGGAAAGCTAATATTTGTAATTTGAGGCTTTTCTCATTATTTGAGTAGTTGGAGGGATTATATACATATAGACAGAGGGCACAGGGTGAGTTGAATAGGAAGGGATGATATCTAAAAAATAAAATCAAGGAGTGAGAGAGGAATATATTGCGAGGAGAAAGGGAGAAATGGAATGGGGCAAATTATCTCTCATAAAAGAGGCAAGAAAAAGTTTTTTCAATAGAAGGGAAAATCGGGGAGGTGAGAGGGAAAAAGTGAAGCTTACTCTCATCACATTTGGCTTAAGGAGGGACTAAAATGCACACTCAGTTTGGTATGAAAACCTATCTTACACTACAGGAAAATAGGGGAGAAGAAGATAAGTGGGGTGTGTGTGAGGGGAATGATAGAAGGGAGGGCAAATGGGAGGAAGGGATAATTAGAAGTAAACACTTTTGGGGAGGAACAAGGTCAAAAGAGAGGATAGAATAAACGGTGGACAGGATAGGACAGAGAGAAATATAGTTAGTCTTTCACAACATGACTTTTATGTAAGTCTTTTGCATAACTACACATGTATAACCTATCTTGAATTACTTGCCTTCTCAGTGGTAATGGGTGGGGAGGGAGGATGGGAGAGAAGTTAGAACTCAAAGTTTTAAAAATCAATGTTAAAAATTGTTTTTACATGCAACTGGGTAATAAGGAACACAGGTAGTAGGGTATAGAAATCTATCTTGCCCTACAAGAACATAGAGGAGATGAGGATAAGGAAGGGGTGTGATAGAAGGTAGGGTAGATTGGGGGAAGGGGTAATCAGAATGCAAGGTGTCTTAGGTGGGAAAGGGGAGTGATGAGGAGAAAATTTGGAACTCAAAATCTTATAGAAATGAATGTTGAAAACTAAAAATAAATAAATTTTCAAAAAAAAGGAACGTGCTAATGGTATGTCACTGTGGGAAGGGAGAGGGGAGGTTGGGGAGATGAAAGGCCAGATTTACCTTTTTGTTCAATTCAAGCTATTATTAAAATTAGTCTTCATTGTAAAAAAAACCAGACCCTGTTTTTGATACTTTTTTTTATCCCTGACACTTGGCATAGAGTCTGACGCTTAGTAGGCACTTCCTAAATGCTTATTGACAGGGTGATTGATCATGTCACTCATCTTGCTCAAGAAGCCCTATTACCTCCTAAGATAAAATATAAATTGCTTTGTTTGACATTTAAAGCCCTTCACAATCTGGCTCCAAGCTAATTAAATTTCACATTATTCTTCCTCATGCAATCAATCTATATTCCAATCAGGTTAGTTTACTTTTAGGGTCAGAAGAAGCCTGTATTTTACATTTACTTAATGTGTTCATGCTGTTTTCCCCTAGTAGAAGGTAAGCTCCTTGAGATCAGAATCTTTTTAATGCTTTTGTATCTTCAGGGCTTAACACTGTGCCTACACTTAGTAGGTAATTAATAAATGCCAGGGGAATTGAATTGAATTGGGCTGAGAGAAAGGAGATATCTAATTAGCCAATGGTTAAGTAGGAATTTAACCCTAAAAAATAGGAAAAAGAAAAGACATTGATTCTTATTATAACCATTTGTTAGAGAAATGTAACTAATATAAAAAGTTGCCAAAAAAAGACCAAAGGAACCTAGAAAAATTCTTTAGCCAGCAAACACTTAACAAGCAGAGAAAGGGCAGCCAACAGCAAACACATTTAGAGTACAAACTCATTTGCAAAGCATTCCAGAAGATTAAAAACAGAATCACTTCAAGAACAAGGAAATAAACAACAAAAGGCCATGGAGAGGGAAAGGATCCTAAGAGAAAAACAGAAGAGGAGCCAGTCAAACCGAATTATTGCCAAGGTCGAACAAGTCAGCTAGTGTTTCTACAGAACTTTACTCTCATCATCCCATGCCTAGGGCAGTGGCGGTAGGTACTCAATCAATGGTGTCTGAAGCAGCAAAAATGACACCTAAGAAGATGACACTGGAAAGAGATTATCCCTGACCAAATCACATACTGGGGAATCCATGCTGGAGAAGCTACCATTGCAAAGATACTCAAGGACCTACCTAAAAAATAAATAAATAAATTATATATATATATATAAAAGAAGAGAAGATTCTAACAGGATGGAAAAGATTACAAACCTCAGTTTTCATTTTTTTAAAAAGGGTTCCAATGAGTACTTTGTCACTGCTAGAGCATCTTTATGAAAATAATCCACATGTGAACTAAGGGTATCCTTGGGTGAAAGCATGAGAAGGGAAGAGTCAGGCTTTCATGGATGATCATCCACAACAGAGCACATTTTCATAGTAACACAGCCGACTGAGAGAAAGAGAGCACGCAAGATCTTCTTGTGTCTACTGCGTGATGATTACAAAAACCCATTTAACTCAGTGGAGTAAAACACAGCCTTGGGGAGTCTTCCTACAAGGGCTCCCATGGATATGACTATAATCGATTCCACGATAGATGCAACCATCGAGATAATCTTGATCAACAGTAAGTCAACAACAACAGTCTTTTGCCAACATCAAGTGAAGAACAAAACAGCCAGATAGACACTTGTTTGCCAAAGATATTCACTGATGTCAGGGAGGATTCCTCCTGGTATTGTCATCCAAATGGAAGATTAATTCCCTTAAGATGGTGAAGCTTTCCAAACACTCCTGATTGCAGAGGACATGAGAGTGATTGCATCAAGTGCTACACCACTCCAAAACCTCCTCGGAAAGATTCAGAGTCACTTAAAAGAGAGCAACCTTAGCAATCCACAAAGGAAAAACCAAATGGATGAAGAATGGCTATTGCCCAGACTATGACAAATGGTCGGATGCAAACCCCAGTGAGTCTTGTGTGTGTCTGTGTGTATGTGCATGTGTGTGTGTGTGTGTGTGTGTGTGTGTGTGTGTTGTCGCATGCACAGATAGACAAGGAACAGGGCCCAGAACTGAAAAAGAATAGGAAATAGGGGTGAATAACATTTTTTTCAGTCATGTCTGACTTGTCCCCATTTGGGGGCAGAGATACTAGAGTGGTTTGCTATTTTCTTCTCCAGCGTATCCCCATTTTACAGATCAGGAAACTGCAGCAAATAGGGTTAAATGACTTGCCCAAGGTCACACAGCTAGTGTCTGAAGGCCAGATTTGAACTCAGGAAGATGGAATCTGTCTGACCCCAGGCATAGCAATCTATCCACCTACCATTTAGGAAATTGCAGCTTTTTCACTAACCCCAAGCTACTCCATGAAAGTAAAGCTCATCTTTTTAAACATCATCATCGTCATTATTTTGATGAGGTAAAAGAGGCCATTCTCTACCTCATTTCTTACCTAGTCTTAATTACTGAATGGATGTTGCCTCAGTCAAACTGAGATCTGTTAAAGACCTTAGCTTAAAACGGTCAAGGAATCCCCTGGCATCCAGAGCCATCTCCAGTCTTCCTGATCCACATCTAGCCACTGGACTCAGATGGAGGAGAAAGGAGGCTAGTGACTTTGCATAGTCCTCCCTCACTAAACCCAATTCATTTGCATGTCATGGCATTGCCACCTCTCTGAGGCCAAGGTCCTCTTCAAAAATGAAGGATTCTATTCATCACTAGGGGAATAGCAGAGTTTAAAAAGATATGTTTTTGATGCCACCATGTAGCACTGTAAAGATAACACATGGAACTAAAGAGGGTGTGAGGGGAGGGACCAAGAAGTTGGCTGTGGGAGGTTAGCTGTGGATTAGAGTCAGAGATGACTCATACACAAGAAATGGTATAAATGATATCACTAAGGACAAAACAAGTAGAGAAGAACAGATGTTGTACTAGTATCCACAAAGTATTTTGAAAAGAGGGAGGAAGGCCTCCTACATGTTGGGGAGGCCCTTTATGGAAAGATATGGACGTGCATCACCGAGGATGAAAAGCTGTTCATGAGTTATGACCTATATAGTCAGAAAGGGCATGCTTTCCAATGGGATCATGGAGAAACTGAAAGATGGTTAGAGACACAAAACTTTCCAACTGGCATGAGATCGTGAAATGGACAAATCATGCTCCTAAGCCTCACTCATGAGATTTAACTGAGTTTGTGGCTCTCCCCACAGGGCATCAGAACTGTAAAGGGCTAAGACTGGCTGATAATAATGATGATGCTAACATTTAATATTTGAAAAGGATTTATATCTATTATCTCACTCTTATCTTCATAACAACCCTTTGTTGCTGCTGTTCAGTCATTTCAGTTGTCTGACTCTTCATGACCCTGTTTGGGATTTTCTTGGCAGAAATACAAGAGTGGTTTGCCTTTTCCTTTTCAGTTCATTTTACAGATGAAGAAATTGAGGCAAACGGGATTAAATGACTTACTCAGGGTCACACAGCGAGTAAGTATCTGAGGCCAGATTTGAATTTGGGAAGACAAGTCTTCTTGACTCCAGGCCTGGCACTCTATTTACTGTGCTGCCTCGCTGCCCCAACAACCCTGTGAGGTAGGTGTTATTATCATGCTCACTTTACAGATGAAAAACCTGAGGCTGAGAGAGGACAAGGGACTTGCCCAGGGTCACACAGCTAGTAAGTAGATGAGGCAGAATTTGAATTCAGGTATTCCTGACACTAGCCACTACAGCACTTAGCTGCCTGTCTGAGTTTACCTACTGTGTACTTCCAACTTTCCCTCCCTAAGCAATCTCTGAAGATGGGAAGATGAATTGAAATCAGTTGAGTTCACAAGGAAGAAATCAGAGAAAAGGGGACGGCCAGATAGCTCCCAGTCATTCCCAAACTTGCCTGCTGAGTTGCAAGATCCTTCTGCCCACCTCTTCTACATCATGGTTCTCCTTTCCACAATCCCCTCAAACGGGCATATACAGCTCTTTTTCTGTCTCAGAGTCATTCTCTCAGCCCAGGTCATGCTCTTTCTACTGCCTCTCCACCAAGTCACAGCTCTCACCTCCTGCAAAGTCTTGTTCAAGCCTTCATCTCTACTTGGAGGGGCAGCTAGGTGGTGCAATGGATAGAGTCCTGAGCTTGGAGCCAGGAAGATCAGCGTTCAAATTTGACCTCAGAGTCTTACTGGCTGGACAAGTCACTTAACACTTGTAAAATGGGGACATGCCAGAGAAGGAAATGGCAAATCACTCCAGTATCTTTGCCAAGAAAACTCCAGAGACTGCGTCCATGGCGTCATGTATCAAATGAACATGAACTTTTCTTAAGAAGCTTTCTCTAGATTAACCTCCTTCAAAGGCTACATAAGAACTGAGACAGAATCTTTGATCCTCTGAAAGTGAAGGATAAATAACTGCCACCTCCTTCCCTCTATCCCCTGCCCTAGCTTTCTCTATTACTTTATACCATGGAAGCACTTAGGTCTTCCTCAGCTGCCTCTCGCTGCTTAGGTCTCTCAGTGTTTGTGTCTTGTCTTCCACTACACTGAGAGGGGAAGACCAGACTTTTTCCCAGCCCTAGTCTCTCTCCTCAACTCCAGTCATACATCACCAATCACCTCTTGGACATCTTGAACTGGATGCCCCAAAGGCACTTCAAAGTTAAAATGTCCAAAACAAAAGTCATTTCCCCCTAAACACTTCCTTTTCTAGATCTGCTAGTACTGTTAAAGGGCATCACAACCTTCCCAGTCACCCAGTTTTGTCATCCTCAACTCCTCCCTCTCAGCCCTCCTATCTAATCTGATGCCAAAGCTCATCATCCCTACCTTCACAATATCTTATTCATGGCCCCTTTGCTCTCCTTACACAGTCACCCCCTAGCTCGGGCCTCACCCCCTCTCACCTGGCCTATGGCAACAGCTTTCTAACCAGTCTCCTCATCATAAATCTCTCCCTGAACAGATCCATCTTCCCATCGGGGGCCAAGGTGACTCTTCTAAGTGGGAGGGTTGACTTCCTGCTCAGAGCTCCAGTGGTCCTCCAGAGTTAAATAAAACTCTTCTGTTTGGCATGCAATGTCCTTCATGAACTGACCCCTTTTCACCTTTGCATTATTCTCATGCCTCAGTCCCTTCTATACATTCCAGAGTTCACTGGCTTACCTGCAGCTCCTCTCTCCATACCTTTGCATCAACTGCTCCCTCACTCCCACCTCTTGGTTTCTCTGACTTCTTCCATGACTCTGCTCAAACCTCACCCTCTCCACAAGGTCCTTCTATGCCCTATAGCTCCTTACATCTCCTTTTGGATGACTTGCCATCTGCTTAGTATGTGTGCATCTACTATGTGCCTAGTTCCTTACATAGTCTTCTCTATTAGAATGTGAGCTCCTTTAAGTCAGGGACCATGTTTTTCCCTTCTTTGGTATCCCTAGAATTTAGCATATGCCTGATATACAGTAAGTGCTTAATAAATATTCGCTGACTGGCTCTCTGCCCACTCTCAATCCATTTGCCCAGGACAGGGCTCTACATCCACTAAAAGCTCAGACAGGGTAGAGGCTGACTTGATTGCTCCCTGAGAAGGCAGGGGCCCTGGGGGAAAGGGTTTCAAATCAGGAAGTGGGGGGGGGGCGTCCCACCTTTCTCTTGGCAATGCTCCGATGCAGCTCTGCCCTACTGTGGAGCAGTCCCTGGCTAGCCAGTTCCCGCTCCTCCTCCAGGCGGCTTTCCTTCTCCAGCTGCTGGAATTCCAGGTCTTCAAAGAGTTTCGTCTCTGTCTCCAGAGCCTCTGCTTCCTTTGATAACAATGGTTGCGAACAGGTTGGGACTCAGTCGTCGTCCACTGTGCCAGTCTGGGGCCTGATGGGCCAGACTGCCAGGGAGGCAGCAAGTACAAGGGCCACAAAGAGTGTTCTATGTAGCAAGATGTTTCTGGGATTGGGAAGGAAAAAACACTCCACCCACCCTCCCCTGGGCACAGCTCTACCCTTATGCCCCTTGGTACCAAAGGGCATCTTGGAGCCCATGCCAAAGGTGGCAGGAAGTACAAAAAAAATAATTGCATAAAGGGGCCAATTCTGTGCCCCCTCCTCTGCAGAGCCCTCGAAGGGAGGCTCATCTGATGTATTGCCATCCTGCCCAATGGCAGCGTCCACTCTGCTTTCTTCTTTGCTTGAGGGACGGCCCCTCGGGGCAGCTCCAAGACCATGGCAGGGGAGTCAGGATGGGGGCTAGTGGTTTGTGAAACTGACCCTTCTCAGCTGCTCCTGTAACTGTTCCCGAACAGACTCGGGGCAGTTATCGAGCTGGGTCTTGAGCTCGTCATACAGCGCCTGGCGGGCCTCCAGTTCACTCCGTCCCATGGCCAGCTCCACCCTCTCCTGGAGGGAGGTGGGGGGGAAGGGGTACACAACACAAAAAGGGGAGAAACAGAACACACACTTCTAACTCCATGCCATGCGACTGGGGATGGGAAAAGGAAAGGGGCAGATGAAGGGAGGGAAGTGGAGAAAGGGAAGAGGAGGATGGAAGGGAGGGAAAGAGAAAGAAGGAAAATGGGATGAGAGAAAAAGAGGAAGATGAAAGGATGGAAAAAGACAAGAGGAAGAAGGAAGAAAGAGAAATAAAGAAGAAAAATCCAGGAGAAAGAAGAAGGGAAGGAGATAAGGAAAGTCCAGGTGGGGACGAGGGCAGAGAAAAGATGATGAGAAGGAAAAAGGTGGGGAGTAATGGATCAAGGCAGAAAAAGGAATGTGGAGGAGTCAGAGAGAGAAGGGACTTAGGCTTTGGTCTCAGGAGGTTCCCAGAATTGGAAAATTTTGTGGGTCCTACATTGATGACAACAGGTTGGTTTTCTTGCCAAACCAGCTGGGGCCATAGTTTGTTCCATATTACAAATGAGGAGATTTGGGTTCCCTCCCACCTTCCCACCCACCAGCACCCAGAGACCAAAGTCTAACCTGGGAAAGGGGCTGAAATTAGTGGCTGTATGTGTGGAGGGGGAGGGGAAGCTGAGGATATTAATGCAGCAGCTGACACAGAGGAGGGGACCCCAGCACCCTCTCCTCTCTCCACCCTCCCACCCCCACCCCTCACTCAGCCTTCTTTTCCCTCCCACCCAGGATGTAGAGAGAGAGATGCTGGCATTTGAGGTCTGAACCATGGGCTGGGCTGAGGACTGCAATTAGTGTGACCGTCGCCATGGTAATCAGAGCCCCAGGAATGGGTAAGGGGAGGAGGGTGGATGGCTCAGTCTGGGGAGAGATGACACCTTTAGGGGTGGGGGTGGGAAAAGAGGGGAGGAGTTGGTGAGTCACCCCATGGGAAAGGATGGGCAGAGGAGAAACCGTTATTAATGACTCCCAAGCCTGGGAGCCTGTGCTGGAAGAAGAGAGTTCATTAAGGCTAATCAGCCAGCCCCTGCATGGCTGAAAAGACCCTCTGAATAATCCCAGGTAGAAGGCAAGTCAGGTGGAGACCCAACAGAACCCTCCTAAGAGGCTGGACATTAAATCCTAAGTAGTACCAGCTTTAAGTCTGAAATGCCAAATAAATCAAAGCTTGGAATGTAGGCTCAGGCTGCCAAGGAGGCTTGGGGTACACAGCTCCTCCTCCTCCTCCTCCCAGGAAGCACTGTCCTCCCCTGCCTGCAAGCTCTTGGGGCACAGCTTGCCTTCTCTTTGGGGCTTAGTCTTTTAACGTTCTCTGTGGCTCAAGGTGGGTACCAACTTTTCTAGAGCATCTGCCTCCCCAGCTCCATCCTTGGGGACTTGCTCTTTACCCTAGTAGCTTAAGTGCCCAGTTCTAGGTATGGCACCAAAAAGAGGGTCTAGTGCTAGGATTCTTAATCTAGGGGCTGTGAACTTGGAGTTTAGTGTTTTGGTAGCTGAATTACAATATAATTGTTTTCCTCTGTAAGCCTATGTGTTTCACCTTATGCATTTAAAATCATGGTCCTTACAAGGGATCCATGATGCCAGAAAGGCTCAGGGCCTCTGGATTAGGGAGAAACCATTACCAGGCTGGCAGATGACTCTGCCCTTCCTCTGGACATGGTCAGTCTGGGGTGGGCTGATTGTTTCTCCTTCCTCCAGAACAATTCTTACTGCTCTTGACTACCACTGCTAAAAGATTTCCCTGTTCTCCCTGATCCCCGGTTGGTCCAAATTGTTTTGCATCTCTAATGCACAGATCATGTAATGATATATATCCCACTTATTTCTGTTCTTTCCTTATTTCCCACTACCCCCCACTCAACTGTCAGTTCCATGAAGGCACAAATGGAGTCTTGTCCAAACTTTGCATTTCCTCCACACACACAGTGCCTGGCAGAGTTCTCTGCAGAATAAAGCCTTAGGTACCTTGGAATTCCTGATGGTGATTAGGCTAAGATGTAGTTTACTTCAAGGCCCTTCTATAGGTACACCTCCCCCGCACTATACCTCCTCGGTGCCCCACAGAAGAGCATCTGAGTTATATTTTCCACCCCTAGATCCCTTTTCTGATTAGGGGCTCCGGGGTCCCACACCAAGAAGAGAAGGAAACAGCATTAGAGGGGAGAGGTCAGGGGCAGTACAGGTGCCCATGGAGTTAGTGCAGAAATGGGCAAAGCCAGGAAGCTGCCCTAGGGGCAGTGGGCACAACTCCTACCTAGGGCAGCACTGGCAGTTAGGATGGCATGCAGAGGGCCTGTGGAGGGCCCACGACAATTATTAGAGAGGGTGTTAGTGCAGGCCTGGCTGGCAAGCATGGGATTAATCTGGCACAGACTTTGGGAGTGTGGTTTGGGGGACCCAGAGCCCAATGCTCCAAAAAGAAAAAAATAATCAAAGGAAAAAAGTTCCTCAAATAAGGAGAGGAAGAGGAAAAAGACTTGCAAAAATTCCAGGAGGGGTAAAGATCCTCATAAAAATAATGTCAGATCCAGAAACAAATGCCCCCTCTTCACTCCAGACCCCTTGGCACGATGTTGGGCTCTTCAGGCTCAGCTGGCATGGCACCTGTGGGACGGAGTGGCCCTGCAGGCTGGCACAAGATCTGAAAAGTTCAGGGGCAGAAAGCTGGGACTATCTGGGATGGGAAAACTGCCTATTCCAGAGGACAGGCACCAGGATATAGTAGGGACACAAAAGGACAGGGGCAAGAAGGTAACATGGGGTGGTCATTTTCTGAGAGCTGGGTCTGTATTACCCAGGTCTGGACATGGATAGGGCTTTGTCCAGTAGGGCATTAGGCACTAGGGCTGGGTCATACAGAATTTCAGCCAACCGAAGGGGGACATGGAAAACCGAATTACTCCTCTGTTCCACTGGTGTTTCCCTTACCGAAAAGGGGTCTCTAGACCTTTGCAAAGGATAAGCCCAGGTACCTATTAAGTGCCCAGGAGAAGCCGGCATTGCCAAAATCCCTGACACCCAGAGGCAGCAGAGAGAGACCTGGAGAGAGGAGAGGCCCAGATACCTGACAGTGCCCCTGCCCAAGCTGGCATCCCCCATAGGGACAAGGCTCCATGACTTATGAGGGTGGCATAGAGAAGCCCCATCCCCAGTGGAGAGGGTGATAGCGACACCATTTCCATTTCTCACAGGCAGTGAGTGCCTCAGAAGCAGCTGAGGTGCTGACTGGTGGCTTACCTTGTCCCTCTCCTTTTGCATGCCCGCCTCCAGCACCAGCAGCTTTTCCTGCACCTGGTCCACAGCCTTCTGCTCCTTCTGCAGCAGTGCCCGCTCTGCCTCCCGTTCCCCCTGAAGCAGGGCTCGTTCCATCTCAGCCTGTAGGCACAGCCCAGGGTCCATGTCACAATGGGGGGCAGGAGGGTGGCAAGTCCTTTCAAAGGCCACCAGTCTGTTCTGTAGGCGCACTCACCTCTCTTGCCGATTCCTGCAGTTGGTGTTCCAGCTCCTTTACTTTGCCCTTGAGTTGCTCCACACGCCCAAGTGCCTGTGCCCGCTCCTCCTCCAGGGCCAACACCTCACCCTGGAGCTTGGAGCCCGGAGCATCTTCATGCTGCAGAACAGAGAAGCCGTAACACTTAGAGGGACTGGGCCAAACCTTGGGCCTCCTCTGGAGCATCAGACTGGAAGATGGTGAGAAGAAAACAGTCATCTGCACCACCCTCCCCCTATTTCCCCGCCCAAGGGACCCCACAGAAAAAGCTGACTCATTTAAAGTGAGTAATGATTTATAGTAGAAAAGCCAAGCCTAGGTGGGGCCTCAAGGCCAAAGCTGGGGGAGGGGGTCATAAAAAGTTTATGGTCTATGAAAACTGGAAAACTATCCCCCATGCCACTTCTCCACCCTCCTCCTCATCTCATCTCCCTTCTTCTCTTCCCAGTATCCCAGCCCTCATCCCCAGCCTCCTTTTTTCTTACAAACCCCACTTCTCAACCCTATTACACTACCGCATCCCAAAGCCCCTCCCTACTTTGTAGAATCTAATTTCCCATCTCCAGGCCTTTCCTTTTCTTGTCCCCAGCACTGGTAACTACCCCCCCCATTCCAAACTCCATTCCCCAAAACTCCTCCCTTCCTGGACTCCTTCCCATCACCTCCCATGCTGTTTCTTGTCTGGACATCCCCAGATTCCCTGTCTGTCCTGCACTGCCTCTAACCCCAGATCTGGGATCCTCACCTCTTGCTGGGTGCTCTCAGTACTGCTACACTCCTCCTTGAGATTCTCCTCATCAGAGCGCTCCATACTCTCCCAGAGCCTCTGGGTGGCCCCACTGGGCTCCTCAGGGCCCCGTCCAGAGGTCCCAGTTGCCCCAGGCAGACTCCTGGAGGGCCTTCTGCCTGCTAGGGCCAAGGCCATGGCAGCTTCGCCGATGCTGGGCAGCTCCCCTACCTCAGAGCCCCCATCGGCCCGACTGTATTCAGCACACAAGTTCAGGATGGTCTCTAGACGCTGGCGTTCCTAGGTGGAGAGAGCAACGAAGATAAACAGCACGGCCCACCCATCTCTAAGCCTGACCGTGACTTCCACTTCCCAAACAATGAGAAAGCTTGGGTCAGAGCATCTGGGATTGGGTGAAACCCCAGGTGCCATCTAGTCCTCTACTCTGAGGCCAACCACCGTAGCAATGTGTGTGGTCTTAGCAAGCCACCTCAACTGTCTGGGTCTCAGTTTCCTCATCTGTAAATGAGGGGGTGGAACTAGGTGGCCTCCAGGGTCCCTTCCAGCTCTCCATTGATGGAGAGCTCTTATAACCCTCCTCAAAGCTGGATCCACACTCTAGGTAGGGGGTGGAGAGGTCCAGAGGACAGGCATACAGCTAAATCCTCCCAGTGTTCCCAACCTAAATCCAGAATTCTATCCACTCTGACTGTCCTGCTACCACTCTCACGCCAATGAGGAAGGCTAACACCCAATCCCATGAAGGAGCAAAGGATGGTTAACTCTTCTAGCACTGCCTAGGATACTGTGTTCTAAATCTGTTCTGTGTCTTAGGGTTCTTGGTCCTTCCCTCATAAGATTCTACCTCCAAGAACCCTTGGGAGAATGGGAAAGAAAGGAGAAAGGAAGGACTGCGCCCTAACATGGGCTGAGTAGCTAAAGGCACCTCCTTCCGCCTGTCCACATGGGCAGTCATCACTCCCCACCCTTACCCTGGTTTCCTTTCACTTTTTGTTCTGCACCCCAATGGGACACTCGGACATGCTGACAGTAACGTGTAAAATACAAAGACACACAGACAGGTACATGTGTTTAGACCAAGAGATATACAAAACACACAAGGGTAGGGATATAGCTTTGTCTTCTCCTTCCAACCTTAGCCCCAAATCAACATGAGCCTTGGGCACCATGCCAATGGGTAGGGCTAACTCCCAATCCCACTGAAGCTTTCATGAAGCTGTTCCCAGGTCTAGGTCTTGTAGGTCACAGTATCATGGCCTGACCCTCTATCCTTGGCCCTTTAGTCCCATCCTAGTCACCAGGATATAGGTATCATCTCTCCTCAGCACGGGATAAGGGCCAAATCATGCTCCTAAGATACCCACGTACACCATGGCATTCCCCCCAAGCAAGAGACTGAGTCCCACCCTCACCCCCAAAAGAACCCCTGGCCCTGCCAAAGTGCTTTGCTTCCTCTGAACCCCCAAAACTCTGTTCCCCCTTCATCTCCCACCAGCTCAGACAAATATCTCACCTGACCTCCCTCCTGTTCTTTGCCCAGCTCCATGGCCAAAAAGACCCGGAACCCACGTCCTGCCACCCCAGGAGGCCGGGCTCTCTTTCTCCTCCCCTTGCCTCAGGACACAGATAAGCAGCTGCTACAGAGATGGGAGGGGCGGGCAGTTTCCAAGCCTTAAAGTGGCAGGTTGGGGCAGGTCAGGGCCTTTGCCATGAGGGAAGTAGGGGAAAAGAGAACTGGACCCACTACTCAGTTCCATAACCCACACCGACGGTTCTTCTCGCAGGACAGGGACATCCCAGGATCTAGTCTAGGCTACCATGAAAAACTTAGGCAAGCCCCTCCTCGGGAGTGGGGAATTCTTTCCCAGATCTGAATAAAAATAGTGAGGGTGGGAAGGATGATAAAGAGAATCTGCCCTTCCTCCTTCATGTTCTCCCTGCTTTTCCCCAGCCCTCCCTTTCCCTGAGCTATCCTGGGAATCCCAGGCCCCCACCCAGCTCAGATGCCAGCTCAGAGACAGCTGCCCAGAGGCTTTCCCATCCCCCAGAGCCCTCCACATGGGGAGAGAGACATATAGACCTGGCCTTAGGGGCCTGGCCTGGCCAAGAGTACCCTCTACTCTCTAAGCAATCTCTCTTCTCAGATCATCAGACTTTGAAGTTCGCAGAGAGGTATCTGATCCAAGTGTGGTTCTGGGCAAAGGGCTGGACTGTGGGATGAGAGGCTAGCTGGGGACAGAGGAAGAAGCCTATCTATCACTGCTCCACAAATTCCTGCTGTCCAGACCTGCCCTTCGTCGATCCCGTTATCACTTTGGCAGAGCATTCTCTGCCTGGACAACTAGCTAATCACCTAAGTCCCCTTCTTGCCGTGGAAGGGGAGGGGAACCCTAAGGGAGGAGAAGAAAGGAGAGGCGCCTGGGCTCTGAGAGGTCCTCCCTTACTACTCTTCAAAGATGATGTTAATGATGATAATAACATCTCATTTCAATAGCGCTTTAAGGTTTAAAGTGCTTTCCTCATGACAACCCTCATGGCGGGCATTACTTTATTATCACATCTCCTCCCCCTTTTACAAACAGGAAAATTGAGGCCATCTTGATGATGGTCACATGGCTAGTAATACTCCAAAATCATAAAGTTCTTTATAACTGTGAGTACAGATAACTTTTTGACCCTGGATAAGTCATCTGACCCAGAGGTGTAAAACACACAGCCCCTAGACAATACTCCTAGATAGACCCAGATCAGAATAAAGTATAATTGGAACTTATTTAACAAAATTAATAAAAATGTAAAATAATATAGATGATATTACATTTTAAAACTAAATCAATATGCAGCCCACAGGGATTCTTTACTGCAAAGGAGAGTTTAACATCACTGATACAATGCTTTTAGGTTCTTCATTTGTAACTGTGGATAAAAATGGAATCTAGCTCACAGGCTCAAATGAAATAAAGTACATGAAGTACTTTGCAAACCTTAAAGTACTATTTAAATTTATTTATTTAAATGTCAGATATTACTACTAGTAGTTATATTGTTATACTGTTATATCAAATGTCAAAGGAAAGATATGAACTCAGGTCTCCTGACTACCAAGTTTCCAAAGATCCTCACCAATCTCATTAAAATGACATTCATGCTGGCGTAGTTAGAAGGAAAACAAAGGAAGGCAACAGACTTTAAATAGAGGGAATACTGGACCAGAAGTCAGGAGAAATGAGTTCTAATTGTGTGTCTACCACTAACTAGCTGTGTGACTTTGGGTAAGTCACATTCCTTCTCTGGACCTTAGGTGCTCATCTGTAATAGTATCTCATTGTTTTAAGGTCTTTTTGATTTCTCTACCAGGCTTATATCCCAAGGAAGTCATAGATAAGAAGAAAGTCCCCATATATTCCAAAATATTTGTAGAAACACTTTTTGTGATAGCTAAGAATTAGAAACAAAGTAGATGTTCATCGATTGGGAAATGGCTAAACAAACTGTGGTATATGAATCTAATGGAATATGACTGTGCTGTGAGAAATGATGTGTGTCTATTGTGGGAACAGGTCAAGGGAGAGAATGGAATAAATGAAGGGCAGGATAGGACAGAAGGAAATGTGGTTAGCCTTTTACAACATAAATATTATGGAAGTGCTTTGCATTGTTCTACATGTATGACTTATATTGAATTGCTTGTTTTCTCAATGAGGGTGGGTGGGGAGGGAGGGGGAGAATATGGAACTCAAACCTTTAAGAATGAATGTTAAAAACTGTTTTAGCATGCAACTGGAAATTAAGCTATACAGGCAACAGAGTATAGAAATCTATTTTGCCCTACAGGAAAATAGAGGGGAAGGGGGATAAAGAAGGATGGGGAATAGAAGGGAGGACAGACTGGAGGAAGGGGTCGATGGGGTGCATGCTGTCCTGGGGTGGGGGATGGGGAGAGATGGGGAGAAAATATTGAGTTCAAATTCTTGTGGAAGTGAATGTGTTTTCAGTGAACTGAAAACAAATAAATTACGTATTTTTTTAAAATGATGTGTGTGATGAATACAGAGAAGCATGGAAAGATTTGTATGAACTGATACAGAGTGCGGTAAGCAGAGCCAGGAAAACAACATACACAGCTACAACAATTTAAAGGGAGACAACCACCTCACACCAAAAAATCAAAAGCGAATTGACAAATTTATAAAGATCAAGCACGACTCAAATGAAGAGATATGAAGATCCCTGAACCAGTCTCTTCGACTCAGCCTTTGATACCTGGGTCTAAATCTTATCATTGTCTTATGCCTCCCAATCTCTCCCCCATCAGATTTCCAGGTGTTACTGCATATTTTTTCAACTTTTTCAGTGTATCAGCTGTGCTGATTTTTTTCCTCTTTAAAAGAAATACTAATTGTGACATGGAATGGTTCTCTGAGAGGCGGAGGGGGAAAGGTTACTAGGAATACCTATGAAGATGTAAGAAACAGAAGACACTAATAACAGCTTTCGGAAGAACGTTAAGGTCTCTTCCATTCCCACATTCGGCGGGCCTCGGGCTCTGCCCCACGGAGCCCCGCCCCCACCGCGCGCCCAGGCTCACTCACCAGCCGCTCCATCTCCTGCTCCCGGAGCCGCTCCTGCCTCTGGCGCCGGTGGTATTCCAGCAGGTCGTCCTCGTTGTCGCTGATTTCCGTGATACTGTTTTTTCTCTCCCGGGGGGCCGGCACCCGGAGCTCCCCGCTGGACAGCTTCCTCTGGGCCCGGGGGCTCTGCCGGGGGGAGGCCCCCGTGAGGGAGCCCAGGCTGTAGGCTGGGCTCAGGCCGCCACCGAAGCTGCCCTTCCGAGGCACCAGCGGCTCTCCCAGGGTAGGTGAGGGGCTCCTCGTCCGCCGGCCCCGCCCGCCCAAGGCCAGGGTGAAGTCCTCGGAGGAGGCTGCGTGTGCTGCCCAGCGGCGGGACCTGGGACTCTCAGCCACTTCCCTGGTCAGCTTCGTGTCCGGCGTGGCTCGGGCAGGCATCGGTGAGAGGGGCGATGCCCGCCGAGACAGGGATGGGCTCAGCGGGGGGAGCTCCCGCATGCTCTCCGGACCTCCCCGCCGGCCCAGGCGAGGACTCTCCGGTGGCTGCAGGGATCGGCTCCCCATCCCGTCTGAAAAGGTTCTGCCCACCAGCTGGCGTGAAGGACTGGCCGTCATTGCTCGCTCGGTGCCTGGCAGCTCCCGGAAAGGGCTAGGGGGCCGCTCCTGGAGGGTGCTGGCCTTGCTCCGAGGGGCAGGGATGGGAGGCTGGAACTTGGGACTGCCAGGAATGCTGGTGGACTGGCTTCGCACACTGCCATCAGGGTATTCACTAAGGCTTATGGCCACAACGGGCAGCGACACCCCCAGCCGTGGGTTCTCGGTGGCTTTGCGGGCCTCTGCCAGCACGGTAGCCGCAGGACTATCAGTCAGTAGACCTCGCCGCCCTGGGCTCGAAGGCCCTTCATGGATCCCTTTCCTGCCCAGCCGGGGGCTCTCTGAAGGGCGGGCACCACCGGGTCGTATCTGTGGGGGCTGTAAGGCCAGATGGTAGCTGGAGGAGCGGGCAGGGACCAGGGGGGGAATGGCCGGGCTTGGTTCCTGCCCTCCAGGTGAGTGGCTGGCACAGCTGCCACTACTGGCCGGTGAGGAGAGAGGAGAAAACGGGGGAGAGGTGTTCTCATAGCTGGAGCCCACAGACATGGCCCCTGGGCTAATAGGGGGTGAGAGAGTGTAGCGCCCACCATTGGAGAGCGGGGAGCTTGCAGAGACCTTCTTGCCAGGCGCCCCCGGCTCCTCCAGCACCAGGGAGTCCATGATGTCCTGTAGGTCCTTCTCAATGGAGCTCACCAAGGAGCTGTGGCTGGAGCAAGCAGCATGACCTCGGCTGGGGGGCTGAGGAGTATGGTTCCCATTCACCAGGCTCTCTGACTCAGCTGGGACAGAGCAGACCGAGTCACTTGGTAAGTCAGGTCGTAATCTCTTACCGGTCCCGTACCAGGTCGCTACGATCTAATCCATTTTCCCCTTCCTCTCCCGAAGCACACAACGGTCCCAAGTTTCAGGTTTTGATTCCAGCCATTTCTATGACTTCAGGCAAATGGCATAACCTGCCCTAGCCTCAGTTTCCTCATTTGTAAAGTGAGAACGTTGAACTACATTATGTCTAAGGTTCTTTCCAGTTCTATCCTAATTCCCAGAGAACAGCAGGAAGTAGAAATCATGGAGGACTAACTGCTGAGCATCCCTGGGTCCTAGAACCTGGATCCTTACCCAACACCTCCCAGTGACTTGATTTCCCCAACTTCACTTACCTTCCCTGCAAGAAGGGTTTTTTGACAGTGTGCTATGGAGATGAGAGAAGTCTGCAAGGAAACTAGGCCAGGCACCCAAAGGGGGCATAACCTGGCAAGGCCTAGGCTAGGAAACATCGCATATTTCCCCCATCCAATTCAGGGGAGCCCAAAGAGGAAAAAAAAAAATCACCTGCCTCTCTCCACCCACCAAGGGGGAAGGGAAGGCTGGAGGTGGCCTCATCTGCAACCAATCAGGAGCACCGTAGAGGCCAGAGGGGCGGGATCTAGCGCTAATGGCCAGTTCCTGGAAGCTAAAGCAGACATCTAGGTAGAGCTCGGTGGCTCCAATTATCCCCATTAAGCTGCTAGCCACAGGAGCTCTCCATTCCTGTCTTGCCCTGCCCCTCCTCTCCTCCCACTGCCACCCTGGCAGCTCTAGAACCACTGCCTGCCTCAGTCAGACAGGCCTGCAGTGAGGCTGAAGTGCAGGGGAATGAAGGAGGGGAACTCGAGCAAGATGCAGACCAGAAACCTGGTCCTATAAATCCCCAGGGAAGCAGAAAAAGTTGTACTAATGAAAGCCAAAAAGGGAAAGAAGTCATCCCTATCACAGGTTTGGAAACCACCATCATGGAAACCCAAAGGCAGAGTGAAGGATCCGAGGGCAGAACAGCAGGCAAAGGGGGGTGGGCATTTTCCTATGCACATGTGGCATAGGCCTGAGCCACCCAGATTATTCTTTTGTATCTACCTTCCCTCACATCTCCTACCTAGGCCTAACCTTAGTGGCTATGGAAGCTATGCCCACTTATTATTGGCTCCAATATTAAGTTTTCTTCTAAAGGTAATAACCATGGAAGGGTTGTGTGTCCAGGTAAAAAGAGAGCCAATGGTATCTCTCTCCCCACCCCCTGTTAGCTGGACGGGGTTAGGGAGGTAGACCCAGGCCCTATGGGCAATTTCTATCCTCTCCTACAAAAATCAATAATACACACACTAGCCCCAGCTGCTGGACTGAGTCACCGGCTGGCAGAGCGCACTCTGGGGGTGGGGCATGAGGCAGAGAACTTCAATGCTTGCCAGCAGGCAGGAACCAATCTAGCCAGTTTATGGGCATTTGATTGGCATAATCCTTGATCTTCTGCCTCCCCTCAGGCTACCAGAAAGAGTAAAGACAAGGCCTTTCAACAGTGGCATAACTAAAGGGTTCAGGCCCGGCATCACATTGTGGGTAGTGAAGTTGGCAAAGCTCTTTTTTCTCCTAGGCACATGATCCCCAGGAAAACCTGATACCAGCCAATTGGCACTGCCCTGGATCTGTCCCAGAGCCTCTGATGCCTGGCATCCCCTCTGCCTGCTGGGCACTCAGTAGATGACAGGGAGCCAAACCCACTGTATTGTCCTGTTCGGACACTCCAAGAGTGCTCAGCCTGGGAAGGGGCCCAGTGGTGGACACTAGGAGTCACTCTAACCCTATCTCTTTGCCAGGTCAGGCAGACTTCATGGCTCTACCTTATTCTTCGGTACCTACCTAGGGCAGGGGTATAAGGTGCTCCAGGGCCCCTACCTCCGGACGGGATCATGCTTTTCATCCACTTGGCTTCTGCTGGGTGGTTAAATCTGAGGAAGGTGGATTGACCCAGGCACAACATGCAGCCTGCAGAAGAGGAGAAAACCAGAGTTCAGAACCAGGGATGTCTCTTTTTATTTGACATCCCCCCCAGTGCGAACCTCCAAGCTTAAGAGTCAGTCCTGGGAACCCAGAACACATAAAGAAATTCATGTATTTGCTGCACCTTTCCTGACTTGCCTAGGGTCACCCAGCTAGTAAGTGTCTGAGGCCAGATTTGAACCATGAAGATGAGTCTTCCTGACTCTAGGCCTGGTGTCCTACCTGCTGTGCCACCTAGCTGCCCCTCATTTACTTATATGCCCTCAACTATAACAGATTCATGAGCAAAACTTCACCTGTGCCCATACAGGTAAGTGAGTCTTCCTCTTCCCCACAAATACATATCCATGTCAGCATGTTGTGTAGTACATGAAAGAAGCATTGGACTAACAGGCAGAAGACCTGAGTTCTAGGCCCAGCTCTATCATTTAAAAAATATGTGGCCTTGACCAAATCATTTAAGCTCTATAAACCTCAGTTTCTTTATCTGTAAAACTGGGAAATTAGCCCTGCCTATATCACACAGTAGATGTGGGATTCATATAAGATAAACTTTGTGGACCAGAACATGACTCTTCACCTTTTGTGAGTGACTAGACCCCTTTGAGAGTCTTTGTGAAACCTATGGCCCGCTTCTCAGAATAACGTTGTTAAATGCATAAAATAAAATGGGATTACAAAAGAATCCAATGATAAAGAAATCAAAGTATGAAGTAAATATTAAATTTAAATATTAAAAACACAAGTTCAGAGACACTTGTGATCCATGCAGTGCCACAGGGACAGATGTTCATATGAACATGCTTATAAGTACCCACATGCTTCCTTCTAGATGACACTTTGAAAGTGGACGATTTACAGCGTGAGGGGGTAGAGATGGAATGAAGGGGGAACAAATGATCCTCTTGCTAAAATCTGTAGGCTCTGTTTCTAATTCTGCCCTTGACTGACAGTGTGGCCCAGGCAAGATGTCAATGAGACTTGGTTTCTTTCTAAATTAGAGAGAATCCTGATACCCAAGGATACTAGGGAAGAAGATAAAGTAGTCTAGAACTAGGCTATGTACTAGTTATGTGACCTTTCACCTCAAAGGTCCTCAGCTGCAAAACAAGGACCTTAAGGTCTCTTCCAGCTCTAACACTCTAAGCTTTGGTTCAGAAGATGCTTTGTCGGGAGAGTAGCAAAGGCAAGATGACACAGAGGAACCCTAGAACTGGAGCCACCCAAGTTGAGACCCCTGGACCCTGCCCTTACTAAGCCAGTCCCCAGCCTCAGAGTCTAACACATTCCTAGGCAGAAGCACAAGCCTGGTCCTGCCCACATAGTCAAGGGAGTCGGAGCAGGAGCCAGGGAATGTAGCACCAAAGCAGGTGTGCCTGCAGGCAACCTAGGCACGAGTTAGCAAATCCTTTTCTGCCTCCATCATTACCACTGTGCCAGCTGTCCTATGGGCTCCCATTCACATAAGTTTTTGAGAGAGGTACCCTAGTAGGAAGAAGCAGAGAGGACAGGTGGTTCAGGGGATACCCTCAGTGGTCTGCGTAGATGCCACTACCCACTCTTTCCTCTGCCCACACAATCCCTCCATTCCCCACCAGCCTCCAGTCGGCCCAACTTGGTACCACCTGGCTCCCTAAGCTGTATGCCAACATGCAGTTGAGGCTGGCAAGGAAAACCACATTCTTGGACGCTGAGACAGTTTTGCTCAGGCAGGCAGCAAGGGTAGGGGGCATCTCAGGCCACGTGTCTGGCCTGGCAATTCCCTCTGCCCTGCAGGGAAGGGAGCTGTAGCTGCTGATGTGTCTGGATGCCAGGGCCATGGACAAAAAGCTGTAGAAGGAACTTTTAGTTTTATCCTAAGATCCTAAGGTGGTCAGTGATCAGTACCACTGATGATAATGGTACCACCTGCCTTATATACATAAGGGCTTTCCTGTCCTCCTCCCTAGGGTAGAGAATATCAGAATGTGGCAACCTAGCATGGCCCCAAACTCTCCTGGTGTCCCAAGCCATGCCAGAATCAAGGATCCTAAAGAATGACAGGCAGCCATGCCACTGGTCACATGGAGCCAGCATGAGAATAATCGTAACTTTACTAATCAGTACTAATACCAAGCCTAGCTATTTTGAGTTATCCAGTTCTTGCCCCATCCCCTGCCCCCACACACATACTTTACAGCTATACAACAAGTTAACTAATGAGCTGCTCTTAATAACTGACCCAAGTTCCAAATGGACTGCCTAACCCCAAGAAAGGAGGGAAAAGGGGTGCTTAGAAAACCGTACAGGGTCCTGGTGGAAAGGGGTTGGAAAGGGTAGATATTGATGGCTCCTTAGCCTCCCCAGCCCACCCAAGGAGTAGGCAGACAGGGTGGGACCCCCACGACTGGATCCCACCCACTCCCTCCCTCCCTTCTCCCTCCAGTAGAGGGGGTGTGACCACATTTCCTGCAGGGCTATAAATAGGGGATGCCAGGCAGCGGGGTGAGGGCTGTATTAATAGAGTGGGAAGGAGGCTAAAAGGACAGAGGTGGTAGGGCTCCAGACCAAATTAACTTTCTATTTGCACTTGGTGAGGGAGATCTGGAGCCCCGGTGGCTGCCTCTGTTCTGCCCCCAACCTGTCCCAGAGCTCATCTGAGCTTTGGCTCGTTTCTTTCTCTCCACTCTCTACTCCTAACCCATTTCTGTTTTCCCCAGGACTGTCTTCCCTCCCCAACCAGGGAACCCAGGAAGAGTGTCATCCACCCACCAGAGGCAGAATCACGGACCCCAGTGTGCTAAGAGCCCAGCCATGACTCGTCTGGGTGCCAAAGGCGGGGGGCCGTATATTTGGAACAGGAGAGGAGGTACCAGAGGTGAGGCGAGTGAGTCTGCCTTGGAAAGGCACACAATACAGACTCTGTATACAGGGCTCTCACTCTGCCAGATCGTCCAAAGGGAGGCTGGAACAGGGGAACAGGAGAATGGAGGTGGCTTCATAGTCCCTTTCTAACACCTCCCACCAGAGACCCGTTCCCTCTCCCCGCCCCACTCCTATCCAGAACGGGACAAGGAGTTCAGTAAAGGTGTCTTAGGCTCTCATTCCCGGCCGAACACACCGGCGAGGATCGCCCTCTGTCCTGGAGGGATAGAGAATGACTGAGGTTTGGTACCCAACCCGACAGTGCCGGGGCAGCCCGAGACCCAGAGACCCATCGACCCACGCCGGGAGCCAGGGAGCCACGACAGCACCACCACCCCGAGGCAGTCCGCCCGGCGCAGGGCGAGCACACACGCCCCGCTAACAACAGCTGGAAGGGGAGAAGGACCCCCGCCGGCTCCCGCAACCCCGATCCCCCCGCACGCAGCACGGTGTGCCTCCCAGTGCCCGGGCCACTCTCCCCGCCTCCGGCTCCCGGCCTCAGCTTGGCCCCGAGCCAGTAACTCACCAGCCGAGCCTGGACCTCCCTGGGCGCTCGGGCTCCAGCTCCAGCTCTGGCCGGGCCAGCCTCGGCCCGGCCCCGGGCTCCGGCTCCGGCTCCCGCTCCGGCTCCACAGCCCGGCCCGGGGCCTATTGAGGGGGCGGGCCCGACCTCCGGCACAGCCACTGGAGCGGACCGGGGCGGGGCCGGGGCCGGGCAAGGGCTGGGGCCAGGGCCGGGGCTAGGGAGGTGGGGGGAAGGAGGGAGGAGGGACAAAGGAGGGAGGGGAAGAGGAAGTGATGGAGGACTGGGGAGGGGAGAGGAGCAGAGAGGGAGAGGACCAAGGGAGATGGCTAAGGAGACAGATGGATGGGGGAGAGGGATAGATAAAGCAAGACCCCGACTCCCGAAGTCTGCGGGGGCAGAGGTGCAAAAGGGAGAGGAGACGGGGAAGGCGAGCCGCGCAAAGCAGTCCTGAGTGGGGATGGAAGGAGGAGGTTGAGGGGAGCTCCGAGGTAGGGGTGACAAGAGACTACGAGCGTCTCCACCCACCACCCACCCTTCTCCAAGAAGCTGGAGAGAGAGGATTGGGAGTCAGGAGACCTGGTGGAAGGGCCCCACTCTGCCATTAACTTGTGTGTCCGTGCGCCACGGCTGCCTGCTTTTTCCCTCAAAGTAACCTTCTGAGACAGGTCCTGAAAGTATTATCCCCATTTTGCAGATGAAAAAAAAAAACAAACAAAAAAACAGAGAAAAGGAAGCGTGGTGCTTTAGAAAGAGCTGGAGTCAGAGACTGAGGACTTGGGCTCAAACCTGGTTTCTGCTACTTAATAAATGACCAAAAACAAATCACTTCTCTTCTCTGTGATTTCCTTGTCTCATCTTTAAGGAGAGGGTTGGTTTAGCTCGCCTGTGTGGTCCCTTCCAGCTCCAAAGCATCTCTATGGATTTCAGTCACAAAGCTCCTAAGTACTGGGTCCTCTGCATGAACCCAAGCACTATGATATCCAGTCCAGGATTATTTAAGCCATAATGATAAATAATAATGTAGATAATATAATAATATAGAATAACATTTATATAGCACTTGGAACCTCACAACACTCCTGAGATGTAGGTGCTATTGTTATCATTCCCATTTTTGCAAATAAGGAAAACTTAGGCAGTCAGTGGTTAAAAGACTTGTCCAGGCTCACACAGGTCGTGTGTCTGAGGCAAGATTCAAATTCGGATCTTGATTCCAAACCCAATTCTCTATGCACTGGGTCAGCTTGTTGCTTTTAATCTATGCTACTCCCCTCTAGAAATACTCCTCTCTGGGTCTGAGTTTCCTCATCTACAGAATGAGCAGAGTAGATCAGATGGTTCTGAAGGCTCCTTACAACTCTGTCATTCTGCCGTTCTGCGTTGAGGGAAAGAGAGAAAGTAGGTAAGAAGACTCTGGAAGAGTCTGAAGAACCTTCAGGGATCTCTTTGGGTAGTCAGGTTTGGCCCTCCTGTCTTCTCTAGGAAATGACCAGCACAATGCTTCCTCTGAATCCTGAAGGCTTCTTGCAGAGAAGAAGGTCTGTGGTGATGGCTATGACCATGATAGAGGGGATTTATATGTTTTAAGCTTTACAAAGAGCTTTACAAATCTCTCATTTGATCCCCATCACAACCCTGGGAAATAGGTACTATAATCATTCCCATTTTACAGGGGAAGAAACTGAGGGAGACAGAAGTGACTTGCCCCAGGCTCTCACTGCTAATAAGTATCTATGACCAGATTTGAACACGGATTTTCCTGACTCTAGGACCAGAGATCTGTATCCACTTTACCACATAGTTGCCTTGGATGCCTGTAATATGCAGACAGCTTGTGAACCTAGACCTTCTCTCTTCCCTCATTTAACAAATTCTCCTCCCAAACCCACCCACAGGGCTCTAAGGGATCAGGCTCAATTTTTTCTAGGTTCCCTCAGCCTCCCAATGTGACCGGATATATTGTCCAAGCCAGCAGCCTGTTCAACAGCTGGGTTTCCAGTGCTCAGCTCCTCCCTATCCCATCCTGAGAATCACTCACAGTTACCTTGTAGCTGGAACCCCCAAGGTCACAAGCAGGGAGGGCCAGCTAGCCAGACACAACACCAACCCAACCACCCTCCCTAAATAGAAGTCCCTGATACACAATGAGCCAAACCAGGCATTGTGGTGCACACGTAAAGACAGACACACAGATTCTCACAAAGAAGTTCTTTTTCAAGTAGAGATTCTCCTTTCTTCCCCACCCCCCAAACTCTCTAATTGCTATAGTGTTGAGCACAACCTTAGAAGCTGTCCCATCCAATCTATTCATTTAACAAATGAGAAAACTGAGACTCAGAGGGGTTAAATGATTTGCTCAAGTCACAGAGCCAGAGCTGGGCCTTGAACCCAGGCTGGATCATCATGTTTCTTACATGTGAACACTTACAAACACTCTTCTCTTTCCTATAAACACATATCCAATCTGGCTGTGCAGAGAAATAGGCACATTTCTTGTCCAGCTCACTCTTCCCCCTTTCATATAATACTGTCTTCTCTCATACAATCACACACAACACTGACACCCACACTATACTCTCAATCACATATCCACACAGTTCTCCAGAGATTCTGGACTGTGACTCAGATTTCCAGAGGAATAACCAGACACACTTTCCATCTCCAATGAGCTGTTCCCCCTATCCTGATGGGAGGGGAAGGAATCGAAGAATTTCAGATGCAAGTGGGGAAAGGCTTTTTTTAAAAAAAAATAAGGAAATCTCAGCAGGAAGAATGATTCACCCATCTGGAAACTATGACAGCAAGCTGGACAGATACAGACCAACACAAGAGAACACTTGCCAGTGTGAAATATTACAGAAGGCCACGTAAGGGAGGAAAAGTTTCACCATCTCTTCTTTTCTCTGTTTTTTTCCAGTCTGACAGGAAAGAGATGGGGCTTCTTTTCTTCTTCCCAGAAGGAATCTCATGGGATCATGGAACTAGAGGTAGAAGGGACGTTAAATGCCATCTAGTTATAGATGAGGAAAGTGAGGTTCGGGTACTTGCCTAAAAGAAAATGACTGAGCTGAGATTTTAACTGCAGTTGTCTGAATCTAGGTCTTTCCACTGTAATACTTTGCCTGTCAAAGATTACTTAGCAGATGATGGCTGCATTCCACTGATCCTCAGGTTATGGATGCAGCATGTTTCACTCTAGGAGGGTTTCACCCATTGAGTCACTTACTAAGGGAGTAAAGGATGTTCTGGATCCCAGAGGTAGACAGCAATAAGACCCAATAATCCCTTTGTTTGCTCTGGTATGAACCACTGCCCATCTAGAATGGTGTCACAGAATGGGAAGGAAGTGAGAGCAACCTCCCCTGAAAGAGGGGGATGAGGGATCCTCTATCTAGACATCCTGAGTCTTTAGTAATATGGCTTTCTGATCCTTTCTCCAAAGCTTCCTTGGCTTTTCCACAGGGCTCTTTCATGTGGTCTGTCCCTGTGGTCCCAGGGTGGAAATGACCTGGTCCCAGACAGACATCTAGCCTCCTTGGTTGTTTTGCTGGCTCCACCCCTTGCTCTGAGCAAAGAGGTCATGGTAGGAGGTACCTAGGCATTCAAAAAGGGTGGAGGGAAAACTATTTGCTTCTCAGTTCTCTCATTGATATTCTCTTTTCCCACCATGGCAGGACAAAATTGGCATATGCTTCTATCCCCCTCCTTCTGTAGGAGTGTGCCTGCCACTGCCATCACTGCTGGCATAATGCCCAGGATGAGGTATGGAGTGCATGGTCCAGTCAGAAATTGGCAGACCTCCTCCTTTCACAGGGGATGGCTGGGGTACCTGCTGGCAGCTTGGATTAGAAGACAGTGCCTGGGGAAGGTAGTATGATAAAGAAAAAAAGTGATGGACTTAAAATCAGGTGACCTGGATTCAAATCCTCCTTCAGATATTTACTAGCAGTGTGACTGAGGGTAAATCTAATTAATGTTTTAGAATTCTGGTTTGCTTACATGTAAAATGGGAATAATAAATACTTTCACTACCTATCTCACAGGGTTGTTATAAGCAAAGTAGATTATAAATCCTAAAGCATTTAGAAATTTTAGTTACTATCATTAATTATTGTTATTACTTTCTACATATACATATTGGCCCTTCATACCATATACATTCCACATGTTCATCCATAGGCACACACAGTTATATGAACAACTAAGCACACATAGACAGATTAGACAAAATTGTACATTTAGGTAAGATTCTTGCATGTTTACAGGAACACATGGTTCCCAGAGAGGCAGAAGATATGGGTTCATGTCCTCCTGTCCTCCTCTCCCTCCTAGACCTCAGACACAACCTAGCCCTGTGACCATGGACAAATCACATAAACTTCCAGGACTGCCTCCCCGCATCCCAGTTCTTTAAGACCAGAAGTTTCAGATGCTGATTTGTGTCAGTGGAAGAAGTTTCCATACAAGAAGTTCCCCACACTGATGAAATATTTTAAAGGTCTGGGCATAAAAGAAATATATATGTACATACGTATGTATGTATGTACGCATGTGTGTATGTATGTGTGTACGTATATGGGACATCTAGGTGGTACAGCGGAAGGGCACCAGACCTGCAATCAGGAATTCAAATCTGGTCTCAGACACTTACTAGCTGTGTGACCCCTTGGCAAGTCATTTAACCTCTGTTTGTCTCAGTTTTTCTTCTGTAAAATGGGGACACAATGGAGAAGGAAAGGGTAAACCCCTCCAGTACCTTTACCAAGAAAAATCCACGGACAAGAGTCCACGAAGTCACATAAAGTCAGAACACAACTGAACAATAACAACATATGTACGTATGTCTATCTTATCTATCTATCTATATAAAATATAGCAAATAAACAGATACCCTAAAATTTGTGCACACAGACACACAGCTATGCAAACACAGGGATGATCTCCAAACTCACTCAGATGCACACATACTGAGATCTGTAAACACGTACTAAAATACACAAACACACAGAGATACCACATGTGCATCTGAGCCACTCAGTTTCCAGGGAGATGAACTCTGAAGAATGTCCGGAACTGGGCCAGCAATAAGGGGGGATAGGATGGGGGGAGAGCATGAGGGGGCTGGTGCCTTGCTGTAGAGATGAAACAAGGCAAACCCTCAGCTCCCAAGCCCCAGGGAGGGGGAGGAGACAGGATGTAGAACACCAGCTCCTTTGTGTCTCTCTGCACACCCCCCCAACTTGCTCCCCAGACTGCCAAACCCCTAAGAGACAGGCGAGTACAGACAAGGAGGCGGAGGTGGGCTTCAAGGCAAAGGGGGGCATGGGGTTGGTCCCTGTCCTTCTGTAAGGCCCAGAAGGGAGAGGAGGACAGAGGAAAAGACAGTGGCAACACATGGAGCCATTAGGAGCACAGGAAATTCTTAAGGACAGTCCAGCATTGACTCTAGACCCTCCCACTCCTCAGCAAGTTAATGGGTACATTGTGCGAACTGTGTACTTACAGAGGAGAAGCATTTGGAGACCCCCAGTTCTTTGACTCTGCTCTTAGCATGTATGTATAGGCATATTGATATTCATGCATGTGACATGAATTAGTAGGGGAAAGCTACAGCCGGGCCATCATTGATGACTCCTTGAATTTCACCTTCAGCGCCTTATTTTACTGCCTTTACTACTCTTCTGCCGCCTCGCCCCACTAGTTTCTTGACTATAAATAAGGGAAGATGCTTTGCCTAAAACTGCCCACGGGGAGACATCCAAATATCATAGAATGTCAGAACTGAAAGGGCTATATTAAAGAACATCTAGTCCAGCCCCTTATCTGGCAGATGAGGAAAACTGAGGCCCAGCAAGGAACTGGATTGTCCAGTGTCACACAGGCGGTAAATAACAGAGCTTTAATTCAAAACCAGCTTTTCTGATTCAAAAACAAGAGCTATTTCCACTATACCACATTGCCTGCTTTATTTGAAGACCTTAATGCCTCCCAAAGTCAGTCAAATAGTCAAGAGGCAAGAATAGGTTGATTCATCTTCAGCACAGGTAGAAGAAAAAGAGGGAACAGACATCAGAGTCACGTGCACCAACAAGGGAAGAGGGAAGCTGGATGGGGTGAGGGAGTGCTGACTTCTGCAGGGAATCAGCCACTAATAACAATGAATTGGTCAAATTACTCAATCATCAAACATTTATTAGTCACCTAAAATGTGCCAGGCACTCTACTAAACCCAAGAGATAAAGAGATAAAAGCAAAACAGTCCCTTCCTTCAATAACAATAACCTATATTTACATAAATCTTTCTATAAACCACTATGTGAGATACAGAATACAAGTATTATTATCCTCTTTTATAGTTGGGAAAACCGAATCCCAGGGAGCTTTACTAGAAGATTTGATCACACTATAGCTAGTAAGTATCAGAATCAGAACTCAAATACAGATCTTCCGACTGCACATCTAGCATAATGTCTCCTAATCAAAAGCCCCAAAGGGATGTGATGAAGAGGGTCAGGAACCAGAGCAAAAGTGGGTAAAGGGTGCCTTCTATACCAGCTCCACCAGACTCTGAGAGAACCCAGATGGTTTTGTCATTCCAACCTTTCCTTCACAGAGTCTGACTTGGTTCTGAGTCCCCATCCGCACTCACAATTCCCCCTTAACCTAATCTTTTTCCTCCCATGCTGGCCAAAGGGAAGAAATGAGGTTGGATTCCCTATTTCCATGGCAACCCAAACCGGTACACAACAGCAGAATAAAGGAAAACCCCTGGCCCACCCTGGTAACTATAGAAATCAGGGGCCAGGTTTTCAGGGTTACCAAACACTTTACTCTGCCACGGATACTCTGTTGCTATAGGAAACCGTGAAAGTGATGCCGGTCCCCATGGCAATCAGGATGCTACTGTTGCTTCTACAATATTGTCACAGGACCGGAGAATATCTCCCCTGCTTCCCTCCTTGTTGTTCTGGTAACTGGCGCCACCAGACCCTTCTCCTGCTTTGCCAAGAGATCTCTCCTTTCCTCTCTGCAGAAGGATGCCCAGAAGCCCAGGCTCTGGGAGGACAGCTCCCAGTGGTGCCTAGCTCCTTCGTACTCTCACACAAACACCATCATTGTTCCCTTTTCTAGCTGCTTTTTGCAGCTGTCACGCTACCTTCTCCAGTGCCCTTTGACAATTAATGATGTAACCCCACCCCTTGCCAAGGACTGTGGGGTGACCAGGAGAAGAGAGAAGGCTGAAATCAAGACTGGGAACAGGCATAAGGCATGGAATTTGAAAATCTGCCTTCTAGTCTTGGTTCTTCCACTTACTAGTTATGTGACCTTGTATAAATCATTTCCTCTCTCTCTCAGCCTCAATTTCCTCAGCTGTAAAATGGGGATAATTACAGTGGTACTTTTAGCATGGTATAGTGGACAGAGTGCTGGACCCTTGAATCCTACTTCTGACAATTACTATGTGACCTTGGGCAAGTCAGGTAACTTTGAGCCTCAGTTTCCTAACCTGTAAAAAAGGAATGCCTATTTCATAGGGTTGTTGTGAGATACAAATGAAACAATACATGCAGAACACCTTGCAAAATTCAAAGTTCTATATAAATGCCAGCTATCATTATTACTGCTATCACAAAAGGCTTGTTGGAGTCAAATGAGCATGTATATGAGAGGCCTTGGTGACTTGGAAGAAGCTGACACAATCCCAGGCATTGTTATCACTGCTATCACTGCTATTATGATTGGTTATTAGACGAGAAGGGACACTGGTGAGAGACAGAGAAGCTGAGGTCAGAAGCAGGTAGAAGGTTTTTTCCTCCTCCAACCCTGAATACCTCTCCCAGCCTGACAGAGCTTTGCACATATATACAGAATCCCTTTGAATACCCCACCAATAAGCCCTATCCCCAGGCAGTTTCCAGGATAACACTAAGACTAACACTAACACAGCACTTGAACCTCAATCGTATTAGAACCTACCTTTAAACCCCCTGCCCTCAACTCCTCTTAATCAATCAACCAATCAATCAAACATCAGGTTTGAAGATGTTTAGGACCTTACCCTGGGTGAGGCGGGTGGGCTGGTGGATGGGGAGCCCATCGATGGTGCAGGCGTTGCCACAGGGGTACAGGGTGAGGGTCCCTCGGAGGTTCTCAATGTAGCAGTGCTCAGGGGCAAGACCAGGACCCTGTAGTGAGATATCCTTGGCAGCAGAGCCAATCACTGTCCTTCCTAGGAGAGGCAGGGAGGGAGTGAGGAAGAGAGTTAGAGGTGTTGGCCCAAGGATAGGCAGGAAATAGCAAAGACACCCAGAGCTGGTACTATATCCTCTAAAGGGGGAGAGAAACAATAGTAGGACAAAAAATGCCTACGTCTTCCCTGATGTGTCCCTCGTTTTGTTGGGCATAGCTGGAAGTGGTAGCAAGCATCCTCAGAAGGGGAGATGATACTCTGGATCAGGGAGGGAAGGAGAGGGATGTCTGGACATAAGCATCATTAAAAGCAGCACAGGCTCAATCTGGGCCTAAGGAACATGTTGAAATAGTCCGCTTTCCCTTCAGATAGACTCCTCTCCATTGTCCTTCCCGCTGCCACCCCTCTCTGGCCAAGGTCTCCCCCATCCCCTCCAAATAGGTCTCAGCCCTTTCTGCACAAGATCCTCTTCCACTTTGTTCTTCTTTTCTTCTCAGGCTCCCTTCTTTCCCTAGCTCTCTGCTCTACCCCCTTCTACCCTGTTCCTCCTGCCCTCTGGCACTCCCCTCCCTCTCAGACCCATGTCTCCCGCTCACAGCTTCTGCACACCTACACAGCTTCCCCACACCCCACCCCAAGCAGAGCCCCTGGGGCTGGTATTTGAAGAATGCCAGGAATGTAGGATCACCCAGGCAACAAGTGCAGCTCAGGAAGGAGCAAGGAGGAGGAAGAGAGAGGAAAGGAGGAAGGAGCTGGAGGGCAAAAGGGATGCTCTGTCAGAGCTTCTTCTCAGGAGGTTGCCCTCAACTCACCCCAACTCCCTGTTGATACCTTTCTCTCCGGAGACTCTTAGATCCTCCCTGGGGGCCTCCCTCCCTTCCCCTACTCTGATCTCCCATCCTTCCAACCTCCAAGTCCAAGGCTCCTAACCAAGGGTCAATGGGGTCTTTGCTCCTCTGCTGTAGTCCTATTTTCTCATTTGATTTTTAATCCTAGTCTTCAGAGAACTAGATTATCTCCAACAGAGGATAGGTGATAAGGGAAAAGAAGAGTGGAAAGGGAGAGGGAAACAGTGGAGGAGATGACCTGATGGGAATGGAATGCATTACCCCAATGTTTCCCAGTAGGGGATGGGAGGGGGGCACCATTACAATATTCTTCATTTCTTGATTATGGGATGGGTACCTATTTTTCTGCAGAGGCTCCTGGACCTTGAAGAAGTTGTGATTATAAGGTTGGGAGGTGGTTTGTGGGATAACCTGGCATAGAAGCCTTCTCCTGACTCACCTTCCTCCAGGGGCAGAAGGGTGATGGCAGTGCTCAGGCGTCCACTGCCCAGGCTCACCAGGTGTGGCTTGTCCGTCTGCACCTTCAGCCCTTTGCCTGTCTCGATTAAATCCAGGGGCCCATTCTGAGGGAAGGGAGCATCATCAGTACGATGAGGAGTTGAGACACCAAACCTCAGTCTAAGTTCTTACTGCCTTCAACATCCACATAACATTCTCCCCTGCCTCTTCCCTCCCTCTCCAAATAGTTCATCTATCCCACTTTCTCTTTGTATTAGCTGATCTGCCTTCTCTTTGTTTAGTAGAGATAAATGGGGAGTCAGACACCAAGGTAGGAGAGATTAAAAGCCAGTAAAGCCCCAGGGAAGGATGGGACGGACCTAGTTCATGATCAGTTGCTTCTAATGGAGTGCACAAATTCACTGGAATCATCGGATCGTAGGAGTTAGACCTAACCAGGTCTCTGATATCTATGAGCTTTCTTGGGTGAGCGATTTCAGACTTCAATCCATCTATCAACATTTATTAAGTGACCACCATATGTCTGGTGCTCTACTAGGGTCACAAAGATAAACGAAGCAGTCTCTGATTTCAAGGAGCAGGCTGCTTTGAAGGTGATTTGGGGAGACAGGGCACTGCCTAATATTGCCTACTTTATCAGATTGGTGTGAGAATCAAATGAGATGATTCATGCAAACCTTACAGTGCCATGTAAATTTAGTTGAATTGTGTCATTTTCTTCAGTCTCATCTGACTCTATTTGGGGTTTTCTTGGCAAAGCTACTGGAATGGTTTGTCCTTTCCTTCTCTGGCTCACTTTACAGATAAGGAAACTGAGGCAAACAGAGTTAAGTGACTTGCACAGGGTCACTCAGCTAGTAAAGTATAAAAGTCCAGATCTGAACTCATGAAGATGAGTCTTCCTGACTCCAGCCCCAGCACGCTATCCATGGCACCACCCAGCTGCCTCCCATACATTTAACCTTGCACTATATTGGTGTTGGTTATTTTTTTCTACCTTTGAGGAAAGTGCTTTGTAAGATATTAAAGTGCTATATCAAATGAGTCATTATTGCTACATTATCAAATTACCACATTATCTGCACTTAGGAGTAAGGGTAGAGTAGTGAACAGAAGGTCAGCCTCAGAGTCAGGAAGACCTGGCTTCCAGTCCAGCCTCTGAGAAATACCCTACATATGGATATGGATATCTGTTATCTCCCCTTCGTCTGGAAATCAGAGACTAATTCATCATCATCATATGTCTTTGTCACCAGAGCCCAGCAGAGGGCCTGGATGTAGTAGGCACTTAATAAATGTTCATTGGTCCTTGCTTTAAACCTAAGCACCTTAGTTAACCTCTCAGGGGCTCCAAGCACTAAAACTACAAGCTGAAGAACAGATGTCTGCAATGGTAAAGAAAGTCTCAGGAGACCATACATTCCTTGATCTCAGGTGTAGTTGGTTTCTTTGTATATCCAGCGATTCGCATATAGTAGGCACTTTAATAAATGTTTATTGAATTAAACTGGGACCTGACCAGCACAGTAGGGTAAATGTATTGGGGTAGGGTATAAAGGGAGGGAGAAGAGAGGGAGAAAAGGAGTACATAGCAAAAAATATCCATTCTAAAAACATCCTGGAAGTAAGTTCCAAGTCTTTTCTGGGGATATTCTATGGGTGAATAACTTAACCAGATTAGACTGAAGAGCAAGCTCTTAATAGGATTTTGAGGCTCGGGTCAGGAAGGCAGATTCACTATTTATCTCTCCCCCAACTCTAACCACTAGTCCTTTCCAGTTCAGAGACAGGTGGGCACAAAAGTAGTCCTATGCCTTGCAAACTGCCAGTCTCAGCTTTTACTTCTCTTGACTCCAAATCCCAACCTGGTAACAACTCACCTGGACTCTGGCTTGGATCTTGCACGCAGAGCCTGCTGTATTTCTGTTGAAAGCATCCATAGCTCTGTGTTTCCA
The DNA here is from genome assembly GCA_023548195.1 of Bettongia penicillata ogilbyi. Lineage (NCBI taxonomy): Eukaryota > Metazoa > Chordata > Mammalia > Diprotodontia > Potoroidae > Bettongia > Bettongia penicillata. The sequence goes on from JAJHZJ010000311.1 coordinate 4,757,624, forward strand.
GAATTCCTAGGGGCGTAGGAAAGGAGAAGTTAGGCGGAAGGTGCCAGGGAGGTGAAGGAAAGAATAGAGTATGAACAAGATTTGAGCCCATCATCCAGCAAGGGTCTTAGGACACGAAGACACTTCAGAAACTGTTCTTTGTTTCTTTACCCTGTAGAAAAGCAGATGCAGTCAAAGAGAAGCCCAAAGAGGAAAAGAACACAGTACTACTGTCCATTCTTCAGTTACAGATCATAGCTACCCCTAAGCTAAGTCTTCTGCATCATCAGCCTGGGTACCCCACAGGCATAGGAACATCACATCAGGATGCCCTGCTTTCTCCTCAGTGCCCTGTCCTTGATCTGTGCACCCCCTTCTTGATCCCAAGACCAAGAATGAACAGTACCAAGGGCCCACCATACCATGGTTACTTGTCTTGGCACCTGGAGTAACCAGATCTTCAAATAATTAGCAGCTAGGTGGTACAGTGCATAGAGTACCAGGACTGGACTCTAGAAGACTCATTTTCCCTAAGTTCAAATGTGACCTCAGAAACTTACTAGCTGAGTGACTCTGGATAAGTCACTTACCCCTTTTTGCCTCAGTTTCCTCATCTGTAAAATGAGCTGAAGAAGGAAATGGCAAACCACTCCATACCTTGGCCAAGAAAACCCCAAATGGGGTCAAAAAGAATCAGACATGACTGAAACAAATAATCAACAATGGGTGTATAGAAAGTACGATCTGCTAGGGCAACTGTACCTTTCTGAGAGCAGGACCTTACAGAGGCTCCTTCCAAACAGGTGAGTGGCACAGCTAAGGTTGTTGTAGGAAAGGAGCTCTCAGCTCCCTCTCTTAGCCCCTCCCTCTTTCCCTTTGTCTCCTCTCCCAGGGGTCTCAGGAGGATCTATTTTCTTAAAGGGGACACAACAGGAACAATTAGATTTTCCCAGCATACTCATAAGCATACTCCTGTCCCAGGTCCCACGATCCTCTCCAAAAAAAAAAAATCACCTCATTCTTACTCCCAGTTCTTTCAACCCTTCCTTCACCCCAGTAACATAACTCAGTGGGGGAGATACTGGTTTTATCATGACCAAATACGTAAGCTAACTGGGTGACATGGGGGCCACATAGATGTACTGGGAGGATGAAGGCTGAGCATTTCTAGGGTATAGCCATTCCCTGTAGTATATCCTCTCCAGGATAAAAGTTATATGCTTTTCCTCTTCCACACACAGTGTACAAACACATGTATGTGCTGACAGCACACACATACTTCTATGCTTACTTGCATGTTCCTTACACAATCTGACAAAGACAAAAAAAAGTTCTTTGATGTTATTGAGAAAAGTTAGAGGTGGAAGAGAGAGGAAGGGGAAGTTGGGGAACCCAGATCAGCTGCCTTTCTCCTCTAGCCAACAATCAGCCAATTTGGAGAGGAAGCAGCGTCGGGAGCCAGGAGGAGCTCAGCCTCGGTCTCTGGCATGGGGGCTGAAGGGGCTAAGCCAGGGGCGTTACTAATTTTACCCTCCTGACTCCCACCCTTCCGGACTCCGACTGCAACGTCACCATTTCCACCCAAGCTGGAGGGAAAGAGTCTGGAACTGGCCCTAGGACCCACCCCTGGACTAAATAGCAAGAGAGATCATGTATAAGAGGTTGAAGCAGAATGGGCACAAGCCTAGGATGCCAGGCTATTGACCAGTTTCCGGGGACTTAGGGCACTGTTGAATCCTCTCTCTGGCTATTACTATCAATCTGAAACATACCTTTTGCCTCAGTTCATGGGTGATTTTAAATCCTCTAATATTCTCTGCGACAGTCCATGTTGTGTGAATAGGTGAAGGGAGGGGGGACCCCTAAAAGGCTGAAGAAAGTGATGGACTGTGAAGGTAGGATAGAAAGGAGAGAAATTAAAGGTAAAGGGGTCAATGGAAGAAATTTCATCACAGAGATGCTAATGATGGTGGAGAAAGATAAAGAGAGAGGAAAGACCGGGAAAAAGAGAAGTATGTTGGAAAGAGAAAGAAGAAGTGACTGGGTACAGAGACAGCCAGAAGAAGATAAGGTTGAGAGAAGAGGGGAATTTGGGAGGTGAAATGCCTTGGGACTCAGAGACAAATGAGATCCTGAGATACGGAATTCCCTATAAGTAGGAAGAGAAACTCGATCAACTGGACCTCTCACGGTAATAGCTTTTCTCTTCGCTCCAAAGTAGCATCACTAGATTGGGGTTATTCTCTCCAGGACAACCCCCTCCCTCCATTTACCCTTTCTGGGGAGTTTAGCCAGAGGAACCCGAGGGTGCCCCCTTCCGGTTGACTCCCCCTTAGGCGAACGCTACAGCTTCTGACCCTTCCTTCCCATCGACTCCAGCTGCAACCCTGAGGGTTGTAATTACCCGCCCCACCCCTCCTTCTAAGGCCTTTCTGGGAAGTACAGCTAAGTCCCGCAGCCAAAAAAAGGTCCTTGCGGTGTAACCCGGACCGAAGGAGGAGGGGGGTTGGGGGGAGGGGGACGAGGGCGGGGGGACCTTTGCCTGTAGCAGCTTCTCACTCCTAGATCGGGCGTGGCTCCCTGGGGGAACCCTGTGCACCTCACCCAGACCCACAAATTCCCGACACAAGCAACTGGTACTCTCGGCTTAGGCTAGCTGCGATTTTGTCAGATATTAACTTAGAGAATACGAGGCATCCTGTTATCTGGGTGAACCCTGTAGATTAAGGGCACAGGCAGACATCACCTCTGCAGATGCTGAACCGGTTCCTATGGCGGACCACTCAATCATTTTGAAGCCCAGCTGCCCCGGAGAGGGTACCGAAACACAGGCACGAAGCTGTACGTGGGTACCAGTTGGCAACTCCAGAGGCGGGTATTTGAGGGTTCTGATTGAGGTCCCCAGGTCATCCGGTCACTCCCCATTCTCCTCCAGTCCAGGTCCCGGAAGAAGGGGTTCTCCGGGAAGGCGAGAAAACCCAACCTTAACTCTTTGGGGTCCCCAGGGTTCTTGTTCGGCATTCTCTCCTTCCCAAGAAAAAGTGAAAGGTTTGTGTAGACCACCAAGGAGGAGGGATGGAAGAACAGGATGGAATAGTCAGATTTAGGAAAATCAAAGCTTAAATTAAAAAAAAAGAATAGATTTTCGAGGTCAGTGATGTAAATCAAAGATATCTTAAAAAAGGAAGAAAGCCCACAGCCAGAGGCCAAAATCAGAGAGAGACCCAGGTGATTCTTCAATATTTCTTGGGACCACTATGGCCAGATTTCGATGTTTGCTCCCTGAGTGACTCTAGCGCCTGCTCTGCTCTCTAAACTCCCCAGCCGCCCATAGTGACTTCCCCCGCCCTTTACCTGTCCCTGAGGCATGTAACCCCTTTCTGGCCCCGATCGCTGCATGGCAAGTCAAGCTGCTGGGCCAAACTGTACTCCAGTCAGCTCCGGCCTGGCCAACGCCTCCCCTCTGTCCCTACCGCGCACATCCGCTCCCCGGGACAAGGGCCGGCCCAGGAGGCGAAGGAAGGAGTCTGGAGGGGAAGGAAACTGAGGCCGGGGAGGGAGGAAGTGGGGCGGAAAGCGAGCATCCGCCAGGACACCGGGCTGGAATTAAGAGGAGAACCTGGATGGAGAAGCTGAGGCCCGTAGGGACGATATGGGAGATGGAAGGACAAGAGGGCAGCAGGAACCGCCTGAAGGAGATTGGGGGTATTGAGAGAGCGAGTGAGGAGCTGCGAAGAGGAAAAAACCAAGGTACACAGGAGACAGGGAAGGAATGCTGAGGCTTAAGGAGGTCTGAGGCTCAAGAGAAGGGAATCTTGAACTCCGGCCAGGTTATTGCTTTCTTAGGTTGCCTGGTTGATTCGAGAGGAGACTAGCCGTGAGGCCAAACCACTGAGGCGTCGGCTCCCTAGGCCTCCAGGTGCCCGGGCACCTGGTCCGGCTTCCCCAGCTCTTCCTCCTTCCGTCCGTCCCTCCCGTCCCTCCTTCCTTTTCTCCCTCTCTCCTTCTGGCCAGGGGTCTGTGAAGTGCGTCCCCCTCCCCTTCCTAGTTCTGGCCCGGGACAAGGAGGCTGTGTTGGGACCTTGGCCACAGCCCGCCCCGCCCGGCCCGGCTCCTGGACAAGAGTCCTTTCTTCGGCTGAGCTGGGAGAAGGGGCCGCTTGTTAGGCTGGGAAGCCGCCTGGCCTGCCCGGGAAGTCAGGGGGAGGGGGCCGGGGCTACACGCCCCTAGGCCCGCCCGCCAGAGCCAGACTCCTTCCCTGGTAAAGGCAAGCAAACTGCCTCCGGCTGAGGCTGAAGCGAGGTTGGGAGAAGCGATCTGTTTGTTTCCGCTGCCCCTGGGGTTTTAGATGTCTGTTTCTGCTTGCAAGTTGTGTACAAGTGCTCGCGGCTGCCCCCCGCCCGCCCCCGCCGAGGATGAGTCAGTGCTAGCGAACAGCCTGGACCGCTGAGCTAACCTGGCCAGAATGTGTCGGCCCGCCTGTCTCCCGGTCGCCCACCCCGGTGCCCTCAGTCCCCGGTCCCCCCACCCCTCTGTCCCTGGTATAACTCTCCAGTATTATCCCAAGACCTCAAGGCAGGGTGGAGCCAGGGTGGGGATGAAGCACGTCGACCCAAGAAGACCCTCGGTCCAACTTTAACCAGTTACATTTCGTTCCTGGGGGTCCCATCTGGGTCAGGATGGCCCCTATAGAGGGCGATAACAATTGCTGACTTTCTCCCCGCCTCCCTCTCCATCCTCCAAAGAAACCCTGGCTCACTTGGCTTGGTCCGGTGCTTCCCCAGCCCCAGGGAAGGATCAGGATGGGATTCGAACCCACGACTCAGAGGGCTTCGTTGGCTAGAGAAATTGAACCCCTAGGTCCCTACAGTTCTGCCTCCCAAGTAATCTCAGGACTGGGGCCATCTGCGGGGGAATGTTTCCCAAATGACATAAAAAACCAAGTGTCCCGGGCCTCCCATTGGAGCACAGCCTGTAGTCAACAGCCTCCTCCCCAGCTCCCCAACTCTTCCCTCTCCCCTTCCTGGACTCTTGTCTTGGATAACTTGCCTTAACTGCAGGAGTCGGTCCATAGGGGAAGCCCTGGAGGAGTTTCCCTACTAAGTCCTCTCCCGATCCCCTGGGATTCCTGTCCCCGCTAGAGCCCAGTCATTGGCCGCGTAGGAGGGTGATGAGCTAGGAAAGAGAAGTAGCTTCACGCGGATGCCGCCTCCTCTCCTGCCTCCCCATACCTCAACTTCCTTTCCTGGCTAGTCCCGGGGACCAAGCCTTAGGGTTGAGGCATCCCGTTCTGGCTTCTGTCCCTTTCCTCTACGCCCACCTAGAAGCCAAAGTCTCTCCACCAGGCGAGTACCTCGAGTAAAGTTGGAGGGTGAGAAGGTGGAGCCTTTTAGAGGTCCGGATACCCTCCAGGTGGGCTAGGGCGGGGGGGGGGGAGCCGGGGGATCCCTCCAGCAGTGGTGCAGACAGTGGCTTTTCTCACCGCCAGGGTGGGAGGACTGGGCGCCTCCCTACATACAGACTAGGCAGGCTCGGTTCAGGGTCAAGGGTGGGGGTGGGGATGCAGAAAAGAGAGGCTTGAGCTCTTTTACCGAAACACCTCCTCTAGCTCTAGGACATTTTTCCCGAGCTACCTCCGGTGCTCAAGTCCCGACATATCACCACCCCTTCCAACTCCCCAGTCTCGGATGGGGTAAGACACGATGGGGGGACCCTACCTGTGGGAGGGAGGGAGGCAGTGCCTTCTCCTGCCTTGGTCGCTTCGCGCTCCAGCGCCAGGACGCGCTTGTTTCTCCCCTTGAGCCCTGAGAGGAGGAGAGAACTCCGGGACCGCCCTCCAGGCGAGGACCCGCCCCCCATCTCAGTCTCGTCCCCCCCATCCCAGCCCAGAAAAGACGCCCTTGTTGTAGGGTTGGAGTCTGAGGCACCCCTCTCTTCCTGCAGCTGCGCCTCCCTTCTGCTGTACAGCGTCGGCTTTGTTCTTCTCTGCAGCTGGGCTCCCCCCTCGTGGTCGGCCTCCCCCCATTTTCCCAGATCACCCCTTCAGGTTTGAAAACAATGATAGATGGAGGGGTACATTTGAGAGCTCCAACCTGTCCCTTTGTTATTCCCAAACTTGTGTATCTTCTATCCCTTCATAAATCACCATTTATTTCCCCCGAAGACTTTTGCTCGTCCCTATTATTCTCCTCAAGCCTACTTCCAGTTCATAAGTAACCCCAGGATTCAGGTGCCCTTATTCCATATTCTCACTCATCCAGTTTTGAGCAGCCAAACCTGAGGCCAAACCCGAGGGGTTAAAGATGTCTCTCTTGCTGCCGCCCCATACCAAATCTGCTAGGTTAGAACTGTGGGAAATACCACCCAAGGTAGGATCCGGAAGGCTTTGTGAGGAAAGGAAGTGGAGCTGGAAACCCAAGAACAGTATAGAAACCGAACCTGGCTGGGGCTGTTACCCTGGGAAACCGAATGCTAACCCAGGACAGTAGATCTTTAATTTAGAGCTTAGCCTTTGCAAGGTGATTGACAGGCGAGGCTCCAGAAAGCTATGCATAGGACAGACCCCTAGATTGTGGGACTTTATACATTCTGTCCTCCTCCTCCTCCCAGAGATCTTCTTCCTCTCCTGGAAACTTTTGGACAGAGAATGGAAAGGTATAACATGCACCAAATGTTTTGTTCCAAAACTGAGAACCCCAAAATGAAGGTAATTTGACTCAGAGCAAAAGGCAGACGGAGCTTTGACTTGAGAACAGAGGGAAACCAAAATCTCCAGACTCAGTTGCTGGTCCAACAGTTCACCACCACCAGCACTCCTCTCAATCCCATCCCTTCCCACACCAAGAACAGGAGGAAGCTGGTTTGTTGGTCACTTATTAACAGGACCAATGTCCAGCAGGGAGGCCCCCCCTAGGGCTGCAGCTGACTAGAACTGAGTAGTGTGGAAGTCATGTGGAGGAGGGAGCGTAGGGATGACTTTTCACACCCTACATGACCCCTACTTCTTGCCATTGGCAAACTAGTTGTGCCTTTTGGGCAGAGATTGTGTCCCACTGCAGACAGTTCCTTTGTAACCTGTGCCATGTAAACTGAAAGTTCTCTAGGCTGTGGAGGATGGCCATCTCTTCTCTAGCAGGCTTAAGGAAACCATTTAATCTCACTTCAGCGAAGAAATGCTAAGGGATTTTCATCCTAACCAGGCTGAGAGAGCCTGTCTTTGTGACACCAATAAAATCATTACCTTCAGGAAAAGGACCTGAGTTGGAAAAGTTAAGTAATTGGAGAATAAGCACTGGACCTGGAGTCAGGAAGATCTGAATTCAAATCTCTCCTTAGACATTTACTGGTTGACTCTAGGCAAGTCACAACCTCTGCCTGTTTCAGTTTCTTCATCTGTAAAATGGGGATAACATTAGCACTACCTTCCAGGATTATTGGGAAGATAAAATTAGATATTTATAAAGTACTTTGCAAACATTATACAATTGCTGTCTATTATTCTATTATTATATACAGAGGCAAGGAGAATCAGAAGATAGATTAGGGTCCTTAGACGTTCTTGTGTATACAGAATGGCCTGATTCCTCTCTGCTCCACCCTTTCTCTTAAGGCAGAGGCGGCTCAAGGAGGAGTCTCCTCCAGCTGCTTCAGGGACAAACAAATTGGCTGCAGAAGTGGCTGAGGCCAAGCAGCAGGCTCCCCTCTCCCTATCCTCCCGCCCACTCTCAGTCGGGACTGACCCCATGACAAAGGCTCTGTGCAATGTGCCCTCTCATCTCCCACTGGGGCCAAGTTCCAGGTTCCCACAGTTGCGGGGTTGAGAGGACTTGACACCCTTCCTTCCTCTTGCTATCCCCCACCCCAACCTCCACATCTGGAGCCCATCAAAGCCTGTACTCTCACAGAGTTACGCAAGAGGCTGCAAAACGGGGCGGGGTGGTATGGGGGGGAAAATTTTTTTTTCCAGGCACTTCAGACTTTCCAAAGCGGAAGCAGGAGGAGAGGGCAAGGGCCTTGGGAAAGAGGGAGGAGGCCCTCTCCACTTGGCTTTGAGTGTTGGGAGTGGGTTTCATACCAATTTTGCTTCTGCCTTGTCTTTTACCCACCTCCCTTAAATCTGTTATTCTAGCCTCAGAGAAGAATGGCTGTCATAGTCCAGGGCAGAACCTTTATACATATATACAAAGATTCTATCAGAAGCCTCTAATTCCCTGGTCGCTTCACCACTAGCATAGGCTGTAGGTAGTAGGTGTGTCAGCAACGGCTTCTGTACCAAATAACTTCTCCCTCCAATGCGGAAGGAGTTCAAACCCTGCTGAGCAACTCTGAGAAAGCAGACTCCAGTTATTCTAGGTTCTCTCAAAGCCCATAAAAACAGCAGCAAAAATCTAGCACTCCACCTGGGCCAAAATACTTCTGAGTAGGGCTGGGATCTAAGGAAAGGTAGAGAGTAGGTCATACCTGCTACATTTGTGTAGAGGCTTCATATAAGCTGAATAAGGACAGGCCAAGGAGAATGAGGAGAAATAGAACTGTTTAATTTGCTCTGCTTTTTCATCTAGTACTTGTTCATAAATTAGGCAGGGAGATGGACAAGAATACCAAAGCTTTGCTAGTCAACTTTTTTCTGTTAAGGACTCACATTCTCCTAAGAGCATGGCAGTGGATACCACATCTTCAAACAGGCTAGATGACCACTTGTTAGGGATGCAGACATGCATCTGATAAAAAGCAGGATTTAAAAGATGGGAGTTAGATGGTGCAGTGGACAGAGCACTGGAAAGGAAGATGAACTTAAATTTGTCCTCAGACGACTAGCCCTGGGCAAATTACTTAACTTCCATCCGCCTCAGTTTCCTCACCTACAAAATAGGGATAGTAATAGATCTACCTCCCAGAGTTGTGGTGAGGATAAAATATTTGTAAAGTGTTTTGCAAACCTTAAAGTGATATACCCATACTATTAATAAGATTCTGTGACTATAATTTTTAATCTGGGAATCCAATAATTGTTGAATAGAGTAGGCAGCAAAATGGACCATTTTACCAAAGCAGGCTGAACAGCCCCATGATTACAGGTTGAGTAGTTTTCAGAAGCCCTAAAAAAATGTAAAAAATCTTGTTACCCCACTGAGGGCGACTACATTCAGTTACAGGTTGGAGTAGCTGACCTCTGACCTCCCTTCTAACTCTTGAGATTGTAATCAGTGGAGAAAGCTGTGGTTCTGAGGTGGTTCACCTCAGAATGCCTAAGCAGCCTCCAGGGGCTGGATTACACTAGAGGTTATCAGTTATCAATCAATCAACAATTTATTAGGTACCTGCTCTGTACCAAACACTGCTGCTAGGTACTTCGGAAACAAAGGCCTTATGTAGCACTTGAACTGACCTTTGAAGAAAACCAGAGATCTAAGAAGCAAAAAGAAGGAAGTATGCATGAAGGCATGGGGAAAGGAGACAGACTGTTCTGTATGAGGAATAGCAAGGAAGCCCATTTGGCAAGCAGGGATGGGGAACCTTCGACCTAGAAGCCACATGTGGCCCTTGCCTGAATCCAAACTTCACAGAACAAATCCCCTTATTAAAAGGATTTGTTTTATAAAACTTGGACTCAAGTCAGAAGGCCAAGACCAAGGACTTAGGAAGGCTACACATGGCATTGAGGCTGCAGGTTCCCCACCCCTGGTAGAACATGGAATGCAAGAAAGGGAGTAATGCCCAATAGGAGAGGGGCCAGACTTGTAGCATTTTTGCATTCTCTATAACATGGTCTTAAAGAGTTGCCTTCAGCACTGAGAGGGTCATCTCTTGCCTAGGGTTACGTGGCCAGTGTCAGGAGTGGGCCTGGAACCCAAGTCTTCCTGAATTCTCTGTCCACTAAGCTATGCATTCTCAGTGATGCATAAACACCAGAAAAGTAAGTTGGAATCACGTTATAAAGGGCTTTAAATGTCAAACAGAAGATTCTGAATTGTATCCTAGAAATAATAAGTCGTCACTGGAATAATGTGGTCATACGTATGCTTTAGGAGAATCATTGGCAGCTGGATAGAAGACAGACTGGAGCCTTGAAGCAGGGACACCAGTTAAGGAATGGTGCTACTACACAGTCCAGGTTTGAAGTGATTTATTTATCCAGTGAATATAGAATCTTGAATTGAGAAGTCAGAGGTCATCCAGCCTGGTGGGCTGAAATTCAGATAGAAACCAATCCTTAAGGGCAGCATATTCTTAGAAAACCACAAACTAACAATATGTTACATAATATTTAATATTGTTAAATGTTTCCCAATTACATTTTAACCCATTACACAAGTTTGATACTTCTGATTAGCCCAACCTAAATGAACACGATCAAGTAGGGTAACAAACTTTTTTCTTCTTTCCACAGCAGGGAAGGGTGAAGTGGCCTCACCTCCTGAAAACTCCTTGTGTCCCATAATGATAGGAATGTTCAGTCGATTCAGGAAAGAAATCCAATTCTGCTGCCTACTCTTCATCAATCACTGGCTTTCTGGGATTCAGAATCAAAGAATCATAAAGTTCCCTTGAAAAAATTTAAATCCAACCTATTACGGAATGTAGGTCAACTTCACCGTGTAAGTGATCACCTCGCATGTTTGAAGTGAAGCTGGTACCTATTGCTAGGCTCTGTGGAAGGATCTCTTTTAGGGGTCCCAGTCAAGAAAAGGCAGCCAGGGTTTCCTCTTGGACATGTTAGGAGGTTCAAGAGGCTCCTAATAGTGAGCCTATTTATCTTTTTTCTTGGGCAGAGAAACATAATCCTTTTAGGAATTTTTCTCCCTTTTTGAGTTATTTTTAAAATGCAAAATGGTCAGAAACCTGGCCCAGAGGAGGCATTTGGCAGAACATGGCCACTTCAAGAGGATATTGCCAATAGTAGTTGGCTCTCATTTTAAAAGGCTCCCCAGAGGCAGGTTTAATCAGAAAACTGGATTTAAGGTCTGATTATACAACGTGCTGGGTGGGCATTATTTCCTGTTTCTATCGAATTCTCAACTTCCTTGTCTGCACTACCTATACCTAATGATTGCTCTATCAAATAGGATAAAGTACATCAAGCATTTTGCAAGTATTGAACCATTATAGATTGCCTATTATTATTTTAGTTAGGCTACAAAGCCTCCTATTTTTCTTGTAGCAGCACAGGGGTCAAGCATTTATTCCATGTGTTGATTAAAATGTTCAGCAAAGATGTGGGCACTTGATAATGATACCTGACATTTACACAGTGATTGAAAATGGCTTTATGTACATTCTCATATGAACTTCACAAAAATCCTGTGAGGCAAGAACTACAGGTACTATTATTCCTACATATTAATAAGGAAACCGAGGTACAGAAAGGTTAAATGGTACCTATGGTCACACAGCAAATACTCAAAGTAAAAGCTGAATTTGAGGTAGCTAGGTAGTATACTGGATACAGCACTGAACCTAGAGTCAGGAAGACTCATCTTTGTGAGTTCAAATCCAGCTTCAGACACATACTAGCTGCATGATCCTGGGCAAGTCACTTAATTCTGTTTGCCTTAGCTTCCTCACCTGTAAAATGAGCTGGAGAAGGAAATGACAAACCACTCTGGCATCTTTGCCATGAAAACCCCAAAATGGGGGCATGAAGAATCAGACACAACTAAACAACAAAAGCTGAGCTCAGGAAAGGCCAGCATTCTATCTACAGTATTATACCCTCCTGACTCAATCACAGTTAAAATTAAAATGAAAAATAATGGGGTTCTGTCCTTTTCCTTCACTCTTTCCCATCTTAAGTAATATGACTTCCATAACCAGCCAAGTTAAAGGACAACCATTCAACAATTACATGACACCTTGTGGTTCTTGCCTTATGGGAAAGGTGGTAATTAAGATGCTATTTGAAAGGCGGAAGTCCTTAGCATTAAGTGACAGATAAAAAGATTAAAGAAATGGCTACACTTGGAACTCAGATAAAAATATTAAACCTCTACCCTGCAACATGAAAGGCACTGTGCAGCCTCTAATGGACTATTTGGATTTGTAGCTATTTGGCATATGCAAAAAACAAACCTATTCACCTTCTGGGTGAATTAAAATAAAATAAAAAACCCCACCAAATTAAACTGATTCAAAAGAGGAACCCCCACAATTTTCTCAAACTACATCAAATAACCTAGTCAAAGTTTATTACCCTCTCATCTTTCCTCATGATAAGATACAAATTTTTTTAAAATGCCATTGAGGCATCTCTTTGGATGCATCCCATCACGAACATAACATGAAATAAGCAGAACAATGAAAAAAATGGACAGGACTAGAAGCCAGTCTTGGAAAAGGATACATGACAGTGTAACTACCAAAGTTGCATGTGGCAAAATGTACACTTGAGCCACCTAATTTAGCCTCAATTAGATGAAGAACATACCATATTTTTTTCCCTAAGTTAACTCAAACCTGTCCCTCCTTAGAGAAAACAAAATATTTCTGCTTCCACTACTAAAAAACGCAAAAATATGTTATAGGACTCTCTCATTTGAGAAATTCACCTTCTAAAATACCATTATGCTCCACGACGTTTTTCAGGTGGTATTAAACTTAAAGTGAAAATAGAAAAAGTTTCTGGTTGCCCATTCCTTGTGATCACATTCCTTTCCTCTAATAACTAAGAGTGAAGAGATTCAAAATCCATTAAAATTCCCAAGGTAAATAAAGTATCAGTGATCAATTATATAAGCTAATAAAAGGGAAGCAAAAAAAAAAAGCCTCTCCAAATTACATTTGGAATGCAGTTCAATCCAATATTTAAATAGGTTGGGAGAAGTACCCAGTTAAAAAAAAAAAGTAAATGAAAGGGATTTCCTTATTTTATCTCATGAATTCAGGAGTACAAAAGCAAGTTTTCTGAGTGAATGGTAGAACAGAACAACCCAACAACTGAGACAGTAAATGTGCTAAAGAATTTATTTTATAATACTCTTTATTTGATTAAAGAATTTGTATTCTTTGTGTACACTGGAATGTTATATTCCCTATGTAATTATTTTACAGGGTTACAAAACTTCTTTCATTTTAAATATTACCCCAAAAGTAATTTCAAAAAAAAAAGGTCCTGTGAAACTAAACCTGACTTTTAAAAATCATATGGACAAGCAACTCTTGAACAAAACTGGATTAATAATATTTCTCACCTACTTAACTACAGGACAAATTTCTTCTCCCTGTCTCCCTCCCCCCAAAACCCTCACATGGAAACCACCCTGATGCAGCAGTTAAGAGAAAAAAAAGGGGGAGGCCAGGAACTTCTTGGAAGGCAATCCCAGGGCCCTTTATAAATGTATGAACTGCTTCAAGCACACTCTCTACAAGGGAGAGAGAAGGGTTCTTTCCTTGGCTAACGGGACAGGAGTATTTCTATACATGAGTTGTTTGCTTGTCCCCTCTGCCAGTCGCTGCTGCAGCACAAGATGCCATTTGCTGAAGCTAGGCCTTAACAAGTTCAGTGGACACAAATTTGGGCTTGGCTGGCTGCTGAGTTTTTCTCTTACTGGTGGATGAGCTGGCATGGAAAATTAACCAGCATCTGAAGCTATGTGAAAGAAAAAGTTTAAAAGGAAGGGAAAAGTGGGCTTTTCAAGAAGTGTTTATCTAAATGGCAAGAGCCACAAGGTGGAAAATGGGCTAGGCAAAATGTCCTATATCAGGACATACAATAAGAAATTTCCATCTGCTTGTTAAGACCTACAACCTGGTAGCAATGGGGAGTTCCTTCAATGTTACGGGTCAATGAGACAGTTGACCCTCAATGAATTCAGTCTCAAAAACCACCATTCTATTTTTGTCTAGGATTCTGAAGACACAACATTCAGAATGGCCAGGACGGAGGTGGTGATGACATGGTGGTGTTTGTGAATCATAAACAGTCTAAAGTATGAAACTTAAACCTTTAGCCAGAGTGCCCCAAATAGAATAACTGCAAATAGGGGAACCGTGGCAACAGACATGATTATATCTATGGAAGGTTAAGCTCTAACTTGGGGCCCCAAGAGCAGAATCATTCTAACAGGTTTCCTGTCCTTTCCCAAGAAAAGATCATGAGACCACCTGAGAACTGCCACTTAGTCCCAAAGAGAAGGCAGCTACCTCCCATTCTTGACTTCAAACTAGATTCTCAGCAGTATTTTCTTGGGGATAGGCCTGAATGAAGGATATCTTGGATCTTGGGAGTATGCAGAACAGAGAAGTAGGAGGAGGCAGCAGGGAGGCTGAAGGGAAATGGAACAAGGATATAAGACATTCTTTGTGTTTTCACTCCAGAACCCCATTACAAAATCAAAACTTTCAAAGTTCTACAATTAAGGACTGGCCAGATCAGTTTGTTTCAAGGAGTGATAAACAAATGCAGTGCTTATGTACAAAAAGATCCCAGTGCCTGACATGACAAAAAAGAAGGCTAGGAGCAGAAGAGATTTAAAAAAAGATTAAAACCTCTATCTGTAGAGAAAACCTTTTAAAACAAAGTATGAGGTGCAACTGCATTTAGGGAATGAAATGAGGGGTGAGGCACAGAAGATGTTTAACCAGGGGCCTTCTCTGGGGAGCTTGCTTTCTGGATGGCCAGTGAGATCTGCCAAATAAGTCAGCAGCCTTTTCCCCCACCCTCCCTTTAGCTTGTGTCAATTCTTTGCCAAAGAATGTCTCTGAGACCCTCAAACTGAGGATGAGTTAAGGGTCCTTGCGCATACAGAATCGTGCGTCTTATCAGAAAAAAGATTTCCAGTGGCTTGCAGATTTGGAAAAAACTCTTTAGCCATTGTGGGTTTCTTCTTTTATTTAAAATCTTCTTTTTCGGTTCCCTTCTCTTGGTTTTACAGGATTTCATATTTATCCACAAGGAAGGTGGTCTCCGTGGAAAACCTTACAGGACTATTCCCATCCACTTGGGTCACTTTGGTAACCTAGAAAAACACAAACAGATTGGGGGTGGGGAAAGTGAGCCTTTAAGAAGCTTATTAAATTTTCATCACAGCCCAGATCAAATCCCTTGAGCATAATGGAGAAGGTAGCTTAGGAAAGATCAACTGAGATACAGGTTTGAATATTAAAGAAATTCATGTCTTCAACTACCAATGTAAAGCATGATGATGAGGGTAAGTGGTACCTCTAATGCATGATGGAAGGTGCCAAAATGCTTGTATAACCTGGCTGTGGCACAGTGGTACATGTTCTGCTTTTTACCACAAACATTTTTTACTGCTTAGCACTACTATGGTTTCATCTTATCCTCAGCTTACAAAAATGATTTGCTGCTTCCATCACTGAAATGTTGCTACTTCTGAACACAAAGAGAACTACTAAATAGAAAATAAGGAACAATTCTGGACTCCAAAGAATAATAGTGATAGAAATAGAGGTAGCATATTATTAATATAAGTAAGCATATATAAAAGACAGACTAGAATCAGGTTGATCCAAGAGAATCTATCTCCCCTACTCCCCACCCTCTTTCCAGGCCCAGTCCCCATCTCCACCCCACTGGTTTGATGTTACATTCTACCGATTGTACAATAACCTTGATTGGATAAGATTTATGGTTTAATCTAGTTCAAAAGATATGATATCGAGAATGATTGTGAATGAAGGTGTATCATCCTAATTCACTAGCATTATTTGGCTGCAGCATGCGTAGTCTGCCCCGATGGTCTCCTGGCAAATGTCTACCCAACTTGTTTCCAGAATTCAGCTGGGATAATCGCCCCTTTTGAGGGGTCACAAAACCTTATTCTGCTGCATATCCTTCTGATTGTCTAAAGAGGAATAGTGCAATTGTTTAGTGCAATTCCCACCTAGCAGCCTGTTTCGTTATGTGGCATGCAATATAGATCAAGCTATATCAATGACAAGGAAAACAGAGTGTCTGATCTTGGGAAGAGTCCAGCAGAGAAAGCTAGAACTTCCTAGCCACTTATCAGAGAGATGGAGACTATCTGGAAGATAAGAGAATGCCAAGACAGTCAGTACTTCCCCCACCCTCATGAAAATACAATAAAAAAGAGAAGAAGACAACAGTCTGACTGGATCTGTTGGTGATATAATTTCATAGACAGAAGGAACAGTGAGCCAAAATGATGACCTAAAGGAATGATTCCCACCAAATCATCACAGCTATTTCTCAGAGATATGGGAGTGAAACACTGACTAATGTTAGAGTAGATCCCTATATATTAACTGAAGGGAAGCAGAAGAGCAGATAACCCAGAGATCATTTCTCCTGGATATTGGCATCTACGCAACTCTCTTCCAAATTATCTTCTACTTAAGCTAAAATGAAAAAAAAATGCATTAAAATGAATTTGCATTCCTTGAACATCAAGTCATGACAAAATAACACAAAAGTAGAAATTTTTGTGTTGAGTGGCAGGAGGCAACCAAGCCAGTAATCACAAAGCAAATTAGCCACACTTAGATAATTGTCTTTTCTATAATTGCTACACATTTCACATGGATCATTTAACTTATCCTCAATTCAGTTAGTACTGGGAAAAGGCGGAGGAAGAGAGAAGATGAAGGACTTCCCTAAGGTCGCAAAGCAAGTCAGTCTTTTGAGGCTCCTGCCCTGATCTGGAAACCATGCTGCTTACCAGCCGACATCTACCCCATTACTTGAGCTATACACCTCCCCTAGGCATGGGTACCTGTATGTTGCAATAGTTCTTTTTGGAGATGAAAGAGACTTGCACAGGAAAGAAGTCATTAGGCTGCCCAGCAATGCTGAATTCTAGGCTGCCACTCTTGTTTTTGGCATCAATCACTGGCAGGCACCATTCCAAGGTGTTGCGTCGACTGTCATGGCGATATTCACCATCAATCTCACCGATTACAGGGGCACCGACTCCAGACCTGTCACAGGCAACACATGTACAAAATCGGCTTAGTTGGCCAAAGACAAAAGGAACTCATTCATGATGACTAGCTTCAAATTAGATCAAATGTAATTTTTTACACAGCCCTTGAGAAATTGTAAGGGCAAGCAAAGTAGGATCTTTTGCTGTTTTTGTTTTACTAAAAGTGCCTCTGATTGAATAATGTGTTAAGGAGGATCTTTCCCACCCACAGTCAGGTCTGGGAAGATTTGTAGGAAGATCCTAGCATTGTTAATGAGGCACTAGTTTTCAAGGGATGTGATGCCCTCTGGCTCTAAAAAGTGTATAAAGACTCTGAGGTGCAGTTTTATTTTGAGGCTTACTGACTGGAAGTGTCTGGTCTGGCCAGAAGAGGACTCTGGGAAGCCACTAAGGAGTCCTCCAGTTTGGAAAACCCAGATGTCACTGCTTCCCTCTCTGATAACTATGGTCAGACAGCTGGACCTGTCTGTTGATGGTCAGACAGAGGAAGCCACGTCTGTTGACTTTTGATTTCCTCTGTATTTTCTTTGAAGTTCAAGGTGCTGACTCCCCTGAAATAGGTGAAAGATATATGTGCTTGGTTAAAGGAATGATACATGTGCTTGATTAAAGTGATTGTTAACCCCTCAAAAGCTGTCTTTCCTTTTATGAATGCAGATCTCAGAACCTGTGATAGCAGGCCCCCCTGTGTATGTAGGGGAGCTTACTGATATAGAAACAAGGTTCCAAATGAGGACAGGGAACAGAGGCCTGACACCCTCATCTTGGGACACTTCTACTTTACTTTGAACAGCAGACATTGAGCATTAGTATCTATGAGATGCTCTTGTCTCTCACTCAGGCCACAAGAAATACAATCTCTCTGAATCAAGACATGGTCTCTGCAAATCTTATATCCCTGATTTAAATCCTGTGTTGTAGAATTAAGAAGAGGTTTTAATACTGGTGCAGATACCCTTTTAGGTATCACTAGGAAACAACAAACTGGCACAGGAAAACTTTTTGTATCCAAACCTTTAATTCTGTAGAGCAGAGGTTGTTGAGTTTGTGTCTTATAGACCATGAGTCCCTGGCTGTACTTATAAGATTAGAAGCTGGACTTCCATCCAGTAGGTCAGCATTTAACTTGACAGTGAAAGAACTCTTGGGCAAAGTGTCTAAGTGAAAAAATGAATCATGGTGAGGGAAAGAAAGATTTCTAGTTACCCTTAGTTTACAAGAGAATTGCTACCAGGGCCAGTTAGGGCATATTTTTCATTATGCATGAAGCTGACAAGCAATGTCATCCACTCCCACACATTCTAATTTTACCTTCCTTTAATTCACCAAGGAAAGTTATGCTTATGTTGGTGATAAATAAAGGGGACAAAGAAAATTCTATGAAGGTGATATAAAAGACTAAAGGCTCTTCTCTGTCTAGCTGATGGTCCCAATTCTATTTAGTGCCCTTCTCTCCATCCCCAAATCTGATTCTGGCCACTTCTGACATTAGCAATGGTAGAAGACAGGGCACAGTGGGTTGTATAAGGGTCTCTTGTGGAGAATATTGCAAAACTGAGTGAAGACACAGGAAACCACCAAACCCACAATTACAGGGTAGATGGCAAAGCTTAAAAATTGTGGCATCCTAAAAATAGTCCAGTAAAATAAATCTTGACAAACAAAAACCACACCTGTCACCCAAGTCCAAGCTCTACAACAGCACAAGGTAACCATCTATTGTTTCAAAGCAAATGGTAAATAGGATTCTGGTTATCAGCTTGGGGGATGTGCAAATACATACTTTCTGAATGCAGATTCAAAGGGCAGCATTGATAAAGACAGGCATACTATGTAAAGGTCTAAAATAATTTTCATGCAGGAATTCTCTCTCTCAATTATCACAGAGCCACACTACAGTGAGTAATGTCAGAAAGAATGCTATTGTTTCTCAGAACTCAGCCATTGATTTGGTAGATATGGAAAAATCTCTACATCAAGTAGAGATAATGTAGGGAGAAAGGGAGCAAGCATTTATTAAACATCTATTTCATTTAATCCTCACAATAACCTTGGGAGGTAGGTGCTAATATGATCCCTATTTTACAGCTGAGGAAATTGAAGCAGGTGAAAAATTAAATGATTTCTCCAAAAAAAACCAGGAAAATGATAAATGTTGGAGATGTGGGAAAACTGGAACACTGATTCATTGCTGGTGGAGTTGTGAATTGATCCAATCATTCTGGAGGACAATTTGGAACTATGCCCAAAGGGCTATAAAAATGTGCATACCCCTTGACCCAGTAATACCACTTCTAGGGCTGTAGCCCGAAGAGATTATAAAAATGAGAAAAGGACTCACATGTACAAAAATATTTATAGCACCTATTTTAGTGGTGGCCAAGAACTGGAGATCGAGGGGATACCCATCAATTGGGGAATGGCTGAACAAGTTGTGGTATTTGAATGTAATATAGTATTATGCTATAAAAAATAATGAATAGGTGATTTTAGAAAAACCTGGAAAGACTTATATGAACTGATGCTGAGTGAAGTGAACAGAACCAGAAGAATATTGTATACAGTAACAGCCATAGGGTATGACGACTGATTTTAATACACTTTATTTCTTCTCAGCAATGCAAGGACCTAAAACAATTCCAAAAGACTCAGGATGGAAAATGCCATCCACATCCACAGAAAGAACTATGGAGTCTGAATGCTTATTGAAGCATACTATTCGCTCTTTTTTTTCCCTTTCTCATGGTTTCTCCCATTCATTCTAATTCTTCTATACAACATGACTAATGTGAAAATATGTTTAATAGGAATGTATACATAGAGCCTACATTGGATTACACACCATCTTGGGAAGGGGGAAGGGGAGAAAATTAAAAACTTATGGATGTGAATGATGAAAACCAAAAATAAATTATTTTTAAAATAATTTAAAAAGAAAAAAAAAAGACTTTCCCAAGGTCCCAGAGTCAGTAAGAGTCCAAGGCTGAATTTTAACTCAAGTCTTCTTGAGTCCATGCTCAACACTCTATTCACCGTGCCACCTAGCTAGAATATAACCTCATGGTAGAAAGTGTTTCAAGGAGATTACCTGGGAATATGGGCAAATATTCTACTCAACAGGAATTTACTGAACATGACTGCTGTGTGCACAAGACTAGGAAATATCTTTTATATGGAGAATTGAGAGGCTCATTGCCCAAGGAGCTTAGTTTATGATAGCTTCAAAAAAGATCACTAGTGTATATGGGGGCCTCAGAAAATCCAGCCCCACCCATTATTAAAACACTAGTGGCTAGTGAGCAATGTGTGGAAGAAACAAACTCTCTCTAATTCACCTCTGCTTCATGGCTCCCCTTCAAGTCTCAGCTAAAATCTGACCTTTTACAGGAAGCCTTTCTTGGTTCCTCTTCCCTCTGTTGATTATTTTCTCTATCACAGGTTGTATCTGCAGGCTGTCTCCCTCATTAGGCTGTAAGCTCCCAGAAGGCAGGGACTGTTTTTTGCCTTTGTATTCCCAATGCTTAGCACAGTGCTTGGTATGTAACAGGTGCTTAATAAATGTTTACTGACTAACACTATGAGAAATTGTTAATTTCTTTGGGACTTGTGATTAGAATCTAAATCAGAAAACTGCTCTGGAACATTAATTACCCCACCGACTTCCCAAGCTTCCTAGAAAGCTGAACAAGGTCAAATGAGGTCCCAGAGTTGTTATTAAAGCTTTGATTTATCAGCTAAGCCTAGGGAAAGTGTGATTCCACTTACGGAAGTGGGATTGTGATGACTACATCATTCAGTTCCAAGTTCTCTTCTTGCAGCTCATATTCTATGTTGACGTCACAGCCATTTCCACTCTCAGAGGGCCAGCAGTTAACTAAGAGCACAAAAACAAAGGTAGGAACACTGAGGTATTAAGAGAATCACAAAATGTCAGAGCTGGATGAGACCTCAGAAATCACCACGTGCAACCTCATTTTAGAAAGTGAAGCTCAGTGACTTGCCTAATGTCACTTGGCTAATAATCAGCAGAACTGACTCTTAAATCCATGTTTCTTGATTCTAAATCAATGATCTTTCTGTTTACAACACACTTCAAGGTGACAGGATAGCAAATCAGAGGTAACTGCTACAATCCTCAAACAATATTAGAAATGACCACTTCAAACCGAAGCTACTGGAAAAAAATGCCACAAAGGTTAAGTTTTATTTTAGTTCTTAGAACAGTTCAATTTATTGCCGAAAAAGTCAGCACTACAACCAGTCCTCTCAAAATGCAGAATCTAACTCAATGGCACAGACTAAAGGCACTCACTTGTCAATGGAATGAAAGATTCCTCTGTGGTCTGTAGCCTCCACTTTAGCACTCCAACATCACTGTTGACTGGGAATGACTTCTCAGGATTCTTCAAGCCAATTAGAGATTCTGCAGTAAAGAGTTTTTTGTCCACATTTGGGTGGGTCTGATATGACAGAGAAAGAAGAGCATTAATTCAATTCAGATAAGACAAGACACAAAGTGTTCCCTTCTGGTCTTATGTGGTACAAAGCTTTAACTAAGGGAAGAGAAATACCAAAAAAAACCCACTAATGACAAATCCTAGGAAGGGATTTCTCTCACAAACCTATAGGGTACTTAAATATTAATTCCAATTCTTACTTCTCTCTATGGAAAAGCCCAACTTCTAAAATGCAGTTGGGTTTATGGAAAAAAAATTTGCAAATAAGAAAGTAAAGAGTACCACCACCTTTCCAACATTTTATAGGGAGCTACTTCATGGAGGGGCTAGATGTTAATCTTGGTCATTTATAAAGAGGCAGCAGATGGAAGAAAAAGACAAAACAATATTTCTAAATCACCAGAAAGGTCTATGGAGAGCACTGTTACTCTTGTGAATAGAACCAAGTCTTGCCATAGCAGAGAACCTGACTGGACAGACTTACACTCTAGCTATTTAAGAACTGATCTCATCTCGTTATTGTGCTACATACACTTTTGAAGCCAGAGGAATTTTTGTCTTTTAGTAAGGAGTTGTCATTTACACACACACATATACACACACATGCACACACTTATTAATAATGCAATCTTTAAGAAAGAGATTTTTCAGTTGTGATGGGTAGGGGGAAATCAGGAGATTGTCACAAAGATTTTTGTTTTTTAAAGGGAGAGAGCATTGAGGGTAATGAAAATTCCTACTGTTAAACTATGCAGTTTAACAAATTTGGTTCATATCACAGTCTTTTTGAACTATGTCAAAAGGTAACAGTATCTTTGCCATTTATCAAGTTGCCACGTTTTGAAACCATACAATAGATTTCAAGCTTTCCTATAATACCTAGTCCTTAATAGCTATTCTAATTTGATGAAACCCTTGAAGGTTTTCCAGGCCCTCTGCCTTTCCTTACTTGTAGCTGTACTCCCTTCTTATCTTCATTTTCCACATGTAGACGAATCCGACCAAATTTGTCATCTGAGATTCTTAGCATTATCATTCCGTGGAGCTCCATATTCTGCAATCCTCCATCTCGTCCACAGGTCAGCGTAATTTTTTCTTCAATCTTCATATGCACGCTGCAGGTATAAGAAAGTCACTTACTCAGGTTGGAAAAGGAAAATGAGGTTATTGTTCAATGCTAAATTCACCGACAACACATTTTTAAAGATGCTACTACTTTGGCCAGCATTGTGGGAGGTCTGTTTTTATTCTTCCTCTGACCTCACTTGACTTATAAGGCTGTAAAACATCCTGGAATGAGGAACAAGGAAATAAGGAAGATTTAAGAATTTTACTCCAATCAGACTTTCCTTATCCTCTTAAAGACAAAGTCTCTGGTACCAGGACCAACATCTACGAATAGTGCAAAGTAGAACTTTATATTCATAGGCGCTCAGCTAGTGTTTCTTGCACAACCACCAAGTGCCAAAGTCTTTTCTGAATAGCCTAACAAATTACTGATTCTAATTTATTCCCCTGACTCCACACCACCTTCACAAAGATGTCAGAAGCACACCAATCTGATATGACACTTTAACTAAAAAAACCTCCAGTGGTTTCCTCATTGCCTAATGAATTATAATAAACTACTAATCTAACATGGCATTCAAGGCCCTTTACAATCTGGCTCCAATCCGTCTTTCCTGCCTTACTCACCATTATTCCCCCTCACCTACTCTGTGTTCAAGTACAACCAGATTATTCATCATCCCCCATTTCCATTCTCTCCAGTCTTATCTCAATGCCTTTGGGTCCTACTGTCCCTGAAGCCCCAAAAAGGCTCCTCCTACCCACAAACCCCATCTACTTAAAGCCCTTTCTATCAAAGAACAACTTAGGTACCCAGTCTTCCATGAAGTACAACCTTTGGGCAAAAACGATCTTTCTCCTCAAATATTTTACAGTACCTTGCCTGAATCTCTCCTTCGCATTGATTTAACTCCATCAGTCATTTGTGTACATATCTTTCCTTCCTGCAAACTCTTGGATAGAATGGTGTCATAAATATACACATAGACACACATTTCTTTGTATTTTTCAGTGCCTAGCACAGTACACTTTATAGTAGATGCTTATTTTTTAATGGGTAGGTTAGAGCTCCAACTATCTCCTTCAGTCCAAACTGCCACTGCTGATAACTTTCTTATATCAGAGACATTTCTGCTTCAGGAAATCAGTCAATCTGCCATTTCTAACAAAATGATTCAACACTGTTGTGCTTCACACAGAACTCAAAGGGAATGAATATGCCTCCTTTATACAAACCTAACAGAACTGTTCTTCCAGACTCATCTTTCACTTGACCTCAAAACCACCAGCAACAGTAGAAGGCTCTGGGCTTCAACACAAGAAATTTGAGCTGTGAATATGTAGACTTGCTTCATAATTGCTACTTACTTATAAGTTTTTCCCAACCAATATGAATGTCTAGAGCTAATAAGAACACTCTTCATGGGGTAAATATTTACAAAGAAAGAATGCATATTCATAAGTTTATATAATATTTATAAACTTTGGATGAGATGTTCAATTTAGGAGAGTGGGAAAGACAACACCAATGCACATTTACAGATCTAGTTCACCTAGTCAGGACCACTCTGAGATAGCACACTAGACACTCCACACATCTGCCAAGGAAATAAGTGTCTGAGATCAATTCAGGTAGTAAAGAGTTGAGAAAAGGCAGTCTGTTAGTCAACAAGTATGTGTTAAGCACCTACAATGTGCAAGGTATGGCACTAAGTGATAGGAATACAAAGAAAGGAAAATAAATAACCCACCCCTGCTCTCAAGGAACTCCAAGTCTGTTGAAAAAAACAACACATAAACAACTATATACAAATAGGATACACAAAGATGACCAACAGAGTGAAGGCACTAACATTAAGGGAACCAGGAAAGGTTTCTCACATAGAAAATGTAATTTTAGCTGGGAATTAAAGAAAGCCAGGGAAGCCTAGAGGAAGACAGGAGGAAAGAGAGAATGCCAAGCATGGGCAATAGCAAGCAAGAATGTGCTTAGAGATGAAATGTCCTGTAGGAGGGATAGCAAGAAGGCCAATGTCATTAGATGGCTGAATACCTAGGGATGAAGAAGGATGGAAAAGGCAGAAGGAGGCCTGGTTATCAAGGACTGTGGATGCCAAGCAGATGGTTTTATAATTGACCCTGCTGTGGGAGTGCTATGGTCAGACTTATGCTTTAGGAAGATCAATGACAGCTGAGTGAAGGATGGAATGAGGTGTGGAGAGAATGGAAGCAGAGAGATTAGACAGAAAACTAATGCAATACTCTGGGTGCAGCGATGAGGGTCTGTACCAAAGGCAGTGGTAGTGTCAAAAAAGTGAAGAGTGAGTATCTGAGAGATGCAAAAGGGAAATCAATAGGCTATGGCAATAGCTTGGATATGGGGAGTAAGAGATAGTGAGAAGTCAACAATAATACCTACTTTGAAAGCCTGGGCAACTGGAAGGATGGTAGTTCTCTTGAGAGTAATAGGATAAGTGAAGAGTTTGGGAAGAAAGATAATTTTAGTTTTGGACATAACTGAGATATACAAATAGGCAGCTGGAGATATGAAATGACAGGTCAAGAGACAGGTTAGAACAAGGAAAACCATCAGCATAGAGTAAGTAAATTCATGGAAGCCCATAATGAGATCATCAAGTGAAAGGCACAGAAGGAGAAGAGAAAAATGATAAATGTTGGAAAAGATGTGGGAGAGTTGGAACACTAATTTGTTGTTGGTGGAGCTGTGAGTTGATCCAACCATTCTGGAGAGTAATGTGGAATTGTGCCCAAAGGGCTACAAAAATGTGTATACCCTTTGTTCCAGCAATGCCACTTCTAGGACTGTATCCCAAAGAGATCATAAAAATGGGAAAAGGACTCACATGTACAAAAATATTTGTATCACCTCTTTTTGTGGTGATCAAGAACTGGAAATTGAGGGGATGCCCATCAATTGGGGAATGGATGAACAAGTTGTGGTGTATGAATATAATCGAATACTTTTGTGCTATAAGAAACGATGACTAGGTGGACTTCAGAAAAACCTGCAAAAACTTATATGAACTGATGTTGAGTAAAATGAGCAGAACCAGGAGAACAGCAGTACACAGTAAGAGCCAGTGTACAAGGACTGATTCCGATAGACTTAGCCCTTTACAGCAAAGCCCTTAACAAGCAATTCCAAAGGATTCATGATGGAAAATGCCATCCACATCCAGAGAAAGAACTGGGGTCTGAATGCAGAGCCAAACAGACTATTTTCTGTTTTGTTTTTCTTTGTCATGGTTTCTCCCACTTGTTATAATTCTTCTATGCAACATGACTGATGTGAAAATGTGTTTAATAGGAATGCATGTATAGAGCCTATATCAGACTGCATGCTGTCTTGGGGAGGGAGGGGAGAAAACTTAAAATGAATGGAAGTGAATTTTGAAAACTAAAAATAAATAAATTAACTAATAAAAAGAAGAAGGTCCAAAACAGAACAGTGGGGGACAGCCTGAGAGAGCAAGCGTGACTTGGATAGAGATCCAGCAAAGGACACTGAGAAGAACAGTCAGATAAGTAGAAGAATCAGGAAAAAACACTGTCACAATTAAGAGCTCATTAGAAACTTGGAGAGAGAAGGTTTTAGTTGAATGATGAGGAAACTAGGTTGTAGTAGGTTAAGAAAGTGAGAGGAAAGGAAGTAGAGTTATCAATTGTAGGAAACTTTCTCAAGGAGTTTAGTCACAAAAGAGAGGAAAATCATGGGATGATAGCAGAGAGAGATTTTGAGAATGAAAAGAGAAACAGGCATATTTGCAGACAGCAAGTATATAGGGAAAGACTAAAAATAAGTGAGTGGGGATCTGTTTAAGAAGACTGGATGAAATGGGACAACTTGTACATGGAGAGGGGTTTGCCTTGGCAAGGAGGTCCACTTCTTTATGTGACAAGATAGCAAATGTGGTGAGTGGGATAGTGAATCAATTAGAAAGATGTAAAAGAATTGTCTAGCCACAGTAAGAACCTAGTTGAGATTATGTACTATAAATTTGCAGTGGATAAGAGTCAAAAATTGTTTTGTACTTTTTTTGTCCAATACATAAAAAGCAGTCTACACAGAAGGTGGGAGTAATCCTAGGATAAGGCTCAGCAGCGTAAGATCAGACAAAAGGATAAAAAAGGCAAAGGACTCAAGGGGGCAATGTAAAACTGAACTAGGTTCACCAAAGGGCCAAAACAGGAAAGGGAATATAGCCAGTGTAGGGGTGATGACAAAAGAAAGAAGTGAGGGACTGAGAAGGAGGCAGTCACAATGAGGACAAAGAATAGAATTAGGTCTTGTAACACTAAGGGAGAAATGGAATGACAACAGATTAAGGCATGATTACGGAATTTCAGAGTTCATGGACAAAGAAACAGAAACTCTGCAGGTGATGGAAAGATTATCTCTATGCATAACTGAGCAAAAATAACGGAGAGGAGTAGGTCACGTGAAATGACTAAATTGAGGAACTAGAATGTTAGGGTGCTTGAGGAAGTAGCAATACATATACTGAAGTCCTCTAATATTAAGGCAGGTGTTGGGGAAGACAAAAAAATGATGAGCCATTGAGGAAAGAAGACAACAGCTACTAGAATTTTGACTCCATGGTAGACAAAGATTGAATGAACCTCAAAAGAGAAGGGAATACTAAATGATGGTGGTAGAGTGTGAGTCTGGATGTGGCAAGCGGGAGCAAATAGTACTCTAACTCTCCAAACTCAACAGAACCAGAAATGAAAGCGTAACTAGTACTGGAAAGGGTAGCCAAGTAGGTTACATCAATATCAATAGGAAGAGCCTGAAAGCCAGATGATAAAAGGAGCAGGGAAGGAAAAGCTTTAAGATGAAGGTTAAGTTTATTACCTACAAGGCAAGTATTCAGGAGAGCACAGTGGAAGGGGTAAGTAACTCTAGAATGAAACATTGGGTTGGTTGAGTTGAGGGGAATGACAATAAGGGAGCAGGCAGGAGGGACAGAGAATGGGGTTTGGACACTGACTCTAGGGGTTCAAAATCACTAGGATGGGGATATTCATGGGAAGAAACATGGTAGGCAGAAGTTTATTTCTTCCTCAAAATGTTTCAAGATATTTTCCTGTATATTAATATTTAGCTTCTACTTTAAATATATCTTTTATATAAAAAAAGTTAAGAGCAGGCAAAAGAAATTTACACATGCTTAAAGGAGAGCTACATTTAGCTATCTGGCATGCTCACAATGCAGAAATAAATTCCTACCTTTCCACGTTAATAGGTGGCGTGAGCACTCTGGCTGCTTCAGAGGTGCGCTTGCCTGCACTGGAGGACATGATAGTTTCCCCTTCAGATTTCAGTTTGTCCACAAAATTATCTACTTCTTTTCCTTTGGCTCCAAGCTTCAAAGCCTTGCTTGGACCTGAAGGCCTAAAAGGAAGGATGAATGATAAGGTATTAGCTGCTGTAGAAAAAATTCACTACACAGAATGACAAAATGGGACCTTAGTGATCTTGTACAAATTTTACAGAAAAAGAAACTGAGGTGCAAAGAAACTAGGTCAAACTAGCAGCACAACTGAGGGTTAGAACACAGGACTGTTAAGAAAGTACTTCAGAGATAGCTGGTGGTACAATGCGTAGAGTACTGGACCTGGAGTCAAGAAGACCTGAGTTCAAACCATCTAGTCTCAGACACTTACTAGTTGTGTGATGCTGGGCAAGTCATTTAACCTGTGTTTGCCTCAGTTTCTTCAACTATAAAACAAGGATCTACCTTGTAGGGATATTATGAAGATCAAATGAGATATTTATAAAGTGTTTAGCACAGTGCCTATAGCACATGGTAGGCTCTGTATGTCTATTTTTTCCCTTACTTAATGCATTTCCCAAGTACAATGCTTCCTTACTATTGGATCAGTAATTTAATTATCAATTTCCTCAGAAGCCCTTGTTAGGATGAAGGCCTTAAGACTTGAATATTGACCTTGAGAGATAACTACATTTTATAGTATAGTGGCTAATGTACTGGATTTAGTTAAAAAGGCTCAATTTAAATCTTAATTCTGACCGTTACTATCTATGTGACCATGACCACTGGATTTCTACTGAGCCTCAATTTTCTAATCTGCAAAACAGGAACAATATGTATAGTATTTTTCCCTCATAGGATTGTTGTGAGACTCATGAAAAATGGCTTTGTAAACTTTAAAGTATTATGCATGTATTTATTACTTATTCATTTTACTACCTAAATAAACATTTTTAAATTTACAGAATATTCTAAATGAAACTAATTATCAAAGTTACTGTGAATAATGTATTTCTAGGACCCAAAGGCCCATGGAGACAGCTGTATGTGCACTGATGATCAAAGTTCTAGTTTCCCACAAGGAGCACCAGTAGTTAAACATAACCCCAAAGCAACTGTTCTGGAAATGAAGATAGATGGACATTAACTTATCACAGGAACTCTTACACAAAAAGAAAAACAATATTTCTCCCTCACCCCCATATTAAGTTTTCAAGCTTTACACTTCACATTATTCCATCATGTCATTCTTTATCATTAGCTTGTCTAGGTGCCAGGTAAAAGCATAAAAGAGAAATGCATAGAATCTTCATTTGGCTTTCTAGGGCTGCTGGTCCCACACCAGACTTATACCTGGCTGGTGCAGGTGCCACTTTTGTTTTTTCTGTTTCAATAATAGTCTCTGTGATCATGGCAGCTGTGCTGCCACCAGAAACCGCTGAGCTTCCAAATCCTCCAAAGCCTGGAGCTTTTTTGCCCTGTCTCTCAGCATCTCTTCGGGCCTGCTGTAACTCCTTTGCTTTACGCCTCATCTCAGCCTTGGCCTCACGCTCCTGAGTCTGCAAGAAAGAGGCACATATGGATCCAGCTTTGAGAAAATAGTGTACAGAGGCAACCAATGGTACAAAGGAAAAGGGAAAACCAGAATGATCACTGGAAAAGTCTGCAAGACACATCAAATACTTCAGACCGACAAAGTCTCACAGTACCAATTTACCTCTCGAACTGCTCGGAACACCTTCTCCTCATGAGAGTCCATTTCTGTGAAAGTCCGGATTTGTGCCAAATTAACATTCTCTCGGTAACCCAGGGCAACAATCTCATCAAAGGCAAAAATCAGGTCAAAGCAGTGCTCAGATATCTCATTTTCTTCTAAGGCTCGGCAATATTCAGGAATCTGGTCATTGATGGTAGTGATAAAGGAAGAAGATATTTAGAACTTAATCAGGAGCTATCTTCCCAAATCAGCTTCAGAAACACAGCCAACTCTACTAGGCTCGAGAATGTCCCCAATCTAAACCCTTCTCATTTCTTTTACTAGTCTTTCCTTCTAAGAGGTTAATTCTTATTGTCACAAGGCATCTCTTGTGGCTCTTGCATAAGCAAAACAACAACAAACCAGTAAGTTTTAAAACTTGTTATCTAAGCATATACCACTAAATAATGGCAGATACACATAATAGCTAAGTCATTTATTCAAATTTTATACACACACACACATATACACACATGCACACATACATATATACATACTTCAGTTTGGTAACACAATCATGAAAGTATGATCCCTATATAATCCTTACTAAGTTCTGTTTAAAAACATTTCTTGGAATTTTTCTGGTTACATAAATTTTCCTGGCAAAGGATAAAGTTTTATTAAAAATGCTACAGAACCACATATTGCAAAGACATAATCAGCAAATATTTTTTACAGCTGTGTTTTTACTTTAGGGATGAGTTCATACAAGTTCTCTCCAACACAAGAATAAATTTCTTCGTTATGAGCAATATCTGATAGATATCAGCATACTGGCCAGTTTGTTAAATATCAATCTGTTCAAATGAAGGCTTGTTGTATTGTTTCTTCTCCTCAGATTCTTTTTAGGAAGCACGAGCTCTCACAAAGAGAGAGAAAGAGAAGCAAAAAACCAAATCTGAAACTACAGAAATTTTACCACTCTAGAGAAGAGTCGTAGGGTCTCCAGGTCCTCCAGGATGTTACTATTTTTGGTGGTGATCAGAACCATGTATAGCTTCTCCATAGGTTGATAGACGTATCTTACACTCTCTGTCTCAACAAACGTGTGTTGCTTTCCAGTGTTCATAAGCTTGGGGAAAGCTGCTAGCAACCCTTCAATTCGAGTCCGGGTCATTTCCACAAACTGTCGAGAGACTATAGCCTTCCCTGCTTTTGTGCAGACGGCTGCTGCCAACAGCACCTGTCAGGGATACAAGCATAACTATAGTTATTTCAACTTAACTAGAATTAAATATATTGAAATATAACCACCTAAAGAAGGAATTGTTTTCAAATATGCTAGCCTTCATTTTATATTAATGTCATTTTTAAAAAAAGTTTTATTTTCTCAACATCCTCAGGGATGGATCATTCCTACTAAGGAAAAAAAAAATCAAAGGTCCAGAGATACTTAGTTTACATAGTGATTTAATGACAGAACGATAATGAAAATGATCATTTAAATTCTAGTCCAGAGTTTTTTTTATTTTAGTGACTAATAAAGAAGATGGAGTCAAAATGAGAACAAAAAAGAAATTAACTACTAAACTTGTTTTGCAACTTAATGAACAAGAAATAGAAAAATCTGTTTTCTGGAAGTAAGTTCTCTCTGTGGAATATTTTACACACTGCCAGACAGTGTTGGTTGGTTCTACTGAACTGTTTTCTCTTTCTTTTTTAAAAAAAATTTTTTTTTAAAGAGATGGCTCACAGAGTATACCAGGGAAAATGAATGTAGTAGAAACAAAAGTGAGGTTTAAAACAAAAGACAGCAACCAATCAATAAGCATTTATTACTGGTCTATTATGTATCAGGCACTGGGGATATCAATAAAAAAAAGTTTAAATTCTCTCAAATTTTAATAAAAAAATTTTTTTTGGTTGAGATCATTTTTTTTTTTTTACATCACCAAGATTATTAGATTCTACCTTCACAGCATCTCTATTTTATACAAATATATCCATAAAGCCTCTACCTTGGTACCATAAAACCTCACTATCTCACTTAGACTTTTTCAATAGCTTTCAGGTTGGTCTCCCAAATGCAAGTCTCTTACTACTCCAGTCATATTACTAGCTATCTCCCATACCTGAAATGTTCTCTTTTTTCCCTGTCTACCTCCAGGCTTTCTTCCAAGTCTCAGCCAAATTTTCATCTTTCTGCAAGCAGCCTTTTCCTGTGCCATTTAATCTTAGTGTCCTGTCTCTAAGACTACCTATAATTTATATTATATATGTGTGTGTATGTATGTATAATATATGTTTGTATATGTATGTGTATATATATATATGTATGTATGTGTATATGTATATACGTATGTATACACACACATCTTTCTTGCAGCCAGTTGTCTGTTGTCTCCCTCATTAGAATGTGAATTTCTTAAGGGCAGGGACCCCTTTCTTTGTATCTCCAGGGTTTAGCCCAGTACCTAGCACATGAAAACCACTCTGTAAATGTAATTTCCTAGTATATTCTTTCCCCTCTCCAACCCAAAGAACTATCCCTATTAATAAAAAGTAAAAATAAAAGAGAAAAATGAAAGCACTTCAGCATTTAGGGTTAGGGTTAACCAACACATCAAATGAGTCTGACAATATTCTGTCCTGTATGTTCTATATCCATTATATATTATGTATATATATCCAATATATATGTATATCTTTATACTTGTATCTCTGTAAAGAAGATGAAGTATATTTTTTTACATAAGGGTCAAATTTGGTCATTATAATTATGCTGCAATGTTTCATGTTTTTGCTGTTGCTTCCCTATTCTTTCCATTTATGTTTTCCTAGTCATTGTGTAACTGTTTTCCTCCATCTGCTTACTGGAAACACACTACTTTCAAACTTGCGAATTCCTTCCTGGTGAGTTCCCTCTGATTCACACAAGTGTAGCACTCTGCTTTGGTGAACTCATAATGAATGTAACCTGAAAAATCTTGTGGAGTAGAATTTCTGAAACCATAATGGAGGGAAGTCTGACCCTGGTAAAATAAAAGCCTAAGAGGAAGTTCAAATTATTCCCCTTCATCTTTAAGTGGAATGAGAACTACAGAATCTAATCTCCAATTTGTGCCTTTTGACTAACACTTCTACCCACCCCACTTGGCCACACTGACAATCTGCAGAGGAAGAGAAATGACCCCAAATAGCACACAGGTGTTGACACTAAACTGTGACCAAAACCTTGCAGCCTTCCTAACAACTCTTTTAGAATCTGGCATTTCATGAAACAAGATAAATAAAAGCACACAGGGAAGAGACCTCAATTGCCATTAGAGAGGATAGTAAGGAAATTAAGTACAGTGTTAACAGTATCTTCAATAGAGCCACCCAGAATACAGCAAAGATTACAAATAAGACCACTTTTACATTTTGGAAGTCACAATGCTAAAAAAACAACCTCTGAAGTATCAACCACATATGCTAGTATTAACCAGCCTTGTCAGCACTGTCTCCTACACAGGTGGGCTGCTTCAAGAAATGGTCCCAGATGGCCCCTGAGAGCCCTTGCAACTCTCAGATTCTTCCATTCTGTGAAAACTACATCAATTCATATAAAAAGGCTTATAATATCAGCATACTACACTGCATATTAAACAGAGGAGAAAGTACTCCTTACTCATCTAAAAATAGGTAATAAGGTTGTCTGAGAAACAATCACCATCAAAGCAATAATGCAGCAGACAATTCACATGCAAAAGCTATCACAAACAATTCACAAGTTCATAGAATGTTAGAAATGGTAGGGACCAAAGAGATTCCATTTTTTCCCTTCTCATTTTCATAAAAGAGGAAACTGAGGTTTAAAGAGGTTAAGTGATATGCCCTTGGCTATACAGTGAGTAGCTGTGGTTTAGCTTAATGAACAAGGATTTTTAATTGTACCAACCAATTTGCTTTAATTGCATGCAGGTCTCAAGAGATCAAACATATCAGCTTCATAGTAAAAGCTCTATTTCAAAATAAAATAATTACAAGTTAAGCTGAAAGCTGACTTAAAGGAGCAATGCAATCTCATGAAAATTAGTATGCTTTTGATTTTCCACCAGCTTTCTGATTCTAGTTCTTTCCTTCACATTGAAGTTTGATTTCATCATCCCAGCTTTCAAGTTGATTTTGTTCATGCTCATGAACTACTCACTGTAATCAGATATATTCCCAACTAGTACCAAACTTATCTTTAAGTTATATACAGCTGAAGGAGTTGAGTAAATGCTAAATAATAATAACAAGGATCTAACTCTCTAGGGTTAGATTATTTTTTTTGCGAATTAGTCAATTCTTTCTGAATTTTTTAGGGTCAGGTTAGTTTGATGAGAATACATAGGAGCTCCTTTCCAAAAGAATTGGTGATATAACGGTTTTTGTTTTTTTTTTTTTTGACTTGAGAGATAGACCCATATTTTGCCACCATACTGGTCGAGTTTTGAATAACCCTCTGAGTAAAAGGTGTCTGGACAAGGATCTGATGAGAAAATATGACTCAAATCTCAGGAGAATTTCCTAGGACATTTTCCAACGGTAGTGCCAACGCTGGATTAGGTTGGTCTAGTACGGAACTATGAAAAGAGATCCAATGAATCGTTTTTTAGTCCAGATATGTGATTTGTCTGTTTGGGGTACTTCTTGGTGTAGAAACTCACTCCCCCCTTGTCTTTTTTTTTGCACAGGGAATATAGGAAATACCACACTTCTTCACTCCAGTCATCATCTAACCCCTGAGTAACTGTTAACACTGCCTCAGCTTAAATGATACATGCTTAAAAAGTACAAAATTATCTCTATATTTGTCAAGTAGGAAAGGAGCTCATTGGCGTATGTAAATCCCTCTATACAAGATCAAGTAGCATATTATAAATGAGCACTAGATTTGAAATGAGAGGACTACAGTTTGAATCCCAGCTATTACTTACTGCCTTCTTATATAAATTTATGCAAGTCACTTCATCTCTCTGGGACTCAATGTATGCATCTGTAAAATGAAGGGGTTGGACCTGCTCACAAGTTGCCCCCAAACTCTAAATCTGTGACCCTGTGAACCATGGGCCATGTTCCTGTCATGCTGTTGCACTCAACTCCCTGGGCCCAGGACAACAAGTGCTCTTCTAGTCATTTTTCTGCAAATCCTTTGCCTCTACCATCTTCCCCACCCCCACTTTCCACCTCTAATTCTAAGAAAATAATAAAATCAACACAATTATTTCTAGAAATGACTTTCAATAATTGCACTATGATTCTACATCATACCTGTAGCCTCTTTTTCAACCAAATCACTCTTCCTAGGCACCATATCCCTAGTATTTCTTGTTTCCCCCTTTTAGAATGTAAGTTCCTTGAAATCAAGGAATACCTTGTATTTTTATTCCCATAGTAAGTACTTAATAAATGTTTGTTCTTTCTCTCTTTAATTCAATAAATGTTTCCTTCCTTCTTTCTGATCTTTCTCTGCTTTTAATCTGTGATACTTGCAAGGCATGTTCTACATCAACCAACCCAGCTATCATTTAGGGTTTGTTTAATGAGGTTTTCAATCGAGCATAAATTCTTAACCTGAGATCCATGAACTAGTTTAAAAATCTGATAAACGTATTTCAATATAACTATTTTTCTTTGTAATCTTATGTAATTTCTTTTATGGATTCAAAAATATTATTTTGAAAAGGGTGCACAGGCTTCAGACTGCCAAAAGAGTCCATGGCACCACAGAGTAACTCAGTTTAGTAAGGATCTAAATTAAGCGAAATTAGTTGATGTGGCATAGTCATAATACACAAAACAACTTACTAATTTTTTTTTAAAATCCTGGTTACATTTTAAGTTCCAAACAGTCTCCCCCTCCCCACCTCACACGAGAGAAGGTCACCATTTGACACAGACATATATATGTATATGTAAACACACATATGCATGTAAAATCACACTTCTATGTATCGATTCTTTCTCTGGAGGTAGAGAGCAGCGGATGTGAGTATTTGTAATAGTCAGAATGACTTAGCTGTTCAACTCAGTTATACTCTGAACAATACTGCTGTGACTGCACACAACATTTTCCTGGTTGTGCCCATCTCACTCTTTAATATTTCATGCAAGTCTTTCCACGTTTTTCTAAAATCAACCTGTTCATCGCTTCTTACAGCACAGTAACATTCCATCGTAATCATACACCACAACTTGTTTAGCCATTCCCCAACTGATGGGCTCATGTAACCTGCTAATTTAAGAAAAGAGGTCTCAGAAACTAGCAGTGTCTGGCATATAATAAGAACCTCCTTTCTTCATATGTGTATTTGTTCAGTCAGTTCTCAGTCATCTGTGGCTCTTGGTGACCCCATTGGAGGTTTTCTTGGCAAAGATACTGAAATAGAGTCCCATTTCCTTTTCCAGCTCATTTTTACAGATGAGGAAACTGAGTCAAACAGGGTTCAGTGACCTGCCATGGGTCACACAGTTGGTGTCTGAGGCCATATTTAAACTCAGGAAGATGAGTCTTCTGGACTTCAGCTCCAGCCCTCTATCCACTGCACCACCTAGCAGCATACCTATTTAAAATTCATCTTATTTGGAATTGTTAGATAATCTCGTAAGGATTCAACGAGGCCCCACTAAGTATCCTGTAAGTCACTTAATCAATAAGCATTTCTTAAATAGCAGTTATGTACCAGGCAGTATGCTGGCTGATGGGGTCACAAGGGATAAAGGAAAGGTCTCAGACCTGTAATTTCATTGGCAAAAGTAATTCTAAGGTGATGAAATTTCTCTAGAGTACTGAGAAGCTAATGAGCTGCCCAGAGTCAAATACTGTGTCGTCTAAGGAGACCTTGAATCCACGTCATTCTGGCTCATAGACCAGTTCTCTCCCTAACACATGCTGCTTCTCTGGGATTACAAAGACAAAACTGAAACAGTCCCTTTCCTCAAGACATATACATTTTAAATAGAGAGATAAAGGAAATTATGTGATAAAGGAGCAACAACATACCCATACATGAGTACATGTAAAGAAGACATAAGATAACCTTGGAGAAAAGAGCAGAGGGGACCAGAAAAGGCCTCACGGTCTGTCTTCAAGGAAGTAAAAAATGCTAAGAATGAGCAGGGAGAGTATTTCAGGCACATGTAAAAGTATGGAGACAGGAAATGGAATGTCACTTGTGAAGAACAGAAAGGAGGTTTGCTTGGTCAGACCATAGAGTACATATAACAGAGTAATGTATAATAAGATTTTAAAGGTAGATAGAAACCAGGTAGTAAAATGCTTTAAAAAAAAAACCAAACAAAGGAGCTTTTATTTGGATTACACAAATGTGTAAAACAGATTAGAAAAGGGAGAGACTTGAAGCAGAGACATCAATTAAAAGATTAATACAATAGGCCAGACAAGAATTGATGAGGGTGCTTAGGTGAGAGAAGGGGATAGGATGTGAGGGATATTGTGGAGGTAGAAATGACAAGATATGACAGCTAGACTGAAAAAGATACAGGAGTTTTAATGGACTGCAAACTCAGTACATAAACATTGCAATTACACAAAAAAATTAATGTGCTCTTAGGCTGCATCATAAGAGTGTGTGTCCGCAACTAGATAAATGAAAATCCTGTTGCACTCTGTTTCAGTCAAATCACATGTAGAGTACTATGCTCGAATTTGACTACTACATTTTCAAACAAGTCTGGAGATTACACCTTTATGACTAGCGGCTGAAGCACCTGGAGATGTTTAGCCTGAGAAAGGAATAGAACATGACATTGGTCTTTAAATATTTAAAGGTCTGACCCATGTTAGAGGGATTTGACTAGTTCAGCTTGGCCTCAAAGGGTAATAATCCTAGGAGCAAAGTAGGCCATTTAGACTCCTAAAAGGAAACGATTCCTAAAAACTGGAGTGTCGCTGAAGTGCAATGGACTGCCTTAAGAGGGTATGGGTTCCTCTTCAATGGAAGTCTTCAAGCAGAGGTATATTCCCCATTTTTCTCGTTTGTGGTAGAGGAGAATCTTATTTAAGCATGGGTTGGACTAGATGCCTTCTAAGGTCCTTTCCAGTTATGAGATTGTGAAAGTTGTTTGGTACATAATAATTTCACCACAGAGATTGTGTTATAAAATTCTTCAACAGCCCCCCCAAGTCTAACAATAAAGTACTACACAAATGATAACTCTGAATTATTATAGTTTGTAAAGTGAATACTTCTGCACAATCTATCCAGAAGTCAAATGCATTTTTAGCACTTCTTCCCTGAGCCCAGGTTGTCTGAAGGAATTACTAGCTATTATTCCCCAAATAGGAACTGATAGTATATAACCTAGGGAGGGCTCTGGGTTTCAGCTGATGTAATACAATCAGTGATTTCCATTCATCCTAATCAGGCTTCTGTTTGTATAATACTTCAAACTTTGAGATATGGACATAAACAAGGTTAGATATTTACCTTAAGGCACAGAAACAAAGCTATATGACTGTCATAGCCATATCCCTGCCTATAAACAAGCTGCATGTACCACCTATTAGACTTAATGGATTTCTAACTTAAATATCTTGAGAATCAAACTTGAATCAAACCTGTCTCTTCATAATGTGCATGTGCATATGTTTGGTAGAGACCTCTGATTTCACGGGCACAGGGAAATCCAGTTTTAGGAGTTGCCTGAGAACAATGAAAGTTTAATGGACTTGCCCAGGGTCAAAGCACCATTACGTGTAAGAGGCTGAGAATTTGAGCCTTAGTCTTCCTGGCTCCAAAACTACCCCTTTTTTCACTTCATGAGGTTGACTCTATTATCTATGTTTAACAATATTAAAACAAATATTTATATTCATGTAAGCAAGCATCTCTTCCAGCTGTAATTTAAGCTTATTCTTGTCTATTCAATCCTCAGTGAAAATAGAAGGGAACCATCTATAAAAAACATGAAGTTTTTTACAAACCTGAACACTACTGCACAATTTTTTTCCCTTTTAAATAGCCAGAATTCACTTTCCCCAAAACAATGATTATAAAGGTAAACTGGGGACACTGTAGTTAGGATCTAATAGCAACTCCTTTCTAACTAGAAATATTCTAAATGAATTAGAAGCTGTAGCATAAAAAACAATGACTAAGGAATCAGCATACTTTTTAGTAACTATCTGGCTATCTTTGGGCAATTTACTTAACCTCTTGGGCCTCAGTTTCTTCATCTGCGAAAAGAGAGAACTGAACTAACTCATCTCTAAGGGCTCTCTCAGGTCTAAGATACTATAATTCTAATTCAGGTTTCAGAGTAGCAAAGGAAAGCTGAATCCCTAGTATATGCATTTAAAATCTACTACTGTAGGGGTAAACGCTGGATCCTTCTATTTACATGTGAATTAAGTTGCAAGACATCAACCGATCAAAGCAACCCATCACTCTCCATTCACTCATGGTAAAAATCCAAGTAATCAAGGACAGTGATGTGGCATATTTGATTCAACAAAAATATCATTAGATGCTATGTACATAAACAAATACAATTTCTTAATTTTAGTCCTTTTTTACCTCTATAGCTTTTGATACTGTTGATCACTCCCTCCTACTGGACACTTTCTCCTCCCTTGGTTTTCAAGACATCACTCTTCTTTTCAGTCTATTATGTTGGATCATTGTCCAAGTTCCCCCTTTCCACATGGATGCGCAGTCCCAGGATTCTCTCTGGAGACTTTTCTTTGTCTCTATTACTCTTAGAAATGTCATCAGCTCTCATTGGTTCAATTATCATCTTTATGACAAAGTCTCCCAAATCAATATAACCAACCCTCATCTCTCCTGAGCTACAGCTATACATCACTAACTGGCTGTGGTATATATCTTCTCCTGAATGTGACATCATCTCAAACTCTACATGTCCAAAACAGACGGCATTATTCTCTCCTCTAAATCTGCCCTTCCTCCTAAATCCCCTACTTCTGGCAGGGGCACTACGTCTGATTTCTTCTAATCTCCTTCTGCAATGCTGGAAGCATAACTGATGCTGTACTCTCTCACTCTATTACTACACTCAATCATTTGCCAGGTTCTACCAATTCTCTCTCCAAAACACCGTTGTATCTGACCCCTTCACTCACCTTAAGTTTAGGTTCTCATCATCTGTATTGCTACAAAAGCCTCAAAATTTGTCTCCTGCATCCAATCTCTACCTTCTCCAATCCATTTTCCAGAGCCACCAAAATGGTGCATGCAGCTGACCATGCTCAAGAAACTTCAATGGCTCCTTACTGCCTCTACAAACAAAATATGAACTCCTATTTATGTCTGATATTTAAAACCCTTCACAATCTGATCTCTAGTCTATGTTTACAGACTCATAACATACAACTCTTTCTCCATTAAGGACTCTACATTCTAGCTAAACTGGTTTACTTGCTTTCCCCCATACATGTCATGCCATTTTTTCTTCTATGACTTTGCACTGGCTGTCCTCAATACCTAGAATGTTATTCCTTCTCATGTCATCTTCTTGTTTTGGAATTTTCAGCTTCCCAAAGCTATTCTTAATCCCTCTATTCTAATTAGTAGTGCTCTTCCCACCCATTCTGAACTATATACAAATCTATACAAATGCAATAATCTACCAAGAGAATATAAGCTCAGTGAGGGTAGGAACTATTTCATTTTTGTATTTATATCTCTTGTCCATAACAAACGCTTAGAAAATGCTTGCTGAACTGATCACTTGTAGCTTCTATCTATTTCCTGATGCTTCATTATTCTTTACTCCTAAAGCATTATATGCCAAGACAAAAGTTTATTGCTCCCAACTTGGACAAGTAATTTCTCCTCCTTAATTAAATGTTTTGTGATAAAGATACAACAGCCATGATTATTTCAAGTCTGGTCTCTACACCTTCAAAGAGTTTGGGTATTTTGTCTTCTGCCCTTTTATGAAGTACTTGCATAGTAAAAGGGGAGAAAAGATAATAATGAAACTCAGACCACACATCAAAAATTAAAACAAAAACAACAAAAAAAGCCAAAACACCTTCATTGGGAGCATTGTCTTTTTCATATTCTTTCTACTCTTAAAGAAAAAGGGAAGCTGCTGAGGGTAAACAGAATAAAGGCAAAGTACGGTGTCTCTTGTCTCCCTATCATTCTTCCATAAGCAATGGAAGATGGCAAATATCTTTCCAGGTTTGAAACGGAAACTTTAAGCCAAATGAAAGGCAAAGGCATTCTTTTGGTTCCTGATCAAAGAAACAGTAATTAGTAAATCAAACAGAACTGAAGAAAACTTTTTCAGCGTTTATTCTCTTTTAAGCAACCAAAAAGCACAGAAGCAACAAATGTAATAGCTGCTATGTTGTGTGGAAATGGGAAATAATAAGCAGTAATAACCCCCAAGCAATGTAGTCAGAAATTCCTCTAATAAGGGAAAATCATTACTACGTGGAATTCTTTACCTGGAATGGTTTCTTCCTAGCACCTATGCCTATAGAATTCATGCCAATAAATAAGAAACCTCAGAAACGATCAGTAGAAATAACCTTTACCCAAGGTACCTCTCCATCTTGAAACATGCAATTGTCACAGACCTCTGCTAGAACCCCTTGAATCTGGGCCATCAGTGTAGCTAAAGAAGGTGAAAGGGGATCATTTTAACGTGTCCTAAAGGAAAATGGCAGTTAAGCGGTATAGTAAATAGAACATTGGGACTTGAAGTCAGAAAGATATGAGTTTGAATCCTACCTGACCCTTACTAGCAATGTAACCCTTCGCAGTTCACCTAACTTCTTCCAGCCTCATTTCGTCATCTGCAAAACGGAAGTAACAATAGTACCTACCTCACAGGGTTGTTGTGAGGAACAAATGAGATCATATATGCAAAGTACTTTATAAGTCTTAAAGCCCCAAATAATTGTTAGCTATTATTATTAATTGAAAGAAAGGAGATGGAGTCAAGTATCAGTTTCCCCAGGCTATGGGAACTCAGTAACAGGAAAGCATAGAAGAGCTAAACTAAATCCCTGGGCATTCATTCAGGGCAAGAAGTAGGTTGGATCAGAAAATTTCTAAGGTTCTATCCAATTGTAAAGGCTGTGGGAGAGGGTGGGGGGGGGAGGGAACTGATTTGGAGTTAAAGAACCTGGATTTAAAATAGTGGGCCTGGGTGGTCTTGTGCAAGTCATTTACCCTTCTGTGAGACTCCTCCCCCCTTTTCCTCAACTATAGAATGAGGAAAGGACTCACTCTGTCAGTTCTAAACCTATAATCCTATGACCTCCAGCAAGGGTGCCTCATGAGGCAACCAATTTCAATTTTCTGATCACTCCAATTATTAGGAAGCTCTTCCAAATAACAAGATTAAGTCTGCCTCCGTATAATTTCTGTTCATTGGTCCTACTTCTACCATCCATAGTATGTGTAATTCACATGAAAGACCTTCAATGTTTGAGGACAACAGTTGTGTTCCTTCTACACCTTTTGCTCTGGACACAATGCCCCTCTTAATATTTAGGACCAGAGGTGAATATCATGTTCCATATGGGGTCTCACTGGTAAAGAATACAATGGGAATACTACTTTTTAAATTAATCTATTAACAAATATTTATTGAACCACTAAAATGTGCCAAAGGGCACCCTAGGTGGCACAGTGGGACCTGGAGTCAGGAAGACTCATCATCCTGAACTCAAATCTGGCCTCAGACACTCCCTAGTTTTGTGACCCTGGGCAAGTCACTCAACCCTGTTTGCCTCAATTCCTCATCTACAAAACAAGCTGGGGAAGGAAATGCCAAACCACTCCAGTATTTCTGCCAAGAAAACCCCAAATGGCATCTTGGAGAGTCAGATATTCTGAAAAATGACTTAACAAAAACAAACAGGCCAAATACCCTATGAGGCACGGGAGTTACAAATGTAAGGAGATAATCACTACTTACCAGGAGCTGACAGCCTAAGAGAGAAGACAAGTACACATATAAAGACAGTAAATGTAAAGCAGAGTAACTAAGGAGGAGTTTGGACACTAGCAGATGGGGGGAATCAGGTGCTTGGTGGGGCTTGATGTGTCATGAAAGAAGAGAGGGACCTTATGAAGTTGAGATAAAAGAGGTAGTACATACCTGGAATGGGAGACAGCCAGCTACAGCAAAAGCCTGGAGATAAGAGATGGGAGTGTTGCATGTGGGGAGCAGAGAGAAGGGCAATTTGGCCGGACTGAAGAGGAGTAATGAATGAAAGAAGGGCAAGATAAGTTAGAACAAGGTTGTGAAAAG
Organism: Bettongia penicillata ogilbyi; assembly: GCA_023548195.1. Classification (NCBI taxonomy): domain Eukaryota; kingdom Metazoa; phylum Chordata; class Mammalia; order Diprotodontia; family Potoroidae; genus Bettongia; species Bettongia penicillata. The sequence goes on from JAJHZJ010000311.1 coordinate 4,800,306, forward strand.
CTTTAAAAACTAAGCAGAGGGATTTCTATTTTATCCTGGACACTATGCTCCTTTTAAATCATTTAACATTAGCCTTTTGGATGCTAACATCACACACGGTTGACTCATATTTGCATACTACTGAAGTCCAGGGTCTTTTCCACACAAAATGATATCTAACCTTGTCTTTCCTGTACCATACATGTGTAAATGATTGTTTGAAAGCATAGGACTACAAATACATTTTTCTCGATTAAATTTTATTTAGTTAGATCTGGCCCATCATGATCCAGTCACCATCCCTCTGATTTCATGTCATCTACAAATCTGCTATGTATTAACATCTGTAGCCTCAGCTAAGTCATGGATAAAAATTCAGAATAAGACAGTCCTATAGCTTGTCATTAGGCATCTAACTCCAGGAAGACAATCAAATTTCTTTGGGTACAGTTATCCAACCAATTTTAAATCGACCTAACCGTGTCACCTATATTTCTCTATCTTGTCCACCTTATTGAAATTCAGACACATAACATATTTACATTTCCCTTATATACCTGTGCAGTGATTTTCTTTAAAAGAAAAAAAGTTAACTTGACATGACATCTGAGCCCCACCTTGGCTTTTATGATCAATATTTAACTTTTTCAATGATGACAAACAATGTTTAATAACTCATTTTAGAATCACATTAGCAATCAACAGCAAGTTAACTAATCTAGAACACAGAGAAAAGACCACTATTCTAAAGGTTAACAGAGATTTTTAAATAAGTGTGCTAGAATCATAGGAATTTAGTACACAGTCCATGCATTCAGGTACAATTTTACTGCAGAAAATGCAGTGCTAACTAAGAAGACATGGTGCCTAATAATTTTGGCTCGTTAATTTGCAGAGTATTAAAAGGGAAATTAAATCAATCACTTCTCCAATGAAGTCATCAACAAGAATTTAAAGAACTTTAAAGTTCACTTATTTGCATTTTGAGATTAGAGCCTACTTAAAGTATGAGGCTTTTGTTAAAAAGATATATATCACAGGTCCCATCCAAGTGAACCCTGAAGGAACATTTGTTCTGTAACACACTTCTTATGGAAGTTTAATAACTCTTCAAATACTCAAGAACGTCCTCTCTGAGATTTAGTTTCCTCATCTGCAAAAAAAGTTAGATGTCTTTCAGCTCTCAAACTATGATCCTATGATCACAACCCTCCCCTTTCCTTAATTCCTCTCCCCAAATTGGAATGATACAACAAGAGATTACAACAGTAAGCATTTAGCAAATACTTATTATGTATATGGCACTCTGATAGCTGATGGACACACAAAGATGAAGAGAGACGTTGGAGTGTCTGCAGGAGGAAGATGGAAAAGATGTGAGCCTATCATCTTCCAAATATCTGAAGACCTTTCATGTGGAAGAGTTACTCATGTTGTATGGCATAGTCCCTACTCTCAAAGAGTTTAGTTTGTACAGGAGGGGGCATAACATTTATACAGATAAGTAAATATAAGACAATTTGAAGAAACAGAAATGCTTAACAAAGAGGATCAGAAAAGACTTCCCACAGAAAGTGGTACCTTGAAGAAAGTTAAGGATTCTAACAAGCAGAGAAGTGTTTTTCAAGTATACAAGACGGCCTGTGTTAAAGTATAGAGGCTAGAAATGGAATATCTGGATTGGCAAAACAGTTACCTAGACAGGGCTCTCATTTATCTGGAATTTTTGATTGTGAAAGCAAAGCAGGGCCCAGGGTCTACAAGCTGAGGTGGGGCTGGCACATAAACAAGGCTCTGGCCTGGAACAGGGGGCACAGACTTAATGAAATATATACTTTACTATATTCAAGAAATTACCATTCTATAAGTAAACTGAGAATGAAAATACTGCACCGACCTACCAATACCACTCAGGACTCTAGAGAAAGTTGTGATATATTCCCTAAAGAGCCCATATTTTCATATATGTGGGTCAGGCATGATCTAGATGTTATATTGTACTAAAGTATACATGAACATAAAAAGTTATCATAGAATACATTCATCTAAACAAACAAAAAGTGCACAACTCATGTACCATCTGAGCTTGCAATTCCAGTTGTCTTTTTAAAGAAAGATTTCGGAGCCCATTCACTTAGCTTAAAAGATAAAACCTTTAAAACGTTAAACTTTGAAGCACCAAAACAGTTACATTCAGAATTAAATGCGCTGAAATTCTCTAAAAAGGATTTCACCATATGAGAAGGAAGTGTAAAAATCCCCATTCAATATTTTGGTGATTATTGGAATTTTAAAACCAGATCTGTTTTTCTGGAAACTTTATATAATGCTGAACAAAAATGTTACCAAGACCTACTGTTTTATGCAATTTATCTAACTAAAATATCCCTCTCAGTTTCTTCCAAGTCCAAGCAACATCATCCTTCATATCTCATTTGACCATCAGCAAAAGCTATTTTAATCAGCATCAAATCACACCATTACCTCTTCAATATGTGGAAAGATATTTTAAATCAGAATATCGACATACTGTTAAATGACTAGAAAAAGTGTAATGGACATGAAAACATTAGGTATCCAAAACAGCAAGATGAAGCTACTGAATTTTAATTTAAAGGTGTTACCAAAATCATGTTCGGGGTAATTAGAAGGTAGAGTATTCTCATACAATTATTAAAATTATGTTTTTTTCTCCAAGTGGAAATAAACAGCTTTATTTCCACACTAGAACATAGAATCACTCTCCCTAGGTGATTCCGGGCCAGGAGCCCTAGGATCAATCCTATACCTAACTGTCTATTAACTTACTCTTTTTCTGCTTAAGAAATTGAGTTATTTAAACAGAGCGAATTTGCTTAAATATCTCAATTTTAAAAATAGTTTATGAAAACTCAAGACTTTTAAACGAAGGAGTTTCTGGGGTGACAGATGACCCAAACTCCTCGAGGCCCCCCGAGGCCTGGTTTTCTACGTGTCCGGCCCGCCGGTCAGTGGCTTCTGGAATCAATGGGGAGGGAAGAGATCTCCGGAAAACCTCTAAAGCACCACTTTCCGGCACCGAAACCTAGAACGCGGATGGGGCGATCAGTGGTCCACAAGCAGTCCCGGAGACCCAAGGAAGGAAGCGCCGGGGAAGGGCGGCCCGGTCCGGCCCGGTCCGGCCCGGCGTGCGCCGCTCCCAGCTCCCTCGTCCACGCATCTCGCAGGGGGCAGGGGCCCGGCCTGCCTCCCAGCCCCGGGCCTGCCGGAGGGCACCGGCGGGATCCACGCGGCGGAGGCGTCCGGACGGCAGCGGGGCCCCTCACCGGGACCGCCCAGGCCCGCCGGAGGGCCGCTCCGGGAGCAGGGTGCCCGCGGGGCCCCGGGCCGCCCGGACCACCCGGGCCGAGGCGGGGCCGGTCCGCGGGCAGCGGGCCGCCGGATTCCCGGAGGTCGGACGGGGGAACCGGCTCGGATCTTACCATGATGAGGGCGGGGGTGCGGCGAGCCCGCGCTCCGGCTCCGCTGGGCAGAGGGCTAGGGACCCGGGAGGGGAGCACCGGCCACTCCGGACCTGCCGCTCCCCTGACAGGAGCCAGCAGCGCTTCGCTTCTTGCCAAGATGGCGGCCCCGAGCCACGTCTCCAACCGGAAACGGCGCGGGTTAAAGGGCAGGGGGCGGGATCAGTGGGGCCCCCACGCCCGCCCACCCGGTCTGGACCCGTTGGATCCCACGCCCCCAGGCTGCCTCCGGACCCGGAGTAAACGGCGCCCGTGCTCCGCTGCCCCTTCCTTGGGCCGACGGTCCCGCTTGCCCGCCCGGGCACCGGGGCGCTTTAGTGTTAGGTGTTCTCGTTGGCTCACGCCTGTACGTCACCCCCCACTCCCGCGCCATGGGTGATCCAGCTGGCTTCTTTTTAATTCAACAGCCATTCTTAAGTACCTATTGTGTGTATTCCGGGTACCGTGAGGCCGCCTAGCAGGTCCCTGCGGTCGGGGAAGCGGGAGAGACGTTCTGCTTAAGGCTTCAGAGAAGCGAGGCCGAGTGAGTGTGAGCGGAACCTGGAGAGCATTTATGCAATGACAGCCGTACTGTAAAGAGGAGCGACTTTTAAACTGCTTAGCGCAGTGCCTGGCCCCTAAGTATTTATGGTCGTAAAAGACTTGGGAACCGATCAACAGAATGACCACCCATCATTCCGGGGTCTCCCGCAGACATGCCACCCACCTCCTGAAAGAGATGTGATGGACTCAGTGCGTCGAAACACACACACACACACACACACACACAACATATTAACACAGCCAGTGTTGTAACTGCATATGTTCATAGCAGGGGTTTTTTCTTACTTTGGGAAGTGAGAGAAAAGATGGAGCTTTGTTTTGAAATGACATTTATTTTTCTAATAAAGGACTTTATTTAGAAAGTCAGCATATTTTAAAGGTTTTTCACAGGTCTGGGGACTGACTGGCCAGAAGCTCACGGAATCTTCGTCCGGGGTCGAAACAAAGAAGTACTTGTGCTGTGCGGTCTGGTGGCTGCCACTCATCTCGCTCCTTCAGGCTTTCGGGGAAGTCATCGGCCAATCTCGGCTGCAAAAGAAAGGGAATCTGTTCTGGCGCACACGTCTCGTAGGGGCAAGATTCGGGGCAACGGACACGTCCGGGAAAAGTGCCTACCGGACCCCCATCATCCCGCCCGGAAGAAGGAATGCTCCTGATACCCCCTTTTCCAGCTGCTTCCTTTCTTCCCTCAGGAGAATTTCCCGGGTCACAATCTTTTTCTATTTCCTTCCTCCGTCTTTCTCTGTCTTCCACGGTTTGGCGGATCCAAGTGGTCTGGACCATTCTCCCCCGGGGGATCTGCAGATCTACTCTGGCCAGAGAGGGGCCCGCAGGGCGGGCGATCCCTGACGGAGAGCTCAGTAAACGGCTTTTCCAGGCGGGGCTCCGGCCAAAGCGACGTTGCCCGCGGTTGGCCGCTAGATGTCACCACATGCGCACTTCCCGAGACCAGCGACGCGCCGGCCCGGCGGCCCAGAGCGGCTCCGACCCCTCTAGGCTCCGGGAGCCGCGCCGGGAAAGCCTCGGACGGCCGGGGTGAGGGGAAACCCCGAGGAGGCTGGGCCGGAGTTGTCACGAGGTCAAAATCTCGCGACGGCTCCTCTGTCGTACACCGTCCGCACAGCCGCCGCTCCGGTGGGAGGCTCTTCCAGTCGTTAGGCCTGAGGAGGGGGTGAATCCGGCGCTCTCGGCCCCCAAGCCTTTCCAGATGGAGGAGGCGGATTCAGAAGGGCTGCAGGTAACCCACCCGGCCCGGAGAGGCTAGAGAGACCCCCCACCGTGCGGGCAGCCCGGGAGGACTCCGTGCCTCCACGGCAACCCCCACGGTCTCCATAGCAACAGAGGGCCAGCCCCCTCCCTCGGTGCTTCCGGGGAGACGCGTCCTGCCTGGGGAGGGGGATGCATTTGGGAGTTCAGGAGGGGCCCGAGGGAATGGGATTCCTCCTCCCTTTGGGGATCCAACCGGAGACGTCTTCCCTGTTACCCCCGGAGATGACCCCAGGACAAAGAGGGGCGCTAGGAACCCCTTCAGCCTTGAGAAACTCCCAACAGCCGTGGGGGGACAAGCTGAGCCAGAGGACCTCTCCGCGGAAGCCCTCGGGCTGGCGTGACCGGGACTTACAGGTTTCTGAAGCGGCGTTGCTAGTCCAGGCGGTCCCCTGGCCCCCCTCCCCTCCAGGCAGCCCCGGAGCCGTTCCCCGTGACGGGCTGCGGCGCCCATCGCACCCCTTGGCTTGTAGCGGAGGGGCAGCCCCGTGCTTTGGGGGAGTGCCAGGTTGGGCAGGCTATCCCCAGGAGCCGCACGATCGCGCCTCTTTTTGCGCAGACCAAGGTCGTTGAGAACCAGCCGTATGATGAGAGTCTAGAGATCAATGACTCGGAAGAGGTTGCCAGCATTTATACTCCGACCCCGCGGCACCAAGGTGAGAAAAGAGCGCTTCTTCTCACGGGCATTCCCCGGTTAGAGTTTGAGCTTAAAACTCCGTGACCTTAAGCCCAGGTAATTCACGCGGCCGCAGTCTCATTTGTCCCACCAGCAAAGTGAGGGAGGGAACTAATCTTCCCTAATTTTAGTCACTAGTCCCCTTCACCTTAAATACTGATGCCAAGACCTAGTTTCCTTTAACTCTCTTAGCTACTTTGCGCTCCTGTGGCAAGTCTAAACACTGCTTAGCTTTCTTTTTGATTAGATTTTATTTTTTTAATTAACAGGAATTTATTTTCTCTCCCTCCTACCTTTCTCTCCCATTGGAAAAGAAAAAAGGAAAATAATCTGTTTATAACAAAATACGTATAAGCAAGCAAAACAAATGCTCATATTGATAATATCCAGTCTCTTATTTCTACATGTGTAGTTATCATCTGTCTGTTAGAAGGTAAGTAGCATTCCTTATCATGAGTCCTCTGAAATTAAGAATAACCATGAATTGATTAGATCGTAAGTCTTTGGAAATTATTTGTTTTTACAATGTTGTTATTGTATAAATTGTTTTTCTGGCTCTGTTTACCTCACTCTCATCAATTTAACAAGACTTCCTATATTTCTTGTAATCATTTGTTACTGCACAATAGTATTCCGTTGCATTTATATATTATAATTTGTTGGACTATTCCCCAGCTGCTTAGCTTTCCAGACCCTCTAACAGTTGACCTTAACCTACCTATGCATTCTTGAATTATCACTGCTCTCAAACAGGTACCTTCTTTTTCTTACCCATTACTGCCCATATGCCTTCTTTGGTTTCCGTTGGGCAAGTCATGTAACCTCCTTGGACATCATTATCTTCATCAGTAAAATGAGGAAGTTGAACTAGAAGATTCTTAATGTCCCATTCATGTGACTCTTGTTCCCCTTGTCTTCTCCTTGACCTTTGCTGATTCAAATCCTACTTATACAAGAAGGCTGAGGTCAAGTCCTTCCTCATTGGTGAGACCTTGCTTGACTACTGTAGTTTTCAGAGTACTGTTGAAAGAGCCCTTGGAGTCATCAGATCTGGACTTGAAGCCTGACTTTGACACTTACTAGCTGTATGGTCCTCAGAGGAAGCAGTTAACTTCTCTGAGCCTCAGTTTCTTTATCTGTAAAATAGAGAATTTTTACTACCTACATCACAGAATGAGGAAAGTGCTTTGTAAACCCATATGGGAGAAGTTGCTCCCTGCCTCTGTATTTCTGCCACTTTTATAGTTTGTACCACACAAATCAGGCCTTGATTGGATGCTATTTTGTGCCTGTCATATTCAGCAGCAGCAGGCATTTAAGTACCTCTGATATGCAAAATTCTAAGCGAGATACCAGGAATGCCAAGATCAAAAATAATGCAGTCTTTGACTTTTGGGAGCTGGGAGAGAGGCAACGTGCACACATGGCAAGTGAAGGGGGCAGAGAAGAAATTCAGAAAAAGTGGTGTAGGACAATTTAAGGAGGTCAGAACACTTTCATTTATGAAAAGAAATTTGAGGTGAAATTAGGGTAGGCTACTTCCAGTTGCGTGCAGAATACCATGCTAGATGATGGAGGAGATGTAGAGTTTAGCCAGAATTATCTTTGCCCTCTTAGGCCTTAAAGTTTAATTGCTTCCCCAGTTAGGATAAGGTTTATGTCTTATTCTGTTACGTCACAACATGAGTGTTACTGTCATACGTAGTATATTACTGTATATTTCTTCATTTCTTGTATCTTTTATTAAGAGAGGCAGAAGTGTTTTAGTGGATAGAGTACTGGGTCAGAGTCAGGAGTTCTTGGGATTCATATCCTGCATCTGATGCTTTCCAGCTTTATGACCCTTGGCAAGTCACTTAACTTTTCTCAGCCTCAGGCAACTTTAAGATTTTAAGTTACGGATTACCAACTGCATCGTATCTGGAGTTAGTTTCCACACTATGAAGTAAGATTTTGTTAATGCAGTTTTTTTTATACCACATTTACTAATATAGTAACCTTCCCACTCTCCTAATATAAATAAAAAATAATTAAGTAAAACCTACTAGCGTAGTAGTTGTGACCAGTATGGTATATAGCATTCTTCACCCACTTTCTCTACTAAAATTGATGTGTTCCCATACCAGTTATGTGAAACCAGTATCAGTGGTTGCATTTGATCTGGGTTCTTTTGTCTTTTATCACTGCCTTTATTTACATTATTATAGTCAGTGTTTATATTGTTTTCTTGGTTCTGATTTATTCATATGTTTTCTCTGTTTCTCTCCAAATTCCTGAGACTCATTGTTCTTTATTATTGGGCCAATTTCCAGTTGATGCGCCCTATACATTGTTTCCAATTTTTTGCCACTGCAAACTGTGGCATTTTGTGTTTAATACGTCTCCCATATAGAATGAAATCAAATAAATACATTTGAGTTGTTAATCCAAGTGCATGTTTATGTCCTCTACATACTGTCTCTTTCAGTCACTAGTCAGGAACATAGTACTCTAATTCTATTTAAGCAAGTTTTTTTTTTCCTTTAAAGTCCCTTTATTCTTATTTGTTCTAACCTTTGTATGTATTCTTTACACTTTAAAAAAGAGATATTTCCTTTTTAAAAGCTACAGGATGCATTTTGATTCATTAATTTTTCCTGTGATCTTGAAACTAAATGATAATTTATTATTTTATTTACAAAATTAACAAAAACAGGTATTCATGAACTTACTGAGGAGTGTTCCATTTCCACTTAAGCAGATTAATTGCAGATATTTCAGGGATATTTTTCCAAAGTTATACTAGAAAAAAACATAACTACCACTCAAAAACACAGATGTTTCCACTGTCTTATTTTAAATAGATTAGCAGTTAGAGTGAATTAAAATTTTTTGTTGCTATTTTAGTTATAAATGGGTAATTAGTTAAAAAGGAAGAAAGCAAATAAATTATTTTAGTCAGTCAACATAAGAAACTTAGATTAGATTACAACATTAGATTAGGTTACAACATTAATTTAGTTTTTACCTTTTTTTGTTTATCTTTAGACTGGAAAATACAGTGAAATTATCTAACTTATTTAGTTCTCATTGATTTCTTAATTTAAAGTCAATTAGTTCAAAGGAAAAAAGGACTCATTACTCATAGAGAAAAATTACTGCAAAAGAAAGGACTGATCGGATGTCCCACCCTCCCATCTTATATGTAGCATGAGTACCAGAACTACTCACCCGCTCTTCCACACATTGTGTAGACAGTCTGGTTCCCTCAGAGGCCAGCTACCAATTCTCTCAAGAATTATGGGGGACTCTAATGGGATGAAGAGTTTCTGATACTGTGGCTCACAAGTTCCCACCAGTGCTTTTCTCATTGATTATCAGTTGTTATCACTTAGCTAGCCAGAGTTAATTAGCTACTTCTCTGTTATCTCCAGAACTTTTCACCTCCGTCTTACCAGAACTCTGTCCTCTACCTATTCTACCCTTGACTTTCCTGGTTCTGATAAGTAAGATTTTGCCTTCTCTAGCTGGAGCCCAGGCCTTCACACCATTTCCCTGCTGCCTTCTCACCATGCCTAGATGTGTGCCTTTCTCACCTTCACCATTCCCCTCTGTATTGGTTTTATTTCCTCATTAAAATATAAGCCCTTGGAGGGCAGAGACTATTTTGATTGCTTGTATTTATATCCTTAGGCCTTAGCACAGTGCCTGGCACACATCAAGCATTTAATAATTATTCTAAAGATTTGTCCTTTTTGTTGGTTACTTAAGTGGGGGTGAAGTGATTGATGAAATTGCTTCACATGCACCCTCTTCAATCCTTTTGTGGATAAAGAAAGTGTCTCATAGCTGTGGAAAGAGCTTGGAATTAGTTTGTAAGATTAGAATCTAAGTGTTATGCCTTACTAGTCCAGTAGAAAGGTAACATAGCATCCCGGATTTATATTTAAAATATTTAACCGTGCCTTAGATTTGCAATAGCAAAAATGTATGTAGTACTTTAAAGTTTGCAAAGCATACTATCTCATTTGATTCTCACAACTGTTCTGAGTTTTGTACCACTAACCTAATTTCACGAACAAGGAAAGTTAAGGTTGTCCATGATCAACACAGTAACAATGGGAGATGGGATTTAAACATTTCTTTCTTAACTCTAAGATTCAATGTAATTTTCATTATACTGTGCTGCTTCTCTGACTTTTCTTTTTTTAAATCATTATGTTTTTTTTTCATCTGCCTTCTCTCCCTAAATCCAAGTTTGCCCCCAATAATTGAGAAGGAAGTAAAAACAACCCTTGTTACAAATATATATAGTCAGGCAGAATAAATTTTCCCATTGACCAAGTACAAAATATACATATACATATACAAGCATATACAGAGAGATATACACATGCACACACATGTATCTATACACACATACATGCATGTATACACATGTGTGTATATTTATCAACATGCATGTACACATATACACATGTGCATGTATGCGTGTCGTTCTGTACTCTCAGTACTTTATCTTTCTATCAGGAGGTGGGTAGCATGTTTCATCATTAATCCTCTGCAATTGGGGTTGCCTTTGCAACTTTTCAAAACTTCAATAATAATTCATATTTATATAGTGCTTTAAGATTAGCAAGGTAGTTTTAAGATGGTGATGTAAAAGGCTCTAGAAAAGCCAAGCTATGCCTAAAATGCTCTAACAGAGTTCTAAAAGTGTACCAGATGGAGCATTGATGAAATATCAATAAACTTCCCCATATAGGACAAAACTCCATAAGAAGACTGCCAGAAACCCTTATACACTCTGAGGGAGATAAGCCAGGGGAAGCAGAAGCCATAGTTCCTGGGAAGCCATGCCATAAACACAGCTGGTGATGGGGGTAGTGTAGCTAGTGAGCCACCCATGCCAGAGATGTAGTGGGACACAAGGCCAGTAAATCAGCCAAACAGCACAAGCTCTGGGGTTCTTGTAGGAAGCCTACAGTCAGTCCAATTTATGGTACCTTATTGGAGCTTATCAGGGCCACTGCAGGGGATGGAGCCTTGGCCAAGCAGCATGGCGAGACGAGACTCTGGGAGGAAGACACGTCGGGGGCAGAATCTCCAGTCGCAGTAGTGGGGCCTCAGATCCCTTGGCCCACAGGCGCCAAAGGTCAGTGACAGGGTTTTATCAGCTGGCCAGGAAGGGAGAAGGGCCTTCCCATAGCTCCAGCAGCAGGCAGCGGCCACAGAGCCTACAGAGCAGCCTCTACGAACTGCTTGTTGTTGGAGTGTAAAAACCCCTTGGGGCACTGAAGAGCTGAGTCTTACCTCAGCCCTGGGTGGAGGCCCTGGCTGAGCTGGTCTTTGTCTCAAACTGAATGGTAGCCCTGCCCATCCAGCTTACCTGAAAATAAGCCCCCAGTGCTGGCTTGGTGGAACTGGAGGCCAAGTGGCTGTGGAGAGGTATCTGCTAAGATTCTGGGCACAAAAATCTCTCTCTGCATCCAGAACAGTACACGATTGATTGTGCCACCTTGGAGGAACTGAGATCTCATGGATTCCCAGAGTATACCCTACTTATGAGAAAGGACCCAAAAGTCCAGTAACTAGTTGGGAAAATGCCCAAAAAAAGGAAAAAAAGTAAGACCATAGAAAGTTACTTTCTTGGTGAACAGGTATCTCCTCCCATCCTTTGGGATGAGAAAAAACAATGCTTATCATCAGGAAAAGACATAGAAGTCAAAGCTTCCGTATCCCAAACATCCAAAAATGAATATTCACTAGGCTCAGGCCATGGAAGAGCTCAAAAAGGATTTTGAAAATCAAGTTAGAGAGGTGGAGGAAAAACTGGGAAGAGAAATGAGAGAGATGCAAGAAAAGCATGAAAAGCAGGTCAACACTTTGCTAAAGGAGACTCAAAAAAATGCTGAAGAAACTAATACTTTGAAAAATAGGCTAACTCAACTGGCAAAAGAGGTTCAAAAAGCCAATGAGGAGAAGAATGCTTTAAAAAGCAGAATTAGCCAAATGGAAAAGGAGATCCAAAAGTTCACTGAAGAAAATAGTTTTTTAAACTATTTATAAAATAGAATGGCAGAGATGGAGGCTAATGACTTTCTGAGAAACCAAGAAATCACAAAACAAAACCAAAAGAATGAAAAAATGGAAGAGAATGTGAAATATCTCATTGGAAAAGCAATTGACCTGGAAAATAGATCCAGGAGAGACAATTTAAAAATTATGGGAATACCTGAAAGCCATGATCAAAAAAAGAGCCTAGACATCATCTTTCATGAAATTATCAAGGAAAACTGCCCTGATATTCTAGAACCAGAGGGCAAAATAAATATTGAAAGAATCCACCGATCACCTCCTGAAAGAGATCCAAAAAGAGAAACTCCTAGGAACATTGTGGCCAAATTCCAGAGTTCCCAGGTCAAGGAGAAAATATTGCAAGCAGCTAGAAAGAAACAATTCCAGTATTGTGGAAATACAATCAGGATAACACAAGATCTAGCAGCTTCTACATTAAGGGCTGGAAGGGTGTGGAATAGGATAGTCCAGAAGTCAAAGGAACTAGGATTCAAACCAAGAATCACCTACCCAGAAAAAACTGAGTATAATACTTCAGGGGAAAATATGGTCTTTCAATGAAATAGAGGACTTTCAAGCATTCTTGATGAAAAGACCAGAACTGAAAAGAAAATTTGACCTTCAAACACAAGAATCAAGAGAAGCATGAAAAGGTAAACAGTAAAGAGAAGTCATAAGGGACTTACTAAGGTTGAACTGTTTACATTCGTACATGGAAAGACAATATTTGTAACTCTTGAAACTTTTCAGTATCTGGGTAGTTGGTGGGATTACATACACACACACACACAGCACAGAGTGAATTGAATAGGATGGGATCATATCTTAAAAAAATTAAATTAAGTAGTGAGAGAGAAATATATTGGGAGGAGAAAGGGAGAAATTGAATGGGGCAAATTATCTCTTACAAAAGGGGCAAGCAAAAGACTTTTCAGTGGAGGGAAAAAGAGGGAGGTGAGAGAAAAACATGAAGCTTACTCATCACATTTCACTAAGAAAGGAATAAAATGCACACTCCTTTTGGTATGAAAACCTATCTTCCAATACAGGAAAGTGGGGGAGAAGGGGCTAAGCAGGGTGGGGGGGATGATGGAAGGGAGGGCAATGGGAGGAGGGAGCAATTTGAAGTCAGCACTCTTGGGGAGGGAGAGGATCCAAAGAGAGAACAGAAGCAGTGGGGGGCAGGATAGGATGGAGGGAAATATAGTTAGTCTTACACAACAGGACTATTATGGAAGTCATTTGCAAAACTACACAGATATGGCCTATATTGAATTGCTTGCTTCCCAAAGGGTGGGGATGGAGGGATGGGGAGAAGTTGGAAGTCAAAGTTGTAGGAACGACTGTTGAGTATTGTTCTTACTACTAGGAAATAAGAAATACAGGTAATGGGGTATAGAAAGTTATCTGGCCCTACAGGACAAAAGAGAAGATGGGGATAAGGGAAGGGAGGGATGTTAGGAGAGGGGGCAGATTGGTGATAGGGGCAATTAGAATGTTCTGCATTTTGGAGTGGGGGGAGGGGAGAAATGGGGAGAAAATTTGGAACCCAAAATTTTGTAAAAACAAATGTTAAAAGTTAAATACACCTAAAAAATAAATAAATAATGCTTAAAAAAAAGTTTGAATTCCAAATTGTCTACACCTCCCAAAGGAAGACCCTGAGACAGTAAGCAATTTAATATAGGTTCAAGGGTAAGGAACCTTTAACCTCAAGGCCACATGTGTCCTTCTAGGTCCTTGGGCATGGCCTTGTGACTGAGTCTCAGTTTTGCAGAACAAATCTTTTTATTAAGGGGATTTGTTCTGTGAAGTTTGGATTCAATCAAAGGGCTGCAGCTGAGAAGCTCGAGGCCCACATGTGGCCTCAGGCTACAGGTTCCCCACCCCTGGGTTATACATTCACAGTCATGCAAAGCATACTCTCCTATTAGTCATGATGTGAAAAAGGATGTGGACCCCACCAAAAAAACCCCACAAAAAATAAAGTGAAGAATAGTATATGCATTCAGATTCCATCAGGTTTTTCTTTGGAGGTAATCATGAGTCCTTTGGAATGACCTTGGATCATTGTATTACAGAGAATAGTTAGATCGTTCATAGTTGATCATCTTATAATATTGCTATTACAGGGTTGTCCTGCTTCTGCTCACTTCATACAAGTTTTCCAGGTTTGCAGAAACCATCCTGCTTATCATTTCTTAGAGTACAATAGTATTCCATCACCAGTCATTCACAGTTCTTCATCATAAAATATTGCTGTTACTGTGTACAGTGTTCTCTTGGTTCTGTTCACTTCATTTGGTATCAGTTCATGTCTTTCTAGGTTTTTCTGAAATCAACCTACTCATTATTTCTTGTAGTATAATAGTATTCCATTACAATCATATGCCACAACTTATTTGGCCATTCCTCAATTGATGGGCATGACCTCAATTTCTGGTTCTTTGCCACTACAAAAAGACCTGCTATATTTTTGTACAAATACATCCTTTACCCTTTTTAATAAATAATTGATCGATACATTGAACAAGTCTAAAAATATGTGCAATGTTTAATACTTATGGACCTCCTTTCTCCACAAAGGGTAGATTGGGAGTATCTTCCCTTATCTCTTCTTCCAAGTTGAGCTTGCTTTTCATAATTTTGTTAATTCAGTTTTGATTTTTTGGGGGGATATATGATTCTTTCCATTTACATTGTTACATTCATTGTATATATTGTTTTCTTGTCTCTGCTTATTTCGGTTCATGTTCATCTTTCCATGCTTCTCTATATTCATCACATACACTTCTAATAGCACAGTAGTGTCCTAGCAGCTAGGTGGCTCAGTAGATAGAACACTGATCCTAGAGTCAGGAAGACGTAAGTTCAAATCTGGCCTCAGACATTTAGTAGCTGTGTGATCATAGGTAAGTTATTTAACCTCCTCCTTAATCCACTGAAGAAGTAGATAGCAAAAAGATCCAGTATCTTTACCAAGAAAATCACATGGACAGTATTGGTGTGTTAAGATTCACGGCATCACAAAGAGTCAGGTATGTCTGAACAAGCACAATATCCCATTATGTTCATGTTCCGCAGTTTGTTTAGCATTCCCTAAAGGATGGGCATGTACTTTGTTTCCAAAACTTTGTTATCACAAAGAGTGTTCTATAAATATTTTGATATTGATGGGAACTTTATTCTTATCCATAGCTTCCTTGGGAGATAAGCTCAGTAAATTGAGTCTGATCAAAAAGTATGGATATCTTAGTCACTTGATTGGCAGAATTAGAATTCTAAATTGTTTTCCAAAATATTTGTACCATTTCATAGCTCCACCAACAATATATTACTGTACCTGTCATTCTACAATTCTCAAAATTGACTTTTACCATTTTTGTCATCTTTGTCAATTTGCAGAGTGGAAAGTGAAACCTTAGGGTTGTTTTGATGTGCATTTTTCTTCTTATTAGTGATCTGAAGCATTCTTTCATATGGTTGTGAATTATTTGCAGTTATTCTTTTAAGAACTATTTGTTTGTATCCCTTGAGCACGTATTTTTTGGGGAATGGCTATTAGTCATATATATATATATATGTTTATATGTATATATATATATATGTATGTATGTATGTATGTATGCGTATATATATGTTTTCAGCCATGCTGTCAAATGCTTTCAATGAGGATGAACATGGCATCAAGGTCAACTACTGTACTGATGGTAAGTTCTTCAGTTTGAAAAGGCAACAAGCCAAGACCAAAGTTGAGGAAGTATTGGTACATGATGTTCTTTTTGCAGTTGATCGTGCACTCAGTGCAGCCTCTGAAGCTGAGATGCAATAAAATATGTATCAATTCTCTGCTGCCTGTGCCAATTTTGGCCTAATAATTAACACCAAGAAAAAGCAGATGCTCCATCAGCCACTACCATACCATCCATATGTGGAACCACTGATTACAGCAAATGGAGAAGTTTTGAATGCTGTGGATAAGTTCACTTACCTTGGTAGTATACTTTCCAGGGATGTACACACTGACAATAAGGTTGATGCACACATTGCCAGAGCTAGCTCAGTGTTTGGAAGGCTCCAAAGAAAAGTTTGGGAGAGAAGAGGTATTAGACTGACTACCAAACTGAAGATCTATAGAGCTGTTGTGTTGACTTCATTGATATACACCTGTAAAACATGGACCGTCTATCAGCGCCATGCCAGGAAACTGAATTCTTCCATTTTAACTGTCTTAGGGAGATTCTGAGGATCACTTGGCAGGATAAGATACCAGACACTGAAGTTCTTGCCTGAGCTGACCAAGCATTCAAACTATGCTTCAGAGAGCACAACTCCGATGGGCTGACCATGTTGTTCAAATGCAAAATGTACACTTGCCAAAAAGACTTTTATGGAGAACTCACATGGGGCAGGCAATCACATGGTGGTCAGAAGAAGCGATACAAGGACACTCTCAAGGTCTCTCTCAGGAACTTTGGATTTGACTGTGCAACATGGGAGACATTGGCACAGGACCGCTCATTATGGCATGTCCAAATAAGAAAAGGTGCTGTGCTCTTTGAGCAAAGCAGAATTGAGACGGCACAAAGTAAACGCAGGATGCACAAATTTGGGATATTTACCCCAAATATTCACAAGAACTATCTGTGCCCAACCTGTGGTAGAGCATTCTAAACTCCTGTTGGTCTGATCAGCCACAATTGGACACACTGAAATGTCACTTTACCATGATGATGTCATTTTGGTCCTCTTAAAACGAAAGACAACAACCAAGCAATATACATATAAATTGTCTACATGTCTTAGATACTAAATCTTTATCAAAGAAATTTGATACAAAGATTTTTTCCCCCATTTGACCATTTCCTTTCTTATTCTAGGTGAATTAGTCTATGCAGAAGCTTTTCAGTTTCATGTAATAAAAGTTATTAGTTTTATCTTTTGTAATTGCTTCTATCTCTTATTTGGTTAAGAATACATCTACTACCCATAGCTCTGAGAGGCATATGATCTGCTTCTTTTCCGATTTTTTTTTTGTAGTCTGATCCTTAATATTAAGCTTGCATATCCATTTAGAATGTATTATGGAATATGGTGTAAGGTGTTGGTCTAAGCCTAATTCCTACCAGATAGCTTTCCTGTTTTCCCAGTAGTTTTTGTCAAATAGGGAGTTTCTTCCCGGGTAATTTATGTTTTCCATTTTATCAAACTCTGAGTTATTGAGTCCTGTTGTTTCTGATTCTCCTTTGTCTAATCCATTCCATTAATAAAGCTCTATTTTTTTTAAATCAATATCAGATGGTTTTGATAACTGCTGCTATATAATGTAGTTTGAGGTCTGGAAGTGCCCTTCCCCCTTCATTCCTATTTTTTCCCCATAATTTCCTTTAATGTTCTAGACCTGTTTTTCTGCAAGTGAATCTTGTTATTATTTTACCAAGTTCTATAAAGTATTTTCTTGGTAATTTGATTGGTATAGCAATAAAAGTAAAAATTAACTTTGGAAATATTGTCATTTTCATTATATTGGCATAGCCTAGCCATGAGCACTGATTCTTCCATCTATTTAAGTTCTTTATTTCTTTAGTAATTGAATCTGTACAAGTCTCCTATGTGCTTTAGTTGATTGATCCTGATATTTTATGCATTTTGTAGTTATTTGGAATGGGATTTCCCTTTCTATTTTTGCTTCTTGGGTTTTGTTATTATTATATAGAAGTATTGTTGATTTTTGAGGGTTTATTTGGTAGCCTGAAACTTGAAGCTATTGTTTCATTTAGTATCTTTGTTTAGTCCATAGTATTTCAAGTATACCATCACATCATCAGCAAATAGAGGTCGTTTTGTCTCCTCTTTACCTATCTTTATACCTTCAATTGCTATAATTTTCAGAACTATATCAAATTATAGTGAGAAGAGTAGACATCCTTACTTCACTTCCCATCTTTATTCCATGGTGATTGAATCTTAATATATCTTAAGGGAGATGGTGTCATGGAGAAGATGGACTTTAAAGTATCTTTACTTCTCTTATTTTTAGGACTTCCTCGGTCTGCATGTCTCCCTCCCAAAACCATGGCTGACAACAGCAGTGATGAATACGAAGAGGAGAGCAACAAGGTGCGTGCTAACTCGCAGCTTAAGTTGTGGGAGGTAAAAACAATATATTTGTCAGCATTTATTGATTGCCCTCTTGAGGTAGGGTGGGGAATCAGAGGTAAAGTGCCTTGAAAAGAGGATTTTAAAAAAGTCTAATTGTGAGAAAAGAAAGCTTAAAATTACAGCTGAATTTCTGGCAAAAAATTTCCTACCATTTGAACAAAAGAAAAGGACTTGCTATTTCCTTCATTTGGAGGAGTATGTGAAGATAACCTTACTTGATGGAAAAGTTCTTTAATATGGAGCCATTGAGCCCAGATACCTCTTTGTCTATTATACTTACAGAGTATAGAAAATTATTATATTCAGATTCAAGAAAGACAGAAGAATATCAAGTTTCTCTTTAGGCACTGGGGATAACCTTACTTAAACAATTTATGTATTTATGTTTAACAAATCCCCAATGTTTATTGTTAATGCCTCCATTGAGCAGGATATACAGAATAAAGAATTTTTGCTACAAGAAACTTTTAGCAATATTTCATTTCAAAAGCAGATTTCATAAAATTACAGAAAGGAGAAAATTCAGTATAGGTTCAAGATGGTTCCACCATCTGCTTTAACTTCAAGGAATGTATGGCAACAGTATAGCCATGAAACCATAATTTTTAATTTTTTGGTTTGGGTTTTACATTTATGAGATTTGTGGCACTATGAAGACATTTGGGAATTTTTTAAAATTGCAATCAAAAGGCACATTTCGGACATTCTTCTGTTGCTTAGAAAGTCACCGGGTTTTTCTTGCCCTGAAATCTGGAATCTATCACAAGTACTAGTACAAATTCAAGGACTTGGATAAAGCACTTAAGTTTGGAGGGATGAACACAAGAGAAATGACCAGGTTTTCTAAGACAGTCACCCACATTTTTGGATTACCTTCCTTCCTCTTGTCTTTTAACACTAAATTGGAACATTTTAGGCTCTGTTATTTCCAATGCAATGTGCACCCTGAAGCGTCTGTTTTTAGTAGTTCTAAAAACAGCAGAACCAATTTTCCTTAAAGTGTTCCCTTCCCCAATCCTGTTATCTGTGTAACTAAGAGAAAATTTAGCAAGTTAAGAGGTAGGAGAAATATGTTAGAATGTTCTAAGTAAGTATAAAGCACTGGGGTGTAGTAATAGAATGGACTCTACTGTGCCATTAGCTATCATGCAAGTCTCATGAATTAGAATTAGAATATTAGAATAAGCCTTAGTTAATGTGTAATGAATGTTATTTCTGTTTTTATCATTTATAACGGAAAACCAAACCTAAAGCAGTTTTTATGTTGTTTTGTAACATATGTCACAATTTTATATGCCAATAGGTACTTCACTATCAAAGAAACAGATTAAGTAATTAAAAACAGACTGGAGCCATACAGCAGTTAACCTCAATATAAGCCTACGGAAACCGAGATTTCAAAACCTACTTTTAAAGGGGGCTATTTGAATGGTCATCCCTCAGGTCCCGAGGGAGGGCATCCCACAGCCCCCAGGCCACAGAGGCAAAGACTCGGACCCTGCCCCTCCTGCCCCTGCAAACCCCAAGCGCCACCACGCCCCTTTCCGTGGACCTGAGAGGGTGGGATGGTATATAGGGAGCCAGAAGCTCAGAAAGGTAGGTGGCAATGCCAAGGAGCAAACAATCTCTGATGTTGGGATAGAGCATTTAAGTTTGTGCATTTAGCTACTTAAGGGGAGAGAAAAGGGAAGTATGCGTAGAGTAATAAGCACCTCATCTAGAAGGGAAATAGCTAAACAAGTGATTGAATTAAAAAATCTACATTTTCTGGAACTGCTGGTCAGGATTCAGATGCAGGATTGACTAAAGTAAAATAAAATTTGCTTGGAGCTCTTGGAAGCTTCTGAATAACAAATGTGGATGATAGACTCTTTGCCCCTCCTCCCACACCCCAGCAAAGGAATGGAAAATAGCAGTGAAAAGTGGGGACCCTAGTTAGAGCAGGGGACAGAGCAGAACCTGAGTCTTTCCTTCAGCCCTCTAAAGGGGGTGCTTTCCTTCCCCTGGTGCTTTGGTGTCGGTTGGGGGTGGGGGTGGGGCTGGTGGTTAGAGGGAGGAGAGACAGAAGTGAGTACCATGAGACCTTTGCTGCAAGCACCCTGATCTTCCCTCTGTCTGCTCCTACTCAGGAGAAGAAAAAGGCAACTCAGATGGCCACTCAGCGTGGTTTCAGTGAGAATGAGGATGAAGATGAAGATGATGATTCATCTGAAACTGACTCTGATGAAGATGATGATGATGAAGAGCATGGTGCCCCTTTGGAAGGGTAAGGAAAGACTCCCTATTGCTAATACCCAAGCCAAAGGAAAATATCTTCTTGAAATCATTGTGCCTTCACACCTTCAAGACCTGGGAAGACATCAGGTTGAAGATGTGGACAGAAGATCCATAAAACATAGAGTACAAAGGAAAAAAGGCTTAGGAAGGGAAACAAACAAAGCAATTTTGTTGCTACATTATTAAATTTAACATATACTTTTAAGTAAAATGGATTGCATATAATCCTCTTTTTCATTCTTTGTATCTTGGTGTGTCTGTTTATAACTATTAAATTCATAATAAGACAGTTTTAAAGTTAAAAAAGACCAATAGTACACACAGTTAAGTGTAAGAATATGGAGAAATAATTTTATGAAATTGAAATATTATAGTCTAAAAATAATTTCTACTTGGCCTTATAATGGAACCTCTTGTTTTTGTTTTTAAAAAGTATATTTTAGTTTTTATTAAAAGGAGTTTGCAGTCCCTAAGAACACAATTGCTGACAGCGAATTGATCTAAAAGCATATTTCATAAAGGGGAGAAAGCCAGCCTGTCATTAACTCTTCACTATGGATGATTGACAGAACAGTAATCCATATGTGAACCATGGAAACTGTCTATATGTTTAAATTATTATTATTTTTTATATCCATGTCACTTGTCACTAATTTGTCTTCTCTCTCCCCCATAGAAGCCTTCTCATAACAACTAACTATAGGCAAACAAATCAACATGTAAACATAATAGCCATGCCTGAAGTATATGTCTCATTCTGCACATATAGTCCGTCACCTCTCTGCCAAGAGACAGAAGGCATGCTTCATCAGCTGCTGAGTCAGTCTTAGAGCAGCCTTACAAACCCAGCCAAGAATGGAAGGACCAGGCGAAGCAGTGGCTAGGTTAGGAGTCCAGTGCTTTGTAGTTAGAACTGCATATCACACCACTCCTCGCTGTCAGTCTTGAATATCTTGTTCTTTCATTCAGTGCCTATGACCCTGCAGATTATGAGCATTTACCAGTCTCTGCTGAGATTAAAGAACTCTTCCAGTATATCACTAGGTAAGTAGCTGGTTTATCACCAGATTCCTCCCCATTCCTAAGGAGTTCATCCTTCCAAAGCAGTGGGGTTCTCAATCTTTTTTATGTCTTGGACCTCTTTGGTAGTCTGGTTAAATCGATGGACCCCTTCACAAAACAATATTTTTAATGTATGCAGTTAATAAATAAGATCACAAAGGACACCAGTTACATTATGTATTATTAATGTACAGTTATCAAAATATTTTCAGGTTAAGAACCACTGTTCTAAAATTTTATGATTTACTAATGACAGTTAACTGCTTATGTTGACTTCTCTACCCTGCTTTGATGATGTCTCTTAGGTATACACCCCAACTGATTGATCTGGACCACAAACTGAAGCCTTTCATTCCAGACTTCATCCCAGCTGTTGGGGACATTGATGCCTTCTTAAAGGTACAGTCCAAAAATCTCTTCCATTTTGTCCATCTCTTCACTCCATCTAATCAATAATAATTATTTTGGTAGCCTAAGGTTCAGAAGCCTAAATCTCCTATCCCTGTCTTCATTTGCTGATAAAGCTATTTTTCTTCCACCATTCAGATTGATCTCAAAATCCACGTCTCCTAGAAACCAACCTAAATTGACCTAACAGGAACTAATAATTTTCCTGATTCTATTTTTACTAGAATTAGACTGTTTTTAGCTGTTTCCTTTGGTACACACACTATATTTCAATAATGGTCAAAGTGACCTCCATTTATCTTTGCTGTTCACCTCAAATTTCACTGATTGCTGATATATAATTCTATATGTAGATATATGTGTATAGTGTTTGTGCATATATATGTGTGTGTGTGTATATATATACACACACACATTCATATCCTACTTTTGTTATGTTTATGTCTTCTACTTCTATATACATATTGTTGAGTGTGTGTTAAAAAATTGTAAACTCATGTAGAGAGTAGGTATTGTGTATGCGCAGTTCTCTCTATATAATATCTTCAGTAGAGCCATACAAAAACAGTTTGTGACTTGACAATATGTGCTTGATAATGATGATGATAACCTGCCATAACCCTTTTCCATCAGCTGTTTGAAAATAGCCGGATATGTTCACCCCTCTGCCTGCTGGCTAGTTGCCATCCCTCCTTCTTCTCTACATCAGGTACCGCGTCCTGATGGGAAGCCTGACAACCTTGGCTTATTGGTCTTGGATGAGCCATCCACAAAGCAGTCTGATCCTACAGTGCTTTCCCTTTGGTTGACAGAGAATTCCAAGCAGCACAATATCACAGTAAGGCGCAATCCTACAAGGGTGTATTGTTAAGATATCTTTTGCTTAATTTGAAAATCTTTCCCATTCATTAATAGGCCCATATGACCTGCTTAAATCACATGGAAGCCTAAGTCACATGTGGTAGGAGGAATGGGTGGAACAGGAAGAGTGGAGCAGAACTGGGAGGAAGTTGGTGAGAGAGTTAGGGCAAAGGAGAGAGAGGATACAGGCAGGCACAGCTAGTCTTGTGAATTTGTTTGTGAGAAGCAGGGTTGCGGGGAGACTTGGGAGTAGCGTTGTCCCTTGCAGTGATAATGTGATTTGACTTCTTGGTTACTATGATAGATTTGGTTTTTTGGTGTTGGGATTTGAATTTGTGGTGTCTGAATAGGTGTTTTTTTCCTGCCTTCTATATGGAGAGTTATACTTTGAGATTCAGAACTACACTAGCATACTCATAGTTGCTCTCGGTGCTGTGAATATTGCCTTGGCCATACAAAGGGTTCCCAGCCTTGAGTGGTGAGGGATTGAAAGCCCAGTGGGCATTCACAGAATTGACTGACAGCCCCTAGGTTGGTTAGCACTGACTCCAACAAGCATCTCCAGAAGGTATCCTCTGAATTTACTTCAGCTGCTGACACGTTTACCTTTTCAACAGCTGCCCTATTTTTGAAATATAGCTGTAGGAGAGATGAATTAGCCCCTACTCAGCAAAAATTGTGGCTTTGAAGGGGACAGCTGTCATCCATAATTTCAACTTTTCCTTCATTTTTATAGCAACAAATGAAGGTGAAGAGCCTAGAAGATGCAGAAAAGAATCCCAAAGCTATTGACACATGGATAGAGAGCATCTCAGAGCTCCACCGTTCCAAGCCTCCAGCCACTGTCCACTATACCAGGTAAGAATTCTCTTTCTTTACCAAAATAATCTCCTGGCAATCCCCATACCTTTATGCAGAGTGGGCAAACAGCTCAATTCAGTGGTTGTTTATTAAGTACCAACTACGTGCCAGGCATCAAAGAACACTATCTAACCAAAGCCAACTGACACAGCAGTCTGATCAAATTTCCACATTTGTAGTCACCTAAACCTTTGCTGAGAGAAGGAAAGTGTGGTGTTTTTTTGACTTACAATTCATTTTAATTTTTTTCAATTAACAAAAATCTTTTTCTCTACCATCTCCTCCCCTCCCCCCCAATTAGGGAAAAAACTTTGTAACAAATATGCAAACAAAAAGATATTTTAAAAATTGCACATTGGCCATGTCCTCTGTGTGTGTGTGTGTGTGTGTGTGTCTGTCTGTCTGTCTGTGTATATGCCCATAGATACATATGTTTCATTCTGTACTGTGACTATCACCTCTCTATCAAGAAGGCTGGATACCATATTTCATCATTAGTCCTCTGGAATCAAGGTTGGTCATTACATTGATCAGAGTTCTTAAGTCTTCCAAAGTTATTTGTCTTTACAACGTTCTTATTGTATAAATTGTTCTTCTGGTTCTGCTCATCTCATCTCAGTTCATACAAATCTTCCAAGGGTTCTCTGAAACCGTCCATGTCATTACTTCTTATAGCACATTAACATTCCATTCTATTCGTAGAGCATCATTTGTTTAGCTATTCCCAATTGATGGGCATCCCCTCAGTTTCCAATTCTTTGCCACCATAAAAAGAGCTCCTACAAATAGTTCTGTACATATGGAACCTTTTCCTCTTTCTTTGCTCTCTTTGAGATACAGACCTAGTAGTTGTATCTCTGGGTCAAAGGATTTGATAGCTTTTTGGGCATAGTTTAAAATTGTTTTCCAGAGGGGCAGGACCAGTTCACACCTCCACCAACTGTGCATTAATGCACATTTTCCCACAGTTCCTATGCCTGTTAACACTTTCTTTTTTGTTATTTCTGCCAATCTGATGGTTGTTAACTGATGAACTCACATTCTGATGGTGGAAGGAGAGAGTGCATATAGAAGTTTTCACATGCAAGTCAGATAGAAAGTACAGATAGAGTCATACAGAGTACAGAAGCAAAGCAGACAGTGATATATCATCTTCACTGGTGTTTCCACTGTATCATTTTCTGATGTTGAATCATCTGACAGTGCCAACTTGATGGTGAAAATTTTCTTTTTTGGGTCCTCAGTAGCTGCAGAAGCAGTTGCCAAGCCACATCTCTAAAGGGGTTGCTTCCCAAAATGATGACTTCTGGGCTGGGCTGAAGGCAGGAACTGATCTAGAGGTGCTCTTGGGCCTCCCTACCTGTTAGTGCCAATTGGTTAGCTTTTGGTGGAAAGGAAGAGAGGACCCTTAATGATGGATGGAAGGCCCAGGCTAAAAAAGCAAGGCCATTGATCTAGAGGGCACTCCTATTCCTAAGGCTCTTGGATACAGGGTTATGGGCTGAGTATGTTGGAACTGAAGAAGAGATCATGGTCGAGATAGAGTAGTGGTAGTTTTCCTTGCTTCAAACATGCTGCCTCCTGTTTCTTCCTTAAGGTGTCCCATTACCTCAGCTTTTTCTGATCTCCCTAGTTGTCAGTGGTCTTTCCTTCCTCAAGTTATTTTTTATTTACTTATTAACTTTAGATGTTGTAAATGTGTTGGTGGAATGTAAACTTAAGGGGAAGGGATCCTATTTTTCTTTTTGTTTTTGTATCCCTAGAACCTAGCACATAGTAACTACTTAATAAATGCTTGTTGAACTGAATTAAATTAACATTGGAAGCAACACTTAGGTCTTCTTCAAATCTTGGGCAAAATGAGTATGTTTCCATTTGAGTAATTTTTCTTTGGGTTAGAGCAAAGAGTAGTATTGGAAGGGGAAGATTGCTGATAGCTTTTTCTTCCGTTAGACACAAATCTGATGTCATCAGTCTATATATCCTATTGACATTTGTCTTTGCCCCTCCAGGCCTATGCCAGACATTGACACTTTGATGCAGGAATGGTCCCCAGAATTTGAGGAGCTTTTAGGCAAGGTGGGTAAAATCATAATGCACTAAGGGAATGGGATATGTGCTGACAGGACTGTATTTGGTCATGAGTATTGTTATTTTAGAGTCATTAAAGGAGACAGTCTTGAAAAAACACTTCTGTGAAGTGCTTAGATAGAGAGATGGAGAGCCAGTGAAGTAGTGGTTAGATAAGTAGTAGAGGCCAGGGGTGGGGGACCTGTGGCCTCAAGGTCACATACGTCCCTCTGGGTTCTCAAGTATGGCCTTTGAACTGAGTCCAAGTTTCACAGAACAAATTTTTTTTTAACGGGAATTTGTTCTGTGAAGTTTGGATTCAGTCAGTGGGCCATACTTGAGGACCTAGAGTGCTGCATGTGGCCTGGAGGCCACAGGTTCCCCACACCTGGGATAGACCCTACTCCACAGGAGACTGGTGTCTCTGAAACCAAGAGGTAGGAGAATGTCAGCAGTGTACGTAGCTACAGAGAGGTCGATGAGGATAAGGACTGAAACAGAGCCATTGGAATTAGCTGTTAGGAGGTCACTGGCCATCTCTGAGAGAGGCTTCAGGCCCTCGACTCATCTTCTCCTCCCATTCTATTTCCAGGTGAGCCTGCCCACAGCTGACATTGATTGTAGCCTGGCAGAATACATTGATATGATTTGTGGTAAGTTCCCACTGGCCTCTCACTCCAGTTTCTGTAGCTTTTGCTTTTCCTACACCAGAATTTCAGAAATTCCCAGCCCTTAATGAAGGGGCTAGTGCTACCTGTGGAGAATAGCATCTCCAGACTGTCTGTTACCTTTTGTGTCATTTAGAGTTGAGCTTAGATGCTGTTGGGTCAAAAACAGTGATTCCCTGCCTATACCCTGCCTTGCCCTACCCCAGCCTCTGAAATCCATTTTTTCTGGAATCACAGAAATCATGAAATGGTTAAGTTCTTTCAAGATATGTGGAATGTTCCCCTCCAGGAAGAAGAATGAATGTCCTGGAACATAAATAAATGAAAAAAAAATTACCTATCAAGTGCCTATTATGTTCCAGGTATGGTGCTTGATGTTAGGGATACAGAGCCAAAAGTGAGACAGTCCTGCCTTTGAGAGACTTTCAGTGTAATAAGGGGAGACAGTGCATAAAAGAGAGTGGTGTCCAGAGAAAGGAGATAGGATAGGATCTGGAGAGTCACAGGAATGTAGAATGGAGCTAAAGGGTAATTAACTGTCACATCCTTACCAGAAACCATTATAGTATTAATATAATCACTATTCTCAGAGCAGGAGGTGGAAAGCTGGGGATAAGAGATAGAAATGAGTGTACTTGTCGTTGTGCGTGGGTGGGTGGCACAATGACTGGATGGATGTGAAGGGTCACCTAGAGCTGGGAGGATATACTAGGTTAGGTGAATTTATGCTTACTCTCCAGACAGTATAGCTCTGATGCCCATGCCATACACCCACCTCAAGTAGGATTCCAGAGCTGGGTGAATTAACTCCCCTAGCAAGGGGGACATGATCTCTGGAGTTCTGGTCCAGAGGATGCTGTTGCAGATGGGGACAGGGAAGTATCATCCATGTAGATGCAGGTCATCGTCTGGGATAAATAGATAAATATCCTGTGACTTCCAGAATCGAGTTTGATCCTGTTCCCAGCGATTTTTTTATTTTAGCAATCCTCGACATTCCTGTCTACAAGAGCCGGATTCAGTCCCTTCACCTGCTGTTTTCCCTCTACTCTGAGTTCAAGAACTCCCAGGTAAGCATAGCACTAAGAACCAGCTTGATACTATTGTGGGGAGACCTACAAGGCAGCAAAGACCCAGCACTTCATATACAATCATCGCTATAAGAATTTGCTATGGCAGTAGAGGATGACTCTGTGTGGTGACATCTACACATCTAGACCCAGCCTAGTAATTAATCCAAAGACAACAGAACAGAGAACAGCCAAGGAGGAATGACTTTAGAGGGAAGGGGAAGAAACTAGAGGAGGTGGGGAGCATTAGGTAAAGCTTAGCGAGAAGTCAGAGAGCTCTTGCAAACACAGGAAAACAAGTGATAGATGCCGAAACAAGGCAGGAAATAAAAAAGGAGTTCCTTTGGAGCAAACCTCTGGCTGATTTTATAAGCCATCACCAAAGAATTATTTTGGAAATGAACTGATGAGTTACTGGCATATCTCTAATATTCTCCACTTTCTCCTTCCTTAGCATTTCAAAGCCTTGGCTGAAGGAAAGAAAGCAGCCACTCCTCCTTCCAATCCTACCTCCCAAGCTGGAGATGCAGAGACATTAACCTTCAGCTGAGCCCCCACAAGTCTCTCTGTCTCAAACCTCACACCTGGATCCTTCATCCCCCCAGCCGAGAAGGGGAAGTTGATCTCAGCCAAGCTCGAATATATGCCATGGGTCATACTTCTACTCAAGGAGAGGTCATTCCTTTCTTATTGCCCTCTCGCAACTCAGGGAGAGGTCAGGGAGCACTGCAGACACTTGTTAAAAAGTGCTTACCTATCTTTAGCCTCTGTTTTAACCCCATCTCAGATTCCTTCCCACAGGACATGGTTATTCATAGTACACTAGGGGGTTTGAGTTAGAAGAATATTCCAGGCACTCTGGAATTTCAGAAACCCTAAGGAGTACAGGTTGGGGGAGATGAGGAAACCTAATAGTTCTCAATTTGGAATAGGAAGGACCTGTTATCTTTTTACTCATGGGTTTTATTGGCATAGAAATTAAAAATAAAATATTTTATCTGTTAGCCTTTTTTTGTGTTTTAGGAAAGAGGAAATTTTGACTGATGACTAAGAAATTTGATATGTACTAAAGGCATTAAAGTTAGTAGCAGTTTAAGTGAATCTTTTAAATCCAACCTGGTACCCTCATTTTTTCTAAGTAAAGGCTATTGGTAGCCACATCCTCAAATTCTGCAACAGTTTTTTCTGTTTGTACTTTTGAATCCAGTAGTCAGGTCCAGGGGCACAACTCCCAAGCTGTGAACTTGCTGTTCACCTGGGGGGACCTCTGATATTAAGTCTGATGGAAAGGAAGGGAGCAGCTATGTATGAGAAGAAAATGTTCCTTGAGGCTTCTGTGAGAATTAGGAGATCATTCCAGGCTATCTATCAGTTTATAGATCCCCTATTCCCTTGGGTAGAGATGAGGCCAAGCAGCCATTTACTCAGTTGTTTCTGTATCCGCCTCTCATGTGATCTCCCTGTTCCAATTTATCTAACATATAATTTTAAGAATAGTCTAACCATTCAGGGAGTCCCTATTACCTGCTTGCTTTGTGATCTTTGAGCAGATCACTTAATTGTTAATATTTCTCAGTTCCTCCTTCCATCAAATGAGGAAATAATTCCTAGTCTACCCATCTTGTGGGATGAGCAGTGAGAAGGAAAAGGAAATATTAGAACAAACTTTTCATTATCATACATATACATTCCATTTCAGTAAGCATTAAACGTATCTACTATTCAATCCAGTAAACAATTATTAAACACTTACCATGTGCCAGACCCTCGAGGGAGAAAATAAGAAAAAGACAGTTCCTGCCTTCCAGGATCTTATTTTCCCACAGGTGAAGACAGTAGCACAAAAGGAAGCTGAAAAGGGGGTGAGGGAGGGAGCCTTCGGGGGCACCCAGCACAGGGATATGATGTTTATGGAGTCACTGATGGAAAATGAAGTCACCTGGAAAGTGCTGAGCCCTCTACAAAGGAGGCTTTGGGAGGAGTTTATTTCTCTATCTTCTAGCCCTCCTGTCAGAGAGAGGTGGCAACTGGGAGAGAGAAGGTGTTAGGTATCAAAAACTCAGTCTGCAGAGTGATGAAATTATCCAGAGAGGGGTGGTGGCTCTTGGCATCTTGACACTAATGTAATAAGGGGATCCCTCTCATCAGTCTATCTCATTACTGCCCAACTTGGCCTTTGCTTTTGTCAAGCTAAGTTGATTTCAGTTGTCAGAGCTTTAACAGACGTAGAGTTCGCATCAAAACTCATTTTGCCACAAAGAAATGGAGGTTAAAATTAAAAAACGGAGGTACAAATTCTCTCAACTCCTAGTTCTTTCTGTTACACCACCCTGCACACTTCATACATTCCCACCTCTGAGCTTTTATGAAAGTCACTTCCCCTGATTAAAATGTTCTCTCTTCTCTGCTGATAACCCTCTTCTTTTAAAATACTTCCATGCTTCCATTACTTATGGTCTTATTGATGAGGCAGCATAGTACAGTAATGAGTGATAAATTTTGAGTCAGGACATGAGTTCCAGTCTCAGAATTGTTAGTTATCAGCTAGCTGTGTAACCCTGAGTAGGTCACTTTAACTCTCCGTTAAATGCTTCAGTTTCTTCAGCTGTAAAATGAGGGGATTGGATTAGATTTTATTTAAATTCCTTTTTAGCTCTAAATAGGGATATACTCTACAATAGTGCTGATTACAATCCTGCATCTTCCTATCCTGTGCAGTTCTTGCCCCATACCCTTATCCAAATCATGTGTTGGAAGCCTACCCAACATTCTGGGGACCTTTCTCTAAGTCATTTTTAACATTTTGTTGGTACCAGTGCAACATTCAGGTTGTCCCTCGCTGTTCTTTCCTCTTTATATGAACAGGGTGACCTTCTGTGGCATACATTTTCTGAATGATACCTTTTACATGGAAGGTTTTAGTAGGGAACAGGAAGAGTTTTATATGCAACATTTCACAATAGACTCAAATCTTGGTCATCACACAACTGACAGCTAATATGGTAGAATAAAACAGCACCTCATCAAGGTGTCTCTCATGCACACATCAAGAAGATTTTTTGAAAGTTATATAACCTTGTTCAATGACATTCTGATCATGTGTGTCAGGTGGGACATAAAATAAGATGTATGCTCATCAGATGTGTTCACCATTCTCTGGATAGCACAGTCTAAGAGGAGCTCCTATAGGTGATGAGATCCTCCAGATGCTTCTGTTTTCAGATAATGTTGTATCAATAGCATTGAACCTCAGCACACGGCATGGATATGGATAAAAACCATAGCCTCTCGAAAGAGGTTGGCCTAACCATCTACACATAATAAAATGGGTAAAAAATAGCTAATGGCCAAATTATGAGAAAGTTAGATGGACAACACATAGAGCTCACGTGTGTGCGTGTGTGCATCTTGGACAGACGCTACAAATGGACAATGAGTTTGCCCCAAATTAAACAAGAGGAGTGAAGACAGGATTGCCTTTGGGAGATTAGAAAACTTTTATGACCCTCAAACCTTTTTTTCCCTGAAGAGAGATTTAGATTTATCTTTTTAATATCAATATGCTTCAGGTAACCCTGTACGGTTGTAATTCAGGGAACATTATTGTCTCTGAGGAATTAAGAATGAATTATCACAGAGGGCGACGGAGGGGTGCATGATGGGTGTGAGCAGGGTATAATGGAACAAAAAAACTGCAAAATTAATCAGAATAAAGGCATCCCCAAAAGAATGTATGATTCAACATGAAGATAGGCTGGTCACATGATGAGAGGAAGGGTTACTGGCAGCCCCTGTGCTCCACTGGACTCCTTGCAATGTCAAGAGAATATGGAATTTCCCAGTATATGTGGACTTCCTGTGTTAAATTAGGGGAGTACAAAAACAAGTAGATACACAGTAAGATGGCTTGCCATCTGCATCATTGGAAGTAATGTCCACATTGATGCAATCACAACCATTTATATATTTGAAATAAATCACTTTTACATTTTTGTTTTTTAAATTTTTTATTAGGAACTTGACAAACATCAATAAACATGAACATGTCTATATGTGAAGAATGAAAAAAGAATATTGTATATGAAACGAATTCCCTTTAGTATGGCTTATTTTTCTAAAGTATATATAAAATTTTACATGGTAGTTTCATCACTCCTGCTTGTCTGTGTCTCCTGAATGTCTTTCTTTTTCTTTTTGAAGTTTCACAGATGCCTTGTCTTTTTTTTTTTTTTTTTTGCTATTACTGTCACTACCCTCTCATGCCTCCCATAATCTTCCCTAATTCCCCAAAATCAAAACTTTCCCTTACATTAAATCAGTGTAACCAAACAAGACAAATTCACACATTGGCCATGGCTGAGAATGTGCCTCAGTTCTGCAGCTCTAGTGTATCACCTCTGTCAAGAGGAGGGACCTGTGATTCTTCATCAGCGTTCTGGAGTCAGGATCGGTCGTTGTTAACAGTTCTGAAATCTCTGAAAGTTGGTTTTCCTTTACGGTGTTGTCAGTATTTTGGTTCTGCTCACTTCATTTTACATTAGTTCGTATAGGCTTGTCTGAATTGGTCTCTTTCATAATTTCTAAAAGCACCGATAGTAGTATTTTGATGAATGTCCTTTCCAGGGGCGCGCTCTTGAGAACCTGTTGCTGAACCTGCTGTGTGATCATGTACACCTCACTACAAATCAGGGATTCATTTCTTGTTTTTGTTGACTGTCTACGCCTAAGGTGTTGGAGAAAATAGTAATGATACAGATTAAACTGAAAAGTATGTTGTAAGTCGTCTTTCCCCCAGACGTGGTTGGTTTACCAGGCTGTCGGTGGGTCCATTTTTGTCGTTTTTACTTCTGGGGCACACGCCTGAACAGTGATATCTCTGGTTGGTTTACCAGGCTGTCGGTAGGTCCATTTTTACTTCTGGGGCGTACACCTGGACAATGATATCTCTGGTTGAACGTTATGCACAGTTAAATGATTTTTCAGGGCATAATTCTAAATTACAGAACATCTGGGCCATAGCTCCATAACAGTGCATTAATAAACCTATCTTCCAAGCCCCTCCAACAATTGCCATTTTCCATTTTTGTCAGTCTGATGTAGTGGAATCTCAAAGTTGTCTTAATTTGCATCTTTCTTATTAGTAGTAATTTGGTGTATTTTTTCATATGGTTAATTGATAGCTTGGATTTTTTTTTTTGAGAGCTGCCTACTGATATCTTTTGTTCTGTTGGGGAATGGATCTTATTATATATTTGTATCATCTTTATGTATTGATATGCAAATATTAATGAATTTGTTGATAGGTACTGCTGCCAATTAAAACTATCAGTACACAGAAATCTAGGAGGTAAGACCTAGCTTTATTAAATACATCATTCAGCATAAATCCAGAGTTCTCAATTAACTCTGAGCCTTAAACAGAGATTTCCTAAAACTTAGATAGTTTCTGATTACATCAGAGAGAAAAAAGGAAAAGATACAATTCTGGATTTATAGATGCCAGGAGAAAGGAATTTATAATCACCAAAAGTTTCGAGAAAGTAAGGATTTTACTTTCACAAATACAACTGTAAGATTTACATTGTGAAGATATGCTTGTTAAATATTTAGCAGAGGAAAGGAGGTGTGCATATCAAAACACAACTGAAGAAGAAAAATCACATCAGATCTGGCTGCGGAATTTATTAATAAACACTAAGAAGGGGGAGTCTGGGATTTACAACCACCATGTAGGTATCATAAAATTTATCCTTTTCCCATTTCTTATCTCAGTCAAAATAATTGGGAGTCTTAACTAATTTTGCATGCCGTAAGGAAAGCCTCAGTCAGTTATGTGATTTTCCTTAAAAATAAAAGACCCAAAGAATGAAAGAAAAAAGAATTTAAAAGTCTATGAGAGAAATTGGTTAGAAATGTTTTCCCCCCATTAACTGTTTTCCTTCTAATTCTATCTTTATTGATTTTGTTTCCATAAAAACTTTGTCATTTTTATGCCTTCAAAAATGTCCATTTTATCCCCTGTGAATCTCTTTATCACTTGTTTGGTCAAAGAACTCTCCCACTTTCCATAGTTGTAAAAGGTATCTTCTTTCCTTTTCCTCTCTGAATGTGACAAATACCAAGAAGCAAGAACATTTTCCATATACAAAGAATAGAAAAAGAGGATTGGCTATGAAACCACAAATCTCTATTACATACAGCCTGTATTTTTAACAAGTAGACAGTAAAGTCACTACATTAGATTCAAAGATGTCCTGTTTCTCCCTCTGACCTTCACTCTGTTATGTCCGTATTTCATTATTCTTCAGTGAAACTCATATTGTTTCTTTTTGGCATCTCTTTCCCTAGCACTATTGATCCCGGATGTTATTGTTATCTAGAATTTCTCCTTTACACATGACAGCTCCCAATTTTAGATAGAAATTATCATCTTAACAAAAGATTATATATACTATATCCTATACTTAAAAGAATTTTTAAAAATCATGACTGGGTGGTGCATTTTGTCAAAAACTTTTTCTATATTGATATGGTGACTTTATCATTATTTTTATTTTCTATTATGTTTATAGTTTTCCTAATATTGAACCAACCCTGTCACAACGTATGATCTTTTGCTAGGTACCAGGGCATTCTGCTCCTTCTGTGACAGTGGTGAGAATCCTGCTTCCCCCAGCACCTGGTTTTGGATTGCCTCAGCAGAGTGCCTTGGACAGAGCTCATCTGTCTGTTCCACAATCCCATGCTCATTGTAAGCCCTTAAGGAAGCCTCCTGATCCCTGGTGGTCTTTTAGTGTTCCAAGCACATATGCCTACTTGCTCATTATCTAAATTATCTTTCCAGCCAAGATAAGGAGGAACCAATTCAAAAGCATCTCTCCCTAAACCCAGAAAGAGATTCCAGGAGGATAGTGTGGTAGAGGGCTGGGTTTGGAGTCAGAAGACCTATGTTAAATCCTACCTCTGCCATTTATAACTTTGTGTGATATTGGGCAAATCATTTACCCTGGATGAGTCTCAGCTGTAAAATGAGGGAGTTGAACCAGATGACCTCTAAGATCCCTTGCCAGGTCAAAATCTTATGGTTTTGAATGTGTTTCTGAGAAAAAGGTCTCCCCTTCTCCCCCCAACCCCAAAACAAAAAGATCCCTGTTAAACTGGACCAACCAAGTCAGTTGTTAAAGTCAGTCTCAGAAATGTTTACTCTGTAAAGTTTTTGGTTTCCCTGCTTCCTCATTCCCTTATTAGTAAAATTTAATTTTGAAGAACTCTGTCTCAGGTAAACTATAGGGAAAAGGGCTTTTCCCCACTTCTCCCCACTTAGGGGATCCATTAGCGCTTCTGAAATATGGTTCTGGAAGAGGACCATAACATCAGGAAGGTGATGTCATGACATGCAAGTGAATTGGACTTAGTGAGGAGAGGCTGTGCAAAGTCACCAGCCTCATATATTCTGTTCAGGACTTTGGGGCATTTAGCGGCATTGCCCTAGGAGTGGACACTCAGGCATCCCTTAATGCCCAAGAAGACACTAAGCAGCATTATGAGAAGGCTTAGGTTGCTGTTTTAGATCACTTTCTTATGGGGGAATCACTGGATGGAAGGAGAAGGAGAGCAGGTTTTGTCTTTGGCAAATTCCTATGTCTTCCATTTATCCCTAGCTGAGCTAAACATCAAGCCAGTCAGGGATAGCATAACACCCACTAACCAACAACTACTATTTTTAAAATTACTAAATTTGCAGAAAAGTGGGTGACCATTTGTTGGGTATGTAATAATGATTCCTTTCATGTATAGGTTGGACTGGATAACTATCTCAACAGCTGCTGAGGTTTCTTACAACTCTCAAATTCTGATTTTGTGAAAACATTTCAGGTCAATGCCATTTTATGTCAGCTTTATAATTACTTTTGTAGACTATCAGAATAAGATTCCTGCATACAACTCTGAGTCAGATTTCTCAACTAAAGGATTATATACTTCCTGTGGGCAAGAACTCTATTGTACCCTGTGTCCATGGTCTTTCTTTTCCCCCTCCCCAGGCTGCCAATGCACCCCAAAGAACCCTGGGTATACCATCAATGCTACTGAGAGAATGATGTCTTTCAGCCATGGCCATCCCTCTCTGGAAATTTCCTCTAGAGAAAAATGGCAGTTGCATGGGACAAGATGAGCTTGGTTTACTACTGCCAAAGGATGGATACCAGACAAATCAGTTCTAGAAGGTTGAAGGAGGTAGGAGTAGGGTAGGTAAAACATAAGAATGAGCAGTTTTGACAGGGGAAACCCTAGGCCTACATGGTCCAGGGCACTCACAGTGAATCTCTAGGAGGCCTCATATGTAGGAGAAGCATTGGAGACAAAGCAGAAGCCCTGGAGGCTCTTGGTCATACCCCTTCCCCTATATGGGACACTCTTAAAGTGCTGACATTGCAAGAATAGGTGCATAGCTTCATGCCCCTGGAAAGGCATTACTAGGCCTCCCTCCCTCCTTTTCTTTCTAACCTTTGCTGATGCCCAGACTAACACTGCTCACAGCAAAGATGGCTTGGGTCCATCAAGGAGGTGAGGAAAGCCCATCTCCCACACCCATCACATCACTATATGCAGTACCCATGAGGAAGGAGAAACAGGAGGGGAAGTCTTCAGCCAAAAGGAAAAGGTTGTGCTTAGTTTAGCCCATGCCAGTGTGCCAGGGTTGGCATACAAGGAAAGAACAGTTTCGTTTCTGCCAAACTGAGGCAGATAGGTGAGGCATAGATAGTTAAAAGAGGAACAAAGGGCAGTGTCCAGGGCATGCAGCATTCTCCCTATCCACCCAGCTTGGCATGCTTCCCCATATCCATTGTATAAAGGGCTAAAGAAGAGCAGGGGTATGGTTTTGAGATGTCAGAAAATGTCATATCCTCTCCTAGAAGTTACATGCTATTTGAGCACAGCCGCATTCAGCTCATTACATCATTACCCAAGCCTCAGGAACAATCTGAGTTAAAATTAAGTGACCAGTTCTTATGGGTAGCCTCAACCCCATGCCTAAGAGAGTCCGATTCCAGTTTGAGGTCCCAATGATACCAGTCAAACTCATATGGATAACAAAAATTACCTCCCCAGTCAGGAGGGTAAGTACAGGCTTAGGAGAGGAGCAAAAGGCAACCAGAGGAACAAAAAGACTTCCCTCTACCCTGCCCTCTTGCTCACAGCCAAATCTCATCACTGCTCATACTGGATGCCCGATAGATGTAGCCCAGCATCGGAAGATGTACAAAGCCTGTGGAGTGAAAGGGATCCAGAGCTGGAGCTCCCAATACCATTGAACAAGAGATGCTTGTTCTAGGTGCCAACCCTCTTTCCCCAGGGAATCTCACTCCAGGAGATGTTAGTATAGAGACCTAGGTTCTTTCCAAGTCTTTTAGGAGCTACAGAATCTATATAAATGGGCAAGGGAGATGAGGAGGTAGGGAGGTATGAGCCCTGTTGGTCCCCATTTCCCTTGCCCTAGATACCTTGGCTGGTGAAAAGGACACCATTCTCAGGGTCCAGGATGTCAGGTTTCCTGGTGTTCTGTGGTATCTGTCCATCAGCTGATTTGGCTGTTGGATGATAAAGATGGTGGTGCCTGGTGCCCTCCAGTGCCAGAGGAGTTCCTTCGGGTGCCCATGCTCCCCTTTCCCTGGTAGGTCTTAGGGGATTGCAAACTCAGGAGCCAACCCAGTGGGCAAGGGCATGGGGAGGGTGGCTGTAGAGCCTTAAGTGGCAAGGGAGGGCAATGGGGAGAGACCATATGGCATGGTCTCTAGTCATCTCACAATGCTGTTCATTGTCTTCTGAACCCACTCTAGTTTTTCAATGTTCTTCCTAAAATGTGGCACCCAGAACTCAACAAGACACTTTTGGATATGGCCTGACCATAGCAAAATATACACCACCTCTAGAGTTTGCTGTGAGATCATTGAGTTGCAGGTTGGAAGGGAGGGACATGTTTTCCCGAGGCAGTCGCACATTGTTGAGTTTCAGATTGTTGGAGTCACTGCAAGGTAGGTAAATGCTGATGTCACCCTTGACACCAGCTGTGTGCCAGCTGGGATGTGTTCTCAATTTGTGGTATGGCCCAGACCTACCAAACTCCAAGAAATCTCCCCAACACCCACACTGTGTATCAGTCTTGCCCATCGTCTGGCAACCCACCAAACTAACCAGACTGAGGGCATGTTACCTGGAGAGGAGAGATGGTCGTCGAGAGATGCCTGGGGAAAAAGAAGAGAGTGGGCCTACTGACTCCATCTCATCCCAGTGCACTCAGTGCCAACCCAACTGGGGAGGTGCTCTCACATGCCCATTTCTGACAGAGAACTCATGACTTTTCAATTATCTGACCCACATCCTCATAGCTCTGGTGTCTCCTCCACCCTGTCCACACCTCTCCAGTTATCCCATGCAACTTGTTCTGTCTAGCTCCCTCAGTCCAAGATTTGCTCAGTTCTGCCCCATGCTCACCATGTTTGACTCTGTCCCCACTTGGTAACCTTGTTACCTACCCTTCTTCATCCCTGTTTTTACTCACAGCCTCGCTCCCCATCCCTCCTCTCTGCACACATGCCACCCTTCCCTCCCTTGCCTTCCACTCCTCTCCCTACCTGTAGTCTTTTTGTCCTTCCTGCAGACCAGGCAGGCCACCAGAGTGCTGAAGCCCACCAGAGTGCCCAGAGCAAGGGCTCCAGCCACAACAATGCCCAGCATTGGCACTTCCACCTGGGTGGCCAGGAGCCCTGTGGGGAATCCCTTGGTCAAGCCCAGGTAGGCAGTGTCCCTGCCCATCCTGACATGCAAGGGGAAAGAAGTCCTGGCAATCCCTGTTGCTATGGGCAAGATGCCCTGGCAGGATTTCCCAGTGCGAATTCTTATTTTTCCATTAAGAGATCCTCTCACCTTTCCCATATGCCACCCTTGTGCCCCAACCTTTGGCAATGCCTATGCCAGTTTCTGTCGATGCTTATCCTTTGGATGGAGGGGCATCCACACCACCCAAGCCCCTCTGAACTTTGCCTGACTCACCTGAGACTGGGAGAGAAGAACTAGTGACACCCACACCATTGGTGGCCACCACAGAGAGGTTTTGGGCCAGGCTGTGGAGTTGTAGCTGTACAGTGTGGTTGGTGAGCCAGGGGTAGCTCTGGGCATCCAGTACCAGAAAGTCATAAGTGTTGACAGTTACAGGTCCATCCCGATCAATCCATGTGACATTGGCAGGTGGGTTGGCTCGCACCAGGGCAAACAGGACAACCAAGAGCCCTGGGCCCTGGGCTTCTTGGTACTTGGCCCCAACCTGGGCAATCTCTGGTTTGACTGAGGCAAAGCAAAAGCCACCCTACTCCTATCACTGGCCTTACATCATACCCCCCACCAAAACCCTCCCAAATATATTTTTTGGGAAGGGAGGAGACTAAGGACTCAGGCACCTGGGACCTCTGCCCAGACATGGCTGGGGATCTGGCTACCCAGGATCTCTTCTCAGATAGAGCTGGCCACTTGGGGCCTTTTTTCGGACAGAGAATGAAATATGGCAAGATCTAGGTCTGGGCATAAGACCTGAGGAGAGGAAACAGGGCCCATGAGTTCTTCCTGAAGATGCTAGTGAAAGTAAGAAACAAGAAGGTAGGCTGCCTTTGGTCTGCCCTCCCAGATCTCATATAGTACTGGGGGTGGCACAAGGACAGATCTGGGAGCCTGATGGTTAAGGTGGAGGAGATTGGTACTCCAGGAACACAGTGTAAAGAGCCCTCACCCTACCACACCCGTCCTCACCTTGACGGACACTCACATTGCACATTAAGGATGACAGAGGCATTGGTCACCCTCCTGGTGTCTGGATCCTGCAAGGAGCAGTTCAGCTCATGCTGAGCCCTCTGAGCGGTGATTGTAAATGTGCTCGTGCTGCCTGCGAAGGCCTCCCCACCTACGCTCAGCAGCCTTGATGTGTTAGCCTCCTGCAGTTGACCATCCAGGTACCAGGCCAGCCTTGGAGGGTCATGCTCACCTTCTACCTGGCAGGTGAAGGCATGGCGTTCATTCTCCCTCAGTGCCCGCTCTGCCCATGTCTGCCCATCAATCTGAGGCGCCAGCTCCCCCTGGCCTGGAACAGAGTAGGGGCCCCATGATTGAAGGACCTTGGGAACACTTAGGAGCCAGTATTACAGACATCAAAGAGAGCATGGAGAGGCAGAGTAAGGTGGGGATACAAATCACGTAGGAGACTAGGAACACACCGTGGGACTAAACCCAAATGCTTGAAGTCACATGAATGGGGACCTAAGGAGAGAGAGGCAGGGCAGCCTGAGAAATGTTCTCGGTCTGCTATCTCCAGGTAAGGGGGTGACGGGGTGGTGGCACCTGAACAGGTCTGGGAGCCTGGGGTCTAGGGTGGAGGACATCAGCAGGGGATGGAGGTAGGTAGAGGTGGGGTACCTGGGTTCAGCAGGGCCTGCACTAGCAGCAACGTGGGAGGGAGGGCAGTGAGGGTCCGGGAAAGCATCTCGGTCAGCCCCAGTCCGAACCCGCTTTGGCTTCTGGGGGCAGAGGGGAGAGGCCTGGGGGTGGGAGGAAGGAAGAAAGGGAGGGCGGGCACAAGGGCCTCCTCCCATACACGAATCCTGTAGAGAACACGTGATACGCATAGATACCCAGAAACAGACGCGGATGAACACATGCCCTCTCACGGACACGCCCCGGGGCGCCCCAGTAGCTTCTGCACGTGCACACACACTCACACACGCACACACGCCTCGGCCGAGCCAGCCTGGCCCTCCCCCGAAGGTCACCACCTCCGCCCCTCCTTCCCCGCCTGCTCGGGGGGTGAGGGGACAGGGGAAGGTTTCACCTTGGGGCTGTTCCAGGTAGCAGGCAGGGCGTCCGGGCAGTGGGATGGGGGCGACGCCAGGGAGAAGTCCCCTCCCCGGGGCCGGGCCCTGCGACTCCATCCCCCGGGCCTCACTCACCCGGGATCCCGCCCCTGTCAGGCCCGGCTCCGGGCTCCTCTCCAGGACTGCGGACAGCGGCTGCTCGGGTCTGACGGCCACTGCGGCACGATGCGGGGGCCGCAGCATGGGCGGACGGGCCGGTCACTGCCCGCCCCGCCGCTCTCGGCTGAGCGAGCGCCCCTTCCTCCTGGAGCGCACGAGCTGCCGCCCCCTCCTGGCCGCTCGGAGCACTTCCGGCGTGCCCGCTGCCTCCGCAGGTACGGCTGCAGCCCTCCTCCGCGGGAGCGGTGCTCTCAGTGGCAGCGAGCTGCGCCAGGAGGAGGCCGTGGGGGTGTGGGGGCGGGGCGACGCTGCAGCCCCACCCCCACCCCGGGCCAGAGGGCCTCTCCGGCGCTCCCGTTATCTCATCTGTGAGCTGCAGTGACCGTGACCTCCGCCACTGAGGCACGGACGGTGTGAGACAGGTGGCCTCTGACCCCGTGACGCCGCGGTGCCTCTCCCCGATACCCCAGAATCGGGGTGGCCTTGGAGTGGAGAGCGAGCCCGGGTCTCCCGAGCCCAGACTCTGCCCGCCGCGGCGTAGTGGGCGGAGCTTGGGAGCGAGCCGGAGGACGGCGGCTCGGGTGCGGGCCGGGTCCGAGCTCGCAGGCCCTGGACGCGGGGCCCGGGGGCAGGCTGGGTCCGAGCTCGCAGGCCCTGGACGCGGGGCCCGAGGCCCGGGGGCAGGCTGGGTCCGAGCTCGCAGGCCCTGGACGCGGGGCCCGGGGGCAGGCTGGGTCCGAGCTCGCAGGCCCTGGACGCGGGGCCCGAGGCCCGGGGGCAGGCTGGGTCCGAGCTCGCAGGCCCTGGACGCGGGGCCCAGGGTCCGGGCCCGAGGCTCGGGTGCAGGCTGGGTCCGAGCTCGCAGGCCCTGGACGCGGGGCCCAGGGTCCGGGCCCGAGGCTCGGGTGCAGGCTGGGTCCGAGCTCGCAGGCCCTGGACGCGGGGCCCAGGGCCCGGGGTCCGAGGCTCGGGTGCAGGCTGGGTCCGAGCTCGCAGGCCCTGGACGCGGGGCCCAGGGTCCGGGCCCGAGGCTCGGGTGCAGGCTGGGTCCGAGCTCGCAGGCCCTGGACGCGGGGCCCAGGGTCCGGGCCCGAGGCTCGGGTGCAGGCTGGGTCCGAGCTCGCAGGCCTTGCACGCGGGGCCCGGGGACGCAGCAGGACAAGGAGTCGGCGGAGCAGAGGCAGCTTTATTGGGCCCGCGCCCCCCGCCCCCCGCCCCATCCCTCGGCCTGGCTGCGGAGGAGCGCGGTCGGGCCGGGTCGCTCAGGGCTCGCTGCCTCCCCGCAGCTGTCTCATCACGTCGGCCAGCATCCGGTTGCACAGGGCCGCGTAGGGGTTGAGCAGCGCGAGCTGGCGTCGGGCGAAGGGGCAGCCCAGCCCCGCCGCCTTCTCGAAGTCGCTCCGGGCGTCGTCGTCCCTGCCCTGCAGACGGGCCACGAGCCCCCGCTGCACGTAGCTCTGGCGCGCCGCCCGTCCTCGGCCGCGGCTCAGCTGGATGGCTCGGTCCAGGTCCGCCAGCGCACCTGCGCGTGGGGAGAAAGGAGCATTCGTGGGGCTGCCGCGGACCGCGAGGAGGAGACGGGGCGGGGAGAAGCCTCGTCCGGCAGCTGCCCCCTGACGGTCACACTGAGGACCTCGGGTTGTTCTCGGCGCCCGCACAGGGCAGCGGGGTGGCCGTGGTTGCGTTGTTTGTCCTTGGTTCTCCTGGAGCACCGGGACGTCGGGGTCCGGGGACCTCGATGGCCCAGGATGCACTGGGAGCCCCGGGCCCTTGCCCTCGCCTTGAGTCAGAGACACCCATTCGGTGAATGGGCTTGGCCAAATCACTCACGGGACGGCCCCTTGAATGAAAAAGATCAGGGCGGGAAGACCGCGGGGCTCCTGGGTACCAGAGAAACAATTACTGTTTAGGGGCAACTGTCTCCGCCTGGACTTGTGATGGGAATCGGTGGCAAGGGGTGCACTTGGGGGAATTTACCTTTTTCCTTACTCTGCTGCTCTCTTTGCATAGTGACTCACTTTTCATTAATGAGCTTGGCCCGGGAAAAGGGAAACGCTAGGTGGAGGCTTAGGAGAGGGGCTTAACCTGTGCTCACGCTATTTCGGGCTGCTCCCTTCGCAGCAGGTATTCTCAAGTACGGCTGTGGGTTGGGGAGCAGTTTTCAGAGGCCATAGAGTTCACCTGCTGCCCCCATGCCTCCCCACCCCTGCACCAGTGTGCTTTCCCCGCCAGGATTATCACGATGTATTAGCCAACCTATCGTAGTTTTTATGAAGGCGTATAATACGTAGGGGTCTTAAATCCAGTGCCTTCTTTTTGTAATATATTTTCTATTTGT
The DNA here is from genome assembly GCA_023548195.1 of Bettongia penicillata ogilbyi. Taxonomy (NCBI): domain Eukaryota; kingdom Metazoa; phylum Chordata; class Mammalia; order Diprotodontia; family Potoroidae; genus Bettongia; species Bettongia penicillata. Next base: position 4,843,120 of record JAJHZJ010000311.1, read on the forward strand.
CCTATATGTAGCTCACTTTGTGTATATTTGCTTGCATGTTGTTTCCTCCATTAGATTGTGAACCTCTTGTTTTTTGCTCTCTTTATCTCTGTCATTTACCGCAGTGGCTGGCACATAGTAGGCACTTAACAGATGTTGACTGATTGGTAGCCACGGAGGGACATTTAAATTCCAAAGGCTAAAGGAATGGTGAATGAAGCTACAGGAGAGTAGAATGACATGTGCCTTCCAGGAGTAATGGCAGAGTTGCTTTCAGGAGAAGGGCTAGCTAAGGTAAGCACTCTGAGAAGAGATAACCAGCTAGCGCTTCCCTGAAATCATAGGCCAAACAAGGCACACATCAGTCAGGACTGCAAGGTCCCAGGGCAGAGATTCCTGATGATGAGAAAACGTCCAGGGAGTAGAGAATGTTATATAATGAGAGCTAACATTTACATAGTACCCTACTGTTGGTTGGCACTGTGCTAAGATCGTTTACAAATATCTCCTCCAATTCTATCATTATTTATAATGTCATATTATCTCAACATTATCTTATTCTTAAAACATCCGTTGGTGGTAGGTGCTATTATTTTCTCCATTTTACAGATGAGGTAACTGAGACAGAGGTTAAGTGACTTGCCCAAAGTCACATAACTAGTAAATAGTTTGCAAACCACCAGAAAGAAAGAATTCAAATATAACGGAACCATTATAAGGATCACATATGACTTAGCAGCTACCATCATAAAGGAGCAGAAAACTTGGAATATTATATTCTAGGAGGTAAAGTTTATGGGCTTATAGAGAATACCTTACCCAGCAAAAGTGAGTATGATACTGTCTGAGTTTTGCCTCAGATTCTTACTGGCTATGAGACTTGGGTAAGTCACTTAACCTTTCTCAACCTCAGTTTCCAGATTTGTAAAAAGGGAATAAAAGTACCCACAGGGCAGATTAAGGGTTTCTCCTTACATCCCTACCTCTTAATTTTTTGTGCTTAGAAGAGCATGAAGAGCATGAACAGAGTCATACAAAGCATGCCTTCTCAAGCACAGGGGTCCCATTTTTTCAGTCCTAAGAGTGGTACTGTAAAATCACAAAGTACATTTAATGATACCAAATTGGGTACTTCTACAAAAGCCCATCTTTTAAACACCACCACACTGAATCATCATGACCATTGTGATTTTTTAAAATTAGAATTATGATTTTAAAAAAGCAATGGAAAGATGTGTATGTGTGGCAGATCACGTGTAGGTCACAGAATGCTACCAGAAAGTACACAAGATATTATTCAAGAATTAAGAATGTTTTGAGAGACTTGGAGGCAGCACATGCATACTCAAGTAGTATACTTGGGGAGAGCAAGTGAACCAAAGGAAGACCCTCACCACGTTAATGTTAGTATTCATAGAGTCTGTGGGAAAACATGATAAATAGTTACACTGGATAAGAAAGTGGGAAGGGATTGGAATCTGCACCAAATCCATGAAATCATGACAACCAAATTACCAAGTAGTCTATAGCTTTAAAGATAAAATATTGCTGGACTACTTTTTTTAAAAAATGAAAGAGAATGGCATAATCAATAAGGAAGCAAAACTCAACAATATGCTACATAGAAGAAATATACAAAAAATTAAGACACATAGAAAATGAAAATGAGAGGCTGGAACAAAATTTATCAGGCATCAGGTGATTAAAAAAAAAAATCAAAACAAACGAAGCTTAAGTTTCAATCATGCTATCAGTCAAAATATGTGAACACAACACAGTTCCAGATATGGACAAGTATAACTTATTGCTCTCTTTCACAATGAGTGCCTAATTAGATGCTATCCCTCAGAGATGGATTGCTTCCCAGGCCAACTCTAGCTGGCATAGATGAGAAAGAAGTAATGTGGAAGCAAACAAGCATAGTGATTATTGCTGAGGGGTGAAGGGGTAGAGACTCAAATATAGGAGGGCTTGTGACACAGAAAAATATGTCAGACAATCTGGAACTCCCTCCAGAAAATATGCCATCAATGGATGTAAAATACCTAGCCTTAAGCCAATCTTCCATATCCAAGATGAAAAGACATGATTGGAAGTGGACTCAGTTGCAAGATGCCATCCTGAGTTGTAGTAGTGGCCCAAAGAAAGGAATGTGATTACCTGAGAATATGACTAAACAGCTGAAAGTCAACTATTATCATGACAATGTCAGAAGCTGAAATTCATTCATGGATCATCTTATTGAATTGTGCAAGATCTCATGCGAGGTATTGCTACTAACCAATGCTTACCAATACATAGCTTGGAAAGTCTTTCATGATGATTTTGGAAACCTATGTTAAGAGAAAATTCTGTATCTGACATGGCACAGGTATGTATGAAGTTTGAGACTTTCAAGCAAAGCTTTGACAAGTAGTGGATTGTGTAATAATAGAAATTGCTTAGCTGAATCAACTGAAAGGGTTCTCAATGACTATCCTTATTAAATATCCTTTTCCTGCTATGGCTAAGTGAATCTCCTTTTGTTAATTATTGAATGACTTATGAGTACCTCATGTTGTTCAAGTATTAAACCTTAAATTAAAGAGGACTGGCCTGAGTCAGGTTCAGTCCAGAATACCTTGCAGGGATCATGCTTTTGCCTTTCTTTGTGTCCCCAGTGTCTGGCACATAGCAGGAACTTAGTAAATGTCTGTTGACTGACTGACATTTGGGAGATGGTGACCAGCATGATGAGAGGACTGGATAATTATCAGGATTGAAAGAAGGAACTGGAGAGTTAGCTTGAGGAAGAGAAGACTTTGGGGTAGGGGTAAAATATAATAATCTTGAAGTATCTGAAGGGCTGTCATGTAGAAGAAGTAGACTTAATCTGCTTGCCCCTAGAGGAAAGACCTTGGAGTCATAGGTGGAAGTTACAGGAATTCAGATTTCGATATATGGGGGAAAAAATCTAACTAGAGCTGTCCAAAAATGGAATGGGTTGCTTTGGGAGGTAGTGAGCTCTCCTATGCTTCAGGTTGAGGCTTGATGACCAAGTGTTGGGCTCTGTTGAAGTGGGGATTTTTTTTTCCGGTATATGCTGCACCAGATGACCTCTGAGGTGTCTTAACTCCACCAGTCAATCAAGGAATATTTTTTTAAAGCATCTACTAAGTGTCAGGCACTGGTGCCAGTGCTAAGGATGCAGATAATAAAAAATTGATCCGGACTCACAAAGAGCTTAAGTTCTAACAGAGGAGACAAGGATATATGTAAGTAAATACAAAATAAATATAGAGAGAATAAATAAATACAAAGTAATGAGAAATAGGAGATTCTAACAGGTGAGGATCAGGAGAAGCTTCATATAGAAAGTGGCACTTCAGTTATACTTTGAAGGAAGACAGGGGATCTATGAAGAAGAGATGAGGAGGGAGCACACAGGCAAAGAGGTCAGCCAGTGCAAAGGAAGAGATGGGAGATGGAATATTGAGTGTGAGCAAGAGAGAAAACCAGTTTGGTTGGATCTAATAATTTAGAGCTAAGAGTGATGTCAAATGAGACTAGAAAGGTAGATTGGAACAAGGTTGTGGAGGGCTTGAAAAGCTAAACACAAGAGTTTATATTTTATTTTAGAGGCAATAGGAAGACACTGGAGTTGAGTAGGGCAGTGACATGGTCAGATTTGGGCTTAAGGAAAATTACTTTGCAGTGTAGAGAATAAATTAAAGTGGGAGGAAATTTCAGGCTAAGAAACCAATTAGGAAGTCATTGCTATGATCTAGGCAAGAAGTGATAAAGTCATGAACCAAGATCTTTGGGGACTCAAAAAGTTGGGGAGGGACTTTTTTTTTTTAAACAAATCACTTTAAGATTGAGCCCACTGTCCCCAAGGAAAAGTGTGCCCTTGATTCATGACGGTGTTGCATAATTTTTATTCTTGCTATACCTTCTCAGTAATGCCTTTTTGTAAAAGCCAATTGATGCCTGTTTGATTGATATTAGAAGCATATCTGATGGAAGCTCACAGCAATAGTCCCAGTAACCCCATCCCTTCATCAACTACAAAACAATAGTTTTGAGTTGAAATTGGGAAACTGAGTTCAGAAGAGAGCATGTAGGTTAACTTCATATTCATGCCCTCCAAGGTTCAGATAAACTAACCTACTTGTACCCTGATCTCATTCCTTCTTCCTTCTTTTGCATAGGCCATTCCCTCATGCTTGGAACGTCCTCCTTCCTCACTTGTTGCCTCTTGGAATCCTTCCTTCAAGAAAGGAATTAGCTTCCTTCAAGGCTCATCTTACCTGTACAAAGTGCCAAAGAAAGCATTTTGTTTTATTTTTCCCATTACTGGGAGGTAAAATCCAAGAAAACATTTTATAATCTCCCTAATTAATACTTTCTCCTATCTCTATTATATTTACTTATCTCTCTACATGTTGTATCCTCCAGTAGACTATAAATTCCTAGAACAAGGACATATTTTACCTTGTGTTTCTATTACTTAGTATATTGGAAGTCTTGGGAAGACAAAAACCCTCTTATTGGTAGCAAAGTGTACTGGTGGGTTATGGACCTAGAACTTAGGCTATAGGTGAGTATGCCTGATGGTTCCTTCTCTCCCACCGCTATTGAACAAATATAGAATTAAGTGGCAACAAGTTACAGCCAAGTGTCCAAACCAGCAAGGGCAATGAGCAAGGTGCATCAGTGCCTGCTGTCAAAAAACTCAAATAGGGTTAAACTTACCCAACCCAGAGGTAAAACTCATTTCTCTATTCCATGTGCTTCTCTCTTCCACCCCAACAGTTTCTAGAAGTTCCTTACACCTGACACAATTTACATGAATTTTTGCCAAGTTTACACATAAGGGGAGCAGCTGGTCCACATGCCACCAGGCTTTTCTTTTCCAGGTTTAAATAAACCCCTCTCTTTTCCTCTGTGGTGTTTTTTGCTTTCTGCCCATTAAGACCTGTGAGATTTCACCTCATATGTAATTGCCTGAGCAACACCAATCCCTGGACAAATCCTCAGAGGGGGAATTCTCTGGAAGTTAACATCTTTGCCTTACCTTGTTCTCTTAATAGCTACTCACCTGCCACATCTCCCTGGAGCCTTCGGGCCTGGGCTCGGTTGTTATAGGCTGAGGCCCTGCCAGGCAGCAAGTTGATGGCCTGACTGAACCTCTCAAGAGCCGTGCTCAGGTTCCCAGCCTCAGCTGCTGTCACCCCTTGTAACTCTAGGTTTTTGGTCTGTTCCAGTAGGTCCCCAGGGAAGGTATCATCTGTAGTCAGTGGATGTGACCGAGGGAGTAGAATGGGGAAGAGATGAAGGAGAATCGATCTTAGGCTTTGGGAGATTATGACTCTGGGGACCTAAGCTAGGGTAAGGACTGATCTGCTTGACTGCTCTGATTGAAGTAGTAGAGAGGCATTGATTTACTAGAAAATGATCTAATTATTTAGACCAAGAAGCAACCTGATTTTACAGAGAAGGAATTTGAGACATAGAAGATTGAAGTAAGTGACCTAACACCACCAAGGTAGTAAGTAGTATTAGCTGGGATTTTTACCCAGATGCTCTTACTCTAAATTCAATGTTCATTTCACACCAAGCTGCCTCTCCCGGATGGTTTTAGATTAGGCCTGAGAGCCATTTTTCAAGGTATATATTTAAAAGTCTTTCTGGAGACAGGAATATATATGAGCATCTATAGATGGCAACAGACAAATGGATCTTAGTATCCATGCTCTGATTTGGCATTCAAGGTTTTCCGTACTCTAACTGGTTAATTTCCCAACCTCATCTTTCATTCTTCTCCCACATGAAACCACCAACTGGACTGACTTACTCATTAATCCAAGAACATGCTACTTCTATTTCTGCCTCCACGTTTTTACTCAAGTAACACTCCTGCTTAAAATGCCATCGCCTATTATGCCTTCCAATTATTAACATTCTGATCAACCTTCAAAACCAGCTCAAATTCCACCTCCATGAAGCCTTCTCAGACCACCCAACCTCCATGATCACTAAAATCCTACAGTATTTATTGTCCATACTGTCTTGTATCATTATTAATCTTTTCATAAGGAGGTGAAAGTCTCCGGATTGTAAACTGAAGGGCATAAAATGTTTCTGTAGTTGCTGGATCCAACACAGTTCACTGCATGTAGATGTTTGTTATTTGTTAACAAAAGATGTAAGGTGGACTCAATAAAGTCTTTGGAGATGTAAGGGAAAGGATCTTAGAGGTTCAGCCTCCATCATTTAGCTTAGTACTGTTCGGATCAGTTCTGCAAGATTCCTTTTTTAACTCTCATCAGTGGGGGAAGGGTAAACCCTGATGGCACCCAGATTCACCCCATTCTCCACCTGCCTCTCAAACACTGCAAATAGCCCTTGGTGCTCCATAGAACTTATTTAACCAGTCTTTCTTTCTCTGAACCCTAAGACAGAATCCTATCACTGATGACTGGGCAAGTATACTGTAATAGGGAAGAATTGACTTAGATATACATCACATTGGGACTACATCAAAAACACTTGCTACTCAAAGCTCTCCAGATCTGTTTCTTTCATCCCACCTCCACCACACACAGGTCTCTACTTCTACCAGACAACATCCCTTTCCACTCACTATCCCAAAGTATCTTTTCCACTAGTGACAAATACTGGCAAAGATGTGGAAAATAGGTGCCCATTTACACATTAAAATTTGGCCAGGTGGTTTGGGATGGTAAGAGAGGAAGATTTCATATATATGAGGTGGTCCCCAAGATAGATTCTAATGCCAAGTAGCAGGGGCACTGACAGCAGGCCATGAGCTATTTCATACTACTGGCCTCTAACTAGTTATCCTGGGGATTTTACACCAAGCTCTTAGATGAACAAACTCCCTTCTCCCAGAGAAAGCTTAAGGACATAGGTAATAAAGGGTGTCAAACCCTCTCCAGATGGGGGAAGCTTCTGGTCTCTCAAATTTCTAGGAGAGATTGCAGGATTCTAAGTTGGAATTATACCGTAGCAAATTTACTGAGGAAACTGAGGCTCAGAGATGAAGTGACAAGCCCAAGGTCATACAGGAAATAGCTCTCACCTTCATCTTCCACCTGATTTTTCTCTATTTGATCTTCTCCAAGTTCCCACCCAGGCACATCTCCAAAAGGGGTATCTGGGCTGAAGATGGCTCTCAATACTGCTTGATCATTTGGAGTCCCCATGGTATCTAGAATCTCTGTCCAAGATAGTGACCCAAAGAAGAGCAAGGGGAGGAAACTGGGAAGGGTTGAACTGCCAATCGCTGGGAGGTAAATAGGATACTATTTGAAGACAATCATTCCCTTCTCCCCCACTACCAGGGCCTCCACTGTAATGTGATCCATCCTGAAGTTAATGAATGACTGGCAGAATGTTTTCAAATATTGACTCACCTATGCCCTGCAGGAGGGTGACAGGGCTTAAGGACATCAAATTTAAAGCTTAAGGTGGGTTGAAAAAGGCAGAATTGATTTCCAGGTTTTATTTGGAAAGTATAATTTAGTTGATCTATGATCCTCTGGCATTAAATAGGAGCAGTCATATAGGGCCACAAGAAATCTGAGAAGTAATTAATCCAATTATTTTACATGTGAGGAAACTGAGGCACAAAATGATTCACTTGTTCAAGTTAATACAGCTAGTAAATGATGGAGGCAGGATTTGAATTTGGGTTTTCCCAACGATTCCAAATCCAGGGTCACATCCACGATGTGCCATGTTGTCTTTCATTCCATTACTTCTCAGGAAGTTTTCAGCATTTGTGAGAAACACCAGTATTGTTTCTTCACTGCTTTCCATCCAGTGTATTTGGAGGCAAGCCAGTAACAATCCTACAAATCATTTTGTTTAGCAACTCTAATGCAATTATGTAATTATGATTTGTAGTTGTATTTAGAGACTATAAGCTCCTTCTGGGAAGTAACTATCTTACCCACTGTTACCTTTTTCAGTATCCAATACAGTGCTTTTGCAAAGCATCAGCTTAACAAATATTTGCTGCATTAAATAGCTGGACAAAAGAGGGGAGATGAGCAGAACCACAAGGAAATATTTCATCTCTAATCCAATCACTTCCCCCGAAAAAAGGGAATAGAGTTGAATGGGAATAAGTATGAGGCTTGGTAAAGCAGGAGTTGTCGTCATAGGATGACAGCTTTAGAAACTGGAGCATCTTGCAGGGACCTTGTTTTTAAGATGAGGGAAGTGAGGCCCAGAGGTTGCCCATGGTGTAAGAATTAAGTAAAGAGCATTACAGCCAGGTCCTTTGACTCAGAACTTAGCATTCCTTATCCTGCATCACACTTGGATAGAAATGGGGAACATTTTTAGTGATTTTCATTTCTGAAAAAAAAAAAAAGGGAAAATGGCAAGCACTAGGTCCTGAAGTCCCATACCAAACCTCCCAAACTATCCCTCTGCCGAAAGGAAATAAAGTTCCACTGTCTGCAGCAATAAACTTGACATGTTTATTAATTAAACTATCACTTAAATAAAAAAAAGTGCATAGAAAATAAACATGTTTAAAAACTCCTTTTTTTTTTTACAACTATGTACACTTTTTACTTTTACATTCAGTCTTTCGTAGAGAGCTTTCAGCATTATTATTTTTTTAACTATTAAAGTATTTTCCTTCATCCCTGTCACAGGGAGTTAACACTGATGGACTTGAGACACATTCCTTTTTTTTTTCTTTCCCCCCCTAAACCAGAAGCTTGGAAGAACACAAGGAAAAAATAAAAACAAAAAGATCTGTTATACATGATAAAGTTAAGAAATGTCTTATTTCTGGAACAGAATTTTGTCATCTGTTCAGTTTTTGAAACAATTATTCAACTACCTGTATTTACTAAAGAGACTGTTGAAAGTTCAATAAAAGAAACACCACAAGTATATTTTCTCAGTTGATAGACAAAACTAGAGTACCTCAGAACAAGATACCAGGAAAGCACAGAACACAATTTTTCCCCCTAAATGCAGGTGGTAATCTCAACATTCATAACCAAAAATAGAGAGACAAGAAGTACAGGTACTGACTGGTAACATTCATGGGCAGAAAAATCCTCAGCAGAGAAGCTCCAGGTGACATGGTTTGTGCAATTCTTTCCAACCCCTGGTGTGGGCTGGTTGATGCATCCCTATTAGACGATACTTCTGCAGTTTGGTTTTTTTCTTTTTTTGCCTTTGGGGACCCAGAGGAATACCAGACTGACATTTTCCTGCCTCTGCTAGCAACTGTAACACAATCCTTATCTATAGTGTTAAGAGAATTAAAAGCCATGGACTGATACTGAACTAGGCTTTGTTACATGGTGCATTACTATATTAGTTCCTATATATATCATATTTATATTAATTTGAAAATTCAAAAAAAAAAACAACTTGCAAGTTTTCAGAGTGTGTGAAACCAGTAAGTAGTCTGCACTTGACTGGAATTCATGATTCGGCACAAAATCATCTGCTCAATAACCTCGTATTGCTTTGAAATGAAGGAAATGAAACAAAGTTTACACCCAGCCCTTTACAATGACCCGCTTTTTCCTTTGAGAAAAAAAATTATTACAAATATCCCCTTCCCTCCCACCTCCCCCAAATAAATTCAACAAACACCCAACAAGGTTTTGACCTTTAGTATTTTCAGATATTTGTGATTGAACAGAAGTCCTTTAAAAAGATACATTCATTTTTAAAATCGGTTTGTTTTTTTTTTTTTCAATTAAGGGAGCTGCATGGTGTTTACTGAATTGGCCAGGGTAGGACAGAGGTAAGCAGGGTGGTGAACTGGATCCTGCAAATGTCAATGAGTCTGGTTGAAAAATTCATAGTAGCTGCCAAGGCTTCTCTCCTCCAAACTTGTTAATGGTCTGAAAGCAGGAGGGGCTGTGCTGGAGATCGTGGTGGTGGACGGTTATGGAGGAGAGGCAAAGGGACCAAGAAGACCTGGCCAAAGTGTCAGTGCCATGCAGCCGCTCGCATACTGGAATAGTTTTCACCGGCTGCAATGGCCACCAGTTAATGCAGCCACAACAGGTTCTAGCAGCAAAGCTATTTAAGTGAACTGGCTCTCTCACGGAGAACTAACCAGAGACACAATTATTACTCCTCAAGGGCGTGGGAATTTCTGAAGGAAGTTTCTTGAAAGATTCTTAGGAATGACCCAATGCTGTTTGCTCAGTCTGAATTTCTGTGCTAAAATCCTCTGGATACTTTTCAAGATGAACTCAGAGGCATTTTGTGTTTATAAGTGAACCCCCTTCTTTTCCTACTTCTGTTACTGACCCTCTTCCCATTCCCACGCTGCTGAATTTTGGCAATGGCAAGCTCAAAGAATGAGCTAGAGTCACTCACAGAGGTGCTTGCTTAGCTTTTGGGTTAGCAGGGTGGGATTAGGATACAACTTTCTTCCTAATAGCCAAGGTATGGTGGGAAAGGAATGAGAAGGGGGTCTCTCACAGTATAGCACTGCCTCATAGGGCAGCAACTAGGTCTATTCAGCTGAGTTCTCCCCATCCCTGACTGGCCTTTGGGTCTTCTTAGAGTGAATTCCTGACCCATCAGTGCATCAATCATTTCAGTAATAAATGCAGCCTAAGGTTTTTTTGTTTTGTTTTGAAATAAGAAGAAAAAAATAAGATTTACAAAAAAACCTCACACAGTGCAATAAGAAAGAAAACTAGATACTAGTGGAACACCTTGAGTCACTGTATCTTGTCATGGACTGAAGAGAGAGGGAAGGTGAGATCCGAGCGGACTGTTCTTCTTAGTCCAACGCTTGCCCCTCTCCACGCTGACAAGGTAGCCTTTGCCATCTTGTCCACAGTGCTGGCGAAAGTGATGGTGTTTCAGCAGAGCCACCAGACAAAGTTCTTAAGATCACAGGAGATGAGGGAGCCCAGATGGGAGGGTGCAGGTTGAATCATGGGTCCTGGGGCAGAATATGCTGGGCTGAGTGATATTGCTTTGTTAAGTTTCCACAGGGCGGGCTTCTTGTGACCAGGAAGGATGTCCCACTGAGAGCCATTATTGATCTCCTGCTGGACTGAACTGCTTTGAAAACCAGTAACCAAGACAGAGAGAAAACCTGTTTCTCTGTGAACGATCTGACTGTGCTTTAATTCCATTGGGCCACCCTGGAAGGGTCTAGGGGGTCAGTAAGATTTTTTTTTTTTTTTTTGCAGATATGAGGATTTGCTAGGGAGACTGGAAGCATATATAAAGGGAGGCTTCCAATGAGGCAGATGGAGATGGGAAAATGTCAAGTCTCCTGCCATCTAAGCTCTTGTTTTCTAACTCAGAAGTAAAAGAGACTGGGCAAGTACAAAAGTCTGCCTCTTGCCTGGGGCTGAAACCAGAGAAAAAGAGATGCATTTGTGGGAAGGGGGGGAGGTGGTGGTGAAAGAAGAATTGTACCAACATAGTAATGTAGCCTGCTGGGAGCTTAGTAGAGGAAGGAAAGAAGGGAGAAGCCCAATGTATTTAGGTAACCACCTTCCTTCTCTGTAATCTAGGAGCAACCCAGGAAACAGTTACCTAAGTCAACAAGGCATGAACAAGCTTACACGATAAACAACAAAAAAAGTATACCTTCTGAGGGCAGGGATTGGGGGAAACTGGACAGGAAAAAAAAATCAGACTTTGCATGTACAGCTGAATATTTTCTCTAACTTCATCCTATGAAAATAAAAAAATTATTAAAAACAGATCTTTTAAATTAGGATAATACCACGGTTTAAAAAATAGCCTCGTCATAAGTGCTTCTCCCTATGAAGTGCTTCTCATAGAAAAATATACAAAAAATATTTACATTTATAAAACCTTAAATATTAAACTGTAAACAGAACAGAGTAAAATCCAATGACTTAATTTAACAGATTCAGGACACTGTCTTGGGGAAGGGGAAAGGGAGGGAGGAAAGAAGAAAAGGAGAGAAAAGTCAGTCTGACGCTGCTCTGACCATGTCCTGGAGGAGGAACCTCGGCAGTAGTGTCACAAGAGATTTTTGCACAGATGGCAGAGCTCCCTCAACACATGGTAGCTACTACTCCCTCAGGGTCTTGCAACCTTAGTGTTCTGCCTTTAGCTTTCAATGGAGATGGACCATGTAAGAATCTGGTCTTCCTATGTCTTCGAAAACAATCAAAGTAACTGTATCCTAGCAATGGGGGCTTTGGAAGGGGAGGATGTCATCAACTTGGATATAAAGTTCTTAGTAAGTTACATGATGTAAATGCTATTTAAATTCTTTTCCCTCTTAAAACAACCCATGCTACATTTTTTTTTTTAAACTTCCACTGGAGCTTGGGCTGTTAGTTTCCTCCCAAACTTGTCTATTTTTGGTGGCTTGTGTCCACATCCCCTCTGGAGTGCTTACTGGCTCAAAGGATTTTTTGAAGACACAAACTGCCCAGTAGGGTGTGTCCTTGAACAGGGAGTCAACTTCACCCACCACCCAGAAAGAAGAATGGATAAGTGGTGGGATGGAAGCCAAGAGAAAAGTGGAAAGAAGTGAAGGAATGGGAGAGGGAAGGAAGCTGCTCCTACTGTCAAGGAAAGTAACTGGTTGAGATAAGGCTTATGGGGGTAACACTCCCACTACAAAGCCTACAGGCAGGCTCAAGTGTTTGGTAACTCATTGGCACAACCCCAAAACAGCCCTTTTGGTCAACAAAGGCGTTAGGCATCCTGCCTCCTGACCAGAAATGAATTATTAGGTGGAACAGTGTTAAGTTAAAACCATTAAACATTTCTTTCAATCAAGAGATGGATGTAGGCTGGGCCTGGCTGGCCAACTCTGAGGTGTCTGACCTATACTGTTCTCTTGATCCTGCTTGGCCACTCTGGCCACCTCACTAACAGTGCTTAGGAAATGGGCCAAGCAGAGGCTGGCAGCAAGATACCAACTTTCCCTAAAGAGATGCTCAGGAAAATCTCATTTCTCCTGATAAAACCCTTTACAGGCTCTCTCCAGGCAAATCTGTTAGGGGCCCCTTTCCTCTCCTCACATTGGTGTGCGAATTCCAGAGGTTCCAGAAAGAAAGTTCATCACCAATCTTCTCTTTGTGACCTCACCTCTCACCAGGATTATGATCACATTGCATGATGTGAAGATGGGACACAAGGGAAAGGAGCTCAGCTGTAATGGAGATCCCTCAACTGAGCCCATCTAATCCTGAAACCCTCAGCTGCTGTAGAAAGCCTTCAGCATTGCTTTGGATGGCCCTGGGTCTTGCAACTCCCACAATGGGGAATGGGAAAAAGAGCAACATTAGTTTAAGAATTTTCGGCATTTCTTGGCGCCACAATTGCAGGGCAGCTTATTGCTGGCATCCTCAATGGGGAACTTATAGTCATAAGTGAGTTCCTCTCCACGGTAGATCTTACGCATTGCAAATATGACAATGTGCTTCTGCCCATCAATGTTGATGACCCGAGAGTAGCAGTTGGGCTCGCATGAATGGTTGATAAATCGTGCAGCATTCCCATGCATGGTGGCATCCACTACCTCTGAGTCATCAATTCGGAACATGTAGCAGCCAATGCCCTATATAACCAGAGGAGGGAAAAAGAGGGAGAGAGGGGGAGAATAAAGTATTGGTTGCAACTCAAGTTTGGGACTTCTACCCTTCCCTCTTTTTATATTACATATGGCCCCAGCTAAGCAAAGCTGATTAAATCTTGAGTGCTGATCAAAACCCGTTATGATGATGTGACTCTCCTGGTGAGCATACTTCAAGACTGTTTCTTATAAGTTTTTACTGAATTGTAGGTACCAGAACCAGTGGCATCTCCATTCAACTAGAAAGGTAGGAGAAGCCTGAAAAATGTAGTTGGGTACCCTTAAGTTATGTCTAGGTTTTCAAAGCTATTAGGGGCTTCAACTTCAAGTTTAGGTACAAAGCAATTTCTATTTCCTAGGACTTCCAATATGTGCTTACACTAGTTGCTAGAGCTGAAATGTTGTTAATAGTAAACCTTTTAAAAGAACATCCAGCACCTCCTTTTTCTTTATGCTATTCCACACTCATCCTTTCTCTTGACTACAACAGGTAAAATAAGCAGCAACAGTGATAGAATCTATCTCACCTTGCTCTCATAATACTTCTCTCGCTTGTCAGTCTGTATAGAACGGATGACGTTGCCTGCATACTCAATCACCATCTCACCTGCATCAATGTTTCTCTTACAGAACAGGCCCCGACCATGGATGGGAGACCTAGGACATAAACGGAAACAAAAAGAGTCCCTTTTAGCTGACATTCGATTAGTTGAAATTTGCCAATAAGTCCACAACAATCTGCCAACTTTTCCCCCCTGGAGGAAGCATAATCTGTACCTACATGCCTCCCAAAAGTTGTTCTCTGTTCTTGAGTGAAGTCAGCAAAATCATTATGTGAGGATCCTTTAGTCAGCTACCAAAAATAGCTGTAACTTGCAACCAATGCCATCTGCAAAATCGGTCTACTCTACCTATTTGTTCCACTTGGATTTTAGAAAAGCTTTCAGAGTTTCAGCCATACCTGTAGACCCCAACTGCTTCCTTGGAAGTCTTCTTTAAGTGCCGGAAACGCATGGGCATGGGCAAATCCATGCTAGTTGCCCTTCTGAAAGACAGCAGAATATACTTTTAACCACACTTCTTCATGGAAGAGACTACTCTGGCAAAGTCTTGGACTAAAGCTCCTATAACACAGAGATAATGACTACATGTTCCCTTTGCACAGTGTCTAGCATAGGTGCATATACAATTAAACACATAAATGCTTTTTGGCAATGACAATGAAGGTGGTGATAGTAACTATTGCAGGGGGTTTGGAAAACTCACACAGAATTGATATCTTCACAGTACAGTATGTCTATACAAGAGGAGAGACAATCAGTAATCAAAAAAACCCACCAATTTGAAGAGATGCGAATTTCAGTACAGGTTCACAGAATCAAACGTTTTGCTAATAATTAGCCACTGTTACCACGTCACTCATGTCTCAGTCACTTTTTTTTGTGACCCCAGAACTCTAATTAAAGCAGGTTATGGATTTCCTTCTATTGTTGTAGCAACAAGAGACAAATTTAGCATCTTTCTCTCATCCTACCTACTCCCTTTGCCATAACTTCTTTGATTGGTTGTCTACTTAATTGCTTACCTAGCTGACTTCAGCTGTACTTCTTCTTCTTCCTCATCATTGGGGTTATATTCAGGAGGTTGTCGATGTTTAGAAGCCAAGAAGTTAAACATGTCAAATGCTGACTTCCTGGAAATCAAAGATCAAAAAACATTTAGAGAAAATGCCTAAGGTGGGAAAGCTGGAAATGAGAGACACGTGGTAGTCCAGAAAATCCAAAGAAAAAGATCACATCAGTTGGCATTTATCTACAAAGTAAGGCCTGAAACTCCTTTCCAAGCCATGGGTGAATGGTACTTGCCTCAGGTGGACTTCAGCCCTGGCTGAACCATGAGGATTCAGCGGGGGTTCATTGGCCTCCTCGGGTTTGTGGAATCGAAACTTATAATTCCTACAATGTTTGGCCCCCGAAAGCTGTTCAATTAGGAATACAACTGCATCATGAAGAATCCCTAGCATCTTTAAGCCATTCACACCTGTAAAGATCATAAGCATTAGGATGGGTAACAGGAAACTGTAATACTCATAAGATAGCTAAACTACAGAAAAACCTTCCAAAGTCACTGTAGAACTTGAATTGTAAACAACAGCCAGAAGCTGGCTTTAGATCTTTAATAATCCTCCCTGACAAATTCAGGAGTTGATCTGATTTCAGTGCCACAGATAAGACTGGTCAGTCTCAGCTCCCTAACATCTCCATGAATAAAGCTAGGCAAGTCCAAATGGAACACAAAACCTAAGTTTACAGAAAAGCAAACTACTTAGATATCAAAGCATACTCCAGCACAGAAAGGACTTTGCATTTTTTCCATAAAGGCTTACCCTTCCCTTTTCACTCCTAAGGATTTTCCCTTCATATCTCCTGAGTTGCTAGAATGAACAAGACTTTCAATAATAACAGAAACTTAAAAGTACCCTCACTTTGACAAACTTCCACACATAATTAATTATATATTGGTTCAAATCAAGAAGTTACTAGAATATTGAGAGAGAAAAAAGCCAATAGCTTTACCTGCAAATGAAAGCTGTTTCAGACGAGCATTGGATCGGGCTTCCTGAACTTTATCTGTCAATGATTTCCATGCATCTGTAATGATATTAAGGAACTAGTAAGAAAACTTTTAAGTGCATTTCTTGTCAAGTTAGTAGCCTGTACCCTTTAAGCCAGTCTGTTATATAGCGAGGGCGAGAGAGTGAGAGAGTGAGTGAGTGTAAGTGTGAGTGTGTGTGTGTGTGTGAACACACACTTTTTTCTATAAGACAGGACAAGGCAATAACAGTAGGAATGGATGAAATGCCACTTTTTACATATTTCCCAAAGACTCTCTAAGTGCATGATTTGGGTTTTTAACTTCAGTGCCTGATAATATTTGTTTTATTCCTGTCCCTGGCCAAAACAGTCCTCAGAAACTTGTCCAAATATATAACATTTCCCCATTCTATACACTCTAAGTGCATTCTCTACGGATTCAGTCCTTGGTCGTTTCTTCTCCACATAGACATTCTGTCCTGATAAAGTGTATCCAATGTTAAAATTTTCACCTCTATGAAGGTAACTCCCATAACCTGATCTCTCATTCAAACTCTGGTCCTATTTTGTTAAGTAATGTTACTTTGGATGGATCATTTAAACTCTTCTTTTGATCTGCAACTTCTGGACACTATCCCTTGAACGTCTTAATCCTCTCAAGTTCAACAGTTGTAAAAAGTAAAATGGGGGTGGGGGGGGAAGGAAAGGTCCCTATAAATTCTGAAATCCCTATAAATTCCTAATCTATACTATTGTCCTATATTTAAAACTGAACACATAATTTCCCTACCAATAAAACTAGCTACTTCTTTCATTTTTTCTATTTATACTAATAGCTCTCCCAGTACTAACCATCTTGCATGCTTCTACTAGATTTAAGCAAAATACTGTTCTCTTTGTGGCATTTCCCCTATTCAAAAACCTTTGATGGCTCCCATGGCATATAAAATAAACTACAAACTTCTCAAACTGGCATTCAAGACATGCTCTTTTTAATCTTATCTCTGACTACTTTCAACATGAGACCTCTCCTCCAGACAAAGTTGTGATCTAGTCCTTGTCTCCTGTATTAACTTTGTACAGTCTTGCTTTGGGGTCTTTGCTCACAAAGTTCCTTCTGATAAGGAAGCTCTTCCCAAATCTTCTGGAAGCCTATCTAAATCCTATCTAACTACCAAAATCCAATTTGAATATCTGTATTAGCAACCACACTAGCATACAGGGTGGGCTGCTACACAGGTTCTTTGATCTGCTTTTCTAAAGGAAACACAATTTTAAAGAGGTTAACAATCTTACTTTAATTAACAGACAGAGAAGTAGTCTAAGAAAGAAACCAATAGATAGGGCTCCAACTATCTAAACAGAATAATACAACAGCCTATATACACCACCAGATCAGAGCACCTTCCAATCCAGGGAATCAAAAGGCCCTTCTCACAAGCAAGTCTCCAAAGCAAAATGCCAGCCTCCCCAGAATATATAACAAAGACTCAGTCCCTGACCGGCTCAGAGCCAGAAGGCAAGACTACATGACTCAGCACAGCTGTGAATTATCACAGCTCAAAGGTGATTAATCCTTCAGATGTTTACAATTTAGCCTGAGCCTAAGAAACTGAACTCCAGAAAAAAAAAAACCTCCCACTTTGCTTATGCTTACTCTAAACCATGATTTCTCCCTTCTCTCAACTTCTTTAGTACTTTCAGTTTAAACCACTTACTTGAAATAAAGTTTTACATGGTTCTCGTTTCCCTAACTAGGTATGAATTCAATGAAGATGTGATATGGACTGTGTCTTATGTTGCATTAAAAAAAAAAATCTAAAATTAGTAACCATTTTTACACTGTTTTGAATCCATACAGCATCCATTACCGTGCCTAATACACAGTAAGTACTCTTATAAATATTACTTGACATACTGATCTCCAAAATCCCTATTAAGCTGAAACAGATTATAATGGTAGAATCTTTTGAACCTCATGGAGCAGCCAAACATTTCAGTCCACATACCTTCAATGCTTTCTGCACAAATCTGAAAACCATCATCACTTGATATTTCAAAAACAAGCCCCTTCTTTGGCTTTTTCTCTCCAATGCTTTCCTTCCGCTTCTGTTCTTGCTGTAACCAAAACATCAACGGAGAACTGAAGTTGCTTTCCTCTTCTTCACTCACTTTGGGTTCTGAGAGAGAGAAAATAAAATTCGAGACAGACTTCTGTAATTATTTCTGCTGACAGTTTTCCTTTCTTAATAGAAAGCAGGGGTAATTATATTACATCAGATTCAAAGAATTAGTGAGCAGTCAGGTTATTTCCTATGAGGAATTAGAAAAATCTGACAATGTCCCAAGCCATAATGTCTGGGGATCTTCTCTGATTGGTTGCCTTATAACAAAAGTCCTTCTTTTGTTACATATCGTCTATAACAATGGATAGAATACTTAAGATCCAGAGCTTTCCAACCTTTAACTAACATAACTCCTTTAACTAAGGAGTCATAGAATTTCATTAAATGTCCTCAGAGGCCTTTCAGTTCAAACCATACTTGAAAAAAACAATTTCCTGAAAAAGAATTCCCATTACAACATAGCAGACAAGTTGTCATCCAACTGCTCCTTGAAGATCTCTAGGGTAAAACCCATAACTTCCTAGAGAGGCCATTTTAATATGGAATAGCTCTAATTGTTAAGAAGTTTTTCCCGATATGAAGCCTAAATTTGTCTCTTTTCAACTCTCATCCACTGTGTCTAATTCTACATTCTGGGATCAAACAGTAGTCTATCCCTTCTTCTACATGACACCTTTCAAATACTGAAAGGTAGCCATCACATCCTCTCTGAGTACTCTCTCCTATAAGCTGTCTCTAGTTTCTTCAACCAATGTTAATAGGACATGGGCATGAAGCTCTTCCCCATTCTGCTTGTACTTCTTTGGACATTTCCTAGCTTATTAATTCTCTTCCTAAACAATATTCTAGATGTGATCTGACCTGGGCAGTTTACACCAGGACTATCACATCTTTATTCTGGAAAAGTAGCCTCTTATTATAGACCAAGATCACCTCAGGCTTCTTATCACCGTATCTCAAATTGAGCTTGTACTCCATTAAAGCTCCCAGTTCTTTTTTTTTTTTCTTCAGATACCTGTCCAGATATTTTGGATCCTAATTCTGTCCTTCAGCATAGTAACTATTCTGATGTATCTTTAAGTGAGCTGTAAATCTGATAAGCATTTTATTTATGTCTGTACTGAAGTTAAGGATAAAAGTGTTAAACAGCATAGGGTCAAGTAGTGAATTCTGGGACACACAGTTGGAGACCTCCTTCCAAGTTAATGATGAATCATCAATGACTACTCTTCTGAGAGTCGAGCCTTTCAACTTATTTAGGTGAATAACCATGGATCATATCACTTAATTCCTAAGCCTGTTTCCTCATTTGTAAAATGAGAATAACATTACACCTCAGAGTGTTGTGATAATCAAATATATGTAAAGCACTTTAAAGGGCTATATGAATGTCAGTTATTTTAAAATACTACTTTTATTGTTTTTTATTAATTAGCTTCCCCTACCAATTACCCTCTTGATAAATTTGCACCCCCCCCCCGTCTTCCCATGTAAATTTCATCATTTTACATCATTCCACAAAGTAATCCAAATGGGATTTTAATGGATATTAAATTAAGTCAATAAATTAAATATGACTTCCTGATTTACTTCACCAGTACACAGCAAGAATAAGTAAGAAAATGGTAGTTGTACATATCAGGTTTTACAACTAAAAGCAGTTTCTCTTACATCTCCTGCATAATAATAATGAAGGTTAGTTAGCATCCTTTAGTCAAGCTACTTCATTAATTATGCAAATCCTACACTGCTATTAAAGCAGCAGAAAAGCATGTCCAAATATTTATTCTTGAGACTCCTTTAAATAATAGATAAGCCACCAAAAATACTCTGTTTAGTTGACAACCACATACTTACCTGCACTTTCGTGCTCATTTGTTGAATTCTGTGTTGGCAATTCTTCCTGAATTGCAGTCGCTTGCCTAAACAAAGAAAACCAAATGCTAAGAAAACATCATTTTTATTGCAACTCAAAAATAATAGCATATAATATAGCTATGCCAGTTTCACAAATCAATGCCCATGGGGGGTTGGGGAATGGGATGGGACTTGATATAACTTTAAATAGAATGTACTGAGTAAGAATACTCTGTATTTTTATATACTTTACACTTTTCCAAATCATTTCTCATGCATATTATCCTGTTCAAAGACAGTCAAGAATTAGAAAGCACAAAACATACAACTGTCCTTTCTGAAACACTTGCTCTAAAATACTGTCTGTTCTTATAGAAAATTTTATTCCCCAACTTCTTTTATGTAATTATTTTTGGACAAGTAGAAATTCCACATTCGCATTTTAAAAGTTGTAAATTGGATCCTTAAAATTATTTTTTGTGGTCACAGTATTTGGAGGGAAAAATTGAAGGAAGGTTTATTACACTTTAACTTCCAAATTGGTTCTAACTTAATAATTATAGCAAACTGCAAAGTTTCATTTGAATCTTGTCCACTTTGACTTTTAAAATTAACAATAATACAAAAGGGGCAGGAGTGAATAAAGGCAGGGACTTGCCTGAGCTCTCCCAAATTGCTCTCCAAGGCTGTTGATCTCTTTTTTCATGATTTTCTTGCAAAGGTTAAAATAACACCTCAAAATGAATTCTGAAGTGGCAGAACCAACAAAAAGGATGAGGTAAAAACAATTTTCCAATCCCAGACAATTCAGAAGGTCAGCAGGAAAAGTCTGTCTCAGACTGCTGACAGGCCAGCAGTAGGCCCTGGGGAAGATGGCTTGCTTCTGCAATTCTCAGCCAATAAACATTGGGGAATGAGGGGAACAGGGTTGGACAACTGGTCAGAAGTAGATCACAGGGGACTCTTTGCTAGCACTTGTGGCGGGACTCTTTGCTAGCACTTGTGGCAGGACTCTGTTGCACTGCCTAGAGGTGATTCTAGGTCACAGTGCCAGGGTGAGGAAGAGCACTAGCAAGAACTGTGGTCATAGTTCCAAGGTGGAAAAGTGTGCTTATGGTCACTCACAAAGCAGAGCACAGCCTAAGAGACCAATGACCACACCGCTCCTTAGAACATAGCATCCTGAAAGAATTGAAATCTTATAGACCCCAGCAGCACAAAAAACCTGAAGTTTGGGACAGTGCCTCAGGAGCAGAGCCCAAATTTAAAACAAAGTTAGAAGTGAAGAAACAGGCTAGAAAAAATGAGCAAACAAACACACACACAGCATTAATAAGCTAGGTGGAGACAGGGAAGATCAAAGCACAAATTCATAAGACAACAATGTCAATTGTTTTTAAAAAGAAAAAGTCACATGCAAAGCATCAAAGAAAAATGTGGTCAGCCCTCTTCCCCCAATTCCTGGAAGAGCTCAAAAAGGATTTAAAAAAACTAAATGAGACAGAAGAAAAACTGGGGAAAAAAAATGACAGTGATGCAAGAAAATCATGAAAACAGAAATCAACAGCCTGGTAAAGGAGATACAAAAAAGTAATACCTTAAAAAAAAATTGGCCAAATGGTAAAAGAGGAACAAAAATTCACTGATGACAACATTCCTTAGAAAGCAAAACAGGACACATGGAAGAAGAGGTACAAAAATTCACTGAAGAAAAGAATTCCTTAAAAAGTACAACTGGCCAAATGGAAAAAGGAGGTGCAAAAGCTTGCTAAAGAAAATAATGCCTTAAAAATCAGAACTGTGAAAAATGGAAGCTAATGACTTCAGGAGACATAAAAAAACAGTAAAACAAAATTTAAAAAAGAAAAAACAGAAGAAAATGTGAAATATCTCATTGGAAAAACAACTGACCTGCAGAACAGATCTAGGAGAGATAACGTAAGAATTACTGGACTACCTGAAAGCCATGATCAAAAAAGAAGAGACTAGATATCATCTTTCAAGAAATTATCAAGGAAAACTGCCTTAATATTCTAGAACCAGAGGGTAAAGTAGAAATTAAAAGAATCCACCTCCTGAAAGAAATCCCCAAATGAAAATTCCTATGAGTTAGGACAGCCAAATTCCAGAGCTCCTAGGTCAAGGAGTTCTAAGCAGCTAGAAAGAAACAATTCAAATGTTGTGAAGCCACAGTCAAGATAAAAGAAGATTGAGCAACTTCTACATTAGAGGATCAAAGGGCTTGGAATATAATATTCTGGAGGGCAAAGGAGGTAGGATTACCAACTAAGAATCACCTACTCAGCAAAACAGAGAATAATCTTTCAGAGGGAAAAACAGACATATAACAAAATAGACAACTTTCAAGCATTCCTGATGAAAAGACCAGAGCTGAATAGAAAATCTGACATTCAAACAGAAGACACAAGAGAAACATGGAAGAGTAATCATAGGGACTCAATGAAGTTAAATTGTTTGCATTCCTATATGGGAAGATAATATATGTAATTAATAAGAACCTTTCACTACTGGGGCAGCTTAAAGGAGTTTATGTAGATGGAGTACATCAGTGTGAGGTGATTATATTTGAATGAACTCCAAAAAAAATTAAGGGGGTTTGAGAAATAAGGATGTACTGGGGGAAGGGGGAAAATTTTCTTACGCAGAAGAGGCATGCCAAGGAGGAGCTTTTACAACGGAGGGGAAAATGGTGGGAGTGGGAGGTGGCAGGCAATGCTTGAACCCCACTAGCATTCTAACTGGTTCAAAGAAGGAATATATACCTACAATACATAAACATACACATATAGACACACACATACAAAGCTGTGTATAGAAATGAAACTTACCCAATAGGGAAATAGAAGGGGAAAGGGATGAGAAAAGGGAAGGGGGAGAAAAAGGGGAAGGAGGCTCAAGGGAAGCAGTGGTTGGAAGCAGAATAGACTTGAGGAGACACAGAATAAAAAGAGAGGGAGGGAGAGAGGAAGAAACAGATGAAGGATGAAGGGAAATTGTTGGTGTCAGTTGTTTCAGTCATGTTTGACTCTTCATGACCCCACTGGGAATTCTCTTGGCAAAGTCACCGGAGTAGTTAGCTACTTCCTTCTCTAGCTCATTTTACAGATGAGGAAACTGAGACAAACAGGTTTAAGTGGCTTGCCCAGGGTCGCACAACTAATAAATGTCTGAGGTCAGATTTGAATTCAGGAAGATGGGCCTTCCTGAATCCAGGCCTGGTACTCTGTTCACTGAGTCACCTTGCTTGTCCCTGTAGGGAAATACACAGTAATTGTTACTGTGAATGTGAATGAGATGTGCTCACCCATAAAACAGAAGCAGATAGCAGAATGGATGAGAAACCAAAATGCAAGAGTATATTGGTTGACATGAGACACACTTGAAACAGAAAAACACAGAGCTGAAATAAAGGGCTGGAGCAGAATCTGATATGCTTTAGCTGAAATAAAAAGAGCAGGGGTAGCAATCATCTCAGACAAAGCAAAAACAAAAATAGACCCAGTTGAAGGAGTTAATCATGGAAACTGCATTTTGCTGAAAGGTACCATGGACAATGAAGTAATAGCAAAAATTTCAACAGTAAGTTTCTTGATAAAGATCTCCTTTCTCAAATATATACTGAATACAGAACTGAGTCAAATTTATAAAAATAAGAGCCATTCCCCACTTAATAAGTGGTCAAAGGATATGAACATGCAGTTTTCAGAAGAAATCAAAGCTATTTATAGGTATATAAAAAAAGCTCTAAATGACTACTTTTTTAGTAATTCAAATTCAAACAATTCTGAGGTACCTATCACCTTTATATTTATCAGAAATGATAAATGTTGGATTTGATGAGGGAAAAACAGGTGCATTAATGAACTGCTGGTGAAATTCTGAACTGGTCCAACCATTTTGGAAAATAATTTGGAACTATACCTGAAGGGTTATAAAACTGTGCATATCCTTGGATCCCACAATACCATTACCAGGCCTGCATCTCAAAGAGATCAAAGAAAAAAGAAAGGGACCTATATTTACAAAAATATAGTAGCTCTTTTTGTGGTGGTAAAGAACTGGAAACCGAAGATGTGCTCATCAATTGGGAAGTGGCTGAGCAAGACTGTGATATCGTACTATTATGCTAAAAGAAATGACAAGGGAGGTGATTTCAGAAACACATGGTAAGACCTATGTGAACTGATGCAAAGTGACGTAAGAAGAACCTGTAGTTGTATACAGTAATAGCAATGTTGTAAGGATGATCAGCTGTAAAAGACCTGGCTACTATGATCAATACCATGATCTAAGAATTCATGATGAAAAAATGCTATTCACCTCTAAAGAACAAACTGTTGAACTTCAAGTGCTAATTGAAATATAACTTTCTCGCTTTATTTTTCTTGCTTTTTTGGAAACATGGCCAATATGGAAATATTATGTTTTGCATGATTTCACATATATAACTGATATCACATGGCTTGCCTTCTCAATGGGTGGGGAGGTAGTAGAACGGAGGGAGAGAATCTAGAACTCGAAATTTAAAAAGAAAAGAATGTTAAAAAGTTAAAACCAAGGCAAAACAGGGTAAATTTTAAAAGCCATACAAGCAGAAGAATATCTAATCTTAAACTAAAATCTTCTTTTCAGTTTACCTTGTAGACTGTCCACAATCCTTTTGTGATGATTGATCCATGTTAGCTGTATCCTGAACATCTGACTTTGATCCTGGAGTCCTGGAAAAGAAGTGTTTAGGACTGTTCAAAAAACCTACTGAGAAATATTTAGGTTAAATTAAAAGGCCTAGTCATATGGAATAAACCCATCAGGATTAGCCAGCTGGTGACTCTGTCCTCAAGATGGCTCCCCAAATAGAATTAACTGTTCCCTGGTAGCCTCAGACAAAGAAGAAATAAAAGCTATCATGAAGTGCTTCAAACCTCAACAAATGACTAAAGAGAGATGCTTCTTCTCAAGGGCCTTAGCACCCACTGATGGGATTGAATTTGCTCTTGTTAACTGTTACTGTGATACATTCAAATGGTATCAAAAACAAAAGACCCCAGTAATTTTATGAGGGAAAAGAACAATAGGAAAGGAGGCAACAGTGGGAAAAGTTTTAAATTCACCCTCATTCTGATGACACAATGTAACCAACAGTGGCATTTCTTACCCTGTCGCTGATGTCAGGGATGCAGGGTTGGCTTCCGGATGTGGAATGTGTGCTTCAGAGGAACTGGTCCGCACATGGGAAACCTTGTGCTTCTTACCATTCCCTTTGTCCAAAGGCAGCTGAATCCGTTTGACTTTTGGCCTGGATTTCGTGGGACCTAGCACTGAGCTGCTTGCTGACTGTTGGCCAGAAGATGGGGACCCCCCAGGAGAGGCTGAGCTAGCATGCATAACTGAGGATGAAGCCTTGCTCTGCTCTATTCCTGTGTTGCTGGGAACATCAACCAGCTGGGAAAAGCTTGACAATTGGCTCCCTGAAGTTGAAGCAACGTCCAACTGGGAGGGGAGAATCCCAGTTTTGCTGGCAAGGAGCTGGGTCATGTGCTGAAGCTGATAGGATCCTTCTGGTTCATTAGATGAAGGGGCAACCGTCATGCCCACAGTCTGGGTGGAGGGAAGCACACAAATACTGGATGCAGCTGTCATTGCAGCAGTGGAGGGGGCCTGTGATGTGCCCAGCTGTGAAAACATTCCTGACCCTGGTGGCAAAGCCATGGGCTGTTCCTGAAGCCCCAGGCTCTGTTGGCTGGCTTTGATTAAGAGATTGCTTATTGAGCCGATGTCTGGGGCACCAAGCAACCTTGGGCTAGTTAATGTGACTGAGCCCTGCCCCAAAACATGTCCTGGAACTGATCCACCAGTGGTAGGGGCTGTTGTAGCTTGCATGGAAACAACATTAAGAACAGAGGAACCTGATGCCAAACCAGAAACAGGTCCTGCTGTAAGGTGGCTGGTATCTGGGCCTATTGTTGATGTTCCAACTGTTGAAGCAGCAGCTCCTCCCACATTCTGTGGTAACAAGGGTGCCTGTTCAAAGTACATGATACCAGATTTAGATCTTTTGATGATGTTGGGGACTGTTCTGTGGGAGGTGGTATTTCCAAGTGATCCCAAATCTAATAGACTTGGATGGTTTGAAAGCTGAGAGGGTGTAAAATTAATCAGAGTCATGTTAGAGACCATATCAGAAGGGGCAATAGATGATGAAGTGCTTGATGGAGCAAGTTTTTTATTCTTTCGAGAATGAAGGCGAGATATGGGCCTTTTCTTTAACCCAGGAGGTGAAGTGGATGCAGAAGTACTGAGGTCTGTCCTCTGATTAGTTTCTGAAACCAAAAGTTGGGGATCTGGAGGAGGCTGGACACCAATTAACAAGCTTGAAGTAGGATTATTCATGTTGGGTGGGAAACTACTTTGAGTAGCTGCAGGAAAGGAATGTAAGTGCTGGTGATGAGTCATGGGGAGCAATCCTTTGCTAGAAGGGGGGAACAAAGACTGTGATGATGGCAAACTTGGATTCAGTCCCGTGGCTAGAGTGAGACCACTTCCCATGGGCCCAAGCACTGATGTGTTTGTTTCCATCACATTGGGGGCAGAACTAACTGAGGGAGTCAGTTGTATTTTTTGAGTCACTCCATTTGGAAGGGTTTGCAGAACGTAAAGTGGTTGCATATTCTGGTTGACAACAAGGAGTTTTTCAGTGGCCGGTTTCATGTGAGGTGGAGTGGTCTGGACAGCTGCATTTGAAATCTGAGATGGACCAGGGCTGTCTGTGGAACTGGGAACATATTTCTGATTCTGAAGGGGAACAGTAGGAGAAACAGGAACCTGAAGGCTAGGAGTGCTGCTATTTCTAGTTAAGTCCTGGTTGTTGCCATGTCCTTGTTCTACTGAACCACAAGGAGGGCTAGCAATATGGTCTGCATCCATATGCCCTGGGATGAAATGATCTGGGGTCATGTGACCTTCTGGGGTTGGATCTACTCCTGGACTCAAGAGGGCTGAGTCACTTTCAGTTGAGGCTACAGATTTTTCTGTGATTGTCACTCTCTTCTCCCCTGTGTCTGAGATTACTGCCAGTCTGTTTGGGTTCTGGCTAGGGACAGTGGGGCTCCGGGTAGTTAGGACAGAGAGATCTGATGGGAGCTCTAATGGTAACTCAAACTGTTCCTCTGCTGACATAGAGGAAGACACACTACTGTCCACAGGCTCAGCTGTTGGTAATTGCTGAGAAAACACTTCAAAGAGGCCCATATCTTTTCCACGGTTGCTGTCAAGACCCAACCCCTCTCCAAGAGTCAGAAGTTCAGATGAAGACGACTCTGGACTCTCTCCTAAAGCCTGCATGGAGGGAGTATTCTTTAACACAAAGTCCATGATATCTGAGGGTAGGATGTTTCCACAGTCATCACTATTGTTGTTGTCAGAATCAGATTTTAGAAGCTCAGTATTGTAAGTATCTAGCAGGTTTTTATCTGAAGGGGTGCTTGTGTGGACTCTGCGGCCAGATTCCAGTGAGCTGAGTTGGGCCTCCAAGGAATCTTGTCCTTGTGTTTTCACCCTGCTTACAGGATGGCAGTTGTCTATCTTTGGTTCATTAGTTTTATGACCAGCTGAATTCTTGATAACATGTTCCTTTTCCCCAGAATCTTCAGTTCGATCAAGTTTTAAGTTCTCTGTCCCATTTTCTTTTCCATTTCTTTTGGGAAGCTGATTGACTTTCCTTGCTGTAGTTGTGACGCTAGTATCACTCTCTGTCCCATCATCTACACCATCTAGCTGTGAAATCTTGGGGAGGTCACATTGCTCTTCCTCCCGAAATAAATTATGTGATCCCAATCGCTCTTCCCCACTTGAAGAAATCACTGTCCTGGTGAAGTTGTAGTAGTATAAATCATCTTCATCTGAGGTGCTTAAGTCATCAGCTCCATCCACCTGCCCTTCAGCTGACCTCTTTCCTCGTTTCTTGCCTGAAGAACTGCTAAAGAATGGAATATCTTCCTCCCCATAGGATCTCACTCCATAGAGAGGGGTGAGCCCAAAAAACATATTAGAGCGGGCTCGAGCGCTACGGCGAGGATATCTCCTCTTGTAGGAGCTATCTTCTTGAGGCTTGGTGCCATCTTGGAGCATCAAGCTTCTATCCTGGATAGGAAGATTTGGATAGGTGTTACTCTGAGATTCTTGGGATGAAGTATCATTGGGGCTGGGCTGTGCCACAGAACCATCTCCTGGGCTTTCTGAAGTTGAAGACGATTCTGCCAAAGTTGCTGATTCCATTCCTTGGGATGGAGAAACAGGAACAATTTCTTTCAATGTGTTTTTGGATGGACTCTCACTTTCCATTTTCAATGGTGTCAAGGTCACTTTGACTGTGCGTTTCCGAGGTGTCTGTGATTCCTTGGCTGGTCCTTCCAACTGCAGAGATGGAGCTTTGGTGCCTCCTGAAATAGGAAGAACTTTATCCCCACTCTTTTCAGAAGAAATATTATTACAAGATCGCTGACTTAGATGCTCAGATGTCAAAACCTGATTGACAAACTCTGGCTTTAGGTTTCCTTCCTCACCAGCCATGACCTGACCAGGATCCAGAAAAGACTTAATGGAATGTTTCTCTTTGAAAGTTTCTTTACCAGATTTTTTTCCTTTCTGTCTTCTATCTCTAGAACTAGATGTCACTTGTTCATTTGTAATAGCTGATTTGCTGTTCACTCCAGGTGGCTTCAATGCTTTAGTTTCTACGTCTTTAACTGGAGAAAGGTTTTCTGACTGGGTAGAGTTTGTATGTTGGTCTCTCTCCTTCTTCTGTCCCCTCAAATGGAGTGGTGAGAAGGAAAGAGACTCTTTGGAAGAAAATGACACTGAAGAAGGTTCAACAAAAGTGCCCAATTTACTGACATTTACCTCTCCAGGTGTTGTATTATGAGCCTGGGAGGCTGGTTTAGGATTCCCAGGATAAGCCAGGGTGTGTATTGATCCCTCTGAGCCCTTGGAATTCAACATTTTTCCCTTCTCTCCTTTCAAGGAGGAGCTTTTAGTTGACAAGTCTGCAGCACAAATATGTTTCAATTCTGAAGGTGAAGGTCCATCCATATGACTTGTTTTAGTCCCAACTGTAAGCAATGTCCTTTGAGAACTTGAAGAAGTTGGAGTGTTTTGACCCAAAGTACTTGGAGTGCTTGAATTTAATGACCCTAGGAAGTGGTCAATTGTTTTTACACTTGACTCATGATCAGTGGAGGCACCAATGTTAGAGACAGAGGAAACACTGTGACGGGAATATGCATTCCCAGCTCTCATTGGGGACATTATCCGGAATTTGGACCGTTGGGGTGACAGAGAGGAAGTGCTGTGACGTCTGGATCCAATGCTTCGAAGCCCAGAGGAGAGTAAAGGGTCTCCCACTGTGACTATCTCATGGGTAGTTGGAGTAGGACTCCCTAAATGAGAAAGAGAAAATAAAGGCTACAATGGAAAAAAATACACAATATCCACTGGTCTCAAATACCTACACACAGTTTAGTACGATTTATAAAACTAGAAAAATTAATCACAACAGCACTAAATGAAAAAAAAATAAATGAAACCAGACTGGGGATTCTTATTCATGAGTTAAGGATGTCATTTAATTAATAAAGTCCTTTACCAGCAGAAGGCAATGGACGACAACCAGGGGATCTCTGTGTTGGAGAATAACTGGGCATTCGGATTCTGGGGACTTTTGAGATGACATGATAGAAACAGGAGCTGGAGGTGTGTGAATGAGGAGGTCGGTCTGGGGATGGAGGATTTATAATTTCAGCTGTATTGCGAATCTCTCTTGGTGGAATTTCTGTTGAAGAAAAAAATTTCATTAAAAAGGTAGGTTCCAGTTAAGATATCAAGTTGATGACTCACTAAAAGCAAGCAGTGAAAATACTGGATTAGAGATGAACAATATCATAGATATTCAATATCTTCTTATTCTCCTCCCAAAATACTTCTTCCAAGTATTCAACTTAAATTCTAGCTTGAGAAGGCACTCACCTGTGAGAGAAGTAGGGCTATGAGCAATGGTCCTATTCTCATCGTGTTCAACAGTACTGTTGATATCTGGCTCTACAATTGGAGGACGACATTCCACTATCTTGCAAGTATAAACACAACGTTTCCGAGCATCTGTGGTGCTCCAGTACACCCTGGAACATCTGTAAAAGAGGTTTTTAAAAAATACCTTAAGCATGGGCAAGGCATCAAGAAACCATAAGGTTTGTTGAAATGTCCTAAAAAGAGGTTTTGACTGTTCAACTGGCAAAGTTTAGTTACTATTTACTTACTGATATCCGATAGGAAAAAGCTTATCTTCACAGTCAGAGAGATCATTTAGAATTCCTAAACAGTCAATCGTCATTGAGCCTGATCAAACAAAAGAGAAATGATGAGAAGAGAGAATGTGAAGAAGGTTCGTTATATCAACTCCAAAGACACGAAAAGA
The DNA here is from genome assembly GCA_023548195.1 of Bettongia penicillata ogilbyi. Taxonomy (NCBI): domain Eukaryota; kingdom Metazoa; phylum Chordata; class Mammalia; order Diprotodontia; family Potoroidae; genus Bettongia; species Bettongia penicillata. Next base: position 4,873,744 of record JAJHZJ010000311.1, read on the forward strand.
TTTCCATAAATGCAGCATCTCTCTATTTCCAATATCCAGTTCTTACCAATCATCATGTGGATATTTTCTGGTTCTAGGCCACTGAGAAACTTCCTTCTCAAGCTGATGCCTTCAAAGTCTACAAATACTCTTCTAAGAACTTCAAATCCATTCTCAGGAACCATCTTAAACAAGGAGGAAGGGGAATTGTTTAAAATATTACAGTTTTATCTCATAGGATACATTCATTATCTAGCTTATTCTAGGCTCAAAGAATAGTGGTGTAATTCAATACCAGTACTCCTTCTCAGTAACTTCAATACTTCTAATGAGAAGAGAAGTTAGTCCAAGAAAAATGTTCATAGGAACTGACTTGTCAGAACAAAATGAAGTTTCTCATCCTGTTAATTCTTGGCCAACATATTCCCCCAAGTCCCCAGAGAATTAAAAAAGCAATCCAACAACCCTTACCTCTCCTTTGATTAAATCCCGATGTCGTTGGCAATAAACTTTTTTATCATCCAGAAAGACACAATTCTTGGCTCGTGAACACATGAAGTGATAGTTGCTAGTGCAGGATGTGAGGCAGCAACCTACAGTGGCCCCTGGCTTTTGGCAGTACTCACATCTCTAAAAATCCAAGAGGAACAAAAGCTCTATTTAGATCTTTTACGCCTTTCCCTTAACAAAGTTACCCCATCCTGAAGCCCCCCACAACTCAGGAAATTTACTGCTTGTCTGTGGTTACATATACGTATCAAATGTATGATAAGCATACTATGTCTTTTCCCAATTTTTGCATAAGGCCCCACAACCTATTAGGTTTAAATATCACCATTTGACTTAGAACCTGGGCTTCCTTCTAGAGCAGTGAGTTTAAAAGGGAGACCTCCTAGATCAATGCTTAGGACATCCTCCAGTGGATAGAAGGCCATTAAATCCAAAAATGGTCTATGAGTCCAGATCTCCTGCAAAGATCACACTGTTTGAATTACTTAGCAATCCTTTGACAAGAAACATATCATGGCTAATTATCTAATTTGTAAAAATTAGATATTTTCATTATGAATCTCAAAGCCATACATTAACTGACCCTCTATAGATTATTATCCAGGCAAACAATACTTTGCTTTGCTTAATATCATTCTACTAATCCATTCAAATGCACTTGCTCTTTCTTCTATACATGCCCTTCCTCTATTTTTTTTTGCAATGATCAGTTCCTCCCCTCCCTTCTTCCAAAAATACCTCCCCTCCCTTCTTCCAAAATACAGCTAAGAATTCAGTTCTTCTATGAAAATTTATCTGTTTCTGCATTACTTCACATTCTCATTGTACTTATTATGAAGTCTGAACTATGTTAATTTACAGTTGTGTTAATGTGCCACTTAGTGCCTTGGCACACAAAAGATGCTTAATAAACATTAACTGATCATTTTAAAAGGTTTGGACTATTAGTGAAGTTGTATTTTAAGTGTCTCAAGAATAGAGATCTTTTCATTTATTTTTTTATCTCTGTGCCCCAGAAACCAACACAGGGCTCCAAAGGGACTCAACACATATTACTGATTGAACATATAAAGCTATTGGTGAAACAGCAGTTTATTACAGAAAACAGAACATTAGAAAACTATGAAGGAATCTCCTTCCACAAAACTCTGCTCCCAAAGACTCACCAATTGCTTGCCCCTGATCACAGCCATGTGCACATTCTTTAGGGACCCATCATCATCTTCAAACACCTCTGCTGACCACAAAGCACAGTTCACATGTGTCCATTCATTTTGACCAATGTAGAGCAAGCGGCCAGCATCCTATGGGATGTGTGAAATTATTTTTCCACAACTAAGAACCCAATGCCAGGAAAGTTTTCTTTGGCACTGACTTTTAACTTTGTCCAAATAACTTCAGGAAACTGACAGCCTTTTAGCTTAGAAACTCAAATAAAATCATAATGTGATATTAAGGAGCACTGCTTTCAAATACTTTTATATCAGGGCCAAAATCAAGAATCCAAACAAATAAAATGGCCATGCCTTTTATCTGAGGAAAGGATCATATTCAAGTGATGACAGTTTCACTTTCAATAATAGGTTTACAGTATTGAAACCAGGCTAATACACCAATATGAGTCATATTACATTGGCCAATCACAAAAACCTGTATTAGTCATAAGCTATTTTACATATCATTTGCATGATACTAACTTTTGCAAAATCTTAGTACAGTTACAGTTCAAGAGGATGAAACTAAGACCAGTCACTTTAGCATTTAATTTGAACAAGCTGCTTGAAAAGTTCCAAGGGAAAACTGCTTTAATCTTAAGTGCCAAATTCACATAAAACATACAGAAATCTCCATGATCAAAATGAGTTACAAAGGGTGAATACACTGTCTTAGTGCCTGATAAAAAGAACACTAGGATGCAAAGTACTTACATTAGCATTATCATCCCCATACATCAAGCATAATGCACACTGTCGATTATCTTCTACCCCTGGAGGTGGGTTTAGCTCAGGACTGTCCTCCCGGCTCCTGTCTGTATCTTGAGCCCCCCAAAAAAGAGATGCAAGTTATGTCAGACAAGGTAGAAAGTATTAATTTCAAGAAAGAAGGATTCTATTTCGTTTTAATTTCAGCTTAAGCAATATCCTGTAGCCCCATAAGAAGTAATAGGTAAACATGAAAACAATCTGCTAGTTTGGCCTTTATCATGTATTAAGAGTACTAAAAAAAATCTGTGACAACTCCTTGGATAATCTCTAAATGAGAAAATAATGAAACTGCCATTCTGAATGGAGGTTTAAGAATTTCCCTCAGATTTTAAATACATTAAATTTAGTCTCATAAGGTTTAGTGCCTTTTATACATAGACCTGCATCTTATATAAATATCTGGTGAGGAAATAAGGTAATTTTTGGTTTCTTACTTAAGATTGGTGGTGTAGGAGGATGCAGAGGAATTGGTGAGTCTGGTTCTCCAGGGCCTTTGGGTTTAGGAGCTGGAATGATTTTCTTCATCAAAGGAGGTTGCTCGGTATAGCTGTTTTCTTCTCTCTCTTGCCACTGAGCATAGTTATGGTCCAGTGAAGGTGGTAGCACTGCATTTGGTAACATCCCACTGCTGAAGAAACAAATTCAATTGCATTTAACAAGAATTTATTAAATACTTTCTATAGTCTTATATAAAGTTAAACAATTAAGACAAATATAATTGATCATGCATTCTTGCAAAATGCCATAATTTGTCCCCCCAAAAAGGGCTGTAATGGAAAATAGTGCTTAAACTTAAAAAAATCAAAGATATTCAGAACCTCATTATTGAATATCCATTTCTCTTTAAACAATTTCCTTGTTTAATACCATTTAATACCAAATACCATTTAATACCAAATGTCCTTAATACCAAATGGCAGTCTTATCCTGGATGTACATTTTTCCAAGTAAAAGTTTAGATAACTGGATATGGGGAATAAAAGAGGACTCTGAAGGAAATGCTAGAAGTAAGTTTTGTAGAACTCCATTACATTGTGACTTATTATCCAAAGGGGTTAAATTATATCAGAAGTCAAATTTTAATTCCCTAAATTACAGGGTTTTTTTGTGGGGGCTAGGGTTAGACCTATTATTTCACTGATTTAGGACATTTTCAATGATGAAATTCCCCTCCTAATACAGTTCTATACCTCCTCTATAACATATGAGTATTAGGAACAGCAAGGATGCAGCAGACAGACCACCGTAATTGGAGTCAGAAAGATCTGAGTTCAAATCCAGTTTCACTAGCTTCAAATCCAGTTTCTTACTAGCTATGTGACCCTAGGCAAGAAAGCCTCACTTTCAACTGTAAAATGGGGTTAACAGCACATATTTCACAGGTTTGTTGTGAGGATCAGCTCAAATGAGATAATACTTATGAAAAGTGCTCAGAGCACAGCACCTGGTATATAGTAGGTGTTACATAAAAATGCTTACTCCTTTCCCATTCTTTACAGTTCCCTGAGTCACTGAAAAGTTAATTGACTTGCTCAGGGTCCCCAAAAGGAAGTTATGTTTCAGAGGTAGGTCTTAAACACAGGCATTCCAACTCCAAGTCCAGTTCTTTATCCATTATGCCATACTGCCTCTCATAATTTCTACATACAGTAACCAAGGACTGACAAATTATTATTCTGAAACACTAGACCTTTAAAGGTATTCTAATGTATTTGTGTTTAACAAAACCTAGACTAAGAGTCTAATCCAAAAGTCTGAAGTCATTTTTTGAAAGGAATAAAATTTCTTCATCACTTCTAGTTCAAGAGACTGACAAATTTAAGGAAGTTATTGCTGATGGATGCTAAATTTACTTACTTGCTTGTAACTTTATTTGGTTCCCAAAACCTGGACTTTTTGACACTGAACCAAGGAAAAACACGTTCCATTTGCTGAAAACAGACAAGAATTTAAACAATTAGAGAACTTTACCCTAAATTATTTTACCATGAAAAGATTTAAGGTCCTAAAGAAAGATCCATCAATTCTGACAATCTTACCAGCAGTTCAAAACTCACCCCTTCACCTCCACCCCAAAGAAAAACCAAAGGTTGTTTAAATATATATGGACTGGTGTAAAAATGAATTCTTCCAATGATGGAACAAGAAATGGAAAGAGAACAAGTTCATTTTTTTTATGGAGGATAATTACACAGAAATATATAATTTTTCAAATAAAAAACTAATGTTACTCACCCGAATGAAGAAGGACTTGACCATGCTATTAGCTTTTTTAACCTCTGGCTGTCCTCCATCTGAATTGATGGCTGCTTGAATAATCTTCACGATATCATCACTGAATTCCAACTGCATTGGAAATACATAGTATACCCACATAAACACACAAAAAATGTACATGCCAAAAGTGGAATATTTTCCTTCCTTATCTAAATATCCAACACATGAGCCATTCTAAAAAACCCAAAACTCAAAAAACAAAATTAACACATATCCCATTTAAATACTGTGTAACAACATCACTCTGGGTAGGAACTGTGGGAACCAGCTAACAATCAATTTGTGTCTGTCCAGGTGTTAAAATATGGCCAAACCTTGGTATTAAGGTTAATTAGTTCATAATGATAAAGGAGGTATTTCACAAAGTACTAAACAGTTCATAAACAGCTCGTAAACTATAAAAAGTTTTTCCTTTAAATAATGATGTATAAATAACTAAACAATGAGCCTTTAAATGTTAAGTAATAACTCTGAGCAAGATGTTTTAAAATGTCCTGCCCTAAAATTAAAAAGTAAAGATCCTCTCTGTAAAAAGAGGGTCTTAAAAAATAGGCATATTATTCAGATCTGGTCCCATAGGGATAAATTAATTAAGTTCACACTAGTGTTTTTTCTCCTCACAAATACTTTCTAGACTTGAGTCTTCTTTTGAATATGAATTAATTTCCAGAAAAGTTGGGTTAAAGACAAACAAACCTACCTCATTCTAGCCCCTTTTCTGAAACACAAAAGTGAAATTTCCCATTCCCCCATAGCTTTAAGCATCTATTCCAAGACAAAATGATGACATCTGAAAATAAAATGAAAATCATCATTTGAATTTTGTTACTGTGCTCTAGAGACATACCACAGAGGTGTAACTTCCTTGATCCATTTTCTTCTTTACTCCTTCCAGGTCCAAAGGCTGCTGTTCTTCCTGCTTGCTAACCTCAGTCAGAACTGGTGGATCTGGTCCTTCTGGGGAGCTTCGGGAAGGTATACTCTCCTCTGTCTCTGGATTTAAGTCAGGGGGCTTGGCAGCCTATATCCAGGAATGATGTACAGATAATGTATTACTTTCAATCAGTCACTAAGCATCTGGTCTCCAAAGTAAACTCTCCAGTTAGAACTGGAAATAAAGATCCATGGTCTCTCTGGCCTGTAAAATACAAACAACTGTGTTCATCATTTAAAGCCCTTCATAACCTAGGGCTCCTCCTTTCCAGACTTACTGAACTTAATTCTACATCATGTATTCTGTATTAGGGTCAAACTGGTCTGCTTATTATTACTCATACATAATACAGCACTCTACGTACTCCAATAGATATTCCAACTCTCCAAAGCCTAGAAGGTACCACCTTCTCACCTTTGCCTCAAGAGCTTCCCTCAAAGCTCCTCTCAAGTATCACTTCCTCCACAAGGCCAAGCCTAATTCCCCTAGCTGCTGGTACTATGTACTTACCTTTTTTATGTATGTGTTGCTTCCCCAAACAGAACAGAAGTTCCTTGAGGAAACCAATGCCTTTACTTTGTCTTTCTGTCTCTAATAACTAGCTTTATGCCTGCTACATACTGGATGCTTAATAAATACTCGTTGAAGAATGTATTCAGATCATGGTACACAAAAGTAATAAGGAAGTGAGCAATCCAGCAGCTATACAATTGCTAAAAGTGGCTTTCATTACAACGGAGATCTGACCATGTCAACACTCTACTTTAAAAACTTCACGGTGCTTGTATCCTGTAGGATCAAATATAAACTCTATTTGACATTTAAGTTCTTTAAAACTTGATCCCTTCCTATCTTTGCAGTCTTACACATTATTTTCCTGCAGGAAATCTACATTATGGCTCTGTACTGTTTGTGGCTTCTTATACACAGTAGTTCCATGTCTTTACACTGATTGTCTCACATGTTAAACCCTCTTTCCTCATCTCTATCTCTTAGAATTCCTAGCTTTCTTCCCCCAAGACTCAGCTTAAGTAGCACATACTATAGGAATCCTTTCTCAGGTCCCCCAAGGGCTATTGCACTCCTCTCTACAGTTACCATTTTTAAACTCTCTATCTTGTATAGTACTGTTTATGTCACCTCATCTATTAGAACGTAAGCTTCTTGACAGTAAGGACTGCTTTAGCACCTAATAAATACTTATGGATTGACTGAGGGGCTATGTTTTAATTTTTTTAAACTTCCCTAATTCTAACCGCAGTGTTCTGCACACACTAGATGCTCAATTAATATTTTCTGAACTGGAGAATACCACTCCACCACCCTCCAAGTTAGCTTCTGAGCTTTCCTAAATCCAGCCTGAAGAGTAATACTCCATGTTCGGAACTACTTAGCAAAATTTCTTCTGAGGATGGCAAATTGCAGTTTTCTCCTAAAAAAAATGAAGCACCACTAACAGATTACAGGGCAATCCAACAATATGGTAAGAGCCACATAAGTAGTGAGTAATTTCCTTACTAATACAGATTATGTTTCCAAAAATCTGTCTCTAAAATATACCTGTTACATAACAAATTACAAGGATTTAGGAGTCTCTAAAAATGCTGTTTTAATTCAAAGTCTTCTTGTACATTCATTAAACTTTCTCTCTTGTGCAGAAGTAGCAATATACTCAAAAAACTCTTTTACCTAAATACCCTAATGTATTTTTTAATCAAATTATCTTTGAAAAACAGGGACTTTGTCTCACAATTCTTTCTGTTTTCAAAATAAGATCTAATACTGATAACTGACAAGTAACTATACAGAGCTGAATCAGGTATGGGGAATTTTAGACCTACCTGTCTATAACGGAGTAAGTGGCTGGTGGTTCGAGAATTCAACAGTGCTGTCAAAACCTGCTTCAGAGAAATCTGGAGCTCTTTTTCTAAAGCCAACCTCCACTCAGCAGGATGCCGCACTGTACAATTCACACAGGTATAGGCCACACTCTCGGGCAGGTTGGAGAGAATCTCATACATTTCATCTACAGACAAAAGAGAAAAAAGGAGACTAATCTGGTATCCCTCACAAGGCCTGAAACCCCATTCTTCTCACTTTCTTCCCAGCAAAGCAGATGATGATGACAATACTCTTGATACTTTTGGGGATCCAAAGGACCTAGTTTTCCACGTGACTTACAAATGGCTATTACTAATTGACATCAACATAGGATTTGGTAGTTGGAAGATTTACTACATAGTCTATACAAAACACTAACTTGAGCTTTAAAAAATTATGTGGCAACATAAAATAGGCCTGGCAATGGTGGGAAGATGGAAGCTTAGGTAACTATTGCAAGGTATCCCAGGAGGTCCCATCCTCTGTACCTGAAAGGTTTTCACACTTTGAGTGAACCCATCGATCACATTTCCCACACTGCATCATCTTGCTCTCATAGTCGTCATCATCATAACACTTGTCACAAAGTGGGCAGAAGTTTCCTAAAAGTAAAGCAATACTTTACACTAAAGTCCTCAAGGTTTATTGGGAAGACAAAAACAGCCTTATTCAAGTCACTATATTCTCCCAGAATCACTCAAATACCAATAATCTTTGATGTCAAGCATTTCTGGAATGCTCCAATAAATTAAGGTGAACTTCCAGTGCCACTACATTTGTACCACTAATTATTTCTCTCCAGTAAAACTATTTACAAATGTACAGAGTAGCTTAGTTAGGTGATTTAAAGAAGGGGAAGAGAGAAAAAAGTAAATAAAATTAAAATTAGGAAAAAAGGAGGAAATATAGCTCAATAATCCTAGACAAGATGTACTGTTTACAAAAAAGAGGAAGGAGGTTACACTTATTATGAGAGAATCTGCCTACTTTTACTTTTCATCTGTTTGCACTCTGATTAGTACTTTTGCAAAAAAGTATCTCTTCATCAACATCTGAAATCAAACAAAATACTTTCTGTAACCATATTGCCATCCTCAAATGCAAAGCAAAGACCAAGGATTTGGAAAATGCTTCAAAGTGACACATATCCTTGACAAAATCTACTACCTCAAAGATCCTTTTAAAATTCTGCTAAAATGATGCTTATATTATGTAAGCCTTGTTAACAATACTTAAATACAATTAATAAAATACAAAGATTTTGGATTTTTCTTGTACCTTTAGCAAAGAGTTTGGCACAATCATGGCACAGTGAAAAATCATGAGACCACTGTGCATCCCACCCTTTGCCTGGAGTTGTAGATCCACAGCTCTTGCATCGAACACACTTTGTACAGATCTGGAAAAGAAGAGATAAACTTTCTTTTTTTAAAAGTAAATTTCTGTCAGTCATTCCGCAATTGATAAATGGTCAAAGGATATGAACAGGAAGTTTTCAGAGGAAGAAATCAAAGCTATCTATAGTCATATGAAAAAATGCTCTAAATCACTACTGATTAGAGAGATGCAAATCAAAACCACTCTGAGATAGCACATCACACCTATCAGATTGAAATGTTGGAGATGTGGGAGAGTTGGAACACTAATTCATTGCTGGTGGAACTATGGGCTGATCCAGTCATTCTGGAGAGCAATTTGGAACTATGCCCAAAAGGCTACAAAAAAGTGCATACCCTCTGACCCAGCAATATCGCTTCTAAGACTGTATCCCAAAGAGATCATAAAAATAGGAAAGGATCCCACATGCACAAAAATATTTATAGCAGCACTCTTTGTGGTGGTCAAAAACTGGAAATCAAAGGGAAGCCCATCAATTGGGGAATGGCTGAATAAACTATGATATATGAATGTAATGGAATACTATTGTGCTATAAGAAATGATGAACAAGAAGACTTCAGAGAGACCTGGAAAGACTTAAATGAACTGACGCTGAGTGAAAGGAGCAGAACCAGGAAAACTTTATGCACAGCAACAACCACAATGTGTGAAGATTTTTTCTGGTAGAACTTCATTGCAATGCAAGGACTTAAAAAATTCCCACTGGCCTCTTAAGGCAAAATACCTTCCATATTCAGAGAAAGAACTATGGAATTTGATCACAGAATGTAGCAGACCATTTTCTTTTGTATTACGTTTGGTTTGTTTTATGGTTTCTCTCATTCATTTTAATTCTTCTATGCAACATGACTAAGGTGAAAATGAATTTAATAGGAATGTATGTGTAGAACCTATATAAAATTGTATGCTACCTCAGGGAGGGAGGACGGAGGAAGAGGGGGGAAAGAGGGAGAGGAAGGAGAGAAAAATCTAAATATTAAAAAAAAATTTTTGTCAACATCTTTGTTTTATATCACTTATGTTTCCCATCATATCTCCCTCATCACCCCCTTCTTCCCAAATATAGCTCTAAGAAGCAGTCATTTCAACTTCATCTAAATTAGCAGTATTGGAAGCTCAAAGGACTTAAAAGTTATAGTTCTCTTTGGAATAGTGCAATAAACTCACCCAAACTTTCTTTTTCTTGGTGGGTTTGGTTGGGTAGTTTGGTCCCAGGCACTCAGGGTGATAGCTGTTTCGGCACTTATTACACTCCAGCAGCTGCTGCAGAATTGGAAAATGCAACAGCCATGAGATAGCTTTTTACCCACCACGAATACACAGCACTACTCTTTTTCCTGTTTAGTGTTTCTCTTTAAGATACAGGATACTGTATATAAAATTTCCCCACATATTACTTACTCTCAGTTATAGCAGAGATTTGCCTCTAGTAATAGACAATCAGAATTTAAGGACATTTCTTGAGTATCTCACCTATACCATTAATTTTCTCCCGGAAGACAGAATTTCAGCAAAAAGGACCTGAAGATCCTTTAGAGACATTTAGTGGCATAGTGGATATAACATTAGGCCTAGAATTAGGAAAATATGAATTCAAATCCTGTCTCAGACATTTACTAACTTGTCTGCCTCAGTTTCCTCAATAGGGGTATTAATAGAACCCACCTTACATGGTTGTGAAGACCAAATGAAATATTTGTAAAAAGTGCTTAGCCCAGTTGGCACACAGATGCTATATAATATTCATCCCCTTGCCCTTCTCCCCTTAAAGTGCCTAGAAGGTAAAGGACTTAAATGTCCAGAAGATTACTAAAATACCATACTTAACATAAAATATGTTCCCTTGAAATAGTTTCCCTTCTTTCTCTCTATTAGGGTTGTTTCTGAAGAAAAGATTCCCAGAACAAAATATGTGCTCAAATACTGGAGAACAAATTAAAAGATCTGAATGTAATGGCAATATTACTGTCATAAAGAATGAAAAATAAGAATTCAGAGAAACATGGAAAGACTCATAAGAAGTGAGACAGAGTGAAGATAACATAACCAGAGGAACAATCAACAATATTAAAGTCAGCTCTGAGAGGCAACTGACAATGTCAAATACAATGATAAACATTAGTATTATATATTTTAAAGGATATATCCCTCCATTTGCCCTTTTAAAAACAAGATTTACTGATGATTTTTTTTTTACGTAATTCATTTCTATATGTTCTCCTCTTTTTCTCTACAATCCTAGAATGAAATCCTCTCTTGTAACAAACAGAAGCACTTAAGAAAAACAACAGTTTCAAAGACCAAGTCTAACCATGTATGCAACATTCTGCCCTTAGAAATCTGTCTATCAAGAGGAAGGGGTGAGGTGAAGGTATGTTTCAACACTTTTCTCTGGAACTACAATTAAACATTTTTTTGGTTACCTTTTGTGGCATTACTGAAATTTGTCCGAGAATTCCTCCTCCTCCCAAAAAGCCACCCCATCACCAAACTAATCAATACCTCAAAAAAGTCTGAAAATACTATAATTAGATTTTCAGCTACAGTGAGCCTCTTTTAGTGAACTTTTCAGTCATATTGTTCTAGTCATTGTGTACAATGCTGTTCTTCTGGCTTTGCTTATTTCTCTCAATTTAAACAAACTTCACAGGTTTCTTACAAGTCCTCACATTCTTCATGGCTGACTGCACAACAGACCCAATATAGGTGTTTTCATTATTTGTGACTTTAACCACTTATCTATTAAAGAACAACTCTTCTTCCCACTTATTTGTTAGTACCTATTATATCTGATATCACTTTTATCAGTAATATTTGATATACATATTTTCCCCTAAACATTTTATCTTCTTACTGTTTCTGAACTGTTTTTGTTCTTTCATTAAGCTTTTAAATTTTATGTAATCAAGTCTGCTTATTTTGTTTTTTTATGACCTTGGAGAATTGATAAGCCTTTCCCCAATCAGCTGTGAAAAGCACCTCCTTCGATTATTATTTTTTATGATATGACTTCTTATAATCAGGTCGTATATCCAGTTGCAAATACTTTTATATTTAGACATTAGCCTAAATTCTGCAAAACAACTTTTCAGTTTTCCCAGTTGTTCTTGTCAAATAAGGGTTCTGACCTCCAATAACTTATCTTCTTGAGTTTTAAAAATTTGCTGAAGGAATTGGGAATACTTAACCCAGAAAAGAAAAGATCATCAATCAGAAAGGGATTAGAATTGTTCTTAGACATGAAAAGCCTTCGAAAATGGAGATGTTGAAAAAAAGGGAAAATTTAGGCTTCATGTCAGGAAATCTTTCTAACAATTAATTATCGGAAAATTAAATGGGTTGCCTCAGAAGTTAGAGGGTTCCCTAATGAAGCTCATTTAATGTATAAAATTCTGTTATCAAACACCGGCTCCTGTTTCTGGGTTGTGCTTATCTCTAATACCTTCAAAAGGAGGGGAGAGGAAAGAGAAGGCAAAAAATTGGAACTCAAAAAAAAAAATTTTAATTATTTATAAGTAATTGGAAAAAAAGCATTAAAAAATTCATCTGAAACAACATTTTTTTACATCAGTTCTTTACTTACATCTTGCTCAAATTATTTTTTCTGAGGTTGGGTTAAGATTTCTAGTTTTTTGTTTTAAATTTGGGTATTGTTTTTTTGTTGATATTTATTCATTTCTCTGCATGTAATTTTGCATAATAGTTTCTGATAATTCTGTTTATGTTCTCTGTCCTAAGGTTATCCTCAATATCTGCTGTTTGATCTGAAGTTTAATAATTAAATTTCTTGGTGAGTTAAAACTTCGGATTTCTTTCTGTTGCTACCCTAAGGATTCTCCTAATCTATACCTTTTCTTCTGTTTTCAACTATTCTGGGCAACTGTCCCATCCTATTTTGTTCAATATTCTTGTTTTGTAGAGCTCTCACATGTTCTTCCAATATTATGTTCTGATTGTTTAATTTTCCTTCTTATTCTGTGATTTTATAGTCTAATTCTAGTCTCTATGTCAAAGAATCATTCAATTTGGAGAGAATCTTTGTTTTATATGACTTACTTTTCTTAGTAAATTTATTGGTTTCTTCATTAAGAACTCAAATTGGGCCTATAACTTTTGATTTACTGAATTCTTTTATTGCTCTTCCAAAAGTTGTGCAAGTTCTTAGAGATGCTCCATCATCCATTTTCTTGGGGTCTCATATAATTTGCTGTGAAAATCTCATCTTCCTTGGATGTTTCTTTTTAAATCCAATTTCTTTTGCTTTAAAGTATTTACTCATTGTATTCATTTGTGATGACTTTGCTTTGTTTTCTTATTTTCCTTCCTCTGACTGCTTTTATATGTCGTATTAATTAGTGATTTTTCTACCCTGTATTTCCTGAATCGTGGACCTTATTTGTCATTATTCTCTTTCTTTCTATATTAAACAGATCTAAATGAGGCCCAGTGCTCCTTCTCAAACTCCTGCTGTTTTGTCCTCCATTCTCTCTAGGCCACTAGGGACACTGATGAAGGAATATGCTGGAAGATCACAACAGCTTGGCCTACTGTCTATTTTTCACTAGCTCCACTCTCCTGGGTTTCTCTTTCCTGTTGACAACCACCTTTCTTCTGTCCCGACCCTGTGTAGGGTTGGTTGGATTCATGGGGCCCCAATTCACTAAAGGAAAGAGAAAAGGGACAGTTGGGGTACCAGTCCAGGCAAGCGATACAACTTGACCTGTTCCGCTCTTTTTACAGTGGCCAAGCTATTTCCCTCTTGCTCAGGAACTGGTCCCATAAATGTTAAAACCTACATGGGGGATATCATCTGTGGGATACTATGGGACATATCACTCCAAAAAGTGGTCTAATAGCTCTTCTCAGCAATGCAAGGATCTAACACAACTCCAAAAGACTCATGATAAAAAATGCTATTCACATCCAGAAAAACAACTATGGAGCCTGAATGCAGACTGAAGCATACTGTTCACACTTTTTTTGTTTTGTTTCTTCTTTCTCATGGTTCCTCCCATTGGATCTAATTATTCTTTTCAATCTTACTAATGTGAAAAAGTTTAATATAAATGTATTAATAGAGCTTATATCAGATTGTACACTGTCTTGGGGAGGGAAGAGAGAAAATTTAGAACTCAAAATTTTATGAAAACGAATGCTGAAAACTAAAAATAAATTAATTTTTTTAAAAAAAAGTGATGCCTAAAATTACAGATACCATAAAAGGCCACGGTTGGGGTGAGGGATCAACCTGTGCCAGTATTACAGCGGGTTATGTAAGGAAAACATCCAGGAACAAGGATCATCCTCTATCAGTTATTTTTTCATAAAGAATTAACCTATAGAAACTTCTTTCATTTTTTTTTTCTTTCTGGCATTGCTGTTTTTGTTGTATTTTCTAACTCCTTTCTTGTTGATTTGAGGTAGCAGGGGACAGCTGAACCCTAGGGTTATCTCTTATTCCATCATCTTCCCAGAATTCTGCTTATCCTTTCTTCCTGTTAATAACTGATAAACTGTCTTTTGGGGAGAATGTATTTTGTAGGATGTGGAGGTGGTGTAGCTGTTTGCTGGTAAATAACTATTGTGTCAAAAGAAACTGTATCAATACTTCTTTGAGAAACATTTTCATCCTAGCATATTATACCTTCAATACTTCTGTTCAAATTGGTTTATCCTATGTCAGAAATTCATTGCATACAGCATAAACTGGGCCCTTACTATTACTTGACCATCAATCTTTCTACTGTACTTTATTTCACGGCCCATTGCAACTGTTCAAAACGTTTTTTTTATCATCACTGCTCCCAACCACAGCTCTCCCTCCTGAACACGTACATACTGGCCTCCTTTTTCATTGAGACAATGAAGACCATACACTATTTTTAATCCCTCGCCACCCCGCCTGTCCCCAATAACTTCTCAAAAGACTGATAGCTGAAAGAACAAAGTTGATCTGGAGTCAGAGTATCTGAAAATTAAATACTACTTCTGCCACTGCCCATGTTATCTTATGGAAGTCACTTATAACCTCCTTGGGCTTGTTTCCTCATCTATAAAATGAGAGGTTATACTAGATGGCCTCTAAGGTTCTATGATCTATTATCTAATTCAACATCACTATCAACTCTGTCCTCTTTCCTTCTGGAGAGCTGTATCTTTCCCTTTCCCTAAAAGTTAATATTTCTACTTACAACCTTGATCATATTCTCTCTTGACTGATTTAGAACCTTGCTCCGGCACTCATCCTCACTCACTCAAACATCTTTAATCTTACCCTGCCCACATACTGCTAAATACACTCACTTCTTTCCAATTAAAAAAAAAAGTTTTCCCTTTGCTGTTGTAGCCCACCCAGCTCTCTCATCTATATTTGCCTCTTTATGGCTAAACTTCTTGAAAAAGTTCTGTATAACCAATATCTTCATTTTGCTACAAAATGCCATGAAACTGAACTTCTGACTTCATTCTCTAATGAAATTACTCTATCAGAAGTCATCCATCAATGACTCCCTCCCTGACTGCCAAATCTAATGGCCTATAAAAAAAATCCTCATCTTGGATGATCTCTCTGAAGTTTTGAACTCTGTTATTCACATTTCTACTAAACAGATATTCTATTTCCTTTCTTTCATCCACATTACACTCTTTTGATTCTCTCCCTACCCCAGTAACTGCTATTCTATGTCCTTTCTTTGCTCTTCATCCTATTCTTAAGCCTTAATACTTGAGGCATTCTCCAAGATTCATCTATAGCTCTTTTTCTTCTCTCTCTCTGAGCATACTCTCTCTCTGAAGCATACTCTTCTCAGATAGTCTCAGGCATCCTCCAGGTTTCAACTATCATCCCTAGATGGAAGATTTCCAACTCTATGTCTCTAGTTCTAACTTCTCTTTTGAGTTCCAAACATCTTCAGGAAACTTGAGTTTGGATATGGGTATCCTATTACTGATTCACATTCAACCTGTTCCAAACCAAGCTCATTATCTTTCTCACTATACCTACTCTTTCCTTCCGACTTCAGTTTCTATCTGTGACATCAACATTTACAAGTCTTTCATGTATGTAAACCTCAGGATTAATCTGACTATTCTGCTTCACCTTTCACATCTAATCAGTTATACCAACTAATCAACTGATCTATCAATCAGCATACATTTATTAAGCATCAACCATGTGCCAGGCACAACAGACACAAAAGACACAATGGAAATTTTTAAAAAGAATTGCTGCTTTCAAGCAAATGCTATCAAGTTCACCTCTGCAGCATCTCTTACATCTTTCCTCTCTTCTCAATTTTCATGCTAATATAGGGCATCATTACCATATACCTCAACCATAGCAATAATCTTCTCTTAAGTTTTCTCCACCTTTTCCCCTTCAATCATCCTTCACACTAGAGGAAGAATTGTCTTTTTCATCCAAAGATCTGGTTATGTCACTCTTTTGCTTAAAACCTCTCAACGACTCTCTAATTCCCTACTGAATGAAGTCTTCAAATATAGGCTGGATGACTACTTCAGGATACTGGAGAAAAATCTGATGTTCAGGTAGAGTGTGAACTAAATCTACTCTGAAGTCTCTTCCAGCTCTGAGATTTTCACTGTGAAGTTCAAACTTTTTACCTAGTTTTCAAGGCCCTCCATGATCTAGTACCACTCTATTTCTCCAACCGTATCTGATACTGCTGCTCCTCTTCATATATGCTATATTCCAAGGAAAAACAACTAAACAAGTTTAGGAACTTGTAATGTTATTTACTTCTTTGTAGCCTCATGGAATGCCAAACAGTACCTTGAATATAGTAACCTATACTAAATAGTCAATAATCTGGTTATTACTTGCCAACTGATAAATATCTGGAAAAAAGCTCTTGAAAATGATATTCATTAGAAATCAATCAATGAATATCTCAGTGGCTACTATGTATCAAGCACCAAGCAAAGGACATAAAATGGGCTCCTTTTAATAACTATTTCCCTTCTTTAAAAACAGTTTGAACTTCTAAATGGACACAATTTGACATGGCTACGAGAACATCTGGAATCAAATCAGAAAAAGCCAGAAAGCCCAAGGAATTTAATCTCAAACCTGTTTTCTTAAGGTAATACAATTGAACATTTTATATCTGGAGAACGATGGCCTGTACTAGGGCTTCTTAAACCTTTTCCACTCTCTGTCCCTTAAGAACTTCTTTAACTTAAAAGACCCATATGGGTCAAAACCCACAGTTTAATAAGCACTGGCCTGTACAACCAAAGCCAGGGACCATAACTCACCTAGTAATAGATACTTAAATTTTCCCCAAAATTAAAAGGTGAAAGGAGAGCACTAGTCAAACCACCAGAACATCAAAAACAGGTTAAACTAAGAAATACTCAGGGTGGAGCAAATACTGGGCTAAAAGTCAGAAAGATGTTAGGAAGGAGACCATTAATACATATGGCCTTAGCTAAATAAAATAAAAGGGTTGAAAAAGACAATCTCTCTAAGTTCTCTGATAGAGTTAACATTGTATGAAAGAGAGAGTCACTAGAAAAATCCAAATCCTAATACTGGATATTGAAGAAATTTTATTAACAGCCCTAGAAGGGAAATATAGATAGAGGGATGTGTCCCAAGTTACGTTATTTATTTTTAGTACCTTTGTAGCCTGGTGTTGTCTTCCACACACATGACAGAACTTGCAGCGACGACAACACCAATTTTCCAGCTGGTCCTCTAGAGGGCGCTCATTCTCCTCCAAACAGAATTTGTGGAAGGGCTCACAACAGACTTGGCAATACACAAACTAGAAGAGAGATATTAAGTGCATCAGTTACTACTAGAAATATCAACCAACCTTCCCTTTTTTTCTTTCTGTTTTTACAAGTAGAATTTAATTGGTGAGAATGATTATGTGAACGAAGCCCTAGAGACACTGATCCCCTTTTTGCCTTTCGATTTCAGCAATAAATGGATACATTTATAGCTATCAACAGCAAATGCTTCGCCCAGCAGAGGGCCTTATTATCCCAGGCACTGCACTTGGATACCTAAGTCAGAGAAGCTATTCCTCCAGTTTAACTTCACAAAGCTAAAGCGTTTTCGGTTGTTGTTGTTTTGTTTTAAAGAAATGAGGTCTGTTCACAAACTCAGCCTCAGTGCAGCCTGATTTCTGGAAGCCTGATTTCCCCTACCTCCTGGAAAGTCCCCGAAGCCCTCCTCCACGCTGCTTCAAACTGGACAGAGAACCTACCGTATTCTAGCAAAGCAGCAAATAATTTCTATGAAAACAGAACATTTTTACTGCTACACTCCTTCGACCTCTTAGAGTCCTGTTTCCTTCAAGACATGTCACCTTCTGCAGAAAGCCCGTGCCAATCTCCACAACTGCTAATTGCTAGTACCACCTCCCCTCCAGAATCACTCTCTATATATTTTCATCCAAATACAGGTAAGTTGTATTTCCCAACAGAATGTAAGTTCCTTGCGTTGAAGGCAAGGATTGTTTGACTTTTCTCTTTGTATCCCTAATACAATGCCTCATACAATTTTAAGTCCTTAATAAATCCTTGTTGATTGATTGAGGATATGTTACCTCTACATGTCCACTGCTGGCACAGAGAAAGCAAACCACTCTTGGAGTTATAGGAACTGAGGTCAGGATGCCGAGACCACCCATCTCCCACACGTTTTCTACTTCACAGTCTTCCTGCAAAGCAAAAAATTTGAACTTATAAATCTTCCAAGAATATGGCTTTGGAATGAAAGCAAATATTATTGTTATAAAACCACCACAATATCATTAGTTAAAAGCTCTACATTGTAGTGAATGAAAATATATATTGTAACACTTTAATTGCCTAACCTCAGGCACAAATCATTTAAAACTTCACCTTTCAATTCATACTAAATACATTATATCAATATAGCTGGAATTAAATTTCTCTTACAGCTCTATTCACTCAAGCATTCTTTCGGTTTGATAATTTCTCTTTAATAGAATTTTTTCCCCTGGAAATTGTCACCACCTAGTCATTTGTTACTGCTCAAGATGGGTCAAGCAGAGCTCCTCCTAAGACTCCAGCAGTGCAAGATTATTATTACAAGAAGAGACAAAAGCTAGAAGGAGTTCTCTTTTTATCTCAAACATTCTACATTCTAGGCCCTTCAATTAGAGCAGTTTTTTAACCTCGTTCTGTGTTGTAGATACCCCTGGCATTTTGGAGAAGGCCTATGGACCCCTTTGCAGATTATTGTTTTAATGCATAAAATAGAATACATAATGTTACAAATGAAATAAACTGTTTTGAATATCTATCAATTTTTTTTTAAATTCCTGGGTCCCAGGATAAGAACCCTGGAGTTATTTGAAGAAATACAGTTCTAATGTTAATTTGACAACCCATTATATCCAAAGTAAATCATTTGGCCCCTTTACCTTAAAGTCTACTCTGATCCTGTGGACTCCATCTGCAGGCAACTTTTGCTTGGAACTATTTCCATTGGAGAGGGTGTTGAGTATATTCAGAGTGCCATTCTCTTGCTTACTGACTGGAGGTGGTTTTTCCTAGGGTCAACAGGTGGAAACAAAAGCAAACCACAACTTCCTTGCCTACTTATTCAGCACTACAAAGCATAAAAATTTTAAAACAAAGCTTATCTGGAACCAATCAGAAAATTCCCAAATGAGAATTTTGAAGGAAAATACAAAGGACTTTCATAGATACTCCTTAAAGATATTCTTTTTCTGAATCCATAAATTATCAAAGGAAAAGGAAAATGAAGGTAAGATAAAGAAGAATTAAGTATTATAGAGTGAAACTATAAAAGAATTAATTGTACAGGTGAGAAAGCACAATTAAGGTAAGCAGGCTGCAACATTGCAAATTCCTTGGGTAGTATCAGCAAGGAAAACTCCAAGAGGGGCAATCAAAGGAAAGAAATAATGGAGAAATGCTAAATCCTTGACCTAGATCTTTCCTTAATCTTTTAAGATCCTGGGACCCAAAGAAGCAAAAATGTAAAATCACTTCTGAACCACATAAAAAGCCATAAAGTAGGGCTACTACTCTTAAAAAAAAATTCTGAATTACTGGAATGTAGAGAAACAAATAACACCTTACCTTTTCTTTTGGTTTCTGCTTCACAGGAATACTTGGGCGAGGAGCTACCTTTTTCGGCTTGCTTTGCTCTGGTACTAAGAAATTAAGAATTATAAAAGTCAGGGGCAGTCAATCTTGTAATCAACTTTTAGGTAACAATGACTACCCTAAATAAGACTGATTCACCTAGGAAATTTTTTTAAATCTAAAAATGTTTTAACTCTGGAAAAATTTGAGTAGGAAATTCAAGACAATACCCCAAATTTGCTTCGTTTCCATTTATACTGTAACCATTCCAGTTCAGAACGTTACCTTTTCCTATCTGTACAATTAGTTAGAATAGCGAGGTCCTAACTAGTCTTCTTGTTTCTCCTCTAACCACTTTTCCTCCTGAGTAATCTTCCTACTTTACTGCTCTGGCTCCTTGTCATTCAAGTCTTCAATGGTTCTGAACTGCCTAAACTTTTCATGCTTACAGTTAACCACTGCACAATCAAGACCCAAGCCAGTTTTCCAGCCTTATGTTACACCACACCCCTTCAGGTAGCCTGCATTAAAACCAAATCTAACTGTCTCTCCTCCATTCCAATTTTGCCCTTTTCCTGCTCCTGTGGTTTTTCTCATGCATTCTTTTGTGCCTGGAATGGAATCCCTCTTTATCCCATCTGGATATAGTGAAGTCCCTTCCTTCCAGGCCCAATTCAAATGCCAATTTATCCCTGCCCCTACCCTATCCCAAGCTGAAAGGGATCTCTTCCCTCCTCAAATTTCTCATAGCACTTTGTCTGGATCTTTCCTTTGCACTTACCACATTTTCTCCTGTACCACAGTTATCTGTGTATCTGTGGTATATGTCTTATCCCCGTTAGATTGTAAGCTCCTTGAGACCATGGTCTGTGTCGTATATATCTTTGAATCCCCAGCATCTAGCGAAATGCCTTATGAGCAGCAAGCACTTAATTATATTTATTAAGTGTTGGTTGGGCAGAGAACACAAGGTAGCTGATTTTTCTGAACCCAGGACTTAAAATTACATAGCAATAGGGAACACATTTTAGGCTTTTAGTTGGTCTAACAACACCTTAGAAGAATACCAGTGTCTTTACATAATCAGTTTTATTTGGCACTTTTGGCTTGGGGTAAGCAATTCCTTCTATCTTCATTTATTCACCTGATTCTGGAGGTGGTGGAGGAGGTGGAGGAGGTGGTGGAGGTGGTGGGGGTGGGGGTGGCGGCTGCTGCTTTTTCTTGGGCTCATTAGGAGTGGTCTTGGGAGCTTCCTTTTTCAGTGGTACTGTGCTAGGTGGCGGTGGAGGAATGACCTGTACTGGCTGGGAGACCTGCTTTCCAGTCTTCCTAGCAGTAGAAGTGCTGGATTGTTTAGAGTCAGCCCCTGAAGCAGACACATTTCCATCCTCACTCTTTTCTTCCACAGGCTTTCGGGGTGGAGGTTCGCTGCTTTTCTTTGGGGCATGATCCTCTCTTGCTGGTGGAGTTGTTTTCTGGCTAGGGTCCACAAGATTTTTTACAACATTGCTCTCTTTCTTTTCACTGGTCTTGGTCTTCTTCTCTTTCTTTTTCACAGCTGGTATATGGAACAAAATCACATATAAATAATACACAGAGAATCTGAGAAAAGTCATGCAGTCTCACACATTGCTTCTCTCAGCCAAAGCTGGCCCTAAATGGCACAAGGAAAACTGGGGAACTGGGCATGATTTATCTTTATAGGGGAAAGGAACAAGCTAATCATGAGATGTGAACACAAATACATAGTATTCTATTAGCAGGAGATGCTTTAAGAGGCTCTTGTTAAGAGCTCTACCTTTAGCTTGCTTCTGCAGGTAGGCTTTGGAAGGCATCCACTGCAGGTTCTGGCATTTCCTCATCCTAGAGTAACAAGAGATTGACCAGAAAGCAAATTACTTTAAGAAGACAGATAGTTAATAGCTAATCAAAACCGATCTATTAATTTGCCCTCAAGAACATCTGAACCAGAGAACCCCAAGTCTGCTTCAAGTTCACCAAGAGCAAAGTTTATTGTTAAGGGTGAAGAAAGGAGCTACTTGAATTCGAAAGGACAAGGTCATAGCTCAATTTAAATCTCAGTCCTCAAGGATACCTGTATCAACTCTATTAATTTTCCTTGGAATTTAAAAGATAAGCAAATACCAGCCCATTTCTTCAACTCAGAACAGGTATTCACTGGGGTAAATGTCCAGTTGTTGTTTATGTTGTAAAGAAGGAATTGATATTTAGGCATAGGGTTTTAACCCTACATCATACAACTTTTTACATACAAGTGAATTAGTAAACAATGCTGGCAATAAAATTTAGCATCAGTCCTTTCAGAAAGAGCTAATTTTGAGTCACTCTGAACACAAAACAAGCTGGGAATATATAAATAAACAATAAACATGTAAAAAGAGATTCTTTATTTGCCATTCTAATTTTACATGTATACTTCTTCCTGACGTTTTACATCATGGCCTTTTCCTACCTTTCCAGTCTTCCACTTCATTCCCCTCTAAAATCTAGCCATATGGACCTATACTGGCATTTCTCTATCACAACCCTATACCTCCCCCATCTCTATGCCTTTATATTGGCTTTTTCCCATGCTCTGCCTCCTCAACTCCACGTTTTAGAATCCTAGGCTTCCTTTAAGGTTCAGCTCCAATATCACTTTCTTCAGTTCTTTCCTGAACCCTACCAATGCTAAAGCCTTCCTCTCCAACGTTACCTTCTAATTATTGTGAGTGAAATTTTGTATATACTAAATGGTTCATACACTGATTCCCCCAATAGAAAACAAGTTCCCAGAAGGCAGGAACTGTTTTGGCCTTTCTTTGCATCCCCAGTGCTTAAGGTGTCTTAACATAAACATTTAATGCTGCACTGATCTCATTTCATCTCCTTTTGTGTAATTTTGTCACTTAATTATTTGCTGAGCTGTGGTTTGCTTGTCACTTCTTTCTGTTCTGACTAGAGGGAATATGGATTGTAATCCTTGCATAAAAACCAGGTAAAGCTGGGGCTATCTGTAGATTTTTTTTCCCTGGAGACTAGTTTTCTGAAGATGTGGAGAACATAGCAGTTCTCATAATGTAAACAGTTTTTGTATAACCTGAATCTTTATGCCATATCTCCTTGCTTTCAGACATTATTCAGGTTGGCAGTTCCAGTTCCATAGAGTGATTAAAGAACGTCCAAGTTATAAGAATGGAAATTTCTAATTTTAACTTTTAACATATTAAAAAAATTCCACACTGAAATCCTATTCCATTGTATCATTATAGCAGAGGTTACACTGAGTTTATACTCATGAATGGCAATCTCACAAAAAGGGAAAAGTTTTGATTACAGGTACACCAAAAGACTTATGCCTGTTGTTAAAAAATCAACCTAAGTTCTGGGAGATTCATTACAAGGTTGACCATAGGATGGTATGTTTTTCAGTCACATGCCCCCTACCAAGATGAAGAGAAACTGCAGTCTGAATTTGTGAAGGGAATACTTGCACTATAAAGATCACTATTATGTACTGAAATATAAATGAAAATAATTCATAGAAAGGGATGAGATAGGTGAGGGTAGGGAGTGGAGAAAGCAATTTTTATAGAATATACCCCAAATTTCCAGGATATAGCCTATATAAATAATTTACCATAAGAAAAATGAAAAGTTTCAACTGACTTAATAAATGATCACTCACCTACATGTTGGATGTGTTTTTGTGAAACCACTCTTCTGCCCATTTCAAACCCAGGACTCTATTCTAAGAATACTGCCAATCAACACCCCTGATTCTGCTTCTTAAGATCCAAATCTCCAACCAATCTCCAACCAAGTCTCAACATAAGCTTCAGGACCTTTAGACTCTGCCTGACAAAGATAAGATATACTCTT
The DNA here is from genome assembly GCA_023548195.1 of Bettongia penicillata ogilbyi. Taxonomy (NCBI): domain Eukaryota; kingdom Metazoa; phylum Chordata; class Mammalia; order Diprotodontia; family Potoroidae; genus Bettongia; species Bettongia penicillata. The sequence goes on from JAJHZJ010000311.1 coordinate 4,897,703, forward strand.
CTCCACTCAAAACCAGAGCCAAAGATGAAGAAATGCCTTTCACAGTACAGAAATTCAATGTTTGAACACTCACTTGCAGCACTGTTTCTTTATGTTGCGGCCACCAAATTTGGGTTTATCTAGGCAATTAGTACAGACACCACAGTCCTCAGGCACCTGACAGCCTGGGCACTGCCCACATCTTCTTGATCGTCGTCCCTTCTTCACTGGAGGCTCTTGAGGTGCCTTGTTCCTGGTGACAGGCTTAACTGGCTTGATGGGTGGAGCAAGAGGTTCAGCGTCTTCTGAGCCGGCGATTGATGACTTGTCTGCCAAAGAATGTGCATTAGATTTTACAGGCTTTATACTCTGTCCCTAGGGATTGGGGAGTAATCTTTTAAACCCCCTACAAATGCATACTACTCAGAAATAGTGATTTTTTTTTTTTACCATGGTTCAGAAAAACAAATATTTTATATGAAAAACATTTAAATGGACAAGTCAGAGCTTGCATGAAATAACATTATTTCAACTTTTAAAAAGTTTAGTCAAGCCACTATTTTTTTTTTATAGAAAGAACCTCAAACATGTGTGGATAAAGTACAGTTGTGGTGAAAGGAGAAAGAGAACCACTGAAAGAAAGGTTATTTTAATCCAGGGGCTGTTAACCATTTTTGTGTCATGGATCTCTTTGGCAGTCTGTTGAATGATATTTTAAATGCATAAAATAAAATATATAAGACTACAAAGAAACCAATTATATTAAAATAGTCATACTTTAAAAAAAACCCTACAAGTTCATGAAGTCAAGATTAAGAATCCCTGCTTTAAGCTATAAAAGTAAGATCAGCTTTCTAGAAATTTAATGTAATGACACAAAGGACACACTGTTACTCACTCCCAAGATCAATCAAATTTAAGTATCTATTCTCAGGTCCCACAATCAACATTCCTACACTTACCATCATTTCCCATGGAAGATAAAATCTTTTCTCGTTCTTCCCATGGTAAGGCACTCAGGGTGGGCATGTCATCAGGAAATACTGCTCTCTTTCGACCAAGGGCAACAGCAGCCCTTCTACAAACATGTTTTATCCGGGGTCCTCGAACAGATGTCTCTGATGAATCACTTTCTTGACCCTTGATTTGATATAAACAAGAAAACGTAAGTACCTAAAACTTTTAAGTTCCACAATGATAACATATATTCTGAAAACAGACAAATAAAAGGTAAAATCATAATATGGTAAACTTATTATGGTTTAGGATTAAAACAAATTTCCAAAGCTGATGACATGGCTCTTAATGGACTGGTTGTTTTTAAAAGCCAGCAGACCAGGATGAAAGACAGAATCTAAGTGGCCTCTAATCCCACAACAGAAATCCATTAAATTACCTAAATCCCAAAGTATCATGAATATATTACCTAATATGTAGGTAACTAATATGACTAAAATTTCTTACATTTTTAGGATCAATAGAGGAATAAATGGAAGGACAAAAACAAATGGACATATGGACCAAGACTGAAATTGGAATGTTTCTGGGTTTAAGGAGGAGTCAAAATTACTAATTAAATATATTCTATTACTCAGAGGCAAACCACTAAAGAGAAACTAGCATAGAGACAGAGGTAAGCCTCAATCTCATTATAGGAACACCCCATTGGCAGAAGACCCAAATGCAAAATGTGGTCCCAAATTGAAGAACGGTAAATCTAAAGATCTTAAATATTCAAAGCAAGGTACATCTCATCATTCTTAGCCAGAGATACTAGTAGTCATTTTGCTAAATTAAAAAAAAAGTCTAGTCTATCTTGAATTAACTTCTCTAGTTTTTCTCCCCCTCAATCTCTGTTCAAGTGCTTCTTATTTAAATCTTTCAACCATCTGTTATCTGTTGCTATAATCATTACTCAGAGTAAGAAGAGACTCTACTCTTCTCAGGTATCACAATTATACTGCAAAATACAACTTCAAAATTAAGTGTGTTGAGTAGCTGTCTCATAGGCAAGATAAAAAGAATACCTGTGCTTTGGGCTGGTCAGCTTGCTTGAGAGTCTTGCTTTTCTCAATCTTATAAAGCTGGGCTTTGGCCTTTCTTAGAAGGCTGGCTACTCTCTTGTCAGCCACTGGAAGTTTGTCTGCCTGAGCCAACATGGAGCCAATGGAGGAAGTGGAATGTTTAACAGTGCTTGATGAAGAAGCAGAAAGGCAGAGTGCTTTCTCCTCCAGGGATGGTGCAGCAGGGGCAAGGTCCAAGTTGGTTTTATCAAGGCTTCCTTTCCCTTTCTTAACAAGTATTTTGGTTTTGACAGCTGTTGTATCCCCAAGAGCTACAGTGGCAATGTCTGTCCCAGGATCAAGTGATGAGGATTTCTTCCGCCCTGCAGCTTTTTTGGCGGAAGATGAAGTGGCAACATCTTCAACAACCTTCTCTTTGGAAACTCTACCTATGGGAAACAAAGCAGAGCTACTCTGAATTTCTGACCCCTTTTTCCTTTTTTCTTTCCTTGATTCCCGCTTGTTCTCTTTTTCCCTCTCCCGGTCTCTCTCTCTGTTTTTGTCCTTCTCCATACTCTTGTCAACATCTCGCTCTTTGGACAGGTCCTCAGTGGCCCTGTCTTTGTTTCTCCCTCTTTCTGTCTGAGAGCTCTGCGTGAACCAAGGGAAGAGAGGAGTAGGACTACTGGATGAGAATGGCTCTGCTGGAGTGCTAGTCTGCTTCCTTGGTCTCTGATTTTTCTCCGAAGATTCCCCAGACTGTGTCAGGGAATGGGAAGGAAAAGCAAAAGTTGGGTTTAAGGCACTAGTGGCAAGAGGACTAACAGAAATGCTTAATGAGGAGGAGACAGAAGATGGTGGGGTGAGAGGTGACAGCTCAGAAGTACTAAGCCTTCCACTTCTTGTCCTCATGGAATGAGAAGGAGATCTTGGTTCAGATCTGATAGGGCTGAACACCCTTCTTTTCCTTTTTCTATTAGATACCCCTGTAGATGAAGTTCCAGCAGACGCTCGATTACTAGGCAAAGTTACTGACTCAAAGATTCTGGAGTGGGCCTCACTTGGAGTAAATCTGGGAGCTCTTAGAAGAGGACTTCTTTTGTGCATATCAAACCTAGTTCCAGAATGGAGTGCTGAAAATAGCTGGGCTGGAGCAGTGGAACCAGATGTCGAAAAACCAGAAGCAAAGCCAACATCCTCAGGAGTCAGTGGAGGGGGTCGAAAGTTATCAAATATTGGTTTGCGGATAAGCCCTTCTTTGGCATACTTCGCTGAGGAAAAGTACTGTGGCTCTGACCGAGAATGCTTTAAAGAGGTCCACCTGAACGTTGGTTCTCGTAAAATAGACTTTCGTTTCTCTTGTATGGGGGCAGCAGAGGCAGGCAAAAAGGGTGATGCTAAGGGGATTGTTGGAGGCATAAGCCAAGGTGTGTGGTCAGGAATACTGGAAGCGGGTTGTAGTGGTGGTGGTGGAGTGAGTAATGGTGGAGGTGGAGAAGAAGAGGTTTGTTGCTGGGGGGCACTTTGCAAGGAAGATAATTTCTTAGAAGCTCTAGACCCAAAGCTTCTCTCTGAGATTGAAAACCTTCTACTCCTCCTATCACTATTATCATTTTCTGGGGACTGAGAAATAGGTAATGGAGCATGTACATCAGGAGTATTACTCCGCTCTTCAGAAAGTGCCTGCATTTCCTCAGAGCCCTGAGAATCTGTGGATGTATCAACACTGGGACTGCTAGATCGAGAAGAGTCTGAAGACATCTGAGAAGAGTGCTGCGAAGCTGCACTTGATTTTTCAGAGGATCCACAGGATGTAGCACTGAATCTACTGTTCGGTGTAGACTCTAGTCGAGCAATTTTAATTGGAGGGTCATAATCTTCATCTTCAATAAACCGCCGAGGGGTTTTAATGATCCGTGAGGAGATAGCACTGACAACAGGCATGATGAACTGTCGGATGTTTTTGACTTGTGTTTTCACCTTTCTTCCTTGCAGCTGAGCTGCTTCTTTCTCAATCTTCTTTTGAGCTCCCTTTTTTGCCCTCTGCAAAAGTTGCTTAGCAATTGTTGCATCTGTCCTTTTGGTGGAAGGAATAATCCTAACAGGCTTAATCCTTCGAGGGCTTTGTCTAACACCTGCCTTTTCTTCTTTTGTGAGTGGTGGTGTACCATCCTTCTCTTTCCGGACCCTTTGAGGCTTTTCCAGCTGAGAGTTAATGAGGGGTGCTGAATCTGTCCTTATCCGTTCTGATGATGGAGGCCTTCCTCTCCGTCGGACAATCTGTACCCCTTTCCTCCCAATCTGAAGCTTTCCTGTTTTAAACTTAGACTTGAGAGGGGAGAGTTTACCAGCCCTCAACTTTTTAATTTTTGCTGCTTGCTGAAATGTAGCAGAAGGTGTCCGTTTAATTTTTTTTAAGGTATCTTCTTTGCTCCCCTTTGATAAGTCAGATATGTCCTTTCCTTGTGATAATTTGAATTTGACACTGCTAAGGGTTGGAGGTCTTCCTCTTCTCTTTTCTCCATTTTTGGAATCTTTCTTCTTTATTTTCTCTCCAGATTTAGTCTCTGGTTTGCTTAGAGGGGAAAACACAGGTGAAGAATCTGACAGGACAGCTGAATTTCGTTCAGAGATGCTTCTGGGTCTCCCACGAGGTTTTCGAGGACTAGATTTCACTGTGTATAGAACCAAAGAATGCAGAGCACACATTTAGTTTTGCAGTTTCAAGACTGGCCTTAACTAAGTATATGTGAATTTAGCATAAGTTATGGACGTGCAAAAGGAAAAGGACTTCATTTTATATTGTACCCTATTGGTTTTGATACCCAATAAAGCATTTTATTTTGGGTAAGATTTTCCTTCTCAAAATTAACCTTAAAGGAATGAAGTAAAAAGAAAATCAAAATAGTAATATATGTTTACAATGTAACTCTACAAAGTTAGTTTTCCTGAAACTTCAGATAGCAAGAGAACCATTTATTCTGAGAAGGATTTAAAAATCCATACTAACCCTCCACATTCCAACATATCAAGACCAAAATTTAGGGACATTTTTACACTAGCTCATAACAAATTTTTATTTGAAAATTTTAGTTTTGAGTGAATTTGTTACTTGTATAACAATAATTAGACCAAGGGTCTGTGAGCAAGCTTCTAACAATAAATTCTGTAATTCTTCCAGTTCTGTCATTAATATATAAAAATCAAGGCTTCTAGGAAGCTCCATCAATAACTTGTAGCCTACAGTCTTTACTATAATACTTATGTGTCAAAAAACCTGCTCTGCTCTAGTAAAATGATAATTTGCTAGACAAAAATACATTCAAAAGACACCAAAACAAGGGTACTGAACTCAATGAATGGCACGTAAGGAAGTTAAGCGAAATGGCAAGTCCCCTAATCAATCTACTCTACTATGCTAAGGTTCTTGACCTGGCATGATCAAACACCCAAGTAATAAAAAATTGTTAACTACCAGTTTGATATTATTACTGATATTGATACAGATTCTTGATATCACTAGCCATTAACTAAATTAGATTTCTTTTAATCCAAATGAAAAGATTTTGTCAATTTGGATTAGACAAATCTGCCTGTTTATCAGAAGGAAGATTAAAAAAAACTATTCTAGGTACTCTGTTTCTAAAGCAATTCTTTTTACAAACAAAATTCTTTTACAATTATTTTTCAAAAATTAATCAAATGCTGCTTTATCCTATTCTTTTCTTAGTCCAGCATAAATGAACATTTTACTTAAATTTACTTAAATAAACATTTTATATAAATGAACACCTTTACTGATGGGATCCAAAAGAGATTTAGGATGAACTCTCTTAAAATGAACCCTTAAGATGAACACCCATTAGGCTCTGGAACTAATCTGTTAAAGCATGAGTCCATAGTTGTCTAGTTATTAAATTTTCGAAATATAAATGCTTTTCTCACTCATTAACTCATGGAATTTTTCCCTCCCCACAATAAAGGACTCATGATCAAATCTAAACAGCTGCTAATCACAAATAATAAAAGTAGAAGATGGAGTAATAGGGAGAAATTTAACTTCTTAAATAAGAATTTATTTCTATAGAGTTCCATTTTAGAGAAAACAAGACTGAATCTTTCAGGGGAAAAGATAACAAAAGAATTTTAGAGGAAATGAATAGTTATTATGAAACATTAAATGAAAACTAGTAGTAAAAATATATACATGCCAAATTGTGATCATGATAGATGTGAACTTGACTACTCAGATAACTTTGCTAGCTCTCAGGACGTATTCTATTTAACTTTAAAAAAAAATCTTTAGATAAGACTGTTAAAAATGGAGACTCATTACAATTCTTAGATCTCAATCATGAAACGTTCAATCTCTGCTAGGCAAATAAGTAAAGAAAATGGGAGAAAAGGAACCTGGGTACCAGTCCCAACGCTCCCATTAACTACATGTGGGGAACTTTGGGTAGGTCTCATAATTTCTCTGAGCTTCATTTTCCTCATCTGTAAAATAAGATGTTTGGAACGAACAATCAGAATTGGTCCCTTTTTCAGTTCTAAAATTCTACGATTTTGTCATACCTTGACTACTTCCTCTAAAAAGCACCAATTATTAGGAAAGCACTTAGATATGACTGTTAGCTGTGTCACTTAACCACAAAGTACATGAAGCATCACCATCCCAGATCTGTTACCTTGTAAATGTGCCTTCCAGGGAGCTTGCTGTTAGTTTACTGGATACTGATAGTGACATTTCTGGATGAAATTCAAATGCTTAGTGAAGGGCAAGGTATGATTCAGTGCCAGAACTAACAACTTGATATTTAATGAGGTTTTCTACCCATATAGAGCAAGGGAAAACCAAAGTACAGGAGGAATCACTAAAAGAGCATGGGCTGGGGAACAATTTCCAATGAACTATACTTCTTTCATTCACCTAACAATTCTGCATGAACCATTCAATATTACTTCAACTTTTGTTCTCAAAAAATAAGTCTGAGTCTGCCAGCTGAAATCTAAGAGCTCAGGTCTGATTCTAGCTATTTCTGCTTGATATCATAAAAAGTGTTTCTAATACGTGGAACTTCATTTCAACCATTCATTTTAATATGCTCTTACTGTTTGTCACACGCCCTGGACCAATAGTACAGAATAAAGATTTTACACATTTTAAGACTCAGAAATTACACCTGGGGTAAAGGTCAGGATGGTAAAAGGACATTATGGGCTGCTAAATTTTTGTTTCTATCTACTAGACTAGTATTTCAATAGTAAAAAGAAATTTGTTTACAAAAAGTCACCCCTGAATTATTTTCACAGAAGAGCACTCTTTATATAAATTTCAAGATATTCTTAACAATTTCCTTTCTCCAAAAGACTCTCATACCAATCAAGACATACTTGCCAGAGTCTTGTTTCATACAGCAAAGAATCTAATAAATGAATAAAATAGGGCCTTGTAGAATATGTAGAAGCCCTTGAGTAATCATAGCTCTTATATTGTGTGTTTGAAGGATAGCCATATATAAAAAACTTAAAGGAACATCTCTTAAAAGGATTAGATAAAGCAAGGTGAAACCACAAAAATCTGATAGTCTAAATTTCAAACACACCCAGGCGCATATAAGCTGGCCATACCTGAAGGAGACCTTGTGGGACTTCGCACTTTGACTTCTTCATCTGAGCCAAAACCTAAGAACTGCTCATCCTACAACAAAGGAAAATTATTTTAAAATCAGAAGTAATGGCATGAAAATCGAACATATCCCATAGAAGAATCCAAATGAGACATAAGCCAACTTGGAAATAGAGCCACTGCACAATAATTATCATTGTTTTAGGAAGACATTTGAAAAATAACTTATAAAATGTAAGTTCCTGGAGGGCAGGGGGCAATTTCATTTTTGTCTTTGTACTTCTAGTGCCTTGTACATATTAGCTTTTTCATAAATGTTTGCTGAAATGAATAACTGTTATTGAAATAGAAGGACCTAGCAACAGCCTTTGTTCCAGATAGATGGGAGCTATGTAACAGCCAAACAATGCATTGAAACATCATCCTTAGTACATTAAACACAGACAGTAGTCCTGTACTTTAACAACTACACATACAATCCAATACAATAAACTAATTAATCCAGGTAAGTGAATCATTAAAATAGTAGAAAGATCCAATCCCATTAAATTTATACAAGTAAGTTTCAAAAGGACTAAGTCACAGAGACATATATATGGAATAAAATAAACATCAGTATCTTTCCTACTCAACACTGATAGACTAAAATTGCTATAATTGCCAATTCTATAACACAGGACTTGACAGCATTAGAGGTGATTTCCACTTATTTTAGATTTATAGACTCTCCACATTCTACAGTTTTAAAGTGTTTTGTGAGAAGAAATTTAATGACAGGCAGCAGCATTTCTGGAAGGAATAATAAACTGACTGTATAGAGAATGAAATCATAGCACTAAAACAATAGCTTGAGGCCAACTTCTCATTTATGCTCTTACTACAGGAGCCAAAACGTATCTCACTTTTGGATAACAAGGAATAATGTTCAAGAAATATACTCTATTTAGGCAAAATGATTAGAAATTTACCACTGACACGTGGTGAATTTGAATCTGAAAAACGGATTTTTACATACATAAAAGTGAACCTGAGACCAAAAATAAAAAAGTAGTATAAAAATAAAACAGGGAATTGAGAAAAGAGGTGTTTACTCAGCTAACTAAAAGCCAAGAGTTAGGGGCTGACTGGCTTAATAATTTTTCAAGTAGAAATATTTTATAAGACTTATTTTAACCTTATTTAGGAGACTCATCTATTATAAATATATGTTTTCTATGGAGCAAAGTAATTTTGACTGAAGTCTCTACAAAGCAGAAATATGAGTACTAGAACAGGTTTCTATACAAAGTCATTTTGCTCTAGGATTAGAAGAGTCCTTGGGAATAGTCTCACTGAAGAAATTTTATGTTCTCTTACCACCAGTTCCCTGAATTCCAAACTTTTACCATGGAGTAAGGGACGGTGAGATTTTTCAGAACTAGGAATTGAGTAAAGTCATCTGGGTCTAAATCAGATGGCAACCTGAAGGTCTCTGGTGGTCACAGCTCAAAAGAAAAAACTGGCATTGGCCCATGGGAAATTGAACTGGCTCCATATTTTGCTTTGTAAGGTGTGGGATAGTAAAAACAACTACAATTACTTCAATTAAGATAATATGTAACATCTCCAAAAGGTTAAAATTCTTTTCAAAAAGTAGTCCTTTAACAAAATTCAAATTTTTTACTTTTAAGAATATTAAACTATGCATTAGCTGAAAACCAGAGTTTGTGTAATGTACACTAGGGCATATTTTTTTAGTTCCCATACTCATCACTAAATTTCTAACTGTTTAAATTCCTCATTGTGAACATTATTTTGATGAGAAAAAAAAATCTATTTTCTGGTCCTCAAACCTGACAGTCAGGCCATGTGTGTGTGTGTGGGGGGTGTTTCTACAAATAATCTGTGAACTGATTTTCAGTATTTCTATTTTCAGTTTAATTTCAATATTCTTAAAAGGAAACCAAAACTGAAAAGTACTACCACAGTGAAAATTATTAATGGTAATGACCTCATGAGAGGCAGCATGGTGCCATGGCCAGACAATTGGCCTCAAAGTTAGGAAAACCTGGGCTCAAGTCCTGTGTCTGACAAGCAGGAGGAATGACCTGGTGCAAGTCATTTAAACTTTCAGAGCCCCAGTTAACTATATGGCTATAAATTGCTGGCTTCCAATCTCCACTTATAGGAGTTATAAGGCTAAATCACAGACATAATTTTTAAAAGCCAATCAAAACTATAGCTTTTGAAACAAAGATAGTAATATCAAAAATCTCATGATGAATTGCTTCAAAAGGCTGAGAAAATTTTTACTCATACTATTCATGAGTGTTTCATGTAATTGCCAGAAACTTTTGTCCTATTAAGAATTTCATGGATAAATAAAATTTTAATGGCCATTTAAGAGGATAGGACCCAGTCTGACACAAACATTGTTTTTTATCCTGTATTTTCAGTTATCAGTAACATTGTTTTTGTGCTCCAAACTAAGTTTCTGATTTACATATTTTTCTTTTTTTTTACATTAAACTCATGGAACAATCTGCTTATTGATGAATTTCAGAGACAGGCATTTCCTAATGATCACTGGAGAACACACTGCCAATTACATGAAATTTAGTACTATCAAGTGTTGCAATGATAGGTGAACATTCAAGGAATGTTAAAAGTTATCTCTAACATGAGTAAGGTTAAGTGAAGTGTAACTTTTCAAAAAAATAGACATTAATACAGGCCACAAATTTTAATACCAGACTTGTGTTTGTCCTAATACTAAACTTAAATTCTAAACATTAAAAAGATGCTGTCAGTTCAATTAGCTGTACTTCAAAATAAGTATACTAACTAGACTGTTAAACTCAAAGTTAGTTAATTCTGCTTTAAAATTTTTTTTGCTAGTCATTTCAAGTTGAAAGAAAGCAAAGCATTAGTTCATTTTTTCCTTCTAATGCAGTGGCTTGGATAGGAAGAAAAAAATTTATTAAATGAGTATTGTTTCTATCAGGAGCTTTTCTTTCCCCTGGAATATCAGCAGCATTCTTGAAACAGGTTAAAAAAAACCCTTGGTTTGAAGAATCCACATCACTTAACTAAAACAAAAGTTATTATTATGATAAAGACCTCAAGCCTTCTAAACAAAGAGCTTCCAATCTTATTACAGGCCTTTAAAATCAAGGAAAGCTATGAGTTTAAGGCAAAAAAGAAAAATATATAAAATACACCAAGGCAGGAATACAGCCTACAATGAACAAAAGGCTTCTCATCTCTCTCCTGTCACCCCTCCAGAACCTGTTGAGGGTAAAGGTTACCAGAAAGATGAAAACAATGTACTAATCCTGGCTTTCTAAGACTGTATTTGCCCAGAAATCAAAAGAAATGTACCAAAATTGACAACAAAAGGATGTGTAATGAAATGATCAATGTTTGGCACAATGAAACATACTACTTACTGTGTGCTTCAACAACCCTCAAAATGGAGCAAAGGAGACATCACAGCTACACAAAATCAGGGTATGACTGGGAACTGGGTTCAAAGAATCATTTCTTACACATAATTTTGCCCTCAATAAGGTATTCTTTTGACAGAGTTCCAAGGACAAAGTAAAGGCAAGAACCACTAAGGCTCATTCTTTCCCAGATCAAGAACTAAATCACTAAGTTCTTAGACATCTTGCTATGAAAGATAAAAAATACTCTGAGATAAAATATTTATTTTAAAAAATTAATCACTATAAGTAAATGAGTGTTTGGCAAATGATTTCAATTATTTAATTTCTAAATAAAATTTATCTTTAAAGCCTTTTATTTGGGGGTAAATGTTGAAACTATTGAATTATTTTAATGTGCTTTCAAATTCCTTCTTTTTAATTATCTCTAACTCTCTGGGAAGTAATGGATATTACAGAATAATTCCCAGGATACCTTTTCCACATCCATTTTTCTTTAGAACCATCTTACAATTGAAAAAAAATTTTTATATCAGAATTTTAGCGTCAATTCAAAGTGACAGGCCTTTAAATAATGAAGTAATTTTTTTTCTTGAAGATAATCTGAATTAACTCATGACATACCAATATATTCACTAACAAACTGTTCTGATAAAACATCAAAGATTCTTGTTAGCAAAAGAAATTATACATTTTCAAAATCAGTTTTACAAGATTCTTAAAACATATCCTTTCTTACGCAGAGCTATTATTTTTAAATACCAATTAAGGAGAAGAACAGATGGTTTTTATTTATGTATAAACAATGTGCGTACAGAGGAGACTCTAAGACTATAAGCTGAAGATAGGGTGGAAGATAGGATGCTGATCTTCTTTCACAGAAGAAGTCCATCTGAAGGAACTCTTTCCACCAATGAAATTATAGGTCTGGTTAAAAAAAATTTGCATATAACGCACATTTTCTGCCCCCAAAACTGAAAGAATAATTCTAATTTTAATATTATTTAGAATTAATTCTATGAAGAATGAACCAGAATTAGATCAATAAAAAAAATTCATTAAGAACCTAACATAATCTAAGCACTGGGAATATTAAAGTAAAGCACTTTGCCCTCAAGGATCTCACATTCTGATGGAGACAACATGCAAAAATAACTGTGTACATACAAGACATATAGTGTAAATGGGAAATCTCAGAGGGTCTGCATCAGCAATAAGAGGCCTCTGGTACAAAATGGGATTTGAACTGTGTAAGAAAATGGCCATAAAGCTAAGAAGGAGAAGAGTATTACAGGCCCCCAGGAATAGTACAAAACAAAAATCAGAGTCCCTGCTTTCTCTAAGAATGCTGCTAGTTCTGGCTCATTATATGTGAACTGATCAAAGTGCTGCCCAGCTATATTTCTGGTATTAACACTTACATACCCCATTAGAGCACAAGCTACTTGAGAGCAAGGACCCTGTTCTAACCTTTCTCTGAATCCCTCACTGAGCCTGACACATAAGCAAAGGCTTATAATCAATGATTTTTATTGATTTACATATCACTTAAACATCTTGGGCAAGCCAGGGCCTCTAGAAAGAGAGACTGAATCCAATAATATTCTCAACAAATCAACTAAGACAACCAATGAGAAAGTTCACTATGAAGGGACAATGTTCAGTTCAGAGGCATCAATCAGACTAATTTTTTTTTGAACTGTTAACATAAAATTGTATTCATCCTTCTACATAAAATGCTATTCATGGGAAACTATCCTCCTGTCCTTCAGAACTGTAATTATGCATTAATTTAATGTTAAAAATCAAAGAGAGTTCAGTTAATCTAAATCATTTTTGTAGCGACTAGAAGGAGTGGTACCTCAAAATATAGAGTGTAATTATCAGGAAGCTGGTAAATTTTTCATTAAAATATTTCCATTCTCTCTACCCACTGTTCCTCAGACATGTAAATGAATACACTAAAAATTAGCTCCAGTATTTCCAAATGGAAGAATTATTATGAAATAAAAATACCACAGAAAAATCCCCAAAGGACTCAAAGACTGCTAATCTTCAGTGGCGAGAGAACTATTATAATATATATACAAAAAAACCTTTTTTCCTATTTTCATTTTAGAACATGCCTATGTGTAAAGAAAAGAAAATTCTCCTTTTAGCTCTTCTTCCAAATTTTTTCTTTAAGTTGAAATTCATTCACCTCAAACTCCTGACCACCAAGCTGGATATTAAGCAGTTCATTAAGTAGCTTTCTCAGTTACCCAGCATACCCTGTCCCAATCCTGCTACTAAATGGAGATGAGTGAAGAAGCAAAATACAAGATCACACCAAATACACACAACACCACTGCCCTTCTCCCCCAACCTTCCTCTTCCTAAAACCTTTATTTCCCTCCAAAGAATGGAATTCTACACAACTTTGTGATTCAGAACTTGGTAAGCCAAATGAGAAAAATTCTCAAAGTCTCTCTTTTTTTAAAGTTAGCTTATTAGTTCTTTTTGAACTAAAGGAAGAGAGAAATTTCCGCACTATCTTTCCAAAGATCCAAATCTTGAAAAACTTACAATTCATAACTGCAAAAATAACATTCTACTCAAGTCATGAGGGAATAGTATTAAACATACGGTAAGATCAAAACTACCTAATACTGTTCCCTATCACCCTTTAAAAAATTCACTCTTTACTCATTTTACACATTTATTGGATATCTACTATTTAAGGCTATTTTGGGGTGTTAAATTGATATCTAGTAAATACTGACAGGCCATACAGTTTAAAACAAGTAATTAAGAACAGATATTTTTAATGATACTCACAGGTATACTGTACAACTTGATAGCTATAATTAAAAAACAGTAACACTACCCCTTTGGGAATTTATTCCACAGTAAGAAATCAATACTTTGGGCACATTTCCTTTTATAGCTGTATTTATGAAAAGCTTTTTACTAGATCTAAATCTTTGCAATAATTAATGATGTTCAAACATAACTGGGATTATTTAAGAAGCAAAAGGACTGTGAAGATTACAGAAAAAGATCAGACTACTGCAATTATTTAAGGTCAACATTTATCCAATACCTATATACAGTACTAGACATTGAGAAAAGGATGATTCCAAAGAGTAAGAAAGCATGGTCCAATATTCTTAAACTCCAGTTGTTGGGAAAGATAAAATTAAGAAATGAATTGTGAATAGCAATACAAAATTTCATCAAATGCAATTTAATAAACTATATGTACACATCAACATATACTAATATACTTAGAATTAAATACATATGTGCTGAAGAGATGCACAGTAAAGAATTACAGCAGAATGGAGTTAACCTAGGAAGAGTTTCTGGAGAAATTAATTTTAAGCCAAGGCTTGAAAGAAATGTTAAAAACAATAACTGACGTTTATTTAGCACTTTAAGGTTTACAAAGTTCTTTATGTTATTCACATGACATGGTCAGGAAAAGGAGGAATGTGTCTGAGATAGAAAAAAAAGATGCTAAAGAAGGGAAGTATGAATTAGCAAGCCCCAACTAGCCACACTGAAGTGGACAGGTAATAAAGAAAGGAAGAACAGTTGGTTTATACATAGGAGGCACTTAAGTCTGTTGAATTAACCTGGAAAAGCACAGGACAAGGAGTCTATAAAGGGCTTTCAATCCCAGATGATCAGAATAACATTCTTTTTCTTCTTAGAAAGAGGAAACTAATTTGGGGGAAAAGAGAAAGGAATAAGTACTTACGCAGCACCACTGTGTTAAACACTTTTTACAAATAGCTCATGTAATTCCTACAACCCTGTGAAGTAGGCACTATTATATAGATGAGGCACCATTTTCTAGATGAAGAAACTAAGGCAGAGATAATGAACTTTAAATGACTTGCCCAGGGTCCCACAATTAGGAAGTGTTTGAGGCTGAACTTGAATTCAAGTCTTATAGACTCCAGATCCAGCTCTCTATACACTATACCATTTAGCTTCCTGTCTTACTAATGCTTTAAAAAAATGAGGCTATTACTTCCCAATAACTCTGTCCCAATCCCACATAGATGTTCCCTTATAACAAAATACAGTTAAACAAAGATAATCAACACATTATACCTCTTTTAGTACCCACAATCCACTACCTTTCCTATCACAGGTTCCCAAGCATAAAAATAACATGATAATATTTTATGAATATCACTCTAGATGTAGTACATATGAGTAACTTGAAAGACACACCTGGAGTTGACCAGATAAAAAGTCACTGTAATAACCTAAGTATCAACTGTCTCCTCTTCCCCGCTTTTTGGAAAGGTTTAGGAACTGCAAAGGACAAATACTGAGTCAGACTCTTATTTTATTACAAAATAATAGGTTTCAAAGAGTCAATTCAACAAGAATTTATTAGGTACATGGCACTGTTCTAAGTTCTGGGAGATTCAAAAACATAACACATGACTCCTGATGTTTAACATTTTACAATATAACAGAGGAGATAAGAGTTCCGCAAATAATAATACAAATTAGACTACTGTAGATAAATAGTACTTTGATGTTGTTCTTTAAAGTATGACAGCTAAGGAGGGGGAGATAAATTCTAGCTGGGAGAAGTCAGAAAACACTTTATGGAGGAAATGGCACCTAAGTAGGATTTTGAAGGACAGGAAGGATTTTTAAATAGCAGGGATTGGAGGAATGCTTTCCAAACATAGAAGACAGTGAAAAAATGTGGGAAGAGACAAGAAAATAGTCTAATCCAGTATGAATTTACAGGAAACGTTGAAGAATCTCAAAACAACATAGCACCTACTTTTTTAATCTTGTGTTTTTAAAAAGCAGAACTTAACACATTTGTAGCTCTACTGTTAATTCTGAATTATAACTTTATGGGTAAATATTTGCAGTAACTTTTTTTTTTTTTTAGCATTTTACAATTTAAAAAATGCTCTCCTATATGTATGTCATCTCATGTGACCCTCATCACAGTCCAATGAAATCAGGCAGGGCACGTATTATGCTGATTTTAAAGATACAGAAACTACAACTCAGAGGGTAAGTGATTTGCTAGGTATATCCTAAAGGTAGAATTTGAACCCAGGTCTACTTATTTACAATATAATACTCCTTCTACTACATTATGTCACAGAGTTCTGGAAGTATCTTGCAAACACAATTTATTATAACAGAAATTCCTTGCTATGTTTTAATTCTTTCAACTCTCTAAAGAATGCCCCAAATACACTCTATTCCAACATCTCAGAGCCAAGTTATTCCTTATTTCTCATTTCATATTGTATATTTGTTCTACTGGTGAAAGATCAGCAATGATGATAATAACTAGCATTTACATAGTGCTTTAAAGTTTGCAAAGCACCTTACAAATATTCTCACCACAACTTTGAGAGATAGGTGCTATTATCAACATTATATAGGTGAGGCAGGCAGAGATTAAGTGACTTGCCTTAAGTCACACAGGAAAACAGGCAGTGTCGGAGGCTGAATTTAATGATGTTAACCCACAAAAAAGGTGATCTATTCAAGTATAATTTAATAGCAGCAACTATATGAAGATGGCCACTAAAATCCCTGCACGTCACGACCACTGATTAGCAAAAGCAGTTAAGAAAGTTTATGCAAAAATGGGAAAAGGGCCTACATGTACAAATATATTTATAGCAGCTGTTTTTGGAGTGGCAAAGAACTGGAAATTGAGGGGATGACCATCAATTGAGGAATGGCTGAACAAGTTGTGGTATATGAATGTAAAAAAATACTATTGCTACCTAAGAAATGATGAGCAGACAGATTACATAAAAACCTCGAAAGATTTGTATGTACTGATGCTCAGTCAAGTGAGCAGAACCAGGAGAACACTGTACACAGTAACAACCACATTGTGTGATAACAAATTTTGATAGACAGCTCGTCTCAGCAATGCAAGGATCTAAGACAACTCCAAAACATTCATGATGGAAAATGCCATCCACATTCAGAAAAAGAACTATAGGATTTGAATGCAGATTAAAGCATATAGTTTGCTTGTTTTGTTTCTGCTTTTTCAGGGTTCCTCCCATTCATTTTAATTCTTCTTTATAACATGACTAATGTGAAATTACATTTAATATGAATGTATATGTAGAACCTGTATCAGACTGCATGCCCCCTTGGGGATGGAGATCGGGAAGGAGGTGGAGAAAATTTAAAACCCAAAAGCTTACGAAAGTGAATGCTGAAGACTAAAAATAAATTTAGTTTAAAAAAATGTTTATATAAGTACTAAACTGACATTGACAATCCATTCACAGAATACCAAACAGGAAGTACAAGTAGGTTTTCTCTGGTTATTGGTATATCATAAATGTCACTGTGAAGACATTAGTAGTTTGTACTGCATGACATGGGAAATGTTTTTTAAAATGGTTTCAAATAGCTTCTCCCTTACCTGACATTAAGTACTACAGCACAAAAATGTTACTTGGGATTAAAAACGATAAACAACATTTTCTTCCATATATTCATTATTTAGGGGAAAATTACAATCCCAAATAGAAATTATAATTGTTGCTTGAAGGTCAAAGATGCTTGTCCCCTTTTTGCTATTTAAAGAAAATATGGATTTGGCATCTTCCCTCACCCAGTTTCTTATACAGGGAGTTTCCACTACTAAAGTAAAAGGATACTCAAAACAGGGAAAAATTAGGGAAGGTTAATTTACCACCCATCTCCAGAATGAGAAGTAACATTTCCCATCTGTATTTACAGAGGTGGAGGGCTTTGCTGATATGCTGATTAATTTTGCTGAATTGTTTTTTCCCCCTTTTTAAAATCTATTATAAGGGATAGCTCTCGTGCTAGGGGAAAAATGGGCCCATATTTAGAAATGCGGTTCATATAAAATAGATATTAATGAAATTTATTCTAAAAGATAAGGTGCAACAGTCACAAAACAAGTAGCTAATCTGTTAAAAATCTGAGGAGAAATGAATGAACAACTTTACAGACAATATGGATAACAAGATTTCCTTACTACTCACAAAAGTTTTAAAACAAACTAACAAAAACAGAAAATTGAAGATGTTACTTCCAGGCTTCTCTGATTCCAAGTCTGAAATGGTTTTTATCTGCCTTCTGGAGTAGAAGGAATAAATACCCACTTAACAGACATATCAAGTAAATTATCACAAGCACAGGATTTAGGAAAACACCACAAAATGAGTGGATTTAGTTGAATAGGCTGGAAAAAGTGTCCAGTATTGCACTGCCAACTTTTTCATTACACTGTATTATTTCATTATACTTTTTTCCTTCAGAACCTTAATTTAACTTCAAGTCATATTATTAAAATCTTTGTTTCTTCATATTTGTTTTCTCTTTACAATTATATTGGAGTTTATCACTTCCTGGAGAGGTAGGACAGAAGTTCCTGTCAGGAAGTAAATCTAGTAGTAAATGGAATAACATTTAGGAAATCCAAGTTACTACTTCTGCCACACATAAGGCAGGGTTATTCCATTGTAAACAGTACTCTGAAGGAGCAATGTTATTATGTCAGATGTCTAAAGTGAGCATCTTAAATTGGCAAAGCAACAAAATTGCTATCCAGCAAAATCATTTATTACATATCAAAACTCCTAAGCAATTCCTTTAATTATGTTCAAACCTAAAGTTATCCCTAGGTTAGTATTTTCTTATTTTCATTTTAAATAACTAATCAAAACCTTATCAGACCACTGAATCCTATCTGATAGTCTAAGCTAAAATTTTGAGGACCAGATCTAGTAGTATTTAATGGGGACATACCTGTTATCAGTCACAACATCACAGACTTTAAAGTAGAATCAAGAAACATTAACAGAAAACAAAAAGAAATATTAACAAAAAGGGTTTTATATTACTTGCTTTCTGAATTTACAGCTGTATCACTGGCAATTAAGAGTCAAAGAAAGATTAACAGGAACACAATTAAGATTTCCAGTTCCTAAAATCTCTCAAATGATACTTAATTTTAGAATTAGGAGAATCAAAATAATCTTTACTTGGCCATAGCTTGTATATTTCCTTCAATAGTATATCCTATATGAAACTCAATCATATCTATGCCATTTTAACTGGTTAACACTGAATACTACTCAATTACATTTATTCCATATTCATTCAACAAAAATGTATTAAGCATCAATACTCAATTATTAATACACTAATGTATTAAGTATTAATACACCACATATACTAAGTATCTACTGTACTTAATATTCTTTGTGTACAAGAGCTCTATAAGAGGGAAGACAATTTTACATAAGGTCTCTTCTTTCATTATTTTTATAGAAGTCTAAATCAGATACAGATATAAAACATAAACTTATTAGAGAAGCACCAAAAAAGTGCTATGAAAGAGTTTCCATCACCAACTGAGGGGATCAGGGAAGACATCATGGAGGAGGTAGTATGAGAGATAAGTTTTAATGGATTAACTGGTATGAGAGAATGAACAAAAGTACAAAGTTAGGAGATTGGAAGGTGTTTTTTGCCAAGAGACTGCAGTCTAGTTTGGTTGTAACAAAAATGCAGGGAGGGAACAATATAAGATAAGGCTAAAAAGCAAGTTTAGTGCTAGATTGCAGAGTTTTTCAACACCGTGCAGAAGACTGTGGAATAGTTGCAAGATTTACAATCATCAGAAGGACTAGGTTTAAATCTTGGCTCTACCACGTACTACCTGTGTAACCTTGGGCAAATCATTTTCATCTCTCCAGATCTTCAATTTTTTCACATGTTAAAATGAGGGAGTTGGAACAGATAGCCTCTGAGTTCCCTTCCAAAGCTAAATCTACGACTTTATGATCTCTCAGATTCTTATTAGTTCTAAATCCTGACCTTTACTTAGGAGTCAAAAGGACTCCGCTCTAAAGATTTTTAACAAATGATCAATGAATGGAGAAATATCAATTAAAACAACTCTGAGGTACCACATCACACCTATCATATTCGGTAACATGACAAAACAAGAAAATGATAAATGTTGGAGAAAACGTGGGAAAACTGGAACATTAATGTATTGCTGGTAGAGTTGTGAAATGATCCAACCATTCTGGAGAGCAATTTGGAACTGTCCAAAGGGCTATGAAACTGTGTATACTCTCTGACCCAACAATACCACTTCTAGGTCTGTATCCCAAAGAGATTATAAAAATGGGAAAAAGATCCACATGTACAAAAATATTTATAATATCTCTTCTAGTGGTGGCCCAGAAATTGAAGGGATGTGTCCATCAGCTGGGGAATGGCTGAACAAGTTGTGGTATATGAAAGTAACAGACTACTATTACTCCATAAGAAATGATGAGCAGGCAGATTTTAGAAAAACCTCAAAAGACTTACATGAACTGATGCTGAGTGAAGTGAGCAGAACCAGGAGAACACTGTACACAGTAACACTGTTCAATGTCTAACTCTGATAGACATAGCTCTTCCTACCAATGCAACAATCTAAGACAATTCCAAAAGACTCATGATGGAAAATGATACCCGCATTTAGAGAAAGAATTATGGAGTCTGAATGCAGACTGCAAGCATACTATTTTCTCTTTTCTTTGTTGCTGTTCCTTCTTTCTTGTCATTTTTCTCTTTGGTTCTAATTCTTTACAACATTACTAAGATGGAAATATATTTAATATGATCATACATGTATAGCTTATATCAGAGTGCATGCCATCTTGGGGAAGGATGAGGGAAGGGGGAAGGAGAAAATTTAGAACTCAAAATCTTATAAAAGTGAATGTTAGAAACACAAACTAAATAAATAAATAATTTAAGGAGAAGAAGAGTGATATGACCAGATCATCTATGTGTAAGAAAGATTATTATGGCAGTTCAATTTAACAAGCATTTATTACTTGTCTACTATGGTGATATGAACACAAACACAAAACAGTCCCTACTCTCAAAGAACTTAAATTTTATTGGGGTGGGGTAGAAGAAACATATACGGAGAAAATTAAATATTTTCTATGTATATACATATATGCGTATGTAAGTACACACATGCATATATGTATGTGTATAGTAATATCCAAGGGAAAGGTACTAGTGGGCAGGGATGAGAGTGGGTGTTTGTTCAGGACACAGTTGCTACAGGTTATAGTGCTTTACCTGAACTTTGAAAGGAATGAGGGATTCTAAGAGGCAGAGTTGAGGAGGGAGTTAATTCCAGAATTCCTGTGCAAAGATGTCAAAATGGAATGTCATGTACAAGGAATAGTAACTAGTTCGGCTACAATTCAGGAATATGTGAAGGACAGAGTGTGAAGAGCCTAGAAGGCCTGAGTCTGGAATCAGATTGTGAAGGTCTTCCAAAGCCAAACAAAAGACTGCGTTCAGAGGCAAGAGGAAGCAGAGCCAATGGAATTTCTTGAGTAAGGGGTAACACAATGAGATGTGTTCTTTAAATGTGTTCTTTTGCCATGTGGAAGATGGCTCAAAGAGGGCAAAGACTTGGAAAGGAGATCAATTGGGAAGCTACTCTAAATAGTCCAGATCTGAACTAGGGTAGTAGATGTATGAGCATAGGGAAGGGAGAGAAGATCTGATACATCTTATGAAAGTTCAATCAATAAAACTTTGCACTGATTAAAAATGAGAAGTGAGGAAGAGGGAAACATTTAGGATGAGCCTGGGGTTACTGAACTGGGTAACTGGAAAGACAGTGGTGAAACAGAAAAGTACAGAAGTTAAGAAATAGCAAAGTTAGAAAGAAGGTAGGATGAGTGTGGGGGGTAGAAAGTAGATATCTGTTCTGGACATAATTTCTAGATGCATATAGCATGTACAGATGGATTATGTCCAATAGGTTGTTGTTGATGCAAGATTAATAGACTGGGACTGAATATAAAATGGAAGTTATCCACATAGAATATCGTGATAACTGAATCCATGCGAGGAGAGAAGAGGGATAGGAAGATGTGGGGCAATCAACTGGGGAATGGTTAAGCAAACTGTGGTATATGAATGTAATGGAATAGTATTGAGTTGTAAGAAATGACAACTATGAATTCAGAGAAAATTGGGAAGATTTGTTGTGAACAGATGAGGAGTAAATGAGTAGGACGAGAGGCATAATTTACACAATGACTACAAAAATATAAAGGAAAAAGATACTGGAAGACTAGAGAACTGTTCGATAAAGTGACCAATCATGACTTCAGAAGACTAAAGATGAAGCATGTCATCCACCTCTTGGCAAAAAGATGACAATCTAAAACTGTAGAGGGAGTGATACCTTTTTCCAACATGCCGATATAAATTATTTCGCTCAAATGCTTATGTTATAGGAGACAGCTCTTATTAGGGATAGAGGTAGGGACAAATTATGGAAGCCAGGTGGAACAGTGGATAGAGCACAGGCTTGGAGTTAGGAAGACTACCTTATGTGAGTTCAAATCTGGCTGCAGATGCTTACTAGTTGTGTGACCCTGGGAAAAATCACGTACTCCTCCTTGCCTCAGTTTCTCATCTGTAAAATGAGCTGAAGAAGGAAATGGCAAACCTCCATTTTTGCCAAGAAAACATCAAATGAGGTCACCAAGAGTTGGACAATATGGAAACAACTGAGTAACAAGAGACAAATTAGTAGATAGTAAGAAATTGGGGGTGTGGTAGGGAAAAAAGCAGCAACACAACATTTTAAAAACTACACAGAATAAATTCAGAAGAGGACACTGAGAAATTTTGTTACTACTAGGTTAGAAGAACCTCTTGTGACAAACTTTTGGGAGAACATAGATAAGAGTCACATAAGACTGAGCAGGCCAAGATGGGTTGCCAGCTGGACTTCTAGAACACTGAAATCAATGAGTTCACAGATAGAAAAGTAAACATTTAGTACACATATTACAAAGTTAAAAAAAAAAAAAACTATACATAAGAGTTCAGTTTCATAAGCAATCCTCCTTTGTTTTTCCTAGCATACTGATATAGTCATGTTTGTTGACAATTAAATTCACAACAAAAAGGAAAATTTAAAAAATAGGGTCCAGTAAAGAGCCCTAGGGTGTAAACACAAAGGGACAGGACAAGGATAAAGATTCCACAAAGAGAATGGTGGAGGGTGAGAAGAGTAGGAGGAAGACTGACCCCTACAGCTTCAAGAAAAGTCAAGTAAGAGGTCCAGGAGGAGGGAATAGGTTGACAGTGTGGAATTCTGCGGAGAAGTAAAGAAATACAAGGATCAAAAAAAGCCATCAGATTTGGGCTTTAAGAAAGATATAATTGATATCCTTGGGGAGCAGAGATGAGGCTGGAAGCAAGACTGCAAAAAGTCTAGGAGTATGAAAGGTAAAGAAAAAGGAAATGAGTGCAGATAGTTTCATCTTCTAAAAGTTTCAGGAGATGAATTTTTTTTTTTTTAAGGATGGAAGAGATGTGAGCATGTGCATAACAAGCAGTAAGAAAGAAGTCAATGAATAAGGAGATTGAAAGTTAGGGAAAGATTTGTTTTGGTTTTTCTCATGGTTTCTCCCATTCATTTTAATTCTTCTATGCAACATGACTAGGGTGAAAATGTATTTAATAAGAATGTATGTGTGGAACCCATATAAAACTGCATGCCATCTAAGGGAGGGAGGCGAGAGGGAAGGGAAGAAAATCTAAGATTTATGGAAGTGATTGTAGAAAACTGAAAACAAATAAATTAATTAAAAAAATAAAGTTAGAGAAAGAGAGTAGATGATCAAAAGGGCAAATTTTATGAGGGAAAGATCACTTCCCCCTCTGAGAGTAAAGCAGAATGATGTTAATGTTCAGATTATTTTGAATACAGAGCTGGGGAAAAGACACAGATGGCCTCAACATTTTCTGCTAAGAAGAAGAAGAAATGATAACATAGGTCAACAGAGTAAAACTCAATTAGAAATGAGGGCCATTAATACATACATGAGGATTCCTGTGAGCCACAAAATGACATTTTAAAATGAAATGTTGTCTGTTTTATTGTATTTTTATTTATTTTGTTAAATATTTTCTGATTACATTTTAATCTAGCTCAGTCCACACTTTAGAGTACTGCAGGCCACATATAGCTGATGTATTTGACACCTCTGATGTAGGTAGTCTGATGAAAAAATAGATTTGGAAGAGAACGAGAGGAGCAGAACAAGGATTATAGAGAAGAAAAAGGAATACTTGCTAGCAGGATCTTGTACTTGTCCAGGCTGGTGGTAATGAGGGCCTCTGCTAAGGTGGTGGCACTAGGAATATAGAGGAAGGGATAGTTGTGAAGGAAGTTACAGAAAAAGAATTAAAGGTCATTGT
The DNA here is from genome assembly GCA_023548195.1 of Bettongia penicillata ogilbyi. Classification (NCBI taxonomy): domain Eukaryota; kingdom Metazoa; phylum Chordata; class Mammalia; order Diprotodontia; family Potoroidae; genus Bettongia; species Bettongia penicillata. Next base: position 4,922,029 of record JAJHZJ010000311.1, read on the forward strand.
TATCTCACTGAATATGAAAAGTGATGGAGAGGGAAGAACCAAAGATAATACCAAGATTAAGAAAACAGGGAATGATGAAAGGTGATGCCAGAGAAAGAAATTTAAGAAGCAGCAGTAAGTTTAGGTGGAAAGATAAATAAGCTTGTTTTTCAGTGTCATATGAAATAGAAGAAACCTTCAACGTTACATTACTGAACTTAAATATCATTGTCAACTCACCTAAAAGAAGGGAATCAAATTATTTAAAAATTCTACTCCTAATTGAAAATGCTCTATTTCCTCAAGATTTTAGAGGTTAAAAATTGACAGGAAAATATCCTAGCATCATATCAACCCTGCCTAGGCTTTTAGTTATCTATATGAATAATCCTAATTCACAATTTTCATTCTGACTATACAGGAAATGCTTTTTGCAACCCAACACATCTTAAAAAGGTTTCATTCTGACTGCAATGAGGCTTCTCCTGGTCTCAAAAACCAAGGGACAGAGGCCTTTATAATCCTCATTCACATGAAGCAAATATGTTGAATTGGGAAGAATTTATAATAAATATCTTCTAATAACACTCATACGCAAATAACTCAAAAAGGGGGGGTTTCTGAATTATGCCAATTATAAATTATAGAAGACAATAGGTGCAAGAGCTGTAACCACTTACAGTGAGTTTTCTATTCTAAAATTACACCCATACCTTCCTAAAGTTTCTCTTGATAATTTAAGATTCATCTCTGGGCTCCACTTAACCATGTTTACTTATTTCCATATAGTTAGCACAAAAATCTCTGCTGACACAAATTAAATTATCACAAACTTTTATGGAACTAACTTAAGATACCTCAAATAGTACTATTGCCTTAAACTGGACAATCAAATCCACAAATATTTATGAGCAACTACTATCTGTATCAGTCCCCCTGCAGTATATGAAAAAGTCTAACATTCAAGAAGATAACCAGATATATATGTATTACCCCACAAAACTATAAGGTACCTTGAGACTCTATCTAGTAGAGGCAGTCCTATACCTAAACTAATAAACTCTAAACTCACAAAGAAGATAATACAAAGATATAATTTCATTCACTAACCTCCTCTACTAAGAACCTTCAGTCAATAAATTCTTTATGTCTCTAAAGTTCCCCTTCCTACAGTTCAAACTCATTTGCTCTTACTCTAGAGACCAGGGCTTCTAAAATTTTTTCCACTCATGACCCTTTTGCTCATTTTGTCAGAGCTTGTTTGTTGGCATTGCGGGTTGTGAAGACATGAGCAGTGAAAAGTGCACATGCTTTGTATTCAGAATGAAGGCTTTAGTGAAATTGCACAAAGCAACACAGGCAACAGAAATACCTCAGACTCATCATGCCTTTGATTTTGATTTTCAATTGATTTTTGGTCATTGTACTTTTACTGTTGCCAAATTTTTCACAACCCCATATTGGGTCACAACCCTGCAGTTTAAGAAGTGCTGCTCTACACTTAATGGAAAGAGCAACTAGTGACCATTATCCACTAAAATATCCCTTTTACTTGAAGACAGTTAATAAGCTGCCTCTCAATTTCTTATTTAAATGATCACAGTTCCTTAACTTTTCTTCATATATCAATCCCTTAATAACCTCTGTAGTATCTCTGACCCTCTTCAAAGTCTACACATCCTTTATTTTAAGGAATTCAGAAATAAGTACAATAACCAAGTAAGAGATTGTAGTTCCACAGATTTTAGAGCTAAAAGAGACTTTTGAAACCATCTAGTGCAACCTCATCATTTTAAAGATTAAGAAAATGAAGCCCCCAAAAGTTAACAGACTAGCCCAGGGATAAGGAAACTGTGATCTTAGGGCCACATGTGGCCCTCTAGGTCCTCAAATGCAGCCCTTTGACTGAATCCAAATTTCACAGAACAAATCCCCTTAATAAAAGTTTCTGTAAAACTTGAACTCAGTCAAAAGGCAGCACTCAAGGAACCTAGAAGACCACATATAGCCTCAAGGCTGCAGGTTCCCCATTCCTAGACTAGCCCAAGATCACAAAATAGTTAATTCCAAGAGTTAAGATCAAACATATGGTCCTCTGACTTTTTTTTTTTCTTAAACTCTGGTGCTATTTCCTAAAACTATGAAACACTAAACATATGAAGGATAATTTCATGCCTACTGTGTAGTAGGTAACTTTTATTGGTGTTCTCCAAAATTACATTTTTTTAAGTATAAAAAATAACTCTTAAAATACAAATTCATCTTTTAATTTGTTTAGCCATGAAGATTTTCCATATTGCAATGATCTCCTAATTGATCTCCCTTCCTGAAGGCTCTCCTTTCTCCAATTTATTTTCCCAAAAGTTGGTTCAAATACAAACTCCTCTGCTTGGTATTTAAAGTCTACTATTACCTAAGTCAAGTTTATTATACATCATTTACCTACACCTCCTCTATGATTCAATCCTCACACACAATTCATCATCCTTATCTCTTTGCACAAGCTGTTCCTCATGCCTATAATATACTCCCTTCTCACCTCTTCTTAACTATTCTTAAAGTTCAGCTGAAGCACCTCCTTTTATGAGGTCTTTCCTGATCCACTTGGCAACTAACTCACCCACAAATTACAACACATTTATATACGTGCACACTGTCTCCCCCAAAAGAATTTAATCTTCTTGAGGCAGTGACTATTTCATTTTTGTCTCTAGTGCCTAGCCCTTAATAGATGATTGATTGATTGCACTTACTTGTAGGTTCACTTAGAATTACATAATAAATCTAAGAAATATATTCCTGTAATTATGTGTGCAAAAAACTTTTGTAAAACTGGATTATATTTTAAATACAACAGGACTGGTTATTTGAAGAAAACCTATAGACAATCGTTTCATAAAATGAAAAATCACAAGGAAAGCGCCTACTGCATCTGTTATACAGGTTCAAACTTTTATGTAGTTTGCTTTTGTAAAGCGAAGCACGTTTATAACTTGTCTTGCTAGGCAAATTAGTCACTTTATCACAAATAAGATTCATTCTATTTGTTTCTGAACACTTCAACATATTAAACTCATTCTGAGTCTGAGCCTAACCTTCAAAGTAAGGCATACCTCATAAGCTGATGTCATCTACAATCTTAAAAATTAGGATGTTTTATTATTGTAAAAATATTAAAAAAAAAAAAAGGTTGCATCCTACGTAAACTCCTTCAGCTTATTAGTTATTTTGCCCTGAGATTTATCAATGGTAACAGTTCTGAGTTACAAACTATAAACAGTTTATCATTCACCTAACAATTCTATAGACAATACCAGATAATCTCTGGTTTTTGTGCTTCCAGGTGGCACCTTACGAAACTATTAATGACACTCAATTGCTCTGCAACATAGGTAGTTCTATCTTCTTTCCTTTTCTTTTCCCACCTTCACTTAGCCAATCTTCCTTTTTCCTGTCTTTTTCCCCTCTATCATTGAGTATTTTAGGAGAGTAGAAGAGTTGTGTTCTAGGAGGAAAGAGTCATCAGTCCAGTTTGGCTAGAAGACTAAGTACACAAACTGGAGTAATGTGTCATAAAGATGTAAAGGTAGAGTGCTGCCAGATTGCTAAGAGCCTTGAATGCCAAGCAAATAAGTTTTTAATGTACCAGAAAGACACTTGATTTTAAATCAGGCAATCTGAATCTGAGTCCAGACTCTCAGGGCTAAAAATTACACTGATTTCTATATTATGTTACCCAGTTTGTCTATAAATCTATCACTTGAAAAAAGGTTCAAAAACATTACTTAAGTCATGATTTATTAAAGCCATTGTTTCCTCTCAATCTAACATCAATTCACAAATTAATTTGATGAAATTTGCTCCTTATAATGGTTTCTAATTAGCATGCTGTTTTTTCCCTAGTCAAACAGATTTCGTTTAGTCTGAACAGTGTGTTCTTTGACTGAACTCAGAAAGGTATAAATCAAATATCTGGAGATAACTTAATAACAATACTGCAAATTTGTGTTTGCTTTTTATCCTAGTTGGTTTTAAGATTAAACAAATACTACTGAATAGACTGAACTGCGAAATATATATGTAGCTACATGAATGTTCAATAAATGAATGCTCAATATCTTTCAAGTTATGTAAGTTATAGAACATTTAGTTTGAAAACAAAGTTTACATCACAATCACTTGCAAATAAACCCCTCTCTAGAGTACCTGCTCTTATCAACCTCTCCAAATCCAGTTAAGCAATGCAATATAAAAGATCAAAATGGACAGAATATGTAACATTCTAAAACCATAATTTATTACTTTCCAATAGATAGGAAGTATTCTAATATCAGTCATCCTTCTCTCAAGTTTTTATAACTAATAAAAGGAGGAAAATGATTCTTAACAATTAATGTTATTCTTACAATTAAAGGAAGAAAATTAAAATTGGTTTGATTCTGTAAAATGAGAGCAAAACAAAAATACTTTTAGTACAGAATATTTTTAAAAAGAGGAGAGATAAGAATTAGCCCAGTGATCTCACTGTTATAGGGAACCAATGAAAAGATACATCTTCTTGCATTGCTAAAGGGAGCTTCCTCATCTAATGAAATTGGGACTGAATGAACACCCAATGAAATTAGGTGAGGAAGCTCTCTTAATAATGCAAGAGGATGCATCTTTTAAAACAAGAAAAATTTGGCAGTAAGTATAATAAAACAGACATCAAACAAGATGTCTGTTGAAAATTCCCAAAAAAAATAAATTCCATAAAAATAAGGGAAAATGGATAATCTGACCAATGCTAAAGCACTCCAATGCTAACAGAGCTGATCTGGTTGAAGCTTTAAGATCAAGTTACTTTATAAGGAAGAAGGGTGGCAACAATAACTAAAAGCAATTTCTGGGGAAATCCCTTTAACTTGTCATACAGAAAAACAACTACTCATTTCTAGGGAAGGGGGATTTTCACATGCACCAACAGTACTAACTGCCTACTAACTCTTGCACTTCTGCTCTCACTGCCTTTTCCCCTAAAAGTAAAACTTGATAATGGAGTACTTTGTACATATAAGACGTAAAACCATATCAGTCTCCAAGAATCAACCTTTAAAAATCTCATTCCGTGCTACTAAAGTTTTGGACCATACGATAACTACTCTGCTTTCAAATGCCTTCATCTCAAAAACAAAACTTGAGGCAATGGTTGAATCTTCTGGCAACTTCACAGTTGGTTTCTCCTAGTCTGTAACCTGACAAGGTACCAAAGATCTTTAAAATATTTAATAGCAGTGGTATGGATTTCTTTGGATGGATCAAGAAAAGCAGCACATTCTTCTTAAAAACATAAAGGACTATTTTTATAGGATGTTGTTCATTCAGTCCCAAGTGTTAGATATTTCCCCACGGTCTGCTTAAGAGACCTGATTGAAGGTAAAAATGAGAAGAGTGACAAAGGGACCCCTTTTCTCTCCTTATTCCCAACATAATCTACCTTAGCAACAGGGCCAACAGCACTGACAGTGTCATAAATGCAGGCAATTAGAGAATTAGGCCATAAAACCACCCACTCAGGTACAACAGCTCTGACCTCCAGCTTTAACACATGCAATAAAAGATCCTGTACTTCCTTCTTTCAAGCCTTCTTCACAACTAATGAAATGACAACAAAAAAGAAATCCATTGTCTGCCTGCCTTATATTGACCTGATCAATGAAACCATATAGGTGCAGGTGAAGGATTGAAATTTTTTTCTCTCTAAATGAAAGACAATTTCCTCTCCAGAATGCTACAGGATAGCTTTCTGAAAGGGCTTAACATACTAGATTTCTAGCACTAACATGATATATGTTTAAATGAAGTACTCTGTGCCAAATGAAACATTTGCTTCTCTTTTCTAACATTCAGAAACAAAACTACAAAGTCAGTCCAATCCTGTCCAGATCTAAGGTTTTAGAGAGAAACCAATTCCAACATTCCTGATGCTTTAGATTAATTTAAACTGAAAGTCTAACTTTTACATTGGCCATTTATTTTTTTCCTCTTTCCCCAAACTACATGTCCTTAAAAATCACAAAAACCACCATCAACTATTCCAGGATAAGATTTATTAGTCAAACCTTCTCAAAGCCCAACTGATAAATACCCAACAATCATGTTGTGAACCATGACCTAAACACATCTACTATTCTAATGTGTTGGGCATAAAAGATTAAGTACCTGAATAAAATGTCAACACATCAGTAATTTAACTTTTCTTAATCTGTTAAAATGATAAAATACTGAAAAGCCTTATCAATCTTGACATAAATTCTCCAAATTTCAATACACTAGTCAATATGATCTCCATTCTTGAAAAAGGAAAATAAATAAGCTGAGGAAAGCCCTGATTGGAAGTGCTGAGTTAAATACTAGAAAGATGAGCTATGCCAACATCACTGAAACGTGGGTAGAGGCAAGCAGATCTTAATTAAGAGACCTACAATTAATATTTCCCATAAGTCTCCAAAAGAGAGCAAAGTAGTTTGGTCCGTTATGCCTTAAAGCAAGTGACTAGCATTACTGCCATCCCTTCTAGCCACAGGGTAAGGAATGCAGTTGGTATGGAGCCTGTACAGATGCTCCGTAGGACAGCCTGAGGGACTGAAAAGATGTGGAGGAAGCAAAGATGCGACAATTTCTCTCTTCATCTTCAAATCATGTTACACCACTAAAGATGATGGGTTCCCACAGGAACAACGTAGGCTCCTTAAGAGCAGACTGGTTTTTATTCCCTAAGGCCTACCAGATAGTAGATCTGTAATGAATGCTTGCTGAATTGAATTGTCTGGGGTTAAACTATTGTTAAAGTGGAAGAAAGTGGCACAGAAGTGTCATGATTTGGTTCACTTGTTCAGAAAGTTAGATAGGAAAAAATCCTAGGGATTTGTAGGAGGCCCAAGAAGCCAAATGTTTCTGATGATGAGTGCAATCCAGATGAAGAGCTTCCTTTCATAGCATATTAAAACTATTATTTCTTTGCAAAGTCAGTATTCTCAGTTTAGGTTTACAGATATATTGGTATACTGAATTCTTTCTTTTAACTTTTTAGAAGTCTGTACACTCTTGAACATTCCACTCAGAGCAAAATAGCTTCCTTACTGGGCAGACAGGAATCCCCAGCATTAAAAACATGAAAACAAACCTTAGCCTAACAGGAAGGCTTCTGAACACAGAGAATGCTTGGGTGCTATGGATTCCTATGACTCATTTATAATTTGATTTTCATTTTTCTTACAAATGGAATTAGTCAAATTTGCAGTGCATATGTCAGAAAGGAAGCTTTTCTAAAAAATGTCACTCATTATTTTGTCCATAAAATATAATCTCATGCTCAAGACAGTGTGGTACAGTGAAAAGAACACTGGTTGGACAGTTGAGACCTGAGTCTTAGATCTGACACTAATAGTGATGGATCATTTTGAACAAGTCACTTAACCTTTATAGACCTCAGTTCCTTCACAAAACCAGAGTTAGAATAAATTCCCCCACTGCCAAAAAAACTAATGAAAATCCTACAACAGAAATTTTTTTAATAACTATAGTGGACTAAAGCAACAAGTTGAACCACCAGCAAGCTTGACACTAACTTTCTAGATAATTTAGAAAAGGAAAATAAAATGTGACCCAAATTAAAGGGCAAAGAAGAAATCACAGAATTTCATGGAAATGACCCTGTAGATCATCTAATCTAATCCCCACACATTTTGCAGATAGAGGTACTGAGGCACTGAAAGATTAGGTGACTAATGGAGTTAGTGACAGAGTTCATATTGAACTTGGGGTGTCTGATTTTCTTTCCTTTATTCCTATTATCTTTGTGTTCTCAGTTTCATCAGTACTTAGGTTTGGCTAACAGTAAGAAAGCTACTCTCCTAATGTGTGAGCCTCCTGAGGCTTCAAAACAAATCATCCAACAGTTTTTATCCACCTTTATCCTAATGGATCTTTTTCAACACTAACTCAAAATGCAAAAGCCTTCACCTGTTCTACACCAGCTAACTTGCCACATACATTGAAAACACACACACACCACTTTAAAAGAGTTGCAATTCAGTTTTAATGTATATCCAGTTAAAAATTGCCATATGTTGTAATCAGCATAAAATTTTTACTTCTTTATCATTTTATTAGGCTAGGAAGGATAACAACTGATAGGCTTAGAAAATTTTAAAGCAATAGCAAGTAACTGCTTACATGGAAAATATAATACATATATGCATCCCATATTCTAAATTACAAATGAAAGTAACCCCACTAAATTCACCTATCACAAAAAGGCATAAGGTTATATTTTATAGTTATAATTTGCTGGAAAGGTTCTATGCACTGTAAATTCAGAATGGTATTCCAACAGTTTAAATTACATATTTAAAATCATAAGTTATAGTCATATATCATGCAGCCACACATAACAACATTGAATATCAGTCCACCAAAAGTTTTTCCAACCCACAGCCAGCTTTATCAATAGAATTTATAATTTTAAAAGTGGAAATGATCAAAAACCTTACCTAATCCCATCTCTTCAATTTACAGATGAGAAAATTCAGGCTCTTAGAGGCTAAGTGACTTGTCCAAAGTCACCTATCTCCTTAGTGATAAATTCAGGACTAGAACACAGGTTTCCTGAGTTTCTGTCCAGCGCTCTTTCTACTATAACATAATGACCATAAACCAAGATGTCTTTCATTATCGTTACTATCCAAGCCATCAATGGCCTTGTAGCTGAAGCCTTCAGCTTTAATGCTAAATGTCAAATCATTTGAATCCTAGTTACTGTATCCCTATACCAAAGATGTAAAATCAGAGTCTGTGGAAGTTCTATGGGTCATGGTACCAAATCCCAAAGAAAAATCTTAAAAGTAGAAATATAAACCTTCAGTTTTAAAAAAGGCTACATGTCCAATAAAAAAAAACAAAAACTAAGTAATGAATGATGAATGAACAACAAAGGACAAAAGGCAAAACCATTAACTCAACAGAAGATATTGTATTTTTCTTCATTTACTGGCATTTCAAAGGCCAGATATTGGAGCATTAAGTTCCAATGAGAAAGTCTTTAGAAAAGTAATGTATTATGAAATAGGATTGGAGATGGGGGAGAGGGGGCAGGCTGCAATATATAAAAAAAAGACTTCTGAAATTTCTTATTACTTCATCCATAACCTTAATTTCTGGTACTTGAGTGGAAATGATACAATAGGAGCCCAGAGATATCTATTCTTAAAAAGCCAAAGGAATTAACACATTTATCAATAATTTTATTATCAAGAATTCTTACTTGTCAATATGAGGTATTACCCATGCATTTCCTAATCAAAACAGGAAAAGGCAAGAGAACTGTAATGGTGAAGGACAGACCTCCTTTTCGTAAAGAGGAGTAAAAGCAGGTAAGTTTTCTGAAGGCTCCAACAGGCACACTATTGGAACTATTAATTTAATAATTTTAATTATACAGGACAGGATTTTACATCAGTCACTTAAAGCAAAAAAAAAAAGAGAGAGAGAGAGAGTACAAATTCAGATCTTTTTGAAAAGCTAAGCATTCCAGAACGTTCTTGGTTTATTATCACCCATTCCTAGTGAATCCAAGGGAGACTGTGACAGAACTCAATACCTATTTTCTTGAAACGTTGAAAAACATGTAAGCTAAGTTGAATACTGAATAGAAAGCCATACTTTATGATTGACTTGCAAAAATGTTCCAAAATTTTCTTTACAGAGAAATGACGTTTTAGAGGGTAGAACTGCCATGATTTCATACTTATCAAATCTTATAAATACAAAGTTAGTTTACTTCCATTTAAAAGATGACCAGAGGGAAAAGTAACTCAGTTCAGTGAAGACACTGAAAAGTAATACTTAAGAGAACAGGTCACTTATCTTCACTTATAGCAGCTATTAATGTTAACGCAGAAGTTTTAAGTGGGGGTAACCCTCCTGCTCAAAAAGTCCCCCTGCTGTTTCTTAATCAGCTTTACTCTTGAAACTACTGCTAATTAAAATAAAATATTATTTCCCATTAATTCATAATGTTAATGGGTAAGAAGCTGTTGGCATCTGTTTAAAACTTTCAAGTTTGTCACAGGAAAACAAGTAAAATACTGTGATGCACAAACATTAGGTTCCTGAATACAGGCAGGTATCTTTCTAACCAGTTAATGGAAAAACTATGATTGACTGCTATAGTATTTAACTACATAGTATTTAACAACCTTTGAAATATGAACATTTGGTGATGCAGTTAGCCCTTAAAAACAAAACATAAGCATGCCAGACAAGAAGAAAATGTTTCTTATGACACCCTTTAAGTAGACTAACTAGCTGCCTTTAAAAGCTTCTCTATTATACTGAAATATACATGGAGCTAAAATTGATATTATCAAGCAAATCTCAGTTCTGAAAATAAGCAGATAAATTAAAAGTCTATTTTTTGCTGCTGTATCTTTTTTTAAAAAAGCAAAATCAACTCACATTTAAGCACCAACTCCATGCAAGTAACCTGAACGGTTCAGTCTTTTTGTCATGTATGAGGCCTTTGGTTCTCCAACTACATGGGATCTGTGTTGTTAGCTTAAAAAATACAGAATTGGCCTTTCAAAAAATAATAATAATCTACAACAACCAACAAATAGTCTCAAACAATCCTGATGACTGCAGTTGCCTTCTGAAGGCTGGTAAAAAGGAGGTGGAGATAGAGAAGAGTCAGGGAAAAGGGAGGCTGCAGCTAGCTACATAGCAAGAAACACGCCCCCATCATGTCCTCCTTGCTCTGTCAAAAGGCGGGTTGTTGTCAGTCTCCTGACCAGGCTGCCTTAGAAACGCTCCAAAAAAAAAAGAGAGAGACAGAGAGAGAGAGAGAGAGAGAGAGAAAGAGAGAGAAAGAGAGAGAGAGAGAGAGAGAGAGAGGGGCAGGAAGACTAACAAATGAAAAATGCCAGCTCCTTGCAAAGGAGGGGCCTGGTTCCCTCGTCTCCTCCCCCCCTTCTTCCCAGGGACTCTGAGTACATCTAAAGGGGTTCAGGGTACAATAGGGAACAAGGGGGCTTTGCCGAGAATATTCTGTGTGCACCAACGGCAGAGCACGCAGGAAACGGCTGGTTATCTTTCCCTTTCTGTTTCAATCAAGTGCACTACAGAGCAGGAGCCCCTTCGCCCCCCTTCCCCTCAACTCCTAGCAGCTGCTCTTCCTCCTCCCTGCCCCCCCACCCCATCCCCATCCCCGACCCTGGGAATCAACACTCTCCCTCTCTATCCAATGGAAAACCAATGCAGCAATGCCACTGGCTGGACCTGGACTCCACTTGCCGTCCCCGGGCAACTTTCTCGCATCAGCGGCCCCCTCGGCTGAGATTCTCACCCCAATACTAACGGGTGGACACAAGGGCGAGGACAGCACTGCACTCCAAGAAGACCCTCCTTCTCCTCCCGGCAGGGTCTGTCTTGTACCCCACCACTGGCAGTCACCAGCCCCTTTATCTGTCCTGCTCACCCCCAACCTGGCTTCTCCCACTCTTTCCAAACCTTAGGACTGGCCTGGAAAGAAATGGATCAATAATCAAATGACTGAAAAAAGAAGCAGAGGGCGGAAGGGAGCCAGGGTTGGAGACTGCGTGCTCCCAGACGCAGTGGGTGGGGTAGGAGAGCAGCTGCTTCCCTCGGGGGAGGATGCTGAGTACCCCCCTCCCACCTCCCCTCTCAGGGCCCCCTTCCCCAGAGCTGGAGGGGGACACGCCACTCGGCTCTCTTCTGGGCTCTTCCCTACATGCACCTAATCCTTTTTCTCTAGTCAGGGAAGGGAGTTGTTGAAATAGGGTTCTCTCCCCCTCTGGATGGGTGTCTGCACTGCCCTCTCTTCGGAGGGTGCGGGAGGAGAAGGCAATAGGGGAGGAAAGGAAGGGTATTCCCGTGGAGTGGTTGGGAAGACAGGGTTCTGGAGGGGAATGGGGTGAGATCTCTTGGTCAATGAAAAAGAAGGGAGGGGCAGGAATGGGAGCTGGGGGCGCCGGGCTAGCATCTGCCCCCAAGGGTGAGGGGCTGGCACGCAGCTCCCCGGAAGGCCTGCCTCGAGAGGGAAACTGCCCCAGGAGTAAAACATCTGCCCGGGGAGGGAGGCGGGGATGTGGCGGGATCAGGTCTCTAGGATGGGAGGAGGGAGGAATCTTACTAGGATGAGGTAATCTGGTCAAAGGGAGGAGGGGATCAGCCGGGATGGGAAACCCGAGGGGGCAGGGGAGGTCTGTGCCCACCACTGTTCCTTTTTTCCCTCTTTTTGGGGGGAAAAGGGGCGTCACGGATAATGTCTGCCCTCGGCCGGCCAGCAGCTAAGCCCGGGGCGAGGGGTCTGTCCTCGCACGGGAGGGGACGGGGTCCCAGGATGGGGAGGGCGCCGGCCCCGGCTCGGGGGTGGTCCCCTGCCCGGGATGCTAGGTACTCGAGAGGGAGGTTGGGTCTGGGGGCTCCGCAGAGGGTCGGGACCCCGCGCCGGGGGCTCCCCCGCCCCCTTACCTCTCCGCTGCCGCCTCCCCCGCCGCTCTCCCCGAACACGGCCCGGAACCGGCGCAGATTGGTGCCGATGGCGGCCGAGACTTGCAGCGCCGCGTCGAAGCCGGGGCCCACCCGGAGCAGGGCCGGCCCTGAGGAGGCTGAGGACAACGACGAAGACGCAGACGAAGCAGACGACGACGACGGGGCTGCAGAAGCGGCTGTGGAGGAGGAGGAGGAGGAGGCGGCGGCGGCGGCGGCGGCGGAGGAGGAGGCGGAGGAGACGGAGGAGGAGGAGGCGGCGGAGGCCGCTCCCCCCGGAGCCCCGGCCCCGCTGCTTCCCGCCGCCGCCGCGGCCGCCGCCACGGCCGAGGGGGAGGGGGGCGCCCCGGGGCCCCCGCCGCCGACCGGGGGCGCCGGGGGAAGCAGCAGGGCCGGGACGCGTTGCCGCGGGGCTCCCCCTAGGCCCCGGCGCCCCCCGCCGCCGCCGCCCCCGGTGGTCCCGGGCCGGGCGGGGAAGCGCCACCGACAGCTGTGCGCCATGTTCGCCCCGTGAAGTGAAGCAGCGAGAGGGAGAGGCGACAACACAGTGGGGCGGGGAGGCTGAGGGGGGGCGGGGGGCCCCGGAACCTGCATAACCCGCGCCTCGCTGCTTGCCCGCCAGCACCCCGCCGGCCGCTATGCAGAGCACCGGGCCTCACCGGAGAGCCCCGCAACCTGCATAAAGGGCTCTGTCCACCCAACCCCAAACCCATGCGCTTTTGTAGCATACAGGGTTCGGGGCTTCCCCCTCCTGCCCGCTCGCTGGCCCCGCAACCTGAATAACGGAATGCCCCGCCCTCTGGGAGCGGTAGGGCTTGGGAGGAGGGGGAGGCAAAAGAAGAGGGAGGGGAAGAGTCTTAAGTGGAGCTGGAGCGGGGGAAAGGAGGAGGGGGCGGAGGCGGAGAGGGAGGGATTAGGCGGAGGGAGTCGGGCAGCCTCCAGCCCCTGAAGCTGAGGAAATTGATTATACAGGTTCCCGGGATGAAAAGGGACTCGAACCGCCCGGGAGAGCTGCTTCCAGTATAACGCGGCTGCTGGGGCGGGGAAGAGAGAGAGCAATCTTCTTCATCCTTTTTAGCGCCTATTAGGTGACCCTAATTTCCACAAGTGGTGTCGGAGGGCCCCCCCAAAATATTGCATGCAAAATATTATTTGTGGTTTTAATATATGCAAAGCAGGAAAGGCTCCCTAAAATAAAACGTATTAAGGAAAAGAGCCCCTCCCATTTCAGAGCTAGAGCTCTCACCTAAATGCATAGACAAAGTGGAACAATTCTCCCGCCCCCGCCCGCCAACTCCACCAACCACCCGGGTCTGGGAAAAGGTCCTTCGCTTTCCTAGTTCCCCTCACTGGGATTAGCATTAGGTTGCACTTCCAAACTGGGTGCAAGGGACACAGCATGCTCTGCAAAAGACAGATTATAACGAAACGGGGTTTCTAACGGGGCAAAGAGGGGAAGAGGCGGGCGAAACTCCCCCGCCTCTTCTTCCTCCGTTCCTCGCCTGCTGGTGCATGCAAAGCAGACCCTAATGTATTCAAGGGAAGGAAGGCAAGGGGGGCGGGGGAGGGGGCGTTGCGTGCACGTTTCATATTAAGAGAGGGGGAGGAGGAGATCGTTGGGCTTTAAGATCCAGTGGCCCGCCAGCGATGGCTCCTCCACCCAGAGCGTTAGACTGGATTGGGGGTGGGGGATTGGAAGGGTAGTAGAAGGGTTAAGACCGGGGTTGAACATGCACTGTTATTTTATTGCAGCAGGAGGAGGGGATCTCGAGGAGCTGACGCTTTCAGCTAGGCGTTAGGAGCCTTCAGCGCTTGGAAAGCTCTGGAGGAAGGGAGATGGATAGTACTAAACAAGCAAGAGTATACTAAGCCAAGCAAGAGTATACTAAGCCTGGGGGATCGATATAAGGCACTGCAAACTGCAAGCAAACCCTCTGAATGCACCCACCCCCTAGCAGAAGGGGAGTTCTCTAGAAGGTCACGCAGCTTTCCAAGTCTCCAGTGCACTGACTGGTACAGCACCCAGCCTGGGGAGAAATGGAGATGAGGGAGGGAGACAGGAAGAGAGTGCGAGTGCTGGGGTTAAGCTTGCGGAAGGTGGAGGACGATCAGGTATCCGCCCAGGTCCCTAGGAAGGCGTAAGCCTTCCTAAAGTACAAGTCTTCAGAGAAGGTCCACGGCCTTCTGGTGCTGAAAAAGCTATGTCGTTACTCGTTCCTCTAGCTCGACGCTTGTACAAAGCAAATGACTTGGAGGAGACATAGTTGAGCTATGGCTTCCCCACCTCCCTCCCAGATCGATAGTCTTTCCAATGGGGCGGGATGGGGCCCAGATAGGTTTGCAAAGCAAGCAAGCCAGCGCGCTCACACGTACTTTTGTTGCATCAAACGGTTTATAAAGATAGTGAGGATGGGTGTCATGGTAGATGGGGGCACAGATCAGCAGTTTCACGATTCTGGAAGGAATATGGATACTCTGTTGTGGGTGGTTCATCTATTGCAATATATTTCAGGCTCTGGATGTTTTGCTTCAATGTAGCCGCCCTGATCAGTTACAGATTGGTGACCACGTGGATCCCCTGAAGCATCCTGATTTGTTAATGTATCTTTTTTTTTTTTTTGCGTTTGTATCTTCCCCCTTTTCATCTCGTTCTCTTTTTAATATGCATAACGGTTTGCAGAGGTAATGGGCAGGGGACTGAGTGGCTGGTTTTATATAACAATCTCTCCAGAATTTCTTCAAACGCCAGCTGTCCCTTGGGGGAAAAAGTATCATTTTCGTAGAACCTCTAGATTCTCTAGAGCCCTCCTAGCCACATTCTCGTTTGATCAGGTGGGAAAACTGAAGTCAGGGGCAAGGGTGGCTAAGAACCTCACGAAAAAACGTAGGGTATGCCAAAGTACAGCTTTGCAGATCATCTTTGCAGATCCACCGTTGAGTCCCTAGATTTATGCTTCTGATTGGAGGAGCTTTTGAGAAATCACCGAGTTCAACCATTGGTCTCCAAAAGGAGTGCTCCTGAGTCTAGACACTCTTTTTGTTAAAGATTCCAAAGGAAGAGGATCCTGTGCCCTACTTACTCATAAAGGATTCTATAGTGTGCATTTTCTTCCTGATACTAACTTCTCCCAAATGACAGATTTATCCTCTTCAAGAAGGGGACTGGGAGCGAGAGAGAAAAATGAACAACTTTTTAAATTTAAAAACCAAGCCCCACATTTCATCCAGGACCCCTTTATTGCCTTTGGAGACACCTTAGCACTCTGCATGAGGTGCTGTGGCCAAGACAATTCCACAATGAATAGACAGTATTCTGGTTGATGAATGTCATCAAATTATTGACAATATACTTTGTCATTAATCTCTAGCCTTTCCTGCCTGGTACAACCTGCAAGGTCTAGTTTCCTCCTGTTCCCCAACACTTTGTACCTACTTTGCATGTATTTACTTAGCACTGTACCTGTTGTTTTCTTCCAATAGAATGTTAGCTCCTTGAAAGCAAGGAATGTTTTGTTTTTCCTTGTATTCATAATGCCTAGAATATAGTAGATGATTAAATAAATACATGTTGAATGAGTGGAGGCAAAGAAATAGGACTCTACTAGTAAAGAAATTCAACCATTTATACAAACAAATCTCTTCGAGCTGGAGAAAATTCTACCCACCCTCTGAAAATATTTTATCCTACCCACAAACTTTTGTGTCCTTCCTCCAGAGGCCACATTTCTCAAAATTTCATTTACATCTTTGTTGAAGAGGTAACCATCTTTCCTTCATTTCCAAATTTCATGTGCAAGCATTTTATATGGACCAAGGAAAAGAAGATTGGCTAGGTCGTTGGGGTTTACCTAAGGGAGGACTTGACCAGCAGTGAGCAGAGAGCTACTTAGAATTACTGGACGTGAGGATCCCCAAGGAACACAGCTAAGGATTCCATAAGTGACTATTTATCACAAAGACAACATACAGGAGATCCTACTTGTGCTTTCTAACTACTCTGGACCCACAGATTGCTATTTCCAAACTAAGAAGAAGCTGCAGGTTTGACTAA
Source organism: Bettongia penicillata ogilbyi (assembly GCA_023548195.1). NCBI lineage: Eukaryota > Metazoa > Chordata > Mammalia > Diprotodontia > Potoroidae > Bettongia > Bettongia penicillata. The sequence continues at coordinate 4,938,608 of JAJHZJ010000311.1, forward strand.
GAAGTTTTGCAAATCTGTCAACAAAGCACACAGTTTATTGGGATGGGTTAGGTGCATTCACTCATTTATTCAACAAACATTGATTAATGACCTTCTATATGCCAGGCCCTCAGGTCACAAAGACATAAATGAAACGTCGTGTTTGTCCTTCATTTCGAAGAAGACCATGCCATCAGAGAAATGATGACATGACTTGCACTTGACTTTGTTTTGAGTGAGGGAGAACTGTGCAAGTCACCAGCCTCACTTCTCCTCCAGAGCCATTTGAATCCAGTGACCTGATACCCCTCAGGATGACTGGAGATGACCCACAATGAGGCAGTTGGGCTTAAGTGACTTGCCCAAGGTCACACAGCTAGTGAGTGTCAAGTGTCTGAGGTGAGATTTGAACTCAGGTCCTCCTGACTCCTGCACTGTGCTCTATCCACTGCACCACCTAGCTGCCCACATAAATGAAATGATCAATAATGAACCAATAAATAAAGTTTGAGGAGGGCCCAGTAGAAAAATCTAATCCAAGCTATTTAAAGACAGGTAGTATTTAAGTAAGTATGGTAGCTTACTGAATAGTAAACTGGCCTCCAGACCTGGAAGATCAGGGTTCAAGTTTTGCTTCAAACATATATTGGCTGTGCAGCCTTGGGCTGCTCCAGGCAATGTTGTAAGACAATAAATTGCTAAGAAGGGGCTGATAGAAGGAGTTACCTATACCACTGAAATCATAAGTCTAGTCCCTATCCTATTTAAATGCGATTGCTCCTTAAGGGTAAGTAGTTACCCTTCACAATTATTTTCTTCCAGTGCCACTAGAGGATTACAAGACATGAAATATTATATAGTCTCTGAAAAACTAAAGTTGAAGGTCACGCAAAGGGCAGCAGAGCTCATGGTAGATGTGAGTAGGCCCAAAACACATTATAAGTGAATAGTTGTGCAAGAGAAATGGCATAAAGGTTGTCATTTGAGAAATTATGACTGGAAAGAAGTTGGGTTAGTCATGTGAGGAAAGCCAGGGAGAACTGATAGACAGCTCCATTGGTATCAATGAAATGTCAGAAGATAAAGAGGAAGGCCCCCAGCACATTCAATGGACTACTCTACCCAGTGGAGGATTTCTAGGAGATATTGACAAGGGTCACACAGGATGGGCTGAAGCATCAGTCAAAGAATATCAAAGATTCCTAGAGGTGTAAAAGAATTGAATTCAATGTTCTGTATTAGACTCTGTTTGACTCAAATATTGGTCTCCATACTCAAGAGATAGGTTGATGTGTTTGAAGAGCTTGTGGATTTTATGTGCTGTGCTGCCTTATTTTCATTAAAACTTTTAAAATTATTTTTCTCCTTTTTAAATGATGTTAATGGTCAAAAGTTATCTTTTTAAAAGTGAAAAAATGGATAAGTAAAGATTATTGACAGTTTAACTTTACAGGTTTTTTTTTACAGGAAATTTAGCCCAAAATATATAAAAAAAACAAGAGTTCACTTTTCCCCTCCTTGTAGCTGTATTTTAATAGATTAAAGGAACATGATATAGAGGAAAGAGTTATGAGGTTTGAACTCATAGGATAATAGATAGAAGAGAGACCCTAGAGGTCACTTGGTCCAATCCTCTCAGTGTACTGATAAGTAAACTGAAGTACAGAATAGTTAAAGGGTATACCACATGTAATAGATAGCAGAGCTGGATTTGAACTCAGATTCTCTGATACCAAATTCAGTGAGTTATGTGCTATATTATATTGGCTCAGAGAAAGAAAATTGGAATTTTTGCCCTGATATTTACTACCAATATGATCCTGGGCAGATCACTGGATCCAAGTTTATTGAATTAGGGGGTTGGACTAGATTACTTCCCAGTTCCCTGACTTTAAATACTATGAACCTACTATTGCATCATAAATGCTAGGGTAATCTGGACCCAGGAATATAGTGTCGAACAGAGGCCAAATTTTGTAGTTTTGAACAAGAAATGTTCATTTGTAACTTTAGCAGTTCTGGCAGATAGAACCTAGGATAATGAACAAGTATTTTTCTTAATTATAATCCACCTTTTTACTGAGCATTCATGGTACCCTAAATGATACCCAGCTATAAGCTCCTTAAAAGCAGCGACTGTCTTTTATGCCTGGAACATAAATAATGAACACTTATAGAATCGAATTGATTTATCTCACTCTAGGCAGCTCACCACTTATGTGTCCCCCAAGTAAGAGATCCATTAAAATAGTAGATGAAAACTTGAATCCTTTCTAGTCCATGGGCTCTTTTGACCAACCTTGTTCCCTTTTAGTTTCTTTCCTGCCCTTCTGAAATATACCTTTTAAATTAATGGCCAATTATCTTTGTCCTGGGAGGCAGGATGTTCTCTGGTACGTGACAGTCATGTCTGTTTTATTCCATTGGCAGTGGCATACTAGGGCTTCTGTGAAAACCTTAGGGTAATATTTGAAATTCCGATTTAATTAATGTACATGCTCTCTTCTCCAATATACATGGCAACCCTTCTATATTTCCTTGTTTGGTACGATGCACGTAACTGTCTCACATAAACCCTCCAGAAAGTATCCAGGTTTTCCTCTGGCTCTTTATTTCATGGATCCCAGCACAGCACTTGGGCTATCTGTTACCCCTTATTCTTGTTATATGACCATCCCACCTAGTGGCCCTCTGAGCCTTAGATCCCCATCTATAATTCTTTAATACTTCACAAATATATGATTTTGTCATTTTTATGTACTTCCTTCATCAATGTGGCTTCCAACTCATCAACAACTTAGTAGATGAACTTTGAGAGTTATTATGCTTAAAAATCCATCATTCTACTAACAACCCAGTGATCAGTCTCTCTGAACTGGCTCTCAAATGTCAAAAAACAAGGAACCCTATACACATGAAGTCTCTTTGGCTTGGAAGGACTTCACTGATGCTGCCTGCAAAAACCAAGCTCTTCAGAAGAATGGTAGAATCTCTCCATTTTCTTTTCAGAGGTAAGACTGGATGTGGGATATTTTATGTCTGTCAGACACAGCCAACGTATTTAGTTTTGCTGAACTGCCTTTTTTCTCTTTTAAAAATTATTTATTACAGGGAATGGCTTAGTAGGCAGAATAGAAGGGAAGGATATATTTGGAAATCAAAATTATGTGAAAACAAAAGCTATCAATAAAAAACATTTTAAAAAGAAGGATGGCAGCAGATAAATGGATCATTTTTTTTGCATCCTATCTGCATAAAGAAGTTGACACCTACTGAAGTACAATACAATTCAACAAACATTAAATACCCACAACGTACAACACACTATACTAGACACCAGCTATACAAAGAAAGAAAAGTGAGTCTCCGCCCTAAAAGAGCTTACATTCTATGAAGGCAATGCATGTAAACAGAGAAATAAATACAAGATCATTTGAAAAGAGAGAAAACACTAATGACCAGTAATGATGATTGAGAAGGCTTTGTCCCTGACCTGAGTCATGAAGAAAGCTATAGAGATGAGGAAAGAGTACATGTCAAGCACACAGTCTGTAGTATTTGGGGAACAACTAGTAGAACATTTTGGTTATAAGATAGATTATATGAATGGAAGTAATATAAAATATCTAGAAAGATAGTTGGAAGTTTCCAAGAGGCATGGGGAACCACTGAAAATTTTTGAGCAAGAGAATGATGGGATCTGATTTGTGCCTTCAAGATATTAATTTGGTAGCTCTATGGAGGATGGTTTGGAAAGGGGAGAGACTGAAGACCATGAAGAGGACATTTTATCCAGATGGGAGGCAACAAAGTCTAATTGACTAAGTGAGGGGAGAGAAAGGTAAGGATTGAAAATCTCCTGTGGAATTAGAATAGACAAGACTTCAACTGATTCAACAGAGGTGAGGAAGAGAGAAGAGTCAAGAATGACTCCAAGGCTGTGAACCACAGAATCACAAAGTTTGAGAGTTGGAAGGGATCGTAATTGCCATTTAGTCCAACATCCAGAAAGGAATTCTCACTATATATAACACACCCAAAGATCTGCTTTAAAACTTTAAACAAGAAAGATTTCATCAACACCTGAGGTATCTCTTTCCACTTTTGGTTAACTCTAATTATTGGAAAATTTTTCCTGATAGTAAAGCTAAATTTGTCTCTTTACAATTTCCCTCCATTGGTTTTGCCCTCTGAGGTTCAAGTGAGCAAATCCAATCCATCTTCCATGTGGTGATCTTTCCAAACTTGATTACAGTTATCTCGTTCCTCCATGCAAACCAAACATTTTCAGTTCCTTCAGACTCTCATTATATGACATGAACTCAGGTACCTTCACCATCTTGGTTTGTCTGATGCTTGATCTTCTTAAAATGTTGCATCCAGAACAGAACACAATATTCCAGATGTGGTCTGAGCAGGGCAGAACAGTCCCTTGAAGCTATGCCTCCTTTCATCTAGCACAAAATCCCATTAGATTTTTTGGCTAACAATGCACTATGCTGACTCATATTGAGCTTGTGGTCCAGCTGTTTTTCAGACAAATTGCTGTTGCTGTCCAATCATATCTCATTTCATCTTGTACTTATGAAGTTACTATTGAATCCAAGTGTAGGACTTTACATTTATCCATATTGAATTTTATTTTATTAGGTTCAGTCCAGTGCTTTAGCTTGTCAAGGGTTTTATCTTTTTTGAGGGGGCGAGGGGAAGTGGATCCTGATTCTGTGGCTATCCCTCCAAGCTCTGTGTCATCATCAAATTTGATGGGGATATCATTTCTGCCTTTTTAAAAGTCATTTCTAAAACAAAAACAATAACCATTGAACAGCACAAAGCCAAGAACAGATCTCTGGAACACTCCCCTAGAGAACTTTAGACAATCTGATGTTGAACCTTTAATAACAAAGATTGTCTAAGTATTCAACCAGTTCCAATTCCAATTAATTGTATTACTGTTCAGTCTACTGTTTCCACAAGAATAGTATGTATGAATAACCTTATCAATTGATTTACTAATATCTAGAAAAATTACATAGCATTCCAATGACCTAATTCCACTGTTGCCTCAAGAGTAGCATATGAGTAACTATCAATTAATCTACTAACACTTAGAAAAATTGTATTGCATTCCACTGACCTAATAGTCTATCAAAATAAAAAGAAAGAAAAGAAAAGAAAAAGATGAATCTGGTATGGCCTGTCCTGGCTCTTTGCTGTCACTGCTTCCTTGGCTAAATGTTCAAGTCAAATCAGCACGTATTTATTAAGGGCCTACTATGTGCCAGGAACATTGCTAATTTCTGGGATATAAAGAAAGACAAAAACAGTCCCTGTTCAAAAGGAACTCACCATCTAATGAGACAAAATGACATGCAAACAACTACACACATATACACAAGGATAAATTGGAGATAACCCCCAGGGAAGGCACTAACATTAGGGAGATAGGAAAAGGGTTCATGGCAGAAGGTGGGATTTTAGCTATTAAACAATTATCTCTTTAACAATATAATGTATTTTCGAATTTCTCCTGGGAATTAAAGCAATCTAGTTGCTGTAGTTTATATAGAGCTATAGGCTCTGTTCTCTTCCATTTCTCAAAAAAGTTCTTTTTAAAAAAATTATTTTCCTCTCAGAAAAATTCTTAAGAAATTCTCTGTTCTTAAGACCTGTGGCACTTCTCACTTTTTCTGTGATCTTTCAAGCATTGGTGATCTCTTCTGGTCCCTTTTGTATCCAATGATGTGGTTCATCTGGGCTGAGTGGTTTGAATTCCTTAAAGGCAACTGGATATTTTCTGACTATTTCCTGACTTACCTAAAGTATCAACTCCCTATTAGCCATTTTTATTCTGTCATTCCATGTCCCAGCCATTCTCAGCACTGAAAATAGAAGCAAAAAGAGAACTGAATAAGTTCTCCTTCTTTTAGTTATTAGGAATCATCTTTCCATCTACCTGGACACTGGCCTTGTGCTTTCTGCAATCTTCTTTCCCATCACACAGCTTTAAAAACAAACAAACAAAGCCCTTTTATTGACGTTAGCTGCCTGGACAGCCCCCTGATCACTCTGAACTCTCGAACTGTTGGCATTATTTTTATAGGAATGTGCCATGGTTTTTATTCATACTGTTACCTACCCTTGATTCCACATTTTGTACACATCTTTTAAAAATCTAAATTTGTTTTTTGATCCATAGAATACCCTACTAGATGCACAACAATAATAGCTAACATTTGTATAACACCTACTATGTGCCAGGCTCTGCGCTAAGTACGTTATAAGTATTTTCTCATTTGATATTTACAACAACCTGGGAGGTAGGTGCTGTTATTATTTGCATTATACAGATGAGAAAACTGAGGCAAATAGAGGTTAAGTGATTTGCCCAGGGTCACATAGCTAGTAAGTGTTTGAGGATGGATTTTAACTCAGGTCCTCCAGAGTCCACTGCTACAATATCCACTGTGCCACAGAGCTATCCCCGAAAAAGGTAGATGACAAAAATAAAAGCCCCATACATACCGAAATATTTGTAATTGTTCACCCTTTGTTGTCGAAGAAGACAACGCCATCAGAGAAATGATGGCATGACTTGCACTTGACTTTGTTTTGAGTGAGGGAGAGCTGTGCAGGTCACCAGCCTCACTTCTCCTCCAGAGCCATCTGAATGCAGTGACCAGATATTCATCAGGATGACTGGAGATGACTGAGGATAAGGCAGTTAGGGTTAAGTATCTGGTAATTTTTTGGTAGTAGCAAAGAACTGAAGACAAAGTTGATGCCTATGAATTAAGGAATGGCTGAGCAAGCTGTGGTATACAATATAAGGGACTATTACTGTACTATAAGAAATGATAGAGAAATGCTTGGGAAGATGGGTTTGAATTGTTGGAAAGTAAAATGAATAGAACCAGAAAAATAATATACCCAATAACTACAATTGTGTTAATGGTAACAAGAATCACAAAACAATTTGACTGAGTGCTGTGAAATTATAATGACTAAGTTTGGCTCCTTATTTCTGTAAGAGAAGACACTTTCTTCATTGTTATCAGTGGTAGGTAGAAGGGTAGAAGATGGGAGTGTGGAATTCTGAATATAATGTCAAAAATTTTCAATATGTTGGTTAATTTTGCTGAACTGATTTTTTCCTCCTCTTTTTTATTCTTTGTTACAAGGGATGGATCTCTGAGAAGATAAAAAGGGAGATGTATATAGGAAATTATGTTAGAACGAAACAAAATATACCAATAAAATTTATTTTAAAAACCTAAGTTTCTTGGATAATTCCTTATTTATTTGGTTGGTTTCTTCAACCCACTGCCATTTTTTTCCTTACTAGAAATGTTTCCTTTTGTGTCTTGATAACTTCCATTCTGTGGCAGAATGGAAGGATGCTAGTGCCTTCATCAAAAATAGGGAATTTTGTAAGATGACTGGGCTTAAAGGGAAAAATAATAAATGAGCTTCATTTGTATGTATGAGTTTGAGACCCCTACAGGACATACAGGTGAGGATATTCAACAGGTAGTTTGGATGCATGACTGGACTGCAGGAGAGCAATTAGAATTAGACATACACATTTGGGCATCATCTGTGTAGAGATGATAGCTGAACCCCTAGAAGCTAATGAAATTACCAAAAGAGAAAGTTTACAGAGAGAAGAGGGCCTAGGATATAGCCATTGGAGACAAAGAACAGAGAGAAGAGAGAGCTCAAAACAGAGCCTCAGGATAGATGCACCTTGAAGGACACAAACCATCAGGAGCTGAAAGACAGATGAGGATTCAGCAAAAGATATTGAGAGGGAGCAGTCATATAGGTAGGAGAACTGAGAGGGGGCGTTGTTACAAAAACCAAGCGATATGTTTATCTGGGAGAAGGAGAAGGAGGTGGTAAACACTATCAAAAGCTATAGAGAGGCCAAGTAAAATGAAGACCAAAAAAGGCCATTGGATTTGACAGTTAAAAAGTCAATGATGACTTTGGAGCAAACTGTTACAGTCAAGAGGTGGGGTCAGAAGTCAAATTGAAAGGAATTGATAATTCAACTCAACATAATTTTTTTTTAAAGGAATCTACTATGTGCTAACCACGGGACTGGCCAATGGGGACATAAAAACGAAGCTATTCCTGTCCTCAAGAAATTTACATTTTTTTTGGAGGGTGTTTGAAGGAAAAGCGGAAATGATGTATACTTAGACAAGTAGATGCAAAATGTGCACAGATCAAGCACAAAGTAGTTTGGGTGAGGAGGGGAGAGTCCTTTTAACTGGGGAGATCAAAAGAGGTTCTCCAGAGGTCATACCCAGACCTAGAAACCAAGGGAAACATTTAAATATGAAAACCAAACACGTTTACAAAGGAGTCACAGGGTCCAGAGAGAAAAAAGAATAGGTTTTTTCGTTACCTATAGAATAGGTTTTTGAGCCAAGAACAGTTAAGGACTCCAAGAGGCAGAGATTAGCAGGAATAAGGCTATAGGCAGTCCATGGAAATGACTTGGAGGGGAGATGTGGAGTGGTGACTGACTGGGGAGCAAGTAGACCAATTTGACTGGAGTATGGGATGTAAAAAGAAATATAATCTGAAATCAATCTGGAAAGATGAGAGGGGGTAGAGAGTGAAGGACTTCCGATGATGTCAATCTGAGGAGTTTTGTATTTGATTCTCAAGGAGATGGAGAAGCTCTGGAAAAGGGGAGTGATATGGTCACACCTGTGCTTAAAAAATATCCATTTAGCAGCTGTGGGAGCTGAGGTGTCTAGCTCATAGCACCCAAGCGGCCCCCTATACTCCTGAGTGCCTGAGCCAGATTAAAATGGAATTGGAAAATGTTTAGAAATAGATAAAAAATACAATAAAACACTGATAATGTTAATTTGTTGTTTTCTTTTCTTTTTTACAATTAATTTTATTTATTTTCAGTGTTCTACAATCACTACCATATAAATTAGATTTTTTTCCCCTTCCCTCCCCCCATCTTGCCCCTCCCTCCCCGAGATGGCATACAATTTTATATAGGTTCTACACATACACTCCTATTAAATACAATTTCACCATAGTCATGCTGTATGGAAGAATTAAAATGAATGGGAGAAATCATATAACAAACCAAAATGTAATACAAAAGAAAATGATCTGCTACATTTTGCGATTGAATTCCATAGTTCTTTCTCTGGATGTGGAAGCCATTTTGCCTTAAAAGACCATTGGGAATTTTTTTAAGTCCTTGCATTGCAATGATGTTCCAAGTCTACCAGAAAAAACTCTAGCACACTGTGGTTGTTGCTGTGCACAAAGTTCTCCTGGTTCCTTTCACTCAGTATCAGACCATATAAGTCTTTCCAGGCCTCCCTGAAGTCATCCTGTTCATCATTTCTTATAGCACAATAGTATTCCATTACATTCATATACCATAATTTATTCAGCCATTCCCCAATTGATGGGTATCCCTTTGATTTCCAGTTTTTGGTCACTACAAATAGTGCTGCTATATTTTTGTACATGTGGGACCCTTTCCCATTTTTATGATCTCTTGGGGATACAGTCCTAGAAACAGTATTGCTGGGTCAAAGGGTATGCATAATTTTATAGCCTTTTGGGCAAAATTCCAAACTGCCCTCCAGAATGGTTGGATCAGCTCACAGCTCCACCAACAATGAATTAGTGTTCCAACTCTCCCACCCTCCCCTCCAACATTTATCATCTTCCTGTTCTGTCATGTTAGTCAATCTGATAGGTGTGATATGGTATCTCAGAGTTGTTTTGATTTGCATCTCTCCAATCAGTAGCGATTTAGAGCATTCATTTTTTTCATATGACTATAGACATCTTTAATTTCTTCCTCTAAAAACTGCCTGTTCATATCCTTTGACCATTTATCAATTGGGGAATGACTTGTAAATTTGTTGTTTTCTAAGTCAATATGCAGCCTGCAAGGATCCATTCTACTTGAGTTTGACACCACAGAAGCAAAGGATAGGTAGGACAGGGTAAGAAAGACTGGAGACTGTCAAACTAATCAGAATTTTATCACAGAAATCCAGGCAAAAGGGGATGAGAGCTTGGTTAGTGGTTGTGACTGTATGAAGTGGAGAAAGGGGGAAAATGTGAGAGAAATCGTGGAGGCAGATGTCACAAGACATCATTTGAATTAATATGGGGAGAATGGGGTGAGTAATACTGAAAAAAGCTAAGGGTAACTCCATGGAACAGTGAAAAGTCAAGGTTGTGAACCTGGAAACCTGGAAGGATGGAGGTGTGCTAGACCCCCCTGCCCCTCCAAAAAAGATCACTGGATTTGTAGGAAAGGGACATAAGCTGATATCCCAGCTCTGCCGCATATTACCTGAATGTTCTGGGATAAGGTGAAATAGATTCTCTGGGCCTCAGTTTCCTCATCTGCAAAATGGGGGTGGGGTGGGGCAGGGTTGGACAAGATGACTCTTGCAGCTCCAAGTCTATGATGCTGTGAACATAATTGGGATGAAGGATGTACTTAGAGAAAGACCATTGTTTCAGCTTTGGGACTGTTCTAGAGTTCTCAGTCACAAAAGCATCTCAGACAATAAAGACAAATAAAGATTATAGGCAGGGACAGTTCAGTTTCTTACAGGAGAGACAGGCAGCTGCCTCAGAGAAAGGATTAGAAGGAAACTTTCCCCCAGCCAGAACTCTCCAAGTATGAGTTAAAATGCAAATACCCCTGAGAGGGGAAAGGCGATAGGAATTATGCCTATCAGCAACTAACACCTTAGTGTGAATTACTTTATCAACCACTTTCTCCTCTCAGAGGAGATCAAGGCATTGTAGGGGAAAGGGTATTTGGATAGGAAGGATGATTTTTTAGAACCTGCTAGGAGGAAACAGCAAGCAACAGAAGCAAAGGAAAGGTAAAGAAGAGGACACTGGAGCCAAATTTCATTAACTTTACAATTTTGTATAGGACCAGTTCTGAATGTAGAAGCAAAGCCAGGAAAACAAGAGGCAATACAGAAAATATTAGTGATTTCAAGGGCCTCATTTGAGACTAAAAGTTACAAAATGAAGTTAACTTAAGTATCTTTTTCCTCCATAAGAGTTTCTATAGCAACATTCTTATAACTGGGGATTGCCATCCTCCCTCCCTCTAGATTAATGCACAGTGAATGTGGGAAGACATAATAAGGAACAAAGAAAAGGGGATAAATGTCATCAAAGACATGATTGAAAAAGATGGGCTGAACTGATAGTGAGAATTAGGGATAATCAATCAGCGAATGGCTCCGGAATTGCGCTGGTGTCTTCACAAGGTCAAGAGGACTCCAGGAAAACCCTGAGAATGTTGAGGGAACTCTCTGTGATGAAATTATGGGAAGATAAACAAGAGTTCCACACTGGGCAGACATAGATGGATTTCAATATGCATCACTGGAGGAAGATCCCACACCAGTGAGATCACAAATCCCCTTGAGATCCTGATATTAGAGTTGCTCTAATAACTACATGGAGAGAAGGAAAAGATGAAATTCTGACCTTTTTTGCCCTCTTAATGTAAGGGGCACAAAAAACATGAAATGTTGAAAGAGGAAAAGTTTAAAAATCTCTTGCCTAATATGATTATAATCCTATTATGCTTTAAAATTCAATCTTCTTAACTTTTGGCACATGTTCAAATACATCACTGTCAAAATATGCTATCACCCTTCTGCAGATCTTGGAGGAGAGGAACACTATTACATAACTATCTCCATAAACCATTATTCTTTATAAAACACTTACTTCTGGGACAAAGGAAACTAGGATCAAATTACTTCTGAGATTATAATAATAGAAGAACAAGCAGAGGTAGAAAACAAGAATTCCATATTGAGAAATATTTGGGAGATGAAGGGATGATGGAAAAACCTTTGCCAGTTGATTACCTTTTCCAATTCTTTCTGCATATAATATGTGAATACTGTAAGCTCTTCGGAATAGAGAACATTTGGCCTGCCTACAATTTAGTGAAAAAGAGAAAGTCCTAGAGATAGGGGGAGAGAAGAAGGAAGGAGAGGGAAGAAAGGGAGAGGGAGAGAGAGAGAGAGAGAGAGAGAGAGAGAGAGAGAGAGAGAGAGAGAGAGAGAGGGAAGGAAGTTGGAAGGGAGGGATGGAGGGAGGGAGGGAAAGAGAGAGAGGGAAGGAGGGAAGGACGGAGGGAGGGAGAGAGGAGGAGAGAAGGAGGGAGGGAAAGGAACCCTTTACAATATTTCGAAGAATCCTAGTTTGAAACTACCTTAAGTATTAACTAGTTCAACCTCCAGCCTTATGCTGGAATTCCTCTACAGCAGCTTTGGTTATTTAAACCACTTCTAGTGATGGGTAAGTCAGTATCTGCCAAGCTATTTTGAATAGCTCTAAATGTTAGAAACATTTTATTGAAGGGAGCAAAAGAATAATAAAAAAAGATAAAGTCTTGTTTTTTCTGATTGAGATGAGAGATGCTGCTATTCCATCTCTGGGGCCACATTCAATAATTCAGGATTTATTAAGTACATGCCATGGAAGAGGCATGGTGTTAGATTCATAATCTAACTAAATGGTCTAAAACAGATGACAGTAACATTTCCACTTAAGGTAATCTGGTTCAAGTATGTTTGATCTCAGAAAGAAAAAAAAATCTTCCTTATAGATTTGAAAATCCAGATGAGGATTAAGGTCATGGCCAGAGTAGGATGGTGAGAAGAAGTCAGAATTAATTATAACCAAGTCTTTTAAGTCTTAATTCCAGGAGCTTGTTCCTGAATCAGGTGGACAAGATTTAGCCTGGGATATACCTTCTTAGGTTCTGTCAGTTCTAAGTACAAAAAGATCCTAAACTATAAATTTATGGATAGGAGAATATCAGTGGTGGAAGAATGCAGAGTTTCTTTGAGGAATATATGCATGGTCACTTGAATTTTGATGAGCATTTAGTGATTTTTTTTCTACGTCAAATGTGAAGGACTCAGCAAACTTCAAAACTAATAATCTTTTGCATAGTCAATTAAATGAGGGTTCTGTACTGATACCACCCACAGAATGGTAATGGCAATGTGCTCTGAGACAGGGTTTGACTATTTCTAGACATGAATACACACTATCTTTGATACATGCCCAAAGTGGAAAGAAAATGACCCACTGCAAAATACTTGTGCTCTGTCTCTTTCTGAGGTGAGAAGAGAAGCCCAGATAAGTAATTGCACTTCTTAATATACCCCACAAGTCAGGATTTCCGAATTTCTGATATGGGTGATTTATCTAGAAAAGGCAGATAAAGGTAGATCAGTAAGCCAAATGAACCTGGCTGTTAATGAGATGTTTAAAATTAAAGGTGGCCCAAATTACCTTCCAACTCCTCAATGTTATTTTCATTCAGATGTATTTCCTTTATTAATGGGTACTCCTTTATTTAACCCCCCCCAAAATACAATGGAAAATGCTATGATATAAATTATCATAAATATTAAAACATCATAAAATGAAATATCAGTTGTTTCTGATGACATTGAACTGAAGTATCCTATATATGGGTTAGAATCTAGATATATTTCCGATTAAAAATATAAAGACCCTTCCTGCCCCTCAACAACAACTTCTCAATGCAACAACCAAGTATGGGTAGATTAACAAGCCAGGGGTTCAGTCCCACATTCCAGTGTTTCTTCTAACTCTTCTGATTCAGCCTGTGAAATCTATGATAATCAGGCTAATGGCTCCTGCATTTTGTAGTGAGAACTGAAACTAACATTTGGCTTCAAGTCCACTTGGATGAGCGGTTCTGAACAAAAAAATGTAGAGTAAGGTGTTTGTGTGTATGTGGGGAGGTATGTGTGTGGGGGCAGTGGTTCAAATGAAGACTCCAAATTACTGCTATTCTGCTTGAGAAGAGGCAAGTTGGTATAGTAGAAAGACTCCTCACTTTGAAATCAGATGAGACCAGGGTTTAAAATCCTACTTCTCACATTTGATTTAGGTAGGCATGGTTCAGGTAGACCTTCTTTGGGACTTTAAGGGTCTTCACAGGAGAATTAGACAAATTGGTCAGTGTTAAAGAAATAAGGCCTTTTGTTCAGCATACTTCTGAGAAGGCTATATACGTCTTACCCACAGATACAATACTGAGTAACTAGATAGGGAAGTTTATCAATAGAAGGCAGCTTGGGTAGCACAATCCCCCTCTGCTTTCCTCCACACACACTGTTATCTGCAAAATAAGGCCAGTACTCACCTGACAAACTAGGGCATTAGTAGATACCTCTAAAGCAGGATAAGAAGAGTTAGGAAATCGATAAAACCAAAGATGCCATCAGAGAGCCTCCAGCATGAAGCTACCCCCAGGACTTGTAGTATCATACACTAGGTGTTGACCAGTTCCATCAGTGGAACTCCTGGGTTTGTCACCACTCCATGCATTATGGTAGCTCTGCGATACTGAAGAGAGCCAGGTTTTATTGGAAGGGCTAGGGCCTTGTTGTAGGTGCTTCTGGTTGACTTTCCAATTTGGATTTCATGTTTGGGGCAGAAACAATCAATCAGAACAAAAGGCCCCTTTTTGTGAATTCCAACAATGACCATGGATAAGTCACCTGATCTTCTGGACATCAGTTTCTTCATCAGTAAAATGGAGCTATGACCTGTAGTACATACTTTAAGGATTATTATCAGGGTCAAATGAGATATAAAGCACTTTGTAAATCTAAAAGCACTATATAAATAACAGCTATTATTTAAAAGGAAAATAACCAAATACCAGGACTCAAAGGGTTTACAAAGCAAGATTCAGATGGGAGACAGGTGAGTGTTGTGATCAAAGTGTCTGTCCCATTGCTGGATATCTGTGAGAAATTCCCCTTTGCTCTTAAGGACAAAGCTCAGGTCTTTTTGGATTCAAAACAACTCTTATTCTTTAGAAATGTGGTGGTGTGGTGGTGTGGTGTCCATCTCCTGGCACAAGTGAGCAAAAAAATCAAGGGTACAAATTACCTCAAATCCTACTCTTTGGTGGAAACAGAATTTGAACTCGAAGGCAAAAAATGGGAATATTCACCCTTACTGGTAAGTTGAGCATAGGTAATACAATCCATTTGGTTTCATTCCTGAAACCTAACAGAAAAGGAAATACTTTTGTGAAGAGAATGAGTTGTTTTAGAAATGTTGTTTGAGGTATTAACTAGTTAGTTATGCAGCCCCCATCTTGACTCTTCTCAAGAACCCCAGGAAGGGCATACCCCTTAGACCATCAGCCCTGCTTTTACTCCAGTCTTGGCTTATAGAAAGAGGAACACTTGTAGAGAAGGGACCCACCATCCCCACCACCAATAACTGACAACCAACTGCCTCCCATAGGGCAGGCTAGTCAACCCAACTGAAGAAGCAAGATTCCCTTAGGGAGAGATAGAAGGTACGTACCTGATGAATAAAACCACCTCAATTACCACCTTCCTTCAGACCCTGGTAAACTCAACCCAGGACCATGAGCCCCAGGATCATGAGCCCCAGGATAGTGGGAATAGGAATGCACCATGTCCAACACCCACCCCCCTTCATATTATCAGTTCTGTTTCCAGTTTCATCCACCCATGTGGAGAAAGCGCTCAATTATATCCCTGCCACCAGCCAGTGTTATCAGTCAATAAACTTTATGCTCCTGCTATGTGCCAGACACTGTGCTGAGCAGTAGGGATGCAGAAAGAGGTAACAGTAGTTCCTGCCCTCAAGAACCTCACAATCTAGTGGAAAACACAACAAACAAATATGTAAAAAAAAAAGTTATATACAGGAAAAATGCATTCGTCCTTCATTGCCAAAGAAGACCATGCCATCAGAGAAATAATGACATGACTTGCACTTGACTTCGTTTTGAGTGAGGGCTGTGCAGTTCACCAGCTTCACTTCTCCTCCAGAGCCATCTGAATCCAGCGACCAGATATTCATCAGGATGACTGGAGATGACTCAGGATGAGGCAATTGGGGTTAAGTGACTTGCCCAAGGTCACATAGCTAGTGAATGTCAAATGTCTAAGGTGAGATTTGAACTCAGGTGCTCCTGACTCCTGCATTGGTACTCTATTCACTGCACCAGCTAGCTGCCCCTTACAGGAAAAATAGGAAATAACTAAAAGAGGTAGGTCACTAGAGTTAAGAGGGGTTGAGAAAAGAAGACATGATTTGAGTTAGGGCTTGAAGGAAGCCAGGGAAAGCAGTAGGCATAGATGAAAAGGAAGAACATTCCAGGGAATGGAGAGACAGCCAAAGAAAATACTCAGAGTTGAGAGATAGAGTTTTGTTTGAGGAACAGCAAGGAAACCAGTGTCACTAGAATGAAGAGTATGAGATGGGGAAGAAGGTGTAAGAAAACTGGAAAGGTGGGGGGGTGGCCTATGAAAGGCTTTGAATGCTAAACAAAGGATCTTTTATTTGATCTGGGAAGCAATAGGAAGCTAATCAACAATAATTGCTGCTCTCATAGAGCAAGTAAACCTAAGAACCCTGGAAATAACAGTGTCTCTCACACCACCAGCCCTGCTTTCAGTCTGGCCCCACGTAGCTACAATCCAAAGAAGTAAACCCTTATGAATATGACACCTGGCAACCTATTCTGCAGGTGCTGCGACCCCCATCACTTCTGTAGCTAGTTATTGATGACCTGGAAAAAAAAGTTCTCCTTACCAAAGATCCTGGCATTGTCATATGGCTCAATGTCAGAAACTGATAGGGTTTTATTAATGGAAATGATATCAACGGGGATGCATTACCGTTGGCTTTACTGTTCTACTTCCCATCTGACTGACATGCTGAATTTGTTATATATATTATCTACTCTATTAGAACACGAACTCCTTGGAAGCAGGACTTGTCTTATTTTTCTGTCTGTAATCCCACCACTTGGAATAGTGCTTTGCCCCTATGAATGCTTCATGAATGATTTCCCATTTTCATTCATCATTCTTCCTCACGCCCCATGTCAATCAGTTGCCAAACCTTGCCAATTATGGCCCCCTGTCATTTGTTTGTCTATATGCATCTCAACACTCAACAGAGCCATCACCCTAGTTCAGGTCCTCATCATGATCTACTGCAAGTCTCCTGATGGATTTCCTTGCCTCTAGTCTTCCCTCTCCACTTCATAGCTGTCAAGTTGACATTTCTAAAGTACAAATCTGAACATCAGTCCTTTGCTCATCAGGCTTCAATGGTTCCTTTGTTGTCTTTAAAATACAATTGTTTAGCATTTATAATCCTTCACAACCTGGCTCTAGCCTATCTCTTCAGTTTGATTATGAATTGCTACCTTTCACACTTTATAATCCAACCAAACCAAGATACTTTTCAGTTTTCCATACAAGATACTCCATCTCCCATCTCTATACCTTTGCATGGGATATTCTTCATGCCCTCATCTACGTCTCTTGGGAACTCGTAGCACAATTCAAGGCTCAGTCCAAGTTGCTACATCCTTCAAAAGGTCTTTCCTGATTCCTATCAATTATTAATATCCCTTACAGCTAATCATCATGTTTTAATTTTCTATACATTCTATACTTATCTCTGAACATGTTATATTCCCCCTACTAGGGAATCTATCTCCTGTTGGTATTTCTGTCTCTGGTACATGGTAAGTACTTGATAAATGCTTGTTGATTCAGATAGCTACCCAGCAGACAGCTGCAGCTCTGGGTAAACTAGGCTCAAGGTAAACTCTGAGGACTCGAATACAATCAGTGACCATTTTGGGCTTATTTCATAGCTTCATTTTTTGTTTCTTTACCCATTTTCTGGGTTATTCATTTTTTATTATTTCTGCCTGAGTCAAAGAGAATTTTGCAGAAACAGCGTTCACACAATGCATTCAGTTTCACTAACCTGTAAGGATGTAGCTTACAGAATTTGGTGCCTGCTTTTGCATTGTCTCACCGTGCCGCAGAGCTGCATCTGTTAGCGTAGTCTTTAGTTTAGTTTCTCGTTTCCATCCCAGAGCAAAATGTGAGCTTCCTCAAGGAAAATAAGGTCTTTTTATATGTAGGCTATTGTTCAAAACAACATAGTGGTGTTTCAATTGACATTAGATTGGATGACACTAGAATCCACCTAAATCTGTCACAGCTCGCTGTCTAATTTACTTCCATAATTCTAATAGAAATCTATTCACAAGGCTCAACGGGAGAAAGTAACTTTCAAAGAATGGTGTGGTGTTACAATCCCTACAACCATCCTTTTATATACACAGAAGATATAGGGCCTGAAGCACATTCTTTACAGAATGCTTTTACTCCCAAAAAAGGATTTAGGGCATCTGGTCTTAAGGGAACCCTAGGATTTTTAATCTCTGATTTAAGCTCTTTAAGAAATATTCTTTTTGGTCTGCATATGGCTTTTGTAGTCCTTATTCATTTGATGTAAAAGCAGCCCAGCACTAGCATTGCTTGATAGAAGGGCTGTTTATCAGTGCTCCAAATCTGATTCAGAGTCAGATACTGAGAGATGGAGGGAGTAACACAGCTTACATCAGCTCTGCAGCACCGTCAGACTCTAGGCCATCAGGAAATGAGTTTCCCCAAGTCCCCGGGCAGCCTGGATCTCCCTTGGTGACAACTTGCCACTGAATGCTGCCGGTTTATCAATCCAGACTCAAACACTGATTATAGCATGTTGTTACCTTCCTATCTTTTATTTAAAAATTATCAGTGACAGTACTTTTATAAAAAATGTAGATTCAAGTTTCTAAAAGACTTGATCCGAAGTCTGACAGTTGCTAAGTGTCTCTCTGTTGGGATTGCTATCCCCAGATTCCCTATACCAGGGCTTAGAAATGCTGTTTCTTGTTACTCTCAATTTCAGAGTTTAGTTGGCATAAATACCACGAAGGTCAGGAGGGATTATACCATGCTATACAGCCCTTCCCATAGTCATAGCAGACCAAAGCCTAGTGAGACCACGAGAGACAAAGAATTAAACAGAAGATCAAAATAGGTCTGAGAAGCACGAGATAATATGAAAAGCATCCAAGGTAACTCACTACAGCAAAAGACTTTGTCCACATTTAAAGAGCATAGACAACATTCAGTGCCATTACCTGAGAGTAGAACAGATAAATCAGAGGTCTGAAATAGGTTTAAGGTAGTTAAGGAGGGAGAATTTGATGGAACTTTTGGTTATTTGTGCCTGGGGAAGTGAGAGGTAGTAGCAGTGAAAGAAGGCTAAATAGATGTAAAACTTAATTACTTTTGGTCACTGATACTAATGTAGACTGACCACTGTTTTACTATTTTATGGTCAAGGATCACACAACCATTAAGCAAGAAGCAGGACTTGAGAGCCCTGGTCTCTTCCTGATCGAGGTCACCTCCCTATTCACTACAGTAGGTTATCCTTCTGGTTATTTCCTAAAATTCTGCCAGTTTCCTCGGTTATAAAGTTGGGATACTTGAAATACCTACTGCTGTAAAGGACTTGGTAAACCTTGAAGTGCTAGGCAATTTCCAGTGAGGATTGTAAGTGGTGGAGGTGGTGGAACTGAGCTGTACATAGAGTACACAAATAACCACCTACTGTTTGGTTTTCACATCATCTCCACTCAGTCATGCACCACAAAGACGCTTGGTGTGGGTTAACATGACATATTTAATAGGTCATGCTTACCGTAGCCAGCAGAGCTACTTTGTTGAGAAGGCAGATGTGGCAAACACAGTAACTGACAAGTGAAAGCATGGGCTAGGTAAGCAGCTGCTCCCCTCTCCTACCACAGACTCTACAATGGCTCCAGTGGAGGAGCAGCTTTTTCATACAGAAAAATACTAATACATCTGTTCTACTTTTAACAAAAGTAACTTAAATAATTCCCCAAATGTAAGATCCTCTGAGAGACAGTTTTTTATCTTCTTAACAAGACATTTGATGAGAGTAGCTGTGATAGAATAGGTCTAATGAGGATGTGAGATTTTCATTTTTGAAGGAAACTTATTTGTTATTACTATCCACAGGCTACTCAGTGACAAAGAAGGAAAAAGTAGTGTAGTAAATGTCTATTTTGAGGACTTTTTGGTGTGACCATGCAGTTAGCTTTAGAAATTTCCTGTCACGCTCACCCTATGCTGTTTAGAAAGCTATGGTTTAAGTTTTGACCACGTTTACTTAAGTTGTAGGTAGACAGCAACATTTGTTTCAGCAAAACAACTTCCGGGATTCAGCTCTTACATTTCACTTCCTTGCCTGTCATTTTAGAAAGGCTGGGACTTTTGGATATGAGTGATAAAGCATTTATTAAACTCTTTGATGTGCAAAGCACTGTGGTAAGTACCAGGGATACAACAAATAAAGAAAAGCACAACAGTCACTGCTCCCAAGGAGCTCACATTCTAATGGGGAACCTATATACATATAAAAAAAAGGATTTCACTTGCAACTCTGGTGGAAAAGTCCCTATGGGGGAACAGCAAAAAAGGTGGTAACATCATTTCATTGATAAAATCATATCACGTGTACCACTGTCGCAAATATAGTACCCTCTGTATAAGACATAAATTTAGAAGCGACCAGAGCTGCTTTATACTTATTGAATTTTGAGACAATAGGAATGTTTGCAAAGTCATTTGATTCTTACAATATTTTGAAGTGCTATAACTATCTCTATTTTAGGACTTAAAGATCTGCCTATGGTCATATAATTGGCATTAATGGCAAGATCTGAACCCAGGTTTTTCCTGATTTCTGTGTTCTTTCAACTACTTATTTCCCTAACAGATAGAAAATGAGGTCAAACATTAGAATCTACATGCTACTACTATAAGCTATAAAGAGATATTAGCTAACATTTTACAAAGCACTCTAAGGTTTAGAAAGTACCTTACATATATTATCTCCCTCAATCCTCACAATAACTCATTGAGGTAGGTGCAGAGATACCTACTGTTGTGCCAGTCAGGCCAGGAGATTGGAGAGTTAAAAAAGAACTAAAAAGCAAGGTTCATAAGATCACATGGAGACTGTAACCATTCACAGTCACAAGCTATCACAAGCTTTCAAAATAGTTCTAGCTGACTAACTCCAACTGTTTCAGGGTAAACAGTCTGTTTTAGAGCTTCAGATATCATTGCTAAATAGTGAGAAAAAAACAAACCAAAATTCAGTGTTTCCATTCTGGCCTGTCACATTTGTTCTTTCATAAAATTGGTGATAACATTTTGTGTTATCACTATTTAACCAACTAGTACCAACCTGTGAAGACACCTTATTACTTGAGACCTCGTATAGAAAGACAGAACTTAAGATTTTCGAAACTTATAATAAAAACCTGAGTTTGCTAATGGAAGGAGATAAACTTCTTAAAATCAATTTCATTCACTCTGTAGTGCCATAAAAGATGCTGACCACGTTCATTCTTAGGATACCGTTGCTACTCTCTGTGGGTAAAGCTGTGCTGATGACAAGAACAAACCCAACATTTCTGCGGGCAGTGGCAGCTACTTGCATTCTTCTCATAATTACAGCAAAAAAAAAATCATTTTTATAATAAAGACATTATAGTACTTTTGCACACTGATTTAGAGTTTAAAACCTTTTGGCATTACCTCTTTCTGAAATATCTAGGTGCTACACTAAAATTCTTTGTTCTCGTATACTCAAATAACGGCTCTAGTGAGTAAGTATATCAAAGGGCAAATAACAAACCGGTGCCTTACATTCTTCAGAGTTGGACAGGCACTAAAAAATGTGTTGATGCACTCACTAAGTCAAAAAGAATACCCAAATGACAGAGACAGAAAGGGTATAAATACAAAGGGAACAGAAACCCCTCCAACCCTCCCACATATTATGTGACAGAGAAAATACCAAATTCCATCATTTCCTTTTTTTATTTAGAAGTCTAGGCATATATGTTTCACGAACACACAAAGGATAAATCAAACACTCAGATGCTAAGAGTTGGTCTTCAAACATTATATCCAACGATGCCACCCTTGCCTATGATCTCGCCAACGTAAAACCACATGCACACCTCAGTGGCCACCAAACTATTTAGCAGAGCTTCCTGAAAGAGAAAAACAAAACAAAAAAGAGCCATAGTTTATTTACGGTACATGCTTTCTCCCTTCTTCTAACTATTCTCCATCACAGTTTTTGTGACAGAGATCAAAAGGACAATATTAAGTCCAGGACAACTCAATTCAAGAAGAATTACTGACTGAAGTTAAATTCATTCAACTACTGAGGGTATTTCTCAATTATGAAGCTCAGAGCTTATACTTAAAAAAAAACAACAAAAAAAAAACCAAACTATCAAAGCATTCTTCAAAGCTCTGCACTGACCTAACCCTTTCATTACTAGTTTATGAGGCAATTTAGGAGTACTGAAACTATTCACATGTACTGGAAACAGCTGGAACACTTTAGATGTGCTATTCATATGGAAGGATAAGCTACAGGAAAACAAGTCTCTAAACAGACATTTCTGTCTGGTTGAAGAAAATATTAAAGGATGAGAACTATGCCTTGGATAGATACCATTTCTTTCACAATTATCTGGTGCAAGAAAATTTTCAAACATTTGGTTGATAGCCCCTCAATCTGAGTCAAAGATAGTTCAACCTGTCTTTTTCATTTTTTTCTTTAATAGTAGATGGTTAAATGAGTTCCTCACTTTTTCATGTAGACACCAACTAAATTCTAATGGACAAGAAATACATAAAACTATTTTCACACTGAACTCAACTTTCCTATTCTTTCCAAAGATGGCTGAGACTTCTTTTACTCAACATAATTACTTGTTTGAGTATGAAAAATCACCAAGTTGTTCAGGATGTGGGTGTACCAGTTCAGCTGTTATTCCCTTTGAATTCTATAGCAAGAGAAGATGGAATTCCAAGCTCTAATCCTTATAGCTTTTGATTTTTATCTTCATGCAATTTAATATTCCTTCCTATCATTTTATATGCTTGCCATGTCTGGATTTTTTTCTTTTAGGAGAGCATTGCTTCCTGCTTATGATACATTCAAACAGACCTTTTGGCTGAACTAGAGACAGTCTCAGAGCCGGAGATGCACAAAAATGCAGAGTCAGCAAAAGTAAGCACCTGGATCTTGGTTACAATCATCAAAGCAGAAACCAATGTAAAATGAAGAAAAAAGCTGCCCAGTAAAAAGGCCAGGTCTTTGCTACAGAAGGTGGTCAAAGGGAACTAGGTTACTATACAGCACACTGATCTCCTTCCAGATGGAAAAATTATCAAGGTGAAAATCTTCAGAAGCTGTTAAGTTAACCTCCACATACATCCTGTTGGATGCTAGCCTCACTTGAAAACACAAATGCTAATCTAAATGATCAGAAAAATCTCCAGGGAAAAAATCTTCAGGGAAAACATGCACATCTATTTTCATTTAGCCTATGGTTACCTTAACTGTGAGATTTTTGAAGCTACCAGTTCGAGCTGATGAGATTATTTTTTTCAGGCTCTCAATGGCTCTGGGGATCTCAGTAGGACTTGGAGGAACCAGCTCAACCTTGGCATACTGCCAAAATGTGACCAATCGAGGCTTCGAATAAGTTGCAGCAGCTGGAAGAAAAAAACCAAAAACCAAAACCAGGATGAACTCACTGGAGACTGAAAGAAGCAGATGTGTGGGCTGGACACAAATATTTATTCATGCATCGCATTCATTCACTGATTGTACCAAATGTGCACCCTGTATGAAGAGTCAAAGCTGCTCCCTGGTAACAAGCAGCTATTAAAGATGCTGAACCACCTGTGTCACAGGGGAAGTCCAGTCAGGCAGGAAGCCTTTAAGCACAGCTTATTATGCAAGGACCTCACTATAGTTAGAAGCTAGTACTGTTGCCTGGCTTATGAATGGCAAATCCATTTAACTGCATAGTTGGTGCATACTGGTCCTATAAATTAAGAAAGTAACAGCAATTTTTATTATAAATATTTGGTAGAGACGGGACAGGAGTGGGTGGGGGAGGGAAGAACGGTACATTTAGAATCAGATTAAAAACCTGTCACAATATTTGGCACGAAGAACTTGATCCAAATGGAATTATACCAATTTGTATCCATTTTTAGTATCTATTATCAATATGTGCTGGATTAAACCTTTCTTTAACAAAAGCACAGCTGCTCTTCCTTCCAAAGCAGTAGAAACAATACTGCAAAAGTCTGTAGCAGCCAGGATAAAGAAAGTAGTATTTACAAAGATAAAAATGTCCTCAGACACTTATGTTAACAATTCAAGAAAAGTCTGTCCTCTTTCTGATTTAACCAAAACCACTATTTACACCCAGGTAGTTACAGAACTTTAGCAGTAATAATACTAAGATGGCTTTTTTGAATAAAAAACTATTACAATAAAAACAATGAACAGAATAAATTTATGAACATACAATAAAGTATGTGGATCCATATCCCTTGTTTGTCCCTCCTCCCTCCTGCCTACTAGAATTTACTTCTAATTAGTACCTGAAATACCAAGCTTAGGAAAAGAAAAAAAAATTGTTTAAACCCATTGAGTTTTCAGTTGTTATGAATTTTGCTATCAGATCTGGCTGAGAAGAAAAATGAATGGCAAATACAAGGTATGAGGCTTCCATGTGAACTTCTTCATTGAAAGGCCATGTGCTAGGTCTGTAGTCAGAAGAGCCGAGTTCAAACCCCAGTTCTGCCACTTATGACCTGTGTGCGTTTGAATACGTCTTAACTCTGTGGATATCAGCTTCTTCATTCACAAAATAAAGGGAATGGACTGGGTCACCTTTTCTACTGGGACAATGAAAGATATAAACATTTAAGGAGACACAAAATCTCTTAAGAAATGATGTAGAAAAGATCTCATGCTGGCCAATAAAGGAGGACAACTAAGAAGCATGGTTTGGATAAGATAACAGTTTTTTAAACTAGTTCAAATGTAAGATAATGACACTTTTCCCCAATGGTTTCACAAACTAAGCAAGAAATAGAAGTTAAGGCTGGAAGGGTCTTCAGAAATCATTCAGTCATTACTTAACACAGAGTCTGACACCACAAGTAGAGGTTTAATGTATACTTCTGATTGGAAACTTTAATGTCACAGAAGAGGTAAAGTGACTTAGCTAAGGTCACAGAGCTCATTAGCGGCCAAGTTTTGATCAGAAACTAGGTTTCCTGACTCTTGATCATGTTCTTTCCATTTCATCTTTTTTTAATATTTTTTTTTGAGGGGTTGAAGGGCATAGAGGGAAAGGGTTAAGAGTTTTCTACTCTGATACCTTATTGAGCATGGAGGTGAACCTGAGACTCTCAGTGCCTTTGTCAGGGAAGCACAAGCTCTGGTAGGTCTTAATAAGTCCAAAAGGGGGAGGACTGGTCTGTCATAGGTGTCACTACATTGTCTGAGGACCAACCTACTCAAATCCAGGAAGACTTATCACAAGTAGATCTAAGTTATAGAGGAGTTGTAATTTACCTGATGTAAAAGAGTCCACTCTGATGTTTTATGTATACATTCACAGATTTCTTACTATACTGAGTACTTACTATTCTGAGAATCAACTTGTCAAATACTTCATCACTGGAGAAGTTTGACAGCTATGAAATTATTATGCACTATGAGCTCGACCACAACCAAGTTAAAATAACATAACCAGTAGACGTTAAACTTTCAAAATATATACACATGCACACTGGATTGGTGTTAGATTGAATTAGATGTCTATTTTGTTACTGAACTGACTTCATCAATCCCTTTTTCTGTAACTTCTAGAAATAAAAGGACACCTTTCTCAATTATTCATGTTAAGGGAAGCAATTAATGGTACTAATAATGCTGAAAATTATTTGTGTTTTACTTGAGAATGTGTAATATTTTTGCTATTTATCTTTATTCTTCTATTTTGGTTGGGTTAAGATTCCTTGAACACACCATACTGATGAAGGTTCTGGTTCTTGGGGGAAGGGGAAAAGCGTCTTAGATCCCAAAAAGAATGCTCACTGGTAATTCACTAAATGCATAATCTAATACAGATAAGAAAAATCTATTTACTTTCTATTTTGGTGGTGGTTGTGGTTGTTATGTTCATTTTTTAACAAAACCATGCCATCAGAGAAATGATGACATGACTTGCACTTGACTTTGTTTTGAGTGAGGGAGGGCTGTGCAGGTCACCAGCCTCACTTCTCCAGAGCCATCTGAATCCAGTGACCAGATATTCATCAGGATGACTGGGGATGACCCAGGATGCAATGGGAGACCTTGGCCTTTTTAGGTACTTAACTTGGAGTGAGGTAATGCCCATTCAATGAATAGGCCTCTTTGAGAAGTAGTCAGGGAATGGACCCTGGCTTGAATGAGGATGTGTATGACAACTGACATCTAGTTATCTCAGTTAAGCAGCATTCTGCAAAAACGGTTGTTTCACTGGCAAAATGTAGAGAAAGGCTTTCTTGTAACAATATTTTGTTAGTAAAGAGGTAGTCTTCTATGGTGTTCACAATTTTGGCACTGTCCTTTTTAGAACCTGCATGAGAAAAGGACAAGGAATAAGATCAGTCTATTACTAAGGAGGGGTGGGAGTGGTTGAAATAACGTAAGAGAGAATTAGACTGTGTCTGGAATACACAGTTCAATAGTATTTATTTTTTAATATGAAAGTTCAACTAATTCATTGTTGGTGGAGCTGTGAGATGATACAACATTCTGAAAAGCAATTTGGAACTATGCCCAAAGGGCTACAAAAATGTGCATACCCTTTGATCCAGCAATATCACTTCTGGAACTCTATTTCAAAGAGATCATAGAAATGGGAAAGGGTTCCACATGTACAAAAATATTTATAGCAGCTCTCTTTGTGGTGGCCAAAAACTGGAAATCAAGGGGATGCCCATCAATTGGGGAATGGCTGAACAAATTGTGGTATATGAATGTAATGGAGTACTATTGTGCTATCAGAAACAATGAACAGGAAGACTTCGGAGAGGCCTGGAAGGACTTATATGAACTGATGCTGAGTGAAGTGGGCAGAACCAGAACTTTGTGCACAGTAACAACCACAGTGTGCCAGGAACTTTTATGGTAGACTCAGTACTTCATTGAAACGCATGAACTTAAAAAATTTCCGATGGCCTAGAGACAAAATACCTTTCACATCCAGAGAAAGAACTATGGAATTGGATCACAGATAGAAAGACCATTTTCTTTTATATTATGTTTTGTTTTATGGTTTCTCCCATTCATTTTAATTCTTCTATGCAACATGCATTTAATAGGAATATATATGTAGAACCTATATAAGACTGTACGCCATCTCAGGAAGGGAGGGAGGGAAGAATGAGGAGGAGCAGCAGAAAATAATCTAAGCTATCTGGAAGTGATTGTCAAACACTGAAAACAAATAAAATAATTCAAGAAAAAAAGTTCACATTTCCCGCTTATATTTCTACAATGGAAGGAGTTCTAGATGTAGAGTCAGGAGATATGGGTTCCAATTCTGACTGTACCACACATATTAGCTAGGTGACCACGCAGGGCCTCATTTAAGATAGAGTTGTTGCAAAACAGTTCTAACTGTGATATCCTAGAGAACTGTTATTTGGATTGTAGATTTAGAGCTGGAAGGGAACAGAGAACTTGCATCAGTCCCTTGAATAAACTAGGCACTTAATAAAAGGAGAAAGTGTGATACAACTGAAGTCACTCCAGGAATTGATGCCTGAAAAAGAATGGTTTATACAAAGTTGGCACGCAATAAATGCTTGTTTATCTAGAATACTGGATAACAGGCCATGATTTTAAGGTTATCAGATGGGTGTCAACCAGCGATTACACTCCTGCAGGATGCTCTACCACTTAGGCAGTCTGGAGGCAGTGCTTTAAGGTTGGACAAATCAATTCACTCACGCCAACCCTAAGATAGTCAGGCAAAGTACTACTGTGATCCTTAATCAGAAACTTCCACGGGAGTAAGCAGGCTGTCTAAAGACGCAAGACTAGCGTTAAGAGCCGGTATTCAGAACCAGGCCTTTGCGGGGTCTTTCCCCCACACCGCGCTATCCCGGCTCTCAAGCTCGTTTTCACCAAGCCCAATTCTTCTCTGGTTCTTGGGGAGCACACTCCGGGCCCAGATGGAACGTGCCCTGAATGGTTCCGGGGCCGCGTGGCAGGGAGGACGGGGTCGGCACGTGAATTCAGGGGGTTTCAAGCCCTCCGTGGACAGCGGTTCGTCCAAGTTTCCGGGGATCCCCGCCTCTCTGCGCCCAAACCAAAGGGGTTGTGAGAAGTCACCTCTATGGTCCCCGACCCCAAAAGCCGAGGCAGATAAAGGGGGCACTTGGGGCAGCCCTACGCAGGACACGCTCGGGGTTGACACGGGCTGCTCAGGTCCCGTCGGCCCAGGGTAGAAATGCAGCCCGAAATCAGACAGTCCTGCGGGGTGAAGACGAAAGGCCCGGCCGGGGATAGGTCACGGGCCTGCCGGAGGCCCGCTTCTCCATATTTCTACCCCCCACCCTCACCTCGGCCCAGTCGGGCCAAGGGACGAGACAGGGTTCCGCTCACCGTTTAGCAG
Organism: Bettongia penicillata ogilbyi; assembly: GCA_023548195.1. Lineage (NCBI taxonomy): Eukaryota > Metazoa > Chordata > Mammalia > Diprotodontia > Potoroidae > Bettongia > Bettongia penicillata. Next base: position 4,967,124 of record JAJHZJ010000311.1, read on the forward strand.
GACTGGAGCCTTTTCGATGGCGTTGCGGATAAGCTGAGCCATGGCGAGGGCGAGCGCAGGGGCACACGGATGGTCAAGACAGTCCCTTCCTCAGTCCGGGCCGCCGGCTCGCGTCTGAATGTCACCCTCCGGAAGGACCCAAACCCCAGGACCCCTCTTGCCCTTCCCGAAGTAGGATGTCCGCGGTGCGCCTTCCCTCTAAGCTTCCTACGGCGGGGCCTCAGAGTCGCCTCAGAGAAGGTGGATCGAGAGGGATAATAACAGAGCATGAAAAGTACTTTTATGTATTATGTGTGCACGGCTGTGGCCACAAGGAACACACGGAAGAAACACTCAAAACAGGCGATTGCTAGGGCAACCTTACTTAGGCGCTCGGAACTGACGGAACAGGTTGCGGAAGTCAGGGAAAGCGCGTGCGTGAAGGAGAGCCCTGGCTTGTGCGTTGCGCACGCACCCACCCCCCGCCCCGGCCCCGCCCCCACTCCGGCCTAGCTTCGCGGGTGCTCTCGTACCGCCTCCCGAAGGTGCGAGCCGCAGCTTGTCCTTGGGCTGGTGCTGCGGCTGAGAGCGAACCCTGGGCGGAGAGACGAGCGCCGGGCTGCAGTCTAGGTTCTGTCCCGCACCCGCTGTGTGACCTTGGGCTCACCACGCCCTCCGAAGGTTTCCCACCGTGGAACGCGAGCGGGACCGACAACCTTTATGGGAGGGCCGCGGTGCGCCCGCGCCCGGCATCGTGGCGGCGGTCCCCCGGATCCTTGTGTCCTCTCCCGCCTGGTTCTCACCGTGTGGCCTGGCTCCCTTTCCCTCCCTCACCCAGGGCCCGGCTGGCGGGCTGCCCGGCACGGCGTTGTGCCGCACCACGTGCCCGGATCCACTTCTAGTACGGAAGACAAATAGAGGGAAGTGGTGACCGTGGCTCTAGGCAGTATTTATCGAATACGACTTAGGCACAAACGCCCCCGGCCAAGTTCCACGTACAGTTTTGGTGACTAAATTTGATTTGGGTGCATTTTTCTTCTCCGGATTCTCTTGCCATCTGTTTGCGGGGTCTGCGGATTATTTCCTCACGGGGCAGCGCCAGCCTCAGGCTTACATTGACACCTGAGGAGCAGCACAGCCCCGGCACGGTCTGACACCTTCAGCCATTAAAAAAGACAGCTGCAGACGTGGAAATGTTTCTTATATTTCGTACACTCGTTAAGAACGGTATTTAAAAAAACACTAGTACCACTTGATATAATCTACTAAATATTAAATTTTAATATCATTCTTGCAAAGTTATGAGCAGTGTCGGAACTGATTAGTCTTTGTTTCCTCATCAAATGTTCCAATGCTTCAAGAAACCTTTTAAGACCCTCCAAGATAATAAATTTTTAACGAGTTGCTTCAGAGTTTGCAGGAAATGAAACTTATTCTTGAGCTTCATTAATACCCTTCCCTATATGAAGATGGTCATTTGAAAAAATTTATCTCATAGGTGCCCTTAATTCAACTTACTTTGAGAAAGAAAGGCACAGGGGGCAATGGCTTCACCACCAAAGGGTAGCCTTAAACGACTTACTTCTTCCATTCTGTTGGATTGTAATGTGAATTTAAAGAAATTCAGCAGCAAGTGTTAGGCACGATCACTTATATAGTGCTTCAGCCATATGTGTAGATTATCAAGAAAGTAGATTTTAAATAGCTTGCCAAGAAAGGCTTACAATCTAAAGGCCACATAGAGAAAGAAAACAATGGACACATAGAAGTGAGGCAGCACAGGTTATTCAGAAAGTTGCTGGGACAGCTGACTTTGGAGGTTTCATTGCTCACCTTCATCCATCAATTTTCCCTGTGTCTGCCCTGTTTTCTTTACATTCTAAGTGTATGTGTAAGAGACATTTAAGTAGGTACATGGTTTGATAGTGTACACAATGCATTCTCAGAATGGATTTGAAATGAAGCACATGACAAGAGAACAAACAAATCTTGGAGCAACTCAGACATATGATGGCATTGGTGAAAGAATTCTGGGTTCCTAGATCACGTATAACCAAAGCAGCATGTAGTAGCCACCTAACACAATCTGGAACACCCTCTCTGGCCCATTTGATTTATGGTTTTCCATATGAGACAAACACTAAGACAGTGATAACCTATTAGAACTACTTTCAATGGACATTTGTCCAGAGACCTATACCTACTCATTGTAAAGAGGTCACAGCCCATTCTAATGTACATTAAATCACGGACCAATGCTCCCTATTTCCTATAAGACATTTAAACATGTCAAATTAATTTTCAGTTATGGAATTTCTAGGTTTACAGGTACAATACATATAAAAACAGTCTGAGGGAAGGAAAGGTTTTAAACACTATGATGCCTTTTCCAACACATAAATGGAGAACTTAACTTATAAAACTTAGCAAGTGTGGCCTGCCTACTCATTACATACAGTCTACCCATCCTAAAGAGGATAGGACTGAAACTCACTGGCAAATATGCAAAATGTATGTGGCCAAAGTTTCTTTCAAGTTACTTCTTTGTTAAGTGAGAATCCAGAGCTGGGCTGAGACTAGCTGTCAGATCCTCTGGCCATAGGCCCAAATATACATTAATGTACATACTTTACAATCTAAGACTCTTTAGATAGAATGAAAGTGTCGGCAAATGTGTCTACACACTACACTGCACACATACAGTCATGCAAAAGGTACAATATAAACTGGCATAGAGTTTATACTGCACCTAAATAATACGTACACTGAGATACATCCTCTGTGTTGACCAAGACAGCTGTTGGCTGGATATTAGTGATTTCAAATGATAGAGACAGGAAAGGACCCTATTCATAATATAACTTGTCATACTTTCTTCTACTTAATTTTAATCCCTGCAGTTAGGGTGTTTTGTTGTTTTGCAGATGCCAGAGGAATCAACAGGCATATGCCTTCCTTTAAACAGACACTGGTATGCCCTTACCCCAGGATATACAGACTAGACTTGTCAAAGCTGCTGCTATGTTCCACTCATCTTCATAAAAATATCATAGTGTTAAATCTTATAATTGGAAAGGGCTCCCCACAGGGGAGTGTTTGGATAAGATGGTATCCCTGGGTACCATTCTAAAATAACAAACACCAAGCCCACACAACTCATGGCTTCTGACAAAAACTGCATAAGATAACGTCTTTCTGTCCTGTGCATCACCTTTTAAAAAACCTATGTAAATATCAAGATGTTTTATTCACATTAAAGTTTGTTACCTAACAAAAATACCAATAACACCACAGAGCTGTAACAAGGAGAAAGGCTGAAGTCTAGCTTATGGAATCTGATAGGGACCTGGCCAAAATTTTTTTGGTTATGCCAATTGCCACTGAAATATGTGATGTCAATTCCTTAATATCAGTGAATAATGAAAATAATAAGCTATTTAAATGGTAAGTAGCCAGTGCTGAAGAGAAACAATAAAGAATTAGCCTCTCCCTCACTGAGACCATGAGGAACCTTTAGTAAGCTGATATTATTAGTCTAAGTTGAGGGGAAAAAAGAGGAAGAGGAAACAAAAGGTGAAAGTTGGAGACTTTCTAAACTTGGTGATGTCACATAAAGTACAATTATCAGCAAGTCAAGGGAACATGGATTTGAAAGTTTTTAGAGTCATAACTACCATTATCTGTGCAACAGCAATTCTCCATTTGAGGGAAAGGAAAAAAGAAAAGGGAGAGGGAGAGGAGAGGGAACAGAGATTGGAGGTGGGGGGAGGAAGAGGGAAAGGGAAGGGTGGGGAATATGAGAGAAAAAAGAGGGGAAACAGGTGAGACAAAGGGATTTGGGGGAAGGAAGGGAAAAAGGCTAGGGGGAAGGGAAGGGGAAGACAGACCAACAGACTATATTATTTATCCACATTCTTGGGGTTGGCTTTTGGTTTGTTAAATTCACAGTATTTACTCAAGTTGTTCCTTCTGTAATTTCCTCTCTGCGAGCCACCGTTGGATTTTCTCTTTTAGTTCTGTGTTTGGCCGGATCTGGTCCATAGTTAGGGGGCTTCGGTTAAAGGGATCAGTCTGATCACTGGGAGAAAAAGAAGGAAGAGAAATTTACTGTTAACAGTGTCTAACACTGCAGGTCATTGAGGCAAGCAGTGTTAAAGATAGACTCTCACTTTGCATTAAGCAGAATCAGTGACTGTATGACTTTGAGAGTACAAGTCAACTTACTCTCTGAAATGCTCATTTTGTGCTTCGGAGGGGTTTGAGATTAAGAAAATCAGGGACTGTAGAGCAGAGTTTCTTGACCTGAGGTCCAAGAACTTGGATGGGAAAAAAATTATATCTTTATTTCACACTTTTAAAAATATTATTTTGAGAAGGGGCCCACAGGTTTCATTAGAATTCCAAAAGGATTCATGACCAAAAAGAATAACCTTTTGAACTCTACAATAGCTAGCATTTACATAGCATTTTACAGTGTGTAGAGCCCTTCGCAAATATCTCGTTTTACCCTCGCAGCCACGGGGGAGGGGGGGTGCTTTTTATGTTTTTAAAGATGGGGAGACTAAGAAGGCGCACACAGATTGGTCACCTTGCCCAGGGCTGCGCAGGTGGTGAATGTCTGAGGCCAAGTGTGAACTCGGGCCTCCCTGACTCCAGGGTCAGCATCCCATACACTGTACCACCCAGCTGTCTGAAGGAAACTCCAGGGGAGGCTTCTACTGTAAAGTAACTTCCTTCCCTTAGCCTCTGAAAAAATACACCCAAATGGCGGTACAGTGGAGAGAGCGCTGGGCCTGGAGTCAGGCAGAGCTGAGCTCAGATCTCTGTATTCAGACACTATCTGTGTGACCTTGGGCACTTCACCTGTTTGCCTCAGTTTCCTAAATTGTAAAATGGGAATAGTAATAGTACCTACCTCCCAAGGTTGTTGTGAGGGTCAATAGTATTTATAAAGCACTCAGCACAGTGCCTGGCACATGGTAGGTATTCTATAAAGGCTTTCTTCTTCCCAAATGTTATTGTCCAGATAATACTTAGCTGATGGCAGAAGCTTTAAATCCCATCTCTCAGCATTCAAACTTCAAGTCTCCCTGAAGCTGTTTTTCAGTTGTGTCCAACTATTAAAGGCACTTATATCCAAACTACCTGTATGGGGCTGCCAGTGATTTCAGTCTGACAGATTCTTACAAGTTATAAAAGACTGAGTTACCATGTGAGTTATGATCCTAAAATGGAGAGAGACCTTATAAATATCTACTTGATCCACAATATTATTGAATTATGTTGGCCAACTAGAGAATAGGATTTTCTAAAAGAAAGGAAAGCTTATAATTTATGGGACACTAAATGTCTTCTCTGCATATCAAGTCTATCATAATATGAAAATTCTTACAAAAATAGAAAAAAGTACTACCTAGTGTAGTGTCATGTACCCAATATCACCAGTCATGGTGTGGCTTTCTTTTTTCTTGGTCCATTGGTTTAAAAAACTCCTTGTGAGGAAATGCTCTCTACCAAATGCAAATCAATCACTATCCTGCACCTTACACTTTTAGAGAGAAGTTAAGTAACTTGCGCATGGTCCTGGTCTGTATTTGTATTAGATGTGTGACCTGAACTCAGATCTTTCTGACTTCTCACTGCCTCAATGTCTGTCTGTAAGGTTAATAGTGGATGAGGAAAAGAGTTAAAGATCTTCCCTGCCCATTAGTAGGCCTCATATACCTTTTGTTAATTTCTAATGAGGCACTGGGTCACAAGGGGTCATCCCATCCAGCCTTGAAAGGTGTATCTATACTCTGACGTGATGTTTTACTTTGGGGCCTGTTTTTTTGGAAGAAGGTTGGTGTGCCAGATGAGATTCTGGGCAGCAGTTAAGGAGCACCCCTAACTTTGAAAACCCAGGGTGCTTCTCTCTCTAGTAATGATGTATGTATTGCCTGTGGTCACACAGTTGGAAGCCCCGTCTGTTGATCTTTATTTCTCTGTTTTTTTTCCCCTGAAGTTCAGGGTGCTTTTTCCCCTGAACTAAGTGAATGATATATGTGCTTGATTAAAGTAGATTGCTGACCCCTCAAAAGTTGCTTTCCTTTTAGAAAAGCAGGTCTAAGAACCTGTACAGCAGGCCTCCTGTGCATGCCTGGGTCCTTGCTGTTACACTGTCTTCAAAAATAATTTTACTGATGTTTATTTGTTTAGAACCTTTTCACCTCCCAGTGTCTTCCTCCTACCCTCCACTGAACCATCCCTTATCTTTATAATTCTTTTAAGGTTAAAAAATACCATCTACCAAATTCAGACCAACTTGTAAGGGCAAGGAACCTTTCATCCTCAATTCTGCCTGTTATTGCTGCTGAAAACAGGATTCTTAAGTAACTACTTATAAATGATGGTAGAGGTTACCATTGCCCAGTTACTGGTAGCTGCTTAAGTAGTAGGCTGGGGAAAGCTTTTATATGCTCTGACTGCCATTGCCAAGTACAACTGCAGCATCAGGACAAGGGTTAACCTTTATGGTTAGTATAGAATGAAAACTAAATTTTTATGAAGAAAAATTCAAATGGATATATTTTACAACGTATGCTATTAGTTGAATTTCTCAAAAAATGGAGTGATAAGGTATGAGCAAACATTTCTGAATGGGGTGCCTAGTTGGGAGTATTAAATTTCACTTACCCATCCAGAGAGATCAATTAGTTAATAAATATAGAGAGGATTTACTGTACTCATAACTCTAGTATAATTCATGGTTTCTGCTCTCAAGGTTTGTTTGGTTCTAGAATGTGAATACCTGAGCAGATGCCTGGCTATTGTGGACCTATCCACAGTGACTCTGGAAGATGGCAGCATCACAGGGTCTGACATCAGTGTGCTCATGATGGGATCAAGAAACTCATCACAGGCATCTGCATAGGTCTCTTCTTCCTGTTGTTGGAGATCTGCAAGAGACTGAAAGCAGTAAACCATGTGGTTAGTGCTGGATTTCCAAAGCTACTGATTACAGAAGGCTCGATAGCCTGAACACTCACGTCATGAACTACTTTTAGCACTAATAAATGAGTTTAATGTTTATTTTTTTCCACTAAGAAAGTATCCTGAACATCTGAACAGATGCAAGATGACCAGCTTTGCCCCCAGATCAAAATTCATTTTGGCTGCTGTGAGCTGGAAATGAATTTCAAATGTTGGTATGAAAAGGTCAAATAACACAATAGAAAAAAATGTTTTCTTTTTCTCTACCTTTTTAAATGCCAGAATTCAGATAAGGTTGTCATTTGCATAGTTACAGAATCTCCCATGTAGGCTGAATATGAATATGAAAAGCTATTTTTGGTTTTAGGTAGAGAAACCACAAGAGCAGTTAGATTTTACATATGGAAATATAGCTGTCAATGGTCAACCATTATAATAAGCAAGGCACTAAACTGTCATCTGAGTTTAAACCTAGCTTTACCATCATTTGATTTCTTTATCAGCTCAGTAAAGGTTCTAAGGAGAAAGAGCCTCACTCATTGAACAAGTCGTTGAATCAAGGAAAAGGAAGGATGTCTCTAAAAAGGTAATGCTTTGGATCGGTTGGGTATAAGGATGATTGGGTTTCAGTTTCTTCAGTGCACAGGTTCATACTCCTTAATCATTTCTATTTCAGTTTTACCTTCTGTGAAATAGGATAATTGCAAATGGAATCTTACTTTATGTGAACAGTGAACTATTTCAGCTTTAAACAATGCAGAAACATAACAATGTAAATAAGGCAAGAGAATTAACTAGATCTATAAGGAATGAATTAATGGCAGCAAAACACACCTGGGTAGGGGAGTTCTGTCTCAATGGTTCTTATTCGAGGCCTCCTTGAATCACCTCCTACCCTTCCCCACAAAAACCACCCCTGGGAAGAAAAATGAATGTATTTTTACATTCTTCTCTTCCTATAGTAGGATCTCAAAAGCAATGAAGTTTTTACTTGAGCATGTCAAACAAATGAAATCAATAGGAAGAGGGTACATCAAATCACTGATTATAATAAAGATGTTTTTAATATAACTTCTTTATACTTCCTCAAGGCGACTTTTTTTGGGGACACAGAGTAGTGGAAGTGGCAGGCTGGTTTTAGCACAGGATATATAAGCAGCTACACGTTGGTGTTTCCTTGCCTTACCTTGATTTTCTCTGCCAGATTGCTGAAAGCTACAATCATATTTCCAGGCTTGTTTATTTTCTTCAGGACTCGGACTGTCTGAGCAAAGAGCATTGGGGAATAAGATCGCCCATCCTTGGGCACAGTGGCACAGAAATTCTCCTCATCACTAGATGGCCAGCATCAGAGAGAAACAATGTGGAAGAGTATATGTCAAACAAAGGAGATGTGTGCTGCGGTTCAGAAAAGGTCTCTTATCACCTATAAGCCATGATTATACATCTGATATAGGAAAACTGCATGCAACATTTTGGGTGAAAAGCCTAGTGAGTTCTTCTCTACAGGCTTACAAATATTTATTTTTCTTTTCAATCCAGAACCTCTTAAATTTATCTTTACACATGATGGTCATAACATTTATCACCCCAAAGAATGCTCCACCTATCAGATCATACTAAATCTCATTAGGGTAAAGTTTAAATTCTGAAAACATGCTTTTAAAGAAATTAGAACTCCATCATTTCATATCTCTACAAAATGACCATTTTGCCACCCCATAACCATGATTACATTATAAAATATCACATCAACTTTCTCTCTGATCTGAAAAGATCTACTCTCATGTACCCAAGGTTTAAGTAGATGTTGCAGATGTCTGAAACAAGCTGCTGGGGTTTGAAGTCAAACTCGCTGAAGTCCTTGACTTTTAAGGCTCCCATCTTAGGACCAACCAGGTGCTGCAGGAAGTAGTTTAGCATAGAGATGATTCGTTCAGCCAGGAAGGGGTGTACAAAGAGGGACTTGATCTCTGAAACAAATGGATGGCACCCTAAGAAGTCAAACTATTACCAATTCTTTACTACCTGTGGGCAGGACAGGTAAAATATTTCTCCATGGAGGTGAGATTGCAATGAAGGAGAACATGGATTTCATATTCCATATGGAATTCCTTAGGGATTTATGTATTTATTCTACCCAGAGAGGGCTCAAGCTCTATATGCAAAGTCAATTGTGCAAAAACCTAATAAAGTGAAAATAAACCTTGAATTAAGTAAAGTTTGATCAAATCATTTGCCCAACAAGTCTGATATGCATGTTTTTCAGTGACCCACTGCCTAATCTTAGAGTCAAAGATGCTGCCAATCAGACTTCTAGGATCAGCTGTTCCGGTCCCCGCAACAAAATTCAGTGCTGCCACCACTAATATTTTAGATATGTAGATCTTCCTGTTCTTACCTGATGTTAGAAAGGCCAAGGTACCAATGGTTTCATTAGACATGATGTTGTGGAATCGAGCCAGCTGCCCAAACATTTGCAGACTGGCCTCCTTTTCTCGGCGTGCTTCTGGAGACAAACTGTCCCATTCACCTTGGTCCCTCTCAATCTGTTGAATCTTTATCTTGCTTAAGTACTGAAGAAAGTGAAAACAGTGGGATGAATCAAGATTCTTCAATTAAATTTCTTTAGTTCAACAGACACCAAAGGTCTATTTGCACATGGCAGTTTGCTAGGTAATAAAGGAAGACAGTTTAAGTGAGGGAAATACTTCAAAAATCTGTTTAAAATGAAACTGAGTCTTAAAAAAAAGCAAATTTAGTATAAATCAGTGTAGATAAGATTTTCCAAGATGGTATAATAAAATTGTCACTCTAGAGGTGACACTAAGACTTTTGGGACACCCTATATAGCTTATCATGGGGGTTGAGTAATAGGAGGAAATTGAAGTGATACAGATTTCAGCTCTTTGTCAGGAAACTAGAGTGGCTGAAAAGTGAAACAGCTACTTCAGGAGATGGTAATAACAATGATGATACCAGCTAACACTTATGTAGTATTGACTATGTGCCAGGCACAGTGCTAAGAGCTTTGCAATGATCATCTCACTGAATTCTCACAGCAACTCTAGGAGGTAGGTGTTATTATCATCCTCATTTTATAGAGAACAAGTTTTCCCACCATTGGGGGTATCCATAAGAAGGCTGGAGGACTACTTATATCAGGCAAGTATAACAGATATGGGTTAGACAAGAAGACCACGAAGGTCCCCTACACGCTCAAGTTCTGTAAGGACTGTGTATGAGGTGAAAATGAAATACTTAGGTAAACAAGCAGGCATAGAAATCAGAGATCATATTTAGAGGTGTAAGGGGCATTAGAGACCTCATTATGTAGAGGAAACTGACACTAGAAAGGGAGGTGACTTGCCCAAGATTTAAACCATGGTCCTCTGAGTCCAAATCTGTTGCTCTTTCCACAATCAGAAGAAAAGGAAATCAAGATGCTTCCTGTCATCAAGAAAACTCTTATCGAGTTGTAAGAAGGACCATACACTTATTTGGAAGCCTATTTCTGTCAATATTCTTGCAGCAAACACTATGACAAACAGCTGCATGTAGGTAGACACCATCTGTTTTGCTTTTGTGTTATAATGGCTCCTGCTGGGAGGAAGATCTGCACGTAACATGGTCTGTTCTTTTACTCTCTTGAGTTTATAAAGAAGCTCATCTGAAAATGCCGGCTTTAAAAAAGTAACCCAAGCCAAAATCTTCAGTGTTTCCATATAAGTAGCTGTGGGTATGGCTAATTAACAAGGGGGTCATCATGAACCCAACAGGCTCTCCCCAAGGTTTAACCGGTTGCCCATCCTCTGGGAACTTCCCATCGTAGGGAGGGAAGTTTTGCTTGGTGGATGAAGGCTGCTTTTTATAGTAGTAATAAGCAGTTCCATTAGGTGTGGTTAATCACACCCAAGGGGCTGAAAGACACCAAACTATGTTTTATATATTGTAAAACTTGTAAAACTTAAAAATATAATTGTTTCCAACAACAATTTTATAAATCCACCCTGTCATTATTACTCAAGATTTGGGAGATGAAGAATATTAACAATTTGGGATTCCCCACACAAAAACCTACCCTAAGCCAAGCTCTTTCATTTCGCAGACCTGGTTCCATAAGTTAATTCTACCAATATCCCTTTGTCCAGATTCAACATGCTATCTTTTTAATCTCTTTGCTGAAGCAGTTCACCCCTATCCAGTTGGCTTCAATGCACCTTGATCTTGGCCAATAGGGGGAAACTACTTGGTAGACTGTATGTGTCCTCATATCAGGTGTAATAACATTATCTGATTCCATCTGTACACTCTCAAGCTCCATATGAGAAATTGATCCTGCTTTTATTAAAGAAACATGAGGTTGCTCTATTTTGAATAGAAGGTATGAATGTAATATGAAGACTGTCAAACCAACTTCTTACCTGTATGGCTTCATCCAATAGGAAGATAGCATCATTCATCAGCAGGTTAAGGAAGCGGAGAAAGAGAGGGGGATTCATGGCCTCCAAATTTTCAGAGGCATAATCAGCTAGACCCTGCAAACCCCATCCCAAAAGAAAGATGTTAGCATGAAACTATAGTCCCTTGGGTTTTTTTTTAATGTAAAGATACTGATTATTTCACCACTATCTTACCTTTATGCTTTCTCTGTAGGTGTCTGTTCCCCACATGTACTTTAAAATAGGATACATGGGGCGGCGGTAGTTAAACTTTTGCTCAAACTGATGGGGATCTCCTGGAGAAAGGCAATAGAACAAAGGATAATCAGGTAGGGTATGGGTGTTGGTGAGAGTGAGATGGGAAGTAGGAATCTCTTTTCATTCCAAAGTTGCCAAGGTTCCTAGTGGTATCTGCTTTCAGAGTTACCATCTGCCCAGAGCAAGGATGGGATGTGTAACTTATTCCTCACAATAGCTCAGGCAGTGGATGTACAGAGCACCTTGCTCAGGAAGGAACCTTTATCATAGCAGGTACCTGAACAGTAGTCAAGTTGCAAAACAAAAACCAAGAAAATAAGCACTACCAGATCCAAATATAGGGCACTCATCAAGCTTTGTTGTGAAGGTGCCATAGGAGCAGCCATGGAGAAAGTGAAGTACCATTGAAGAGATACATTTCCAGACATATCTCTTCTTGGACTAGAGATGTGGTAGTAGACTGTGACTTCGGAATTTTAACTTCTTATGGTCATCTACTACCGGATGGAGGTGGGTGGAATACTTCTAGCTTTCCTCAAATTTAACATCTATATGGAGCTCAATTCAGTTCCCACATTCTTGAAACTCCATTTCTGAACCGTGAAACCAACTGGTTCCTGATAACACTGAAAGACAGGAAGTCAGAACATGACACTGTATACTAGCCTCAGGAATGGATAACCTGATACTCATAATACATTTGACACAATCGTGCTATCACTGCTGAGAAGGAGCTCCCCTGTAAAAGGGATTGAATGACAACTTAAGACATGGCACTATTTGAATGAGTTAACCACTGGCATATTATCTGGCTACAATTAAGAGGCTTCACTGTTAAGCAAGAAAGAGAATACCAGCTGACAGTATTTGAAGCCCAACAGGCAGATAGACTGATTAAGATGGCAGAGTTTCAGTAAGTTGTCTTTATTTCTGCTGTTTTTGCAGTTTTACCCAGATAAGGGAAAAGGGTCTGTGTTTCTAATTAGATATACTGTGTACACTACTTAGATAGTCTAACTGATTATGATTTGATCAAGTCTGGTACCCTAGTACTTTCTTCTCCTCCACAAAAGATCTGCCTAGCTGTCAGTGTCTCAGTGTTGGGGCCATTCATAGCTGCTTACCTGTAAACTCGATGTCTACAAAGACTTTGATGAGTGCCTCAGCAAGTTGGGCTGCGTACGGATAGCTGCAGAACACACGTTTACGGTGGAAGACACTGGACACCAAGGGATTTGAGGCTTGGTCCAGGTGTGGCATGACTGCTTCCAGCACCTCTGCCAGTTTGGCCCTCAGGTGGGGATTTTTCATTCTGCAATGTGTTTAGGAGATAGGATAACAAGGATGGGGGAGAACTGACTGCCAAATTGGTGAAAGTCTGTTATTTCAACATTTAGACCAATTGGGATGGTGATGTACCATCCATGTTCCTCTATTAACTGCAGTTTTACACACAGGGGGTGTCTGTGTGGCTTTAAAATGATCAGTTTCTGGGGCAATGCTAGGCAAAATATGATTCCGGAGAAGACGTCTCATGTACTGCCTATCCGAGGGCTGGAGGTCCCTTTCAGTGTCACAATTTTATATGATACAGAACTTTAGAAGCTAATGTCTCTCTTTGATTCAATTCCACAAACATTTATTCAGTGCCTCCAGCTATAGGCTAGGCACTAGGAATACAAAAACAATGATTTTTGTCCCCAGGAAGTTTCCATGATAACACAATATGTAACAGGTAAGTAGATATGAGATACTTTGAGGAGAGAGAACATCAGCAACCAGGGGTAATTGGAACAGCTTTAGGAAGGAGGTTGGCCTGGTTGAGTTTTGAAGAAAGCTAAGGATTCTAAGAAGTGGAGATGAGAAGTCCATTCCAAACATGGAGGCCAGACTGGAAAAGCAGAGGTGGGAGATGGTGTGCTAAGATTGGGGAACAGTAAGCTGGGAAGCCAGTTTGGCTGGAATGTAGAATGTATGAAATAAGTCTGCAAAGGTGGATAGTGCCAGATTGGAGGAATTTAAATGCCAAGATGAAGAGTCTGTATTTTACCCTAGACTCAACAAGAAGTTTCTAGACCCTGTCACATAATTTATCACTTACTGTTATTTTTATCCTGACTATATTTTAAGTTTCAAGACCATGACTTACACATCATCTGTATAATTCTGGTGCCTAGTAAATAGTAGGTGCTTAACCAACACTTGGTGGTCAATGATTTCTCATTAACTCCACTCAGTTTTATGAAAGTTAGGCAGTGACTTCTGGTTTCCATTTTAAAAAATTAGGAAAATGAAGGTCCATCTATCTCCACATTGCTCCCTCCCCTCTGCCAGGCATATTTTAGACAACTTCATTCATATGAACATAGAGACAGGGCTTATGTCCTATTATACGTAAACCAGAGAGACAAACAGTCTTCTAGTCACACTGTCTTTGACAGAAGATGGTTAGACAATCTATGAAGGGGAAAACTGGGATAGACCACAGACAGTACAGCACTAACAGCTCCAACAGCATCAATAACTCCTCACATTTATATAGCACTTTAAGGTTTGTAAAGCACTTTCTTCACAACCTTTATGTGAGGTAGGTAGGTGCAAGTGTTATTATCACTACTTTACAAAAGAGGAAGCTGAAGGTCTGAGGGACTAAATGACTTGCCCATATTTAGAACTAGTAAGGCAGAATTTGTATTCAGATTCCAAATCTAGGACTGAAAGACTAAGCTTTTCTGTTGCTATTATTATTGTTTGCAGTTACTTACAAGTCATTAGCAGTAATTGGTTTGGTTTGACATGATAGTGTTTCTACTTTAACAAGAGATTAACAGCTGAAATCTCATCTGAACCTCTTGTGTGGGGCAAACCCTCTGGGGGGCAAAATCCTTTGCTTATTATGTCTCTCAAGTGTGGAATTCTTAGCTACCCCCAAGGAAGGTCAGGTGAGTCATTAATGTTAACACAAGTGCTCAGGGTATCCTCTTATGATTTAAGCTTGTTTATTCTTGGTTTGAAAGCATTCTGGATATCCTGCAGCTCTATAAAGTGACAGAAGTCAAGCTGTTGGCACATTACCTCTCCACGCTTCCAGTGAAAACAGTGACAAAATGAAGAACTTGCTCCAGGGAATCAGCTGATGTTTCCAGGATGTCATCAGCAAAGCGCCGTAGAAAAATAAGAAAATCTCCCAGGTTATCCGCAAAAAATTCTGCAAATGTAAATGTTTGCTTGTCTTTCTTGATGGTTTAGGAACCTGAACCAATGTTTGATTCTCTCCCACTTAGCAACATTTAAATTATCCTTTACTCCACATTATAGTAGAGATCAAATAACAGAGACTTTCAGTTGATTTGTGAAAAGGTCAATTCCAGTCAAGTTACAGGACTAAATGAGGAATTCTCTGTAATTACTAAGTCAATTTCCATATCTGTCCACATGTAGTTGAGCAGTGCTGATGTAGGGGGTCTGAGCACATCCAAGCAATAATCACAGGGCTCAGCAAAGCGACATACTATGCTAGCGTTTCTTCTTTGGCTCTCAAGGCTAACTGCTGGTTTTAAAAAATATTTATATGGATGTCTGAGGAGTTTCTGATATGGACAATTAAACTGTTAGGTGGGTAAAATACTTATATTGTGATGGTTGATGACATTTGTCATGAGACTTACAACAAGAACATTTCTGGGTGTAGCTTTTTAGACAACTCATATCCCTCTTTCCCAAACACTATTTGTTGCAGTCATACCAGATGAATAGTTAACCTCTTAACAAGTCATCTCCTTGAAGTCTTGCACTTTCCCACCTTTGCTCATTCTCTCCCTTATACCTGAAATGTCCTTTTTTCTTACTTCTGCCTATTAACATCTTACCCACCTTTCAAGGCAGAGATCAAACAGCACACCTTCCATGAAACTTTCTGTGTTCTCCAACAGATGAAAGTGATCATTCTCTCATCTGTCTTTATACAACTTTGTGCTCCTATTACATATAAATATTCTAATTTGTATTACATAATTGTGTGATCATAACTACTATATAGTAATTCCTTAAGGGTAGGGACTGATTTATTTTTGTATATCCCCCAGTACTTAGGGTGGTATATTTCACAAGTAGGCACTTAACTGATTAGTGAAGTTGGCACTGGGTTATTGAATAAAGGATAACCTATTTCAAGGAAGACTACAGGTGCTATTTCTATAGATTACAGAATATAAATCTAGCCACAAGATTGAAGATATTTACTTTACATCAGAAAAAGTATCACTGGCTCATCCTGTATAAAGTCAGCAATGTAAAAACTGGGTCACTGAGGAAGTCCTTACATAAGTAGAAGTTTGCATCTAAATAATATTATTAGCATCTAAATAAAACTTATTGCTTTGGAAATTCTATTAATCCTTAGCAGAATGTTTTCTGACTTGTATACCAGGGGGTTCTTTTTATATTTCTATTGCTAGACAACCATATGTAATACTGAAAGGCATTTCTCTGAAAAGGATTGAAAAAAATACTGAGGGAAGTTAATCTGAAGCTTAAACTTCTGGCATGACTCAGTTCAGACCTGTCAGTTACAAACAGGAGGCTCCCAAGGAAGGACCAACTCACCTGGCACATAAGCCAAAGAGCTGTACTGATCTGGCAAAGGGAAAGTCAGCTCTACTGGCTCTGTGCCTTGGTTGCCAATGGCTAGCTGAACCAGAAGAACGGCCATGGACACCTGCAAATTGAGGCAGTTTTGTAGCATCTGTGGCTCAGTCATGGCAGTCTTGGTGGAGAGATAGACTGTCATCAGGCGCTCAAACTGCTCTCGGAGACTGTCCGCAGTAGGGCTGGCACTTTGCTGAGCCTCACGCCAGGCGACCTGCAGCCGGTGCAAGCTCTGGTTGATTTTTACCATCTGGTCATGCAACCTGCCCCAGAGGAGACCACATAGTATGAGTCTGGGAGGCTGAAAGAAGGCAGGTCTGTCACAGACTACCTAGGTATACCAGGTATCCAAAAAAGTTTGCTGAATGGTTGATGGCGGTGGGGGTAGGGGTGGGGAGAGAATAAAGGATGGGGAGAAGAGAGGATGGAAAAAAGGTACAACCCTAAACCCAGCTGAGTCACAAAGGAAGCAAACTGGAACCAATTAGGAAAGTCTTGATTTAACTGCAACATTCATACTCTTGAAAGGTGAAACATAATGCCATCCCTATACATAGCTTATGCTTAGTAAATATCTGCTCAATTGATCTGAGGAACTTCTTCAGTGAAGTTGCATGTAGGTCACAACCTATTAGATTCTAATTTTAGAAAACAATGAAGTGACCCAACTATCCTGGAAAACAATCTTCTATTCTGTTGCAAAAAGGTCTAAAATAGTGATGTCTTTTGACTTAAAGATCCCATTGCTAAGCATTTATCTAAAGGAAGTCTAATATATTCAAAATATTTCTAATGGCACTTTTTTTAGAGTAGCAAAGAAATGGAAACAAGTAGATGTTCATCCAGTGGGTAATGGATAAATTATGGTATGTGAATGCAATGGATTATGTTGTTAGTAATGAATATGACTGCAAAGAAGCAGGAGAAGACATATGAGCTGATGCAAAGTGAAGTAAGCAGGAAAACAAAATATAAAAAAATAATTTTAACAATGTAAATGGAAACAAAAAAACCTCAAACTACACACCATATAATTATAAAAATTATGCTAGGCTCCCCAAAGAGGAGAAAATACACTTCCCACTTTTCTGTACAGAGATGGGGTACTACAGGTAGGTATGGAACACCAAACATACTGTAAGGCTCTGTTGCTATATTGGGCTGGTTTTGCTGAACTGCTTGGTGCAGTGGATATAGGCTGGGCCTCGATTCCAGAAGACCCAAGTTCAAACCCAGCCTTAGATACTAGCAACATGACTCTGAGCAAATCACTTAACCTATGTTTGTCCAGTTTCCTCCACTGTGAAATGGGAACAATGACAACACTTACCTCACAGAGTTGTTGTGAGATAATATTTGTAAAGTGCTTAGTATACTGCCTAGCACATAGTAGGTACTTAATACATTCTTATTCCATCCAGTTTTAAATCAATATAGGAGGCAAAAATCATGATTTCTTGGTATCATATAGTTAGTTTTTTTGAGCCAAAAAAACCCCCAAAAACAAAAAACTGAAGGAGACAGAAAAATCTGTAAGAAATGTTATACTACATAATACTTTTGGTAAATTCTAGGTTTCAAAGTGCTTTTGGCAGTAGGCAGAATTAAATGTTAAAAATTTTCAGAAATCCTCAGTTGGTTTTTAAAAGCCCTAGTATAAGTTTTTTCCTAATCATTTAAAATTGCTGCATCTAACTTTTTTATTTTATTTATTTATTTTTTAATGTTCTACAATCACTACCATAAAACTTAGATTTTTTACCCCGCCATACATACCCCCCACAATCCCCCTCCCTTCCCACGACGGCATACAATTCTATATAGGATCTACATATACTTTCCTATTGAATACATTTTCATTATCGTCATGCTGTGTAGACGAATTAAAATAAATGGAAGAAATCATGTAACAAATCAAAACATAATACACACACACACACACAAACATGATCTGCTACAGTCTGTGAATGAATGCCTTAGTTCTTTCTCTGAGTGTGGAAGGCATTTTGCCTTAGAAAACCATTGGGATTTTTTTTTTAAGTTCTTGCGTTATTATGAAGTTCCAAGTCTACCAGAAAATACTCTTGCACACTGTGGTAGTTGCTGTGCACAGAGTTCTCCTGGTTCTGCTCCTTTCGCTCAGCATGCATCTAACTTTCTTTCCGGGAACATTCCACTAATTATGTTGGTATTTTTCTCCCTTATGTAATAACCCAATAAGAAAAATCATGCTATGACATATTACTGAAGCATCCCATCTGCTCTTAAGCTTTTGGGACCCCAATCTTACTGTCTCCAAAATCCACATTCCAAAAAGCTCCAAGTTATTAATGTAAAGCTTTTTGGGGATCCTTTCTGGAGCTGAATATCTCACAACATAGCCTCAAATTTTTCCTATACCCACTTCTGTGTAGTGTCCTGGCCCTTTTCATTATAGACAAAAAATAGAGTTCTGTGGCACCAACTATCTATTGGAAATTCCAAATAGATATCTGTACCTCAAATTTAGTATATCTGTTGTTAATTCATTCCCCCTTCCCCTCTACCAAAGCCCACCTCTCTAATGCATCAAGGGCACAACCATCCTTCTAGGTTAGTAAAGTCAATACCATCCTCTACCCCTCAATCTCCCTCACTCCACATATCCAACCAGGGGCCAAATCTTGCTTTCTCTGCCTCTACATCTGTCACTTTCTTTCATCTGTCCCTCTCTCAATACTAAAAACAACCACTAGTTTTAGCCCTCACCATCTCTTGGACTTTTGTAATACTTCCTAATGAGTCTCCCCACTCCTGCCCTTTCTCCACTCCAACCCAACTCTGCAGAGTAGCCAAAATGAGTTTCCTTAAGTGAAGATGGGACCATGTCTCTCTCCTGCCCAGGCACCACTACCTCCCTATTGCCTCTAAGATAAAATAGAAACTCCTTTGTTTGACTTTTAAAGCCCTTCACAGTCTGGCCCCAATCTACATTACCCATCTCCTTGTACATTGCTCTCCTTCCCTGAACTCAGCATTCTAGCCAAATCGGCCTTCTCTGTTTTCCTCACACATGGCACTCGGTCTCAGTTCTTTATGCCTCTAGGGTGGCCATCTTCTATGCCTAAAATACACTATTGGCTCTTACCTCTAACTCACAGAATCTTTTGCTTCCTTTAAGACTCAGTTCAAATATTATCTTATACATGAAGACTTTTATGATTTCCCAATTGCTAATGGAGAAAGGAAAAAGGGAAGGAAATAAACATTTCTATAAGACTATTTTGTTCCAGGCACTGTGCTAAGCCCTTTAAAAATATTATCTCATTAGATCCTCACTACAACCCTACAAGGCAGGTGCTATTATTATCTCCATTTTACAGTTGAGAAACTGAGGCAAATAGAAAATAAGTAACTTGCCCAGGGTTGCATTAACTAGCCAGTATCTGAGACCAGATTTGAATTGAGGGGATCCATAATTATGTCATTTATCTTTTATTTATACTGTACATATTTATTCTGAACACACTTAAGATACACATGTTGTCTCTCATAGCATGTAAGCTCCCTGACAGCAAAAGCCTTGGAATAGATATTTAATAAATACTTGATTAATTACTGTAATTCAGTCTTCCCAGGAGAGTGTGGTAAAAGGGATCAACTGTTGATTTGTTACCCAAAGTGTTACAAAGTGCTGGTGAACATTTTGTAGTAAGACTGGCATAATTACAATTTTTAAAGGTTCTCTCAAATAAGGAACAATACATTTATTGTTCTTTTTTTCCTCTCCTTAGAGCCTGTTATGAATCTAAAGCCTTGAATGAGACCACACCTCTGAAATTCACCTAGGACAATCTTGGCTATAGATAGTGACTATATCATAAGAAAATGAGTTAAAAACCTGTGAAATCCCAAGTGCAAGGTGTACTGTGTCAGGACCAGGTTTTCTGTTACCAGGTTATAGTTTTGGGCAAACTCCATCTCCTGGTCACTCTCTTTAGGTATCAAACAGGTCTCTTTATCCAAACCTGTAGGAAAAAAAAGGGACAAAATTAGCAGTCTATAATCCTGCTCTCAGCTGCTAACTGCAGAGAAAAAGCACTCCAGGTAGAATCAACAGTCCAACTGAAAATTATCAGATATATTATAGCTGTTCATTTATTCTTACGGTTCTTTCTTACACCTCTCCCCTCTGCCTTACCTCTTTTCCCTTAGAAAGAGACTAAGAAAACTGCAAATATAAGAAAAGAAACTACACAGGACAACATGTATATATGATATAGACTGGACAAGGTACGTCTGTTTTACCTTTCATATGCACGTTCTTTATCCTTCTCTCTTCATCATTCAACTCTTTGAGGGCACAGTAAGTTGGGTTAAAGGTTAGAAGCCTAGGGGATTTAGGTTTGCAAAATGGCTGGCACAGCTTCAGGAGGGCAGCACCCAGATTCAGGAAGAAGGCATCTGAGGCATACATCTGGAAGAAGATTTCTGGCATCTGATTGGCCCATATCTTGGTTCGGCCTGTGTTGGCATACAGGCAGTTTCCAAGCCAGGACAAGATGCAATGCTTGGTGTCTGGAGAGAGTTGAAGCAAGTTCTTCAGCATCTGGTAAATCTTTTCATGGAACTGAGCCATGAACTGTTAAAAAAAAATACCAAAAAATTCCAGTTTTACACTCCTAACATTTATAGCCAAACACTGTCAATTTATTTCCAACAACATGCTAATCTTGCCCTTCACTCTCCACTGGGCCCTCCATAATAGAGATTTCTTCATAAGATAGTGAAGATAGAAGGCTTTATAGCCTTGGAGAAAGTCATATTGATTGGTAATGGGAGAGGCTTAAAACTCCCCTACTTACTATATTTGTTAAGGCAAAGTTTTGGCTTATCTTGTGATACACAGCTGAGGAGATTTAAGGCCTTCACTTATAAGTAATAAAGAACAGTAGGATTTGGGAGGAAGTCAAAGTAGATGCATAGCAGCAAGGGGCAAAGAGGACTGAGGATTGGGCCTGCAGTAGCTTATTCTCAAGCACCAACCCAGTTTTATTTTTTGCTTTCCCTGAACTTCAATAGGAGTGCTATTTCTTTCAGCAGTTACTACAGAATACTAACTACTTCTGTAATGATCAATGAAAATTATTTGCTCCCTAAAAGGAGCTCAAACCACCTTATTTACAACTATTTTCAGAAGACCCTTTGTCTTCCTTAAGGCCTGGGGCCTGGTATCCAAGTGAGAAGTTCCACCTGATGGATGTTGGCCTCCTGCACTTTGATCTCCTGGGGACTGGATCGGGATGGATTCAAGAAGTAGCCGTGGTTCTCCACTACCCCTGGAGTCTTTAACAAACAGGAGATACTCAGAATTACTCCCAGTAGGGTCTTCTGGTACATCTGTCCATTGCTGGGGTCCTTGGGCTGAATGTACTCTACAAAAACCTGCAGGGAAATGGAAATGAGCTCTGGTGATCTCTCTGTATAGTAACAAATGGACTGCTGTGTTAAGATGCAAGAATCTAAAGAGGATGGGGAAACGAATTCATGTTTTTTATTTGTTTGTTTCTGTCAAGTCTAAAGATAATAACTATATTGGGGTAAGTCATTTTAAAATCATCAGAATATTGGATCTTTAGCACAAAAGGCCCCAGTAGGACCTTTTCAAATATGTGGACTTACTTTTGCAATATCCTTCTGCCTTGTGAAATAGAGAAGCATATCTAGATATGTGTATAACAAGATTTGACAGAGATCTAAGTCTTTTATTCTGCTCAATAAAATGTCAAATACTGGAACCATGACTTCTTGAAATGTTCGAACTTCTTGATCCGCTGTCAAGGCTTCAATGACTTCTTCAAGGAACTCAGTTACATCTTCAAAATCTAATAAAGGAACAAGAAAATGGAAGAAAAAGTGGGCCAGAAAAACTTAAGATGGCTAAATAACTCTGGTACTTTACCCTTTTTCATATTTGTACTTATACTCTAGCAATAGTCAATTGGATATGACTTCCTTGGAAAGAGAGGCAGCAGTTGTAATGGAAAGATTGTTGGATTTGGAGTTGGGAGATAAAGACATGAATCCTTCCTCAGACATTTACTCATGTGTGATCATGGGCAAATTTTATAGTGGCCAATGAAAATGTATTGATTAAAAACTTACTAAATGCAGAATGCTGCTCTAAGGGATGCAGCATGCATGGTTAGCAGCAGGCAGCATGGTACAGTGGGAAAATCTAGAGCTTGCTTGCTTTGGAGGCAGAGGACATGGTTTCAAATTCCACCTCTGATAAGTCCTCCTAATTAAAGCAGGCAAGTCTCATGGATTTATTCATCATCTCTATGAAAGTGACTCATGGATCTGTCTCTCCCTTGAGCATTAATTCTGCATTCCCAACAGCCTATGGCATATTTTATACTGGACTTGGACCCACAGATATCTCAAACTTGACACATTCAAAACTGAACTCATTATTCCCCCACAAAAACTCTTCCAAATTTCCCTATTTCTGACAAAAATACCATTGCTTTCCTTTCCAAACTACCTTGTATTTAATGATTTTGTTTTTATTCTCTTTATATTTATTCTATATATACTTTGTTTTCACCACTAGAATATGTGTTTTATAAATAAGGATTGTTTCAGCTTTTGTATTTAAACCCTAGATTCTAACAAGTGCTTGGCACATAGCAGGCACTTAATATAGTTGATTGGTTTTTGGAACAACTCTCTAGTTGTCAGAAATTTCTTCCTCATACTGATCAAAATCCTGCTTCCTTATAAATGACATTCCCTAGTCTTTGAGCTTTAAGTCAGCATGATTATAAACTGGTTCTGGAGACAGAAGACTTGGATTCAAATCCCACTTCTAACACTATTTGTGTGATGCTGGGTAAGTCATTTAACCTCCAGACCTCGGTTTCCTCATCTGTAAAATGATAGGGTTCCATGGGCCGAGGTCCCCTCTACCTCTAAATCTATGAATTTATTAGCCATAAATGTAGGATAATGATACCTATACTACTTAACTCATAGGACTGAAAGAACTTTGAAATTCTTAAAGCACTACATAAATGAAGCACCAGGCATATAAGGAATATTTAAACCCAAAGACTTGGTTTCTTGTTTCACTTTGCTTTACTAGGTACTAGGTCCACCTGACCACTGGGCTTACTGTTCCCCTAAGATCCAAGACTTTATTATTATCCATGGCCAGTTTCAAACCTCCCATTTTGGTATTCTACCCAAGCCTTACTTTCCCAAAACATCCCATGCTCTTTCTCTTCTGTCCTTCTTTCCCCTTCCTTCCCAGTCAGTGGGGCTGACTCAACTAGTTGTCAAGATTAAGTCAATCTGACTGATTCAAATTATAAACTGATAGCTACAGAAGCTAACTGAATATATCTCCAGTAAAAGGGAGTCAACCTATCTGTTTTTCAAAACTCTGAGCTCATTTCACTTTAACCATAGCCAAAAATGACAGACCATGAAGTGACTAATATTGTCTAGATCTCCAAAGGTTCAGGTTGTTAGATCTCACTTCCATACTTACGGGCCCCTCGAATGGCTTCCAACAAGAGGTCTACAAGCTGATCATAGACATTCTGGTCAACATAAATCTCTGGGGTGAGGAGGACAGTTCGGGTATTAGACACTGTTAGGTTTCTACACCTCACAGCAAAGGGCAGCAGGTTTTCTGGGACTTTGGTAATCTGAAGGGAGAGAAAAGAGACTGAGACACTTTGATCTGGAATGAATTTGTATTCAGTCAATGGGAAAAAAAAGAAAATAAGAAAGTTACAATTTTAATGAAAAATAGAATTTATAGGAAAAGCAAAACGTAAAAAAATTAGCTCTAAGTAAACTATGAAAGTGTAATAAGAGGTACAAAGTATTGGGAGTTCAGAGCAAGGAAATGAGGAAAGGATTCAGGGAGGAAATGGCATTTATAGGATAGGAAGGATATGGACAGGTGAATTTAGCAGTGGGAGGGGAATTAGAGAAGAGAAGGGAGTTTTAAGTGGAGAATGGTTAACAAAAGTAGAGAGGCAGAAAACCTCATGCTGTGTTCAGACAACACTTAACAATCACATCCAATTTAGTAGGGTACTTAAATAATTCTAAAAAAAAGTAATAGGAGACGGTTGTTAGGGTTAGGATGTCAAGGACCTTCAATTCCCAGTCAAAAATGTCTACTTTCTCCTCTAATGGAGAAATATTGAAGTTTTTAAGGTTAGAGGGTGGTGATATGAACTGTGCTTCACGAAGATGACTGTAACAGCAGCATGTCAGATGGACTGGACGTGGAAATCTAAGAGGCTCAAGGCTTGTATCAGTTAGAAGTCTATTGCAACAATCCAGGTCAGAGATAATGAGGGCCTGGGACAGGGTAGTGGCAGTAGGAATGTATGCAAGAGATATTTAAGAGGTAGAAAGGACAAGACAATAATTTCCTGGATGTGGAAAATCAGAAGGGGGAGAAGTCAGAGATGACAGAGATTTTAAGTCTGGTTGACTGGGAAAATGGTAGGGCTATTCTCAGAAAAGGAATGTGTAGATACTGGATTTCTCCTATAATTACTCTAAATGAATATTTAGTAAATTTACAGTGCAAAAGACATGAGGGGTTTTACATTATATACAGAACACCTCTGAAAACTGACATTCTAAAAGGGAAACAATATAGAAATGTTTCCATTCATAGAAGAGAGAAAATACCTTGTAGGAATTATGGGCTCATTCCCCTACCTCCTCTTTTGCTCGTAGGAAACAGGAATAAAGGTAGCAAAGAATGTGCTTCTCCCCTGCATCTCGATCTGCAGAAAGGTTTAATGTTGTGGAGCAGGTCATGTTAATCAAATGGTTGCTTGGATCCTGAAGCAGCAATCGGGTAAAGAGGGCCTAATGACAACAAGAACAAGTACAAGTTGCAAAGAATTATACTGCTAAAGATAGAGCATAAACATATGCAAAGCCATTGTCAGTCAATGCTAAAAAAGGAAGCATTCCCTAGCTAACTCTTTTACTTGTTCAAGAGATCCCATTTCATCTCATTTCCTCCAACAGATTGTCTTCTCTTGTCCCTACTCTTTTTCATTTATTTTCAGTGTCTTCCTCTCTACCAGCTCATTTCCTACTGCCTACAAACATGTCCATGTCTCCCCCATCCTGAAAAAACTCTTACTTGACCCTTCTATCCCTAATTATTGTCTTATAGCTTTTCTACCTTTTGTAGCCAAACTCCTTGACAAGGCCATCTACAGTAGGGGCCTTCACTTTCTTGTCTCTGTTGTTTCAGTCATTTCTGACTCTCTGTGACCCCATTTGGGTTTGTTTTTTTCCTTTTTGGCAGAGAAACTGGAGCCGTTTCCCATTTCCTTCTCCTGCTCATTTTATAGATAAGAAAACTGAGGCAAACAAGATTAAGAGACTTGCCCAGGGACACATGGCTAATAAGGGTCTGAGGTCACACTTGAATTCAGGTCCTTTTGACTCTAGGCTCAGCACCCCACCCACTGCACCACCTAGCTGCCCCACTATCTTAACTCCTTAAGGCTCTCTCCAAAGTTATTAATGATCTTTTAGCTGTCAAATTCAATGGCCTTTTCTCTATTCTCATTCTTCTTGACCTCTTCTTTTCTCTTTCTACACTACTTCACTTGGTAATCTGACCATCTCTATGCCAATGATTCTCAGATCTACTTTTTCTGCTTTCATCTCTCAGCTGACTTCCAGTCTTTCATCTTCAACTGCCTTTCAGACATCTTTAACTACAATGTCCAGTAGATGTCTTAAACTCATTACATCCAAAACAGAGTTCACTATCTTTTCCACAAAACTCTCCCCACCTCCTATCTTCCCCATAATCATTGAGAGCAATATCATCCTCCCAGTCCCCTCAGACTCACAACATAACAGCCATCCTGGAATCCTCATGGTCTTTCACCCCTAGCCAAAGTGAATTTATTGCCAAGGGCTGAACATTTCATCTCAGCCACATCTCTTGAACATGTCTACTTCTCTCCTCTGACACTCCCATCCTTTATCACCTCATGCCTAGACTACTGCAACAACCTCCAGGTGGGTCTGCCTGCCTCAAGCCTCTCTCCACTCTAAACCGCCTACCATTCTGCCACTAAAGTGATCTTCCTAAAGGGCAAGTACAATCAAGTCACCTCCTTATTCCCTCTACTTAATAAACTCCAGTGGCTTCCTACTGCCTATAGGAGCAAATACAAAATGTTCTGTTTTGGCACTCAAAATCCTTCATAACCTCTGTTTCTCTTACTTTTCCAGCCTTCTTACACCTTATTCCCCAACACATACTCTTTGATCCAGTGACAGTAGTCTTCTTTCTGTTTCATGAACAGGGCATACCACCTCTTGGCTCCAGTCATTCCCTCTGGCTGACCCCCATGCCTGGGATGCTCTCCCTCTGCCACTCTGATTGCTGACCTCCCTGGCTTCCTTTACGTCCCAACTAAAATCCCACTTTCTACAGGAAACCTTTCCCAACCTAGGGCTTCCCTTCTGTTAATTATTTCCTAGTTATCATGTATATAGCTTGCTTTGTCTATATGTGTTTGTATGTTGTCTCACAGATTAGATTATAAACTCCTGGCGGACAGGGACTGTCTTTTGCTTTTTTTTTTTTTTTTTTGGATCCCTGGAGCTTAGCACGGTACCTGGCACATAGTAGTTGCTTAATAAATGCTGATTAATTAGAAGTGGAGCAGAGCCACATTAAGAACAAACAAAGCAAACACTACCTTTTCAATTCAAAGAATCATTTCCTCCACCATGGGATATCAGGATTTATTGATGTCCCATGGGAGGCTGTCTAACTTGATCAACCGTACTTGTTTTTTCTTACACCAGACTTTTGGAGAAACCATAATTATGCTTGCTCTTAGCAGTCAGTATGTGAGGTTTACCTGTGTGATTTCTGAAGTCACTACAGACTTATGGAATTTTAAAAACCTAACGAAAAGCTGTAAGGGCTTAGAATCCAGTTTCCTTCACAATTACATATGACTCGTTCTTGTCTAGAAAACAAGATAAAAACAATACCTGCTCAATGTTGTTCATATCAAGCCAATCTTGTTCGTCCAAGTCTCCTGCCAATTCCTCCAAATACACACAGCGGCTGGGGATCCCATTCCCACCCTTCATGCTTGGGTCACCTGGGAAATGGTTTTTATCTGTTAATTAAGGATATGTTCCTATCTTATTCTGAATACTAATCATGGCAGCATTTCTACTAATTTCTGAATTCTCAGAACTCAGTGAAATAACAGTGGTCCCAATAAGCACAAAGAAGTATGGAAAATGAAGATAATAATCTTCTCACTAGCTACAAAGAACCACACCTTGTCATAAATCCAACAATAACGACATTTAGAAAGGTTTTTGTGATAGGATAACTGTAATTTTTTGGAGTCCCACCACAGACAGAATGTGGTGGAGGAAAGAATGCCATTATTTCCTTTCATAAATAGTAATGCATGCATATGCCACCTTTGGAAAGAAAGTGGGAATATCTATTATGACCACTGTTTAGCTGAGTAAGAAGTGATATAACTGGGTCACAACAGTGGAAGAATTAAATCAGAAATGGGACCTAGTCCCATTGTCTGTTCACACTTTTTTCTGGATAAAGGAGAGGGAAGTTAAGACAAAGAGGGATACCGAACAGGTTTGTGCTGGATAAGATGCTCTTCTGAGATGTAACTCCTTACTCCAGAAAGCACCATAGTTTTTTATGATTATAAGGACTGTCCAACAATGATCTTGATCAGAATAAGGTGGCTATGAAAATGAATAGAGCTGACGACTCACTGTTGTCCAGGGTGATGAGGAAAATCCTTTGGATCATGTGATTGATGTTGAGCTGCTCACATATCTCCTGCTGGGAACGGAACGATCGGCTAATCTCAGAGACAGAGTAGTCACAGTCATCCAAACTTTCCGACACACTGTTATCCGAGTCATCAGGACTAGCTGAGGGTTCATCTGCCAGAAAATTTGATCTTGTAAACATACATTTCTCTGGAGAAGAAAACAACCCAATACTAGGAAAGTAGAAAGGAAGAAAGAAAAAAGGACAATGTGGCATTTTAAATCCATCAATTAACTACTGATAGTCTCATGGTAGGGCAAGTAAACTGCAGAATACCAAAGCCCAACTTTAACTGTGACCAGTGCCCAATTTTACAAAGAGAAAGGGTTGGGTCCCTGTCCCCCCTCCCCCATCCCTCACAAATAGTTGTACCTCACACTACAAAAATAGCAACATAAGCTTCCCTATAGAATTCCTGGAAATAAGTCAATGTTAACTTGCCAAGGTATAACTCCCTTAATTTTCTACAAAGCATCTTAAAAAGCTACTTTACTCAAGTACGGTACCACACAGGAAGACTAAAAAGTGGTGTCATTCACTAAAAGCCACGGACTATTTTGGGCCTGTTAGTCCTTTCTTACAGAATGATGGGATCACTTTCTGAAAATCCAGTGAGACCATTCAGAAGCAGGCTCTGTTTTTCTGTAGTATGGCTTGTAAAGAATGAATATCAGAGCAGGAAGCTTCAAGTTTTTGGCATAGTATTAATTGCTGATGGAAAACAAGTTGGACCTGATGGCATGATAAACCCAAGGGAACTGAAGCAGTTCTAACACTAACCTAGTCCCAACAGAGCACATGCCAGAACTGTTACCACTGTTTGCTGTTTGCCCCACTCCCAATTTCAGATAGTCCAACTTTTGCTTACAACAAGAAAGGCAATACTGTTTAGCACCATTGCTTCCATATGCACATAAACCATACAGATTTTCCTATTTACCAGAGTAAGTTTGATGCCAGCCAAGCTACTTGGAATATATTTTCTATTACTTCATTTTCTACTGTTTTTCATTTCTCAATTTCCCTGCTCCTTTTTAATTACCCCAATCTCTTATGAGGTAGGGAACAAAGAGCTAGGGCATCAGAAGAATAACAGGAAACCACAGAAAGAGATTAAAAATCTCCCTGAAACCTTTCCTAATTCCTTTAAAAAAAATTTTATCTTTTATCCTGAATTTAACAAACATACTCCCCCAAAATTCAAAATAGAACAAAAAAAATGACATGTGAAAACACAAATCTCTATTCCTAGTTATTTTTCATCCCACTTCATTCCTCTTTTCATGTTGTACATTACTACTCTTTCCTCTTCTTAACTTTTCCTCTTCTTCAAAAAGAGAGAGCCTATAATTCAGATAAGCATCTCTCCATCTTTCTTGAAATGAAAAAATAAG
Organism: Bettongia penicillata ogilbyi; assembly: GCA_023548195.1. Classification (NCBI taxonomy): domain Eukaryota; kingdom Metazoa; phylum Chordata; class Mammalia; order Diprotodontia; family Potoroidae; genus Bettongia; species Bettongia penicillata. The sequence continues at coordinate 4,996,697 of JAJHZJ010000311.1, forward strand.
GTGAAACTGTTAGTATCCTTCTTCACTAATAATGAAGCATGGAAACCCTGCTATACATTCTTTTTTTGGCAGAAGCACACTATGGTATTTAGAGAATTATGGGAGCATTCAAAGTGATTAAGGGACATCATCCATTCTTTCTATTCAACATGTAAAAATGTTAGATCCCCCCTCGAGTCATCTGACGTCTGGTCCAGGTCAGAGAGGCCATTTTCTGATGAGAGTGAGTGACTGCGTGCTGTATCGAAATCAAAAGACTGCAGAGCTAGAGGGGATTGCAGTGGTCCTCTAGCTCAATCATCTCATTTTACAAATGAGGAAACTAAGGTCTGTACAGATTAAGTGACTGCCTAGAGTCACACAGGTAATGAGGGTTAGAGACAGGTTTTGAATCCAGGTGTTTTGGCTCCAGAGTTAATATTCTTTTCACTGTACCAAGCTGTCAGATTTTTTTTTTTTTACATTAGGGTTTGGGATCAGTTTGCTTTCTTAAAGGGTTTGTTCTAATAGCATTTTGATAATAATAGAGCCCAACCTGTAGAATAAGAAGAGCTCCCCTTGAGCAGACCCCTGTGGCAGTGAACCTAGGACCAATTAGGTAAAACATCTCTTCTAGCATTTCCCTTCATACAATTCACTGTCTACAGCTGCACATGGCTTGTCTCCTACACTGAAATATCCTCACCTGATCATGTTAAAAAGCAGACAGTCTAGGATGTTTTCACACGGTGTTTTTTTGACAGTCTGGCAGCTCTGGGGCCACCTGTTAACCCAAAACAAACCTGTTATCTGCTACAAACTCCAATTCCATTTCTAACCGTGGCCCCCGGGCACACTGGATTTGGACAGTCTCCATTCTGGGTCATCTCGTCTGCTGCTGTCGGCTCATACACTTACCAGATTGCTGCTTCAGCTGTTCCTTCTGGATCGCTGCAAAGTGCTTGGCATCGGCCAGGGAGCTGAAGAGGGCAGCAAAGGGGTTACTGGAGATGTTGTTGTTATTGTCCTGGTCTGTCATTTCACTGCAGAGCAGACTCCATCCAGACCTGGGGGAGGGGCTACAGAAAAGGCAGGTGTCAGGAGCAGAAGGCCAGCCACACAGCCGCCGCTATGTTCCCATAGAATTTTCCTCCTCCTTTCTCTGTTACACATTTTGAAGGGATTTTGGAGGCAAGTGTTTCAAGATTTAAGGTATCTGGAGGTAAAATAGCTACAAAATCATCTTCTAGAGGGAGTGATTAGGCTTCATGGTAACTAAGATGAAACAGACTAAAATGAGATCAAGAAGATGCATTTGCCATTCCTTGTTTGAAAAGGGAAAGAATAGATTAAAGGGAAGATCTGATGAAAGGCAAAAAAAATAAGGATGGTTTGCTAAGAAAAATAGCAATAATATAGTGTTTTCTTTGAAAGCAACTATTGACTCTCCATCACTGGCTTGAGTGAGCAGCTTCTTGCTCATTTACATGAATGATGGCAATGTAGCATTTGCTCAAAATTATAGGGAGGGCAACTGGTGCCAGACCTGGGACTAGAGCTGGGGATGGGCAGCCATCATCTTAGAATGCAGCCATCATCTTAGAATGCAAACAGGCTAAGTTGTAGGTGCCCAATAACTACTTCTCAGTCATGCTCCTAGGCTTAACTGTTTAGTGGTTTTCTAGACCCACTAAAATATGTCCAGATGATTATTATATTTAAGAAAGATATAAATAAATATGCAAATAAATCTCAAATTTGGGAAGTTCATCATATAACCTGAAACTGATCGGTATGCATTTGACAGGATTTGTGGATCAAATTTTCCCATTCTAGACATCACAGCCTTACTGATCAAGTGGACCTAGTGTCACAACTAGACAGAGCTCACTGAATGTTTTCCCTTCCTTCCTAAAATTTCAGCAGAACCTGAACCGAGGTCTAAGAACAGCCATATGACCCTAAAGAACACAGAGGTGAAAGACATGATAGATGTGTCCTGTTAAAAAAAAAGCTGATGAACTTATCGAAGGACAAAAATCTCAATAGAGGTTAAGGGAGGTCAGGGGAGCATAGGCAATAGCAGTTTGTATTTATAAAACACTCACTTTATAAAGCAATTTCCTAACAATCACTATGTAAGTTGGTGTAAATATTATAATTCCATTTTACAGGCATGAAAACTAAGGCTCAGGATCTGTCCATGGTCACCAAGCTCATAAGTAAACTCAGGTTTCCTAATTACAAGTCTAACACTGTTTAACAGTTCTACTTTTCTTTTTGCTGAGACAGGATTACTCACAGAACCATAGAAACAAAACTAATGACATTTGAAAGCTTATCTTTATCTCTAGGAGTCTAATAATAAATAGTTTTACATTCACTGGCAGTTCTACCAGTTGCTTTGTTGAACTATGGCCAAGTTTTTTGCAACTGAGCAAATAGTCAATTAGGAAGAGTTGTTGTTTGTCCTTTGTTTTTGAAGAGGACCAGTGACATCATGGGTGATGTCTTGACTTGTGTGTGAATAGGGTTTGAGTGAGGCAGAGCTGGCACAAAGCCTCACTCTCTCTTCTAGTCATGGAAGTTCAGTGCAAGATAAACCAGCATAACTGGGGATGACCTTGGATGCAGTGAATGACCTCTGAGTCTTCAACCCCAGACCAAGCTCTCAGTGCCCCACAGCGCCTGTTTCAGCCACCTTCAAACTGTTCTCATCCTCCCAGTCTCCCGGGGGGAAGCTTCACATACTTAGAACATGCACCCTCCAACACACCGATGGGTTTGAGGCTCATCGCTTACCCTCAATTTAGCTTAGTCTGTTGGCTGAATTGGTTTTAGTGGGGTGAGGCTGCTACACACGCTACAGCTTCTTGGAGCCACAGGACAGACACACCAGAGGTGGATGAGCTGCCCTGAAAAAGGCTCAGCAAGCCCTCATACCAGAGAGGCTAGTCCTTCTGAACATCCCCAACACATTAGGAACAGTACAAACAATTTAGACAGATACTGATAATGTTTCTTCAGCATGGTGCTGAGCTCTATTGTATCAGTTAAGTGGAATGTTATACATTGTTGCATGCAGTTTAAACAAGATTAGTAGCTCATAAAGGTATAAGTTAACAGAGAAACAGAAATGAACTAGATTACTACAATGAATAAGTGCCAATTAGCACAGAGGCCAGTGTACAGTGTTTCCCTCCCAACTGGCATATGCAATATGAATTAACTTTTTGAGCAATTCAAAACTACTGCACAGGTTACTCTGTTTGAGGCACAAAGGAATTTCTGAGAGTTAATAGCTTTCTCAAATATATCATATGGAACCTACACCTTAAAGCCTATGGAATGCTACATTTAGAATAAAGATGAATTGAATGTCACCAAGTATGGTGTAGGAGAGCTGGATTTAGGGTCTCTAGGGCCCTGGGTTCAAATTTCATCTGACAATTATTAGTATGGGCATATCTCTTGCCTTCTCGGAAACTCAGCTTCCTGATTTATAAAATGAGGATAATAATACCTGTCATTCCCATCCCCAAAAAGACCCAGGGAAAGTCCCTTAACTCCTCAGTGCTCCTGGCAATGCCCTAAGATTATAAATTGTAGAACAGTTACCAATGTGTATTGAAAGGAGTTTCTTCACCAAAAACTCCCCTACATCAATGAGATCAAATGTCAAGACAAAAAAAGTTTGTATTACAACAGGACCTTTGTGAGGATCAAATAAAATAGTATGTGTAAAGCATTTTGCAAACCTTACAGTGCTATAGCAATATCAATCTTCATTAAGAACATGAGAGAAAACCTCTAGGCTATCAAAAATTACATGGTGATTTCAAACCACAGTTCACTTAGTGTTCCTGCAAAATACAGAAGAGGTAACACAGTCTCAAAAATTTTAATCACCTTATATGAAATTAGCTCTTTTTGGATGTCCTTACGTCTAATGCACTGACAGCCTTCTCTAGCACAAAGGCTTTTATGTAATACTGACAAGCAGCTTGGTAGAAAGGTCACTGGACATGGAATAAGGGGACCAAGTCAAGGTCAAACCCCTCTATCCACTAGCCATGTTATCTTGGGCAAGCCACTCAACTTCTAGTCTTTAAAATGGGAACAATGCAAGTTCTGGTATTTCATAATGCTCTGTGTAAGGGAAAGGACACAAATTCCAAGTACTCCGAAAAACTAAGTGGGTTTTAATCTGCCTTTTTTATTAGCTCATCTTTTCTACAGACAGACTGGTAGTGGTGCTCTGCTACAACTGGAAAATGCAAGATAGATCCTTGCACCTCAAACTTAACATGTCCAAAATCAAATCAAGCTCATTAATTTTCCCCCAAACCCAACGCGCCTTTTGACATCACTACTTCTGCAATATTTTATCACATGATTCACCTAGTCTCCCACCCTCTTGCCCCTCGTGATGGAATCCTAATAAAGCTGCCCCCAGGCCCAATATTCTAACCTCCTTAAAGGCCCCACTGAATAGCAGGTCACTGCCACTCATTTCCCCCCTTCCCCCACCATATATCCTCTCTTCTTCTTTATATATGCCTCACTGCTCACTGCAACAGATGTATCCATGAACTCACATTTCTCACAGAAACAGCAGATGTGTCCATGTGGTGGGATCCCTGCCACTATCTCTAGCTATTGTCCCAGACCCATTCCTCATAGTTCCCACAGAAATAGCAGGTGTGTCCAAGCACTCAACTACGGCCATATAGTCTCAGACAGGACCACAATACTCAATCAGAAAGTAGCAACATCAGGGTGCCTAAGCAAGACGTGGACCCCAAAACAATGGAAAGGACTTTCCCTAAGAGGGCACCTGCAAAGTAATATTAAAGAACTGACCTAGAATGAATTTATGACATAGAGAAGCTTATTATAATATCATAATCACATATACATACTCTCCAAATGGGTTTTCTGTATGTACTGTGGGTAATCACATTTGCAGTTCCACTGTGGCTGGAATTCCTCCCCCATTATCTAATCCCTTAATAAATCCCTCCTGTCTTTTTAATATTCATATTTTCTGTTATGTAATTGCTTCTTTACACCATAAAAATCCACCTTGCTTTCTTTCTCTGAAGTTGCTGGTTCCTCTTGGAACTTAGCCTGCTTTATGAGAGGCATCAATCTCAATAAATGCCCATACTTGAATAAGAGGTGGTCTTACTGAATTCTTTGAGATGGTTCCACCAGAACACATCATGAAACTGCAACAGTTTTTGGCATCCCTGAGTGGGTAGAGATTAAACTTCAACACTGGGGTCTTTGACAGACTTTTCTCAGTTCTTCTACACCTCAGACTATTTCTTTGCAAATGCTTACTGGATACTCTGTCTCAAACCCCACCTATCATTCTCTCTTTTCAAATGCAATCCCTTACAAAGTCTATTGATTCCAACTCAAAAGTATCTAAAACATCTTCGCTCCTCTCTACTCCAAGCTACCCCACTCCAGTATGTTTAACTCTCTACCTCCTTCAACTGTGCAATAGCTTCCTTATAAGCCTTCCCATTGTGAATCTCTTCCACTCCATTTCTCACACCACTGCCAGAATTAAAAAAAACAGTAACAAAAACAGACGGATCTGGTCATCTTATTCCTTGGCAAAAAAAAACCTCACGCTTCAGTAGGTCTCTAATACCTACCAAGTAAAATTTAATTTCTTTGCCTGTTTAGAGTTCTGAACAACTTAGCCTTCTGGTTTTACTTCATACTACTGCCACGTGCGCTGGAGAACACTCCAACCAGCTTGGGCCATCCTCACCACCGCCCCTCCTTCATTAACCCCTTTCTACCTCTCTTTCAATACTCACATTACAGTTAATACTTTCTTCACTTATATCCTTTAAAGTTCAATTCCTCTGGCAACAAGCCTTTCATATTTACTCCAGGGATAATGACCTTCCCTTCCCATTCCTAAACCTTACACCAAACTTTGCTTTCTGGCTCTTTAATGCACTTATGTAATTGTATGTACTCCAGTCAACTGTATTGGTGTCTTATTCCCTTATTAGACTATAAACTATTTAGGATCATAGGACTGTAGATCTAGAGGTGGAAAGGGAATTCAAGGTCACATAGTCCAAACCCAAGGAAATCTGAGTCCCAAATGTTTAACTGACTTGTCCAAGATCACAGAGGTGATAAGTGGCGGCACCAGAATTTGAACTCTGATCCCTAGCCTCCAAGTGCAGAAGTCTTTCTGATGTACTGAGTTGCCTCTCCTATATGCAGGCAGGCCCATTCCTCATTCTGCTGCCTTGGAAGGGTGGGGTTCTCCTTTGGCAATCTGGGGAAAGTTCGATGTCTACATTTATCATTGAAGGAAGTGTTAAATTTCAGGCAGAGGTGAGCGAAGATAAAGATATTATTTTCCCCGTTATGGAATCCCAGACTCAGTGGGTTAAGAACTTTTGCTAAATGCAGCATTGTGAAATGTAGTTAGGTGGTGGAGTTAGATTTCTTCAGACACAAGCTGGGTGACCATGGGAAAGTCACTTTAACCTCAGTTTTCTCATCTGTAAAATGGGAATAATAATAGCACCTATCTCTCAAGGCTGTTGTGAAGATCAAAGGAATTAATATATATGTAAAGTATTCTGCAAATCTTAAAGAGCTACATAAATACTAACTGTTATCATTAGTGAATATCCCCGAACTTGGAGTCAAGAGGATCTAGGTTTGAAGTCTAGCTCTGAGACCCTGGATATGTCACATAATCTCTTTAAGCCTATTTCCTTGTATGTAAAATGAGGTTAACAGTACCTACCTCACAAGGCAATTGTGAGGGTCAAATGAAACAATGTATATATATATATATATATATATATAGTGAACAAACCTAAAATGCCATATTATCATCATTATTATCTAATTCAATGTCTCCCTTAGAGGCACACCAAAAGAACTTAACAAATGTTTACTGTATTTGTTCAATGATTTTAAAAAAGAATATACTGAAGGAACAGAGAAAAAGTATTTCTGTAAGTACAAAAATGCATAAATAAATGACTAGTCAGAGAAGGTTAATCGCAGAAGTAAACTCTTATTTTTAATAAACTTTTTTTTCATTTTTATCTGCCATAGATGATACAATAAACTTAAGTATCTACTATGTGGAAGTACTGTGCTAAGCACTAAGGATGCTAATAAGAAAAAGATAGCCTTTGGCCTCAAGTTGTTAAATTCAAATCCCTAAGAAACTTTTGGACTTAATTCTTTCTGAATATGTATTTTCCTAAATAATAAATTTCTCTCTGATGAATCTAAGAAACAGAAAAATTCCCAGTGTAGAACTCAAATAGTATCTCGAATGTTTGTCCCCTCTGATTAGATACGTACAAGCATCTCTGCTCCCACAAGATATAAGAATTATCATTCTCATCACCAAATTTTGTCCATGAATTATACTATTTTATACTAGACTGCCAAGTATCAAAAGGCAAGCCTTTTTGAATATTTTCACATATGCTTTCTGCCATTTGTGCTTGTCTGAATACCAGAGTAACATGACTACTTGTGAAAAACCCATGACCACTAACATGAGACCTTAAAAAGTCACATCGCATAGGCTCACCTACCTTGGATGTGTTCACAAAAATCTACCTTCATTCCAATTGTGCCCACACAACTAAGGGCACAATACCCTGCTGCAAAAATAATAATTCACATTTATGTAGTGCTTTAAGGTTTACAAAGTGTTTTCCCCTACAATAACCCTGTCAGTTGGATAGTATTATTATCTCTATTTTCACTGATGAACAACCAGGCTGAGAGAAGTACTTGCTCTAGGGTCGTGGGATTTAGAGTCGGATGGGACTCTGGGGGTTGGTGCTCTAGGCAAACTCTGTCAACCGGCAGATGAGGAAAGTGAATGCTAAGGCACCATGCTAAAGCCACACAGAATTAGGATCTGAATCCAAATTCTCAGATTTCAAATCCAGGGCCTAGTTCCATTAAGTCATTTTAGTTTATCAGCCGTTTTAGGCTATCTATCCATCTCTCCAAAAAATGTCTGAGAACCCTTGAACCGGGTTTTACACGCCTCATCAGACCCAAAAGGCAGCGTTATTTCTTCTTCAGATTCCAACTCTGTCTCAAATGGGATCCACTTGGGGCCAGGAATTGAGCGGTAACATAATCAAGTAAACACGCCTGGGGAGCTTGGAGACGGGAGGCGAGAATACAGAGCTGGAGAGAAATGTGAGGCGAAGTCAAAGTCGGTGAGACCTGTCAGTGGCATCCAGCTGGCCGCAGCCGTCTGCCAGCCCTCCCCAGCAGCACTGGTCTAACGCGGGGCTGCTCCAGGCTCCCGGGCGGGGCAGAGCGGGAAGAAGGAGCGCACGCATGCACCCATCTCCCAGGCAACTTCCTCACTTGGACTCGCGGACACCCCGGGAGGGGTCGCTGGACAAGGACCGGGCAGAAGCGGGGTTCGAAGCCGCTTTCTTGGAGCCGACCGGTCGGTGTCCCCTCCAGACCCTTAGTCCTGCGACTGCCGCCTCCGCCGGAGGCCCAGGGTCCCGCGGACAAGCCTGGGTCGGACCCAGGACCATCGCCCGCCCCCCTGCCCCGACCCCCCACGCGTGGCACGCCCTAAAGGAGGGGTGTCAAAAGGGACTGCGAGCCCAGGGCGCCCAAGCTCCTCCCCCACGTCTCCTCCCGAGGTCTCCCCACTACGGGGAGGGGGGCTTCAGGGGCGTACCGAAGCCGAACACGGGGGAGGGTGCAGGAAGAGGAGGGGTCCCGAGCACCGCACAGGGCACTCGGGGGGAGGGAAGCCGTCTGGCAGCGGGCGAAGGGGTCGGGGCGGATCCTGCCGAAGGGTCCTGCGCCGCCGCCTCCTTCGGGACGCACTCCTCCTTACCGGGGCCTGAGGGTGCCAGAGGCAGCAGCACCGGGAACTCTCCGAGGCCAAGGGCTTTCAACACTTCCGACTCAGCCCCGGCAACCGGAGCTGACGTCATCGGCCGCGCGCCGTGCCCTCGCGTCACACCGGGGCGCCGGAAGTGCGGCCCGTGGCCGAGAGTGCTGCCCCGGCCGTCTGGGCATCGTCGCTCCATCTCGTGCTGGGGGAGGAGGGACGGGGGTCGGGGTGGGCGGAGGGCGCGAAGCGAAGAAAGGCGCGATCAAGCGGAACCAGCACCTTTCCCAGGCCTTCCCGTGCCACGAGGGCGGAGAGAAGAAAAGGAAAGCCAGACAGTGGGCATGGCCTGGCCC